>JAPWDM010000006.1:5300347-5951213 GCA_035578155.1 Brachynemurus nebulosus | reverse complement strand
AGGAAATAACTCTTATCCTTTTGAGAGGTGACGCGACTGTTAATTCCGAAAAAATTCCTGCGGTTTTAGTGTCTACAGGGTGCTATGAGTCACCCCACAAAAGGACGAAAGTTATTTGTTTTACACCCGGTATATTGAAGTGGTGGGTAGCAGATGTATCTGACCGAAGAGTTCATCTAACTTCATTTTCCTAAGAAAACAACTACATAAAAAATGGGGGTATTTTAGATGTTGTTTAGGTGTGCCAATAAAAAATTAGGTATTTTAGAGGTTTCCGAGAAAACGTGAAAAGGGGCGGCTAGATTTACGTAGTAAACCTGGCAGTCACATAGGTAAAAATAAATGTTTTTGTTGTACGAAATGTACAAAGTGTGGAGAATCAGGTGTAAATTAGTTGTTTTTCAATCATCTCGACAAAAATTTAATAGAATCAAAATCTTAAGCAAAATCTCGTCAAATATTCTAAATCATGGGGGCGCTGTGTATAACGTTAAAACTTTACACACAGCGTTTCTACTGTTTCTTGGATTTTATATATTTTATTAAGTTACTGAGTAGAAAAGTGTTAAATGTCTCCCTAACGCTCCCACTAGAAATATAAATATAATAGTGTGAATAATGTTAAGATCGTTATACACAGCGCTCCCATTAGTGAGTTTATATATATATATATATATATATATATATATATATATATATATATATATATATATATATATATATATATATATATATTATGCCACTGAACGGGAAAATAAATATCTGCATAACGTTTCCAGTGCTTCCACTAGAACTATGATAATTATAGTGTGAATAATGTTGGAAACGTTATATATACGGGGTTTCCACTGATTTATATAGTTTATTATGTAAATGAATAGAAAAATGCCAAACATTTCTACAATATAATAGCACTCCCACCAGTTCTATGACAATGATTACCTGAGTGTGGGGGAATTCCAGGACCGTACTCAGTAAAAATAAAATATAAATTTAAACTTGTAAATATGGTAGAAAACATCCACTGTTGTTCCAATATATATTGATACCTTATTACTATAACTGATTTGTTCAAAAAATTTTTTCTCGCTTTATCATTTGAATTTTGGACCTATATTATTTGAGTAGTTCTTGTTCTAACCATATTTTTGGTTTATAGATATTTATGTTCTTAAGTAAGTTGAACTATTATTTTAATTCATTTTTATTTATACCCATTTATTAAAATAAGGTTAAAAAATAGTAACATAAAATTTATTGAGAGGATCATTAATCTTAAAATGTCTAATCTCCTAAAATAAATATACCTACTTTTTCTTTGCCAATCCGTAAAAAATTGGCAAGTATTAATTATCACTAAAATAACCTTATTGAAACTAAAATTAACTCAGGTTTACGGTAAAAAAATATATTTTTACTTCATATTATTAATATGCAATAATAATCCGCCTTGCTAAATTTTCCAGACCATCTTCCGCACTTTCTGATACGAACGATTCTATATTCTCAACAGCTACGTTTTTTAGAATACCTTTCAATAATACTGCGATAGTAAAATACCTTCGTCTTCAGCTACTATTATGTTTTGATCATTCTTGAAATGTTTTTTAAACGATATAAAAAAATACTTGAGTTTGTCTCTGTGCAATATTTACATATGTATAAACAATGATAAGGGTGAGAGAGATAAAAAATTATATTTTTATGAAAAAATAAATAAAATATTTACTTCAATTAACGAAAAATACTTTAAAAAAATTATTAAAGTATTTACTTCATAATTCACTCAAATACACGCAAAATATTATGAACAAACATCAGAAAAAAAAATCTTTATTAACAACAAAGTAAGGTAGTTTTCGTATCCTTAACAAGCCATATCTGATTGTAGACCATAATGTAATACATTACCTTAATGGCATTTACTTGACCATTTGTATATCTAATAAGTAATAACTATGTTCAAGCCTAAAATTAAATTTGCAAACTCCGGTGTTAAGATTCGAACAACTATTCCAAAAATTGTAAAACAGTTAGTACCTAAAAGTTGTTTTTAAGTAGATTGTATCATTGGTCAATTTTCAGGTAACATTTTCAACATAGAGCTCTCATTTACACAGGATCAGGTATTTACAAGAATACAAAGCAAGTAATGTGCTAGGTGACGATTTATAACCAGAATAATACAAAATATGGTGAAAAAATTTTTAATTTTGTCCAATTTTCACTTAAATATAGAGGTATATTATTTTCAAAAAGTAAAATTATCTACAATTAATTATGTAAAATAATAATACGTTAAAAATATCATTTTCATAGTTTATCTGTTTTTCCTCTTCGCTTTGATACTGCAAAATTGTTTAAAATTTATTTTTAAAAATTTCTAAGAAAATAAATAAATTTTCCCAAACGATTTTTCAGAGATGATACTTTTAGAGAGTTGATTCAAAAGTTTTTATTATTTTATTCAGTGGCTGAAATTTTGAGAAAAACGGGTAAGATATGGGCAAATGAACCCATTATAATCCATGGGAATTAAAAATAAAGGCTAACTTATTTTTTTTTTTAAGTTACGTAGTTTCAAATTATTTTATTTTAGGTCTATTTCATGATTTTTTTTCTGTATTAAAATAGAATACAATCTCTTCAGCTTTTTTATAAGTTTCTATTTGATTGTACGAAAAATTTTTGTCATTCAATTTTACAATGCTTTGTTTATGTTTCTTGGGGTCAAAGTGGACTCCTCAAAAAAAAAAAAAAAAAAAATACGAGTGGATGGTGGGCAGTAGATCACCATTTGTAACGACTCAAAATAAAAAAATCAACAATATTCTTGTTCCATATAGATTTGTCTCTATCGTCCGAACTCGGATTAAAAATTTATATTAATAAATAACAAAATTGCGGACTTTTAAAAAAAAATTTTCAAAAATTGTAATTTTTTTCATTAAAAATCAAGAATAAAATAAGAAACTATTATTAAAAATAAATGATTCTAGTTCAGACGATAACCACTAGTGTGTAGAAGAACGTGTTAAAATTATAGCCCGATCAGTTTATTAGAATTTTGTCTCTTACTGGCCACCAGTCGAAAAAAAGTAGTTTCTAGGAAGACATGTTTAAGGTACTATTAGTGAGTTAAAAACTTTTCTTTTGATGAAAGGTTCTATAAATGTTCCGAGAATACGTACTTAAAATTACAAGTCAAAATTAAAAGTAGAAAAAAACATACCGATTTTTGTATAGTCATGTTTTAACGACGCGACGCTGCGTAAAACCGGAAAGCCAAACAAAGAAACAACAGGATAGACACCTACCGGAGGAAGAATTTGCGATTGCTTATGGATTACTATATGGTTGCTAACTGGCTGACTAGCTATTAGTATATTAATCTATAACTTTTTTATAAAATATAAACAAAAATTTAAAAGAAAAAAAAACTTTAAATGTGTTTTGCCCGAAATGATATTTTTCAAATTTGCGCAAATTCTAGCTCAAAAACTTCTTATCCAATTTTAATAAAACTTGACTCGTTCTATTTATTATTATGCCTATTGTCCATCCCCCCACCGATCTATTGATTTCTTATTCTTCTTCCATTCAGACACTTAAAAGTGCGGGAAAATGAGGCTGTTTTTAAAACTTTTTTTTTTAAATATGCGTTATTTGGTGGGGAATGTACAATTACATTTATATATGTCTATATTAAAATGCAATATAATTTTTTTTTTCGGATGTACTGAGGACGTATCATTTGCGCAGATTTAGTTTTTTCAACTTCAGATTTAGTCAACTTCAACGCCCTCTGGACTAGAGAATCAAAACTATAATAAATAACGAGAAAATTTTCTTTATAAAATATAGATACTTAGTTGTCATATATAAAAAAAACGCCGTGATCTTCGGTATTGAATGTCTACAAGCGAAATGTAATTGAAAGTCTACCAGCGATTTGTCATTTTGGTGGTTTCAAAGTGGTTTCAAGTTTTTAAGGGCTGAATCTCAGTAAATTTCAATTTTGTGCCGATAGTAGTTAGCAGGAAAAAAGCCAACACAATTGGTACGAGGGCATTTCTACCCATGCTTATCCGCCAATTGCCTTTGTGTTTTATTTTTAAATATTAAAAAAGGAACTTAAATAGTAAACTGGATGGGCTTTATAAAGATAATTTTCTTTCCAAAATTTCTATTTTATAAAAGTAATGTGGAATCCCTAAAAGCACTAGCTGGATATTAACTCAATACACGTACAAAATTTCAGCCCTCCAGGTTTCCTTAGAGAGTCTTTAGACGTGTTAGAAAAAAAGCAAAAAAATCAAGGAAATATTGGCGTAAAAATCGTGGGGGTAAAAGTAAAAAGTTGAAACCTCCAAAAAGCAGTGGCTGGCTATTAGCTTAACCTGTACACAAAATCTCAGCCCTCTAGGTTTATTTGGGGAGATTTTGGCCCAAACGAAATTGTTAAAAAACAAGAAAAATCATGTTCTTTTTGATATAAAAATGGTGGGGGTAAGGGTTAAAATCTGAGACCGCCAAAAGGCACCCGTTTGATACTACTTCAGTCAAAATGCAGGGTTTATTTGGGTGACCTGTTCGAGTGGTAAAAAACTTCAAAAACGTCAAAAAAGTATGAAATTGTAGCTTAAAAATGAGGGGGGTGGGGTAAAATATTAAAACCTCCAAAAAGCACAACCTACGTACGAACTTTATCAACATACCAAATTTCAATCCTCTGCGTTAATTCTGAGGGCTGTGGGCGTGTTAGATGCAACCAAAATACTTTCTTCCCCCTCTACTTCCTCCAAATCATCCCAGGAAGCTGAATTTTGGATATGTTGTAGATAACTGACCGAAACATTATTTCCAAGCGGTTTGGAAACGTTTAATTGTTTTACCGCCCCCCACCACCCTCTTAAAAGTTGGGTGGGATCCAAAATCAAATATATCAGACATTTTTTTCTTTAGAATCGAGTTCTACGGGTTCGAAAACGGATAGCGCCCCTACTCTCGGCTCTCGCTGTTCTTATCGTATAGGCTATATAAGTCTAACTTTTTTGATTAAATTCGACTGATAAGTGCCCTAAAGTAAATTTTTCACTTGAATTTCACTTGAAAAATTGAATCAGTTATCTCAGAAAGGGCACATGTGGATTAGGTGTTAATAAGATAAGACACAAAGGATAAGAGTTATTTCCCTTACAGCCTGTATATAATATATATACACACATACATATATATATATATATATATATATATATATATATATATATATACATATATATATATATATACATATATATATATATCTATATATATATATATACAGGGTGTAAGGAAAATAACTCTTATCGTTTTGAGGGGTGACGCGACTGTTAATTCCGAAAAAATTCCTGCGGTTTTAGTGTCTTCAGGGTGCTATGAGTAACTCCTGTATATATATAGGAGGCCCCCTTGTAGAACTTTCCCGAAAAAAAAGGGTTGCCGAGCAAAAATTAAAAAAAAATTAAAAAAAGCTTATCTCTTCTATTCTATTGCTCGATTTTGAGATTTTATTCGATTTTGAGGAGACACCTATTGTGTGAGGCTCTCGGGGCAAGTTGCACCAAGTACCTATATGTAAGTCCGGCTCTGTGTTTATATACTAGCAAAATATATTAGTGTTCATTGATCTATGGAGTCAACACATTTCGATTGCTATAACAATAAGATTTAAGTATCTTAGCAAACTGTATTGCTCCTTCATAAATATATACTTACTATAGATATTTAATTTACATCGTAATGTTATTAACGATATGTAATGATTATATAAGTACGAATATTATAGATAATATCCGATATTATTATTAATACTTGTAATTAATATTCAGAAATATTTATTCTAAATAAGTTTACATATGTAACGTTACATTAATAACACTACAAGCCACGCAGCTACAATATTCTTTAGTATTCGCATGTATGTAATTATTTGTTATTAATATGTTTATAATAATTAATGCAAATGTACCTTCACTCGTATATGAAACCACCGCGGGGTAAATTATTATAATCTCTATTAAATATACATCTTCCTGTAATGCTCCTATATATAGAGTAGTCCAGAATTATATACCATAATTGCTAAAGCTGATAGTACGTTCAAAAATAATGGTATCTCTTAGAACTCATTAAGGAGAGGGTAAGGTTAATTCGTACAAAAAAGGCATGTTTTTGTTATTTTTTGTGACGGCACAGTTAAAATCTCTTTATTAAAACCAGTAGTACATTAAAGTATGACATTCGAAGAATATTGTATAAAATTTTCACGAAGAAATATTAAAAAATACAGTAATGGCAGCAATTATTCGAACGTATCTCGGAAAAAGTAGAATTGCGGTGCCCCTCATAACTTGGTGCTGGATCATCCGAAATAAAAAAAAATTAAGGTTCATTCGTTAGATAATAGATTTCCTCAGGTAACGCTGGGAGAGTTTTTCGAAACTTCAATTTTTCACTTTTTTGGAACACTTAAAACGGAAAAACACGATTTTTGCGAAAAAAAATTTGCCAAATTTGTTATTGTAAAATAAAAATTATTAACAAATTTGAAAAAAACTCTCCAGCGTTACCTCGTAAATTATGTACAGATATAGTGTTCAAAATTTCAAAGGATCGGTGCTGTAGTTTTGAAGTTATGAGGGGCACCGACTTTGAAAACATGAGCTGTGGGGAAAACGCTTTAAAGTTTTGAGCACTTAAAAATTCTTGTATAAAACTGATATAGAATACTTACTGCTAAACTAAATTTTGTACCCTACACCCTACAAAATATACAGTACAAGTATAAACATGTTAGTACTTCCATTGAAATTTCAATAATATAACTGGGAGAGAGAGGTATGCAGAGAGTGAAACATCTGCCAGGTAACAGCAAAAATGGTTATAACTTCGTCAATTTTGCTCCAATGAAGTTGAAATTTTGAGACAATATTCATAGCATTTTCGACGTGAAATTTCACGCTCTTTCAGAATCCGAGATAAAAAGTAGGTCGTTTCATTTGAAAAATATGACTTGACCTCAAAATGACCTTGAAAATGAAATTCAAGGTCAAATTTAAGGTCACCCTTTAATGTCCCGCCTCGTACCTAACAACTTTTATAAAGGTCATTTTTTGATAGGTGGCACCTCTGGCGAGATATTTAGATGCAAAGATTAAAATGGCCCAGCCTGTATATATATATATATATATATATATATATATATATATATATATATATATATATATATATATATATATATATATATAGCCGTATACCCGATGGGATTTCCCATCGACAACATCTTTTATTTAGGTACTCACTTTCTGCTCACTTTTAATGTTTTTCCAAAGCCTAAATCAGTATCCACGTTTCTAACTTCAAAGATGACGAACTTGCCATACGAGCTTTAATTTCCTGTTTTAACCCCTTAGGGAATAAATTTCCAGAAACATTTACACAACTGACTTTTATTTATAAATAGAAGCCTAAACACCAATTTTCAGATCTGCTGTGCTAAATTTCGCCCTTCTAAACCCAACAGTTTAGACTGTGCGTTGTCTGTCAGTCAATTTTAAAGATTTATTAATTAAGATATTATTTACTTTAATAACCATGGTAATATCGACTTAATAAATTTCTACAATGATTGACTGACAGACATCGCACAGCCTAAACCGTTGGCTTTAGACGAATGAAATTTTGCATAGAAGTTCCCTGTGTAACGAAGATGAGGATTTTTGAAAATTCGTCCCCTAATTGGGTTAAATACGGGACGAAAATTTGTATGGAAATTCGTCATTTTTGAAGTTGGAGATACATAATAAAAAGTGTTACTATGGTTATTAAAATAAATAATTTTTAAATAAATCTCTGACTGAAGGACAACGCACAACCTGTACTGTTGGGTTTAAAAGGACGAAATTAAGCACAGGAGTTATGAAAATTGGTGTTTGGGCTTCTATTTATAGATAAAAATCAGTTGTTTCTAGAAATTTATTCCCTAAGGCGTTAAAATAGAAAATGAAAATTTATATGAGAAGTTCATCACTTTTGAAGTTATAAACGTGGATATTGATTTGGGCTTTTGAAAAACATCAAAAGTGAGCAGAAAGTGAGTAATAAAAAGATATAGTCGATGGTAAATCCCATCAGGCATACGGCCAGTAATTTTATATATCTAACTTAAAAAATGACGAATCTACATACAAATTTTCATTCTCTATTTAACCTACTTAGGGGACAAAAAATCCTTTCTTAGTGCTCATCTACGTTACATAGGGAACTCCTATGCAAAATTTCATTCTTCTACACCCAGCGGTTTAGGCTGTGGGTTGTCTGTCATTCAGTCAGTTGTCATATATATATATATATATATATATATATATATATATATACATATATTGTATATACGTAAACCCATATATGGATTTAATAGTTTTCTTCAGTACTGCTATAATTAACTAATGATAATCTTATATATTATATATAATACTATACATTATATTATACATACATGTGTAAGAAGTAAAGCTGTAGCGAATATTCATATTCGCCTTCGGAAGCGTAGGTGCGAATATTATGCGAATATATATTTGGTGTTGGATTTTCATTAGAAAGTCAAATCGAAATTATACTTTTTATTATATGTATCTATAAAAAATTAAATTTCGCACGATTTCATTTTAAAACAAATTTATTCTTAATACATAATATACTCGACTCTTTTTTTACACGACAGCTTGTATTTACAAAACATAAACAGTTCATTTTTATTAAAAAAAAAAAAATTGTGTCCAGTGAAAATCTAGTCCATAAATACAAAATATTAAAATTGAAATTGAAATTAGCAGTAAAAATAAAGTTCACAACTCTTTATTGCTACTTGATACCAAGCGTGGAGTTTTATTGCGGACTAGACCAAGCACAATTCTCGGGTCTAGCAGAATATTCGGGTTTGATTCAAATGAAGAATTTCAAAATTCATTTTGAACAAAAAGTTTATGTAAAAAGTGTAGGTATTTGTTCTTATTGGTGTATTATTTCAAAATTGGCATAGAAAATGACCGTGTGAAAAGATAGTTGGGTGTATATAACAATCATATACAAAAAAATGCAAATGTGCGACTTGAGAATTTTCTGCATGTTTTAAATTATTTACATCAACTTTCGCATTTATGTTCAAACTCGCATACGCGAATTTCAGAAACTTAAAATTTGTTATATCTTGAGTAAATACATATAAGTATATATATATATATATATATATATATATATATATATATATATATATATATATATATATATATATATATATATATATATATTTGCGCGTGTGTGTGTATCTAATCAAGGCATGTATTTATAAATAAATAAATATTTATGTTTGTGTTTACGCATTGAACAAACTGACAATCACGAAGACTTTATTGTGGTTACAAAGCCTAACATGGAATAATAATAATTTAAACAAATAAACAGTGTATAATGATAAGCTATTATGTATTTACCCGTATATTTTGTACTAGCTGTACCCGCTCAATGAGAAGTAGGTATATGAGTGTAATAATTATACAGAACTTGTACAGAGCAATAATTTTTATATTGTCCCAAAGGAAGGAGACATTTTACTGTAATAAAAGGTAGCTTGTGTGTTGACCCACGTAATAGTGACTATTACACCAAATTTCAAAAAAATCCGTTCAATAGTTTTTGCGTAATATGTGCACATGCTCAAAATGTTTTTTATTTAATTTCCCGTAGGAATGAGACATTTCCTCGGAGTAAAAAGTATCTTTAATATTGACCCAGGTAATAAGTTATCATCACACCAAATTTCATTAAAATCAGTCTAGTAGTTTTTGCGTGATGCATGAATGGACAGACAGACAGACAAATGGATATTATGTTATGTACAATTATACATATTTACTTATATATTGATATGATATATAAAAGCTCGTGTCTGTAGTCATCTTTTAATTTATAAGTACAGTAGCGCCTCGATTAATTGTCACTCGATTATTTGTCAGTTTCTGTTATCCCTCACCGCCTAGTAAAGAAAATGCAGTCTCTGACATTAGGTAAACAAACGTATACATAATCTCATAACAAAAATAAGTATTTGTTTAAATAAAAGAGTGATTGCAAAGAACATAAAATTATTTTATATGTGTAGATAATGGTAGGTAAGGATTTTACCTTTTTGTAACTTAAAGCTTTATATTATTGGAACTTTATTTTAATAACTTTCTAAATTAAAATATACTGAATATGTATTAACAACTTGCAAACATGTTCATTTTCATTTTCATCTCAAAGTCAGCAGGCCCAACGAGAAGGTAGGATAGCCGGGGTTGCAGCTCCGGAGCCCGGGCTTGAAAAAGGGGTCCGTAGCTGTTAGTAAGGCGCCCCACCCGAGGAAAAGTAGAAAAACTGTTTTATAACTCATCACTTATATATTGGGAGAAATATTTTTAAAAAATATAGTTTATTCCCGGGGCCCGTTATGAAATTTTTGTTATCTGTCTAATTCGATTAATCGTCACAGTTATGGTGCCGACTTCTACTGTACTATTCCTTTAATTGCAGAGTATCTTTAAAAATTTTTCATTTAATAATAGTGAAGTTCAACGGCCCTTCTTCTAACTTTCAGTCTATAGCTGGCTTTATCCACTTTTTTATTTTTTTTATACTTACTATATTTGAACTATTTACTTATACATTACATCATTACGATCTGAGTGGAAGATAAGAAACAATGATCAGTCAGATTTAGATAATGCGCGTCTACAGTTATCTTCCGTCAATAAGAGAGGTCAAATACTATAGCAATATCGAAATTCTTTTTAGACATATAATCTATATTTTAACATATTTTGGGTCATTGTTTTAGTCCAATCGGATTTATAGTTGTTTTTTTTTTGGATCATTGGCACCGGTTTTTTTTAGCCTTTGACCTTTAGCAGGCTTATAAGGGCATATGGATGGTTAAAGGAAAGGAAAAAAGTTTCAAGATACATTTATAATTATATATTTTTTATGTAGGTACCAAAGTTTTTTTTCAGTACAATAAAAGTGTTTTTTTCTTAGCACATCAATTGTAAAAGAACCCTTAAAGCTTTAACTGTTTAAAAAACTGTGAGAAGGGTATATACGGAAAGCCTATAATAGCCTCAAAACATAGTTCACCTATCATTTAAAGGAATTTTACAATGTTAAATACTTAATTCAGTATAATTATTTGATGACATTATAGGAAAAAGTTTAATTAATCTTAGGAGAAGAAAATATTGCTTAAAGATAAACGATAACACTTCAAACAAAAATAAATGATATTAATAATTTTGGGGTAAAATTTCAATATCTGTTATAAGAAATTTAAATAGCCTATGACAGTAGCGTTTCGTCAATTAAATTAGGAATTTTACACTTTAAACAGTTGGAGTAAGCATGCGTTATGACATCATACGACAAATTTCTTGTTTCTATTAATTAATACTTTCTCTCATTATGTAGTTTCCTTTTGATCAGACCGAGCAATTTTAGTCATTTCGAAGCAAATTTTACATTAGCAGGCTTATAAGGGCATATGGATGGTTAAAGGAAAGGAAAAAAGTTTCAAGATACATTTATAATTATATATTTTTTATGTAGGTACCAAAGTTTTTTTTCAGTACAATAAAAGTGTTTTTTTCTTAGCACATCAATTGTAAAAGAACCCTTAAAGCTTTAACTGTTTAAAAAACTGTGAGAAGGGTATATACGGAAAGCCTATAATAGCCTCAAAACATAGTTCACCTATCATTTAAAGGAATTTTACAATGTTAAATACTTAATTCAGTATAATTATTTGATGACATTATAGGAAAAAGTTTAATTAATCTTAGGAGAAGAAAATATTGCTTAAAGATAAACGATAACACTTCAAACAAAAATAAATGATATTAATAATTTTGGGGTAAAATTTCAATATCTGTTATAAGAAATTTAAATAGCCTATGACAGTAGCGTTTCGTCAATTAAATTAGGAATTTTACACTTTAAACAGTTGGAGTAAGCATGCGTTATGACATCATACGACAAATTTCTTGTTTCTATTAATTAATACTTTCTCTCATTATGTAGTTTCCTTTTGATCAGACCGAGCAATTTTAGTCATTTCGAAGCAAATTTTACATTTCTGTCACAAAAGATGTGACGGAGCTGTGTCGTTAATTAGAAAGAATAGCATATATATCAACAGAAAAATATGATACATAAAAGAAATTATCAAGTATTTGTTTTATATTACGTTGGTGACGGACAGCCCATCTTTGAACCGAACTTACAGGAAAAGGTCTTGAAGTAATAATTCTGGATTTTGATGAAACTTGGTAGGAGGTAGAACAAACAAAAATAACAGACACTTGGATTTTATTAGTGGTGCCGCGACTAGTGAACCGCAGACAGTTCAACTGCGACAGTTCAACCCCGACAGTCCAACCGACGACAAATCAACCTAACGAGAGATCAACCTAATGACAGATCGACCGATGACAGATCAACCGACAACAATTCAACCTAACGACATTTTAACTGAAGACAATTTAACCGTTGTACAATTGACTAACTAATAAGAACAAAATTATTTGAATTTTATCTAGCAATGAAATTTGCCTCTCTTGAGACTTGAGACTAAATAAGTATTTATGTAGTTTCAAGTCTCAAGGGTGACTCTTTACACAATTAAGGGTACACTATTTGGTTGGGTTTTGTTGGATTTGGTTACCTTTCGTTGAATTAGATTAGTTTAGGTGTTGTCTGGTTAGGTTAATCTGTTAAGTTGTATTTGGTTACGTTAGGTTGGGTTTGTTTATAATTTGTTGAATTCGGTTGGTTTAGGCTGGTTTTGGTTAGGTTAAGTAGGATTTGTTTACAATTTGTTGAGTTCGATTAGTTTAGGTTGGGTTTGGTTAGGTTAGGTTTGTTTATAATTTGTTGAGTTCGGTTAGTTTAGGCTTGTTTTGGTTAGGTTAAGTTGGGTTTGCTTATAATTTATTGAGTTCGGTTAGTTCAGGTTGGGTTTGGTTATGTTAGGTTGTTTTATATTAGGTTAAGATAAGTTTGCTTATAATTTGTTGAATTCAGTGAACTCAGGCTGGCTTTGGTTAGGTTAGGTTGGGCTTGTTTATAATTTACTGAGTTGTTTTACTTCAAGGTCGGTTTGGTTATGTTAGGTTGTATTAGGTTAGGTTATGATGGGTTTATTTATAATTTATTGAATTCAGTTAGTTTAGGTTAGGCTTGGTTAAGTCAGGTTTCATTTGGTTAAGTTGTGTTTAGTTAGGTTAGGTTACTTTTACTTATGATTTGTTGAGTTTGATTAGTTTAGGTTGGGTTTGGTTAGGTTACGTTAGATTTGTTTATAGTTTATTGAGTTGGGTTAGTTCAGGTTGGATTTAGTTAATTTATATATTAGTGTTAAGCAGTTAGAATGTCCTGTGGTTTAACTGTTCTACGGTTCAATTGTCGTTTGGTTTAACTGTCGTTTGGTTTAACTGTCGTTAGGCTGAACTGTCGTGAAGTTGAATTGTCATCGGCTAATCTGTCGTTAGGTGGAATTGTCGTCGGTTGATCTGTCGTCAGGTTGAACTGTCGTCGGTTGAACTGTCGCGGTTTAACTGTCGCGGTTGAACTGTCCTCGATTTACTTGTTACAGAACCTTTATTAGTCAACATACCTCCATATTTTTGCGAGTCTTAAAACAATTAGGTATATTAAATTTTGTTTGTAGTAGTACTGTTTTTAAAATTATTCAAATATTTCTAATATTAATTAAAGCTTTTAAACTTTAAATAAGCCCCTTAATTTTATGTGAATTATATTTGAATCACTTTATGGAGTACTCTCGTTTAGGTATTAATTGTAGAATATAATTACAACAAATAAGAACAACGGTTTAAATAGTTACCTATTTCTAAAAGTAATTATAGTTAAAATAAATTAAGCTTTTAGTTTTAGCGATATGGCTTTTAGCAAAAACAGGTAAACTAGTCTTTTTGATGTAGTTTTCTTATTTGGTATTAATATTTTGATTTGTCAACGTATATTCACCCAATTCCAAATTTTATCGCAAATTTTGTCATTGAGGCTCCTCTAACAGGTCCGACCCTGGATTTGAATAAGCCAGTAGAATGGTTTTTAAAAATGAAGGATTTAGTCAATTCAAAGTTTTCTTCTAGCTTTGATAGTTTGCAAAGAATTTAACAACATTAAATTTTTATCCCAACTTTGAAGGTAGATTTCACCCCTTAAATGGCGTTTATTGCTGATAAAAAGAAATACGTGTTTGTTATTTTTACTTCTTCTACACACCTAGTAAGTTTCAACAAAATGGAGAATTTTCACTTCAAGACCTTTCGTTGTTAGTGGCTTTGCATCTAGTTTCAAGCACCTGAGCTTTTTCTGATTTGCTATCTTTCGATATTTCGTCCTATGTTCGTTGTTTTATTATGTAAATATTTGGATAGACATTTTTTATTTTTTCACCCACCAAAATTTTCACACTTGTTAGCGAATATCTATAAATAGTCTCTATCCCGATTTTGAAACTTGTTGCCGGGAGGCCTATAAAGGCTCGAGGGCAACAAATCACACGAGGGATAAAAAAGACACTTTAGTCCTGTACTGTATATACCTACTGAATATTTTTTGTAATTCCGGATAATTTAAAATTATAAAAATTAAGAAAATTACTCAAATGTCATTCAAATTGTATGTAATAATATTCCAACAAGTACACTTTGGATAAATTAATCGAATTGTACAATATAATTTAACTGTTTATCTTTGTCTACACGTTTAAATTTGTTTATTATTTTCAATTACCTAGCAACGCTATGTATTTTAAGATAAATTTCTGTAAATTATGCTTGCTGATTGGTTTAAAGCGAGACTAAAATAAGTTTTTAGCCCCTTGGGACTAAAAGTAAATTTTTTAGTTCCTTGGGACTAAAAGTGGTCCTTTAGTCCCTATTATGAGGGATTAAATCGTGTCTTTTAGTCCCGGAATTGCAAAAAAAAAATATTAAATACTTAGTATTAAGCTTTTGTTTATAGAGAAACTTTGTCAGTCATCGGACAAGGAAGCCGGAGATACATTGATTTAAGATATGCCGCCATACTGATCTTCATAGCCTAACTTGGTACAAAAATATATGAGGCCCCAACATCGGCACAATATTAATCAATGTCGAAAAGATGTTTGGTTTCTTCCTCGTTCGAATGAAATGACGTTTATGTATGTCTATCGTTAATAGTTTTCATATTATTAAATTTTTTTAACACTACTTTAAACACTCACGAATCAAGTATAAAACTCCAGTTTTGAAATAATGGACGTATTTTACGTCAAAAAATACTGAACTGTTGAATTGATAGGTTGCAAGTGATATGAAATTTTATATAGAATATTCATTTAGAATGTGACATTTGGGATTACCAACTGATCGTACTAACACAGCAAAACGCATGCGAGCAAAAATAATGAAATACCAACTTGATAATGTAATAATAAATGGACGATATATGAGATCAGGACATATGCTTGCATGTACATTCCGTTATCTAGCGAGTAGTGTTTACCGTTTTGTTCAAGTACTTACACTGTGACTGATGTTATTTCTTAGACAGAGAGCCGTTGAACGATTTATTTAGAGTACTTTGCAACGGTTGGAATTTTGTAAAAAATATTTCGTACTTTTCCGAATAATTTCTTTGTCAAATCTTATTGAAAAAATTGATTTTTTCTATAAAGATGATTATTTGGAAATCTGATATTTACCATTTTTATTGTAAGAAAAATTTAACTTATTTTTTTTCTTAAAACAAATCGTTTTCGGGTTTAAAATTTAAATAATCTATTCAACAAAGTGACAGTAGTGTAGAAGTCGTTTCTTTTGTGTACTAATTTATCTAATTTCGATACGTAAATACCTTGAAAGCGTACGTTTTATGAATTAAAGTAATTTATATTATTTTATAGCAAAGTTCACAAACAACAAATTAAATACTAATCTTTTTTGAAGTAAAACTTCTTACGTGGTGATTTAACGGCGTAGGAAATAAAATATTGGGATAAATCGTTGTATATAAACGTTACGTTAGGAACTATGTGTAATGTATAAATAACGTTACTAGGCAATGAACTATTAGTTCAAGATAATAAGCCCATTCAGACCTCTAGATAAAGAGAAAGAATAATTAATAATTATATTATATATTGTTTAATTTGTTCAATTTGTCCACAGTATACTTGATGTTATATTATACTATAACTTTTTTTTTTCTTCAATTTTCTTTTTTCAATAATTTTAAATTATTCGGAATTGCAAAAAATAATATATACGCCACAAGACTAAAGCGTTTCTTTTGATCCTTCGTGTGAATAACAAACTTCACACTTTAGTCCCTTGGTGTATAATATACAGTAAAAATCCAAGAAATGCACACTCTAAGAAGTGAAACAAACACATCAAGTGAGGGCGGGGAGCCAACACGTCGCTTATACACGTACATGGCTTTCTTAAGTATATATGTTTGTGTTCGCGTCACTGGCTGGTTTGATCTTGGACGGTCCGTCACACTGTGTATGCAGTGTATACTTAAGTGAGTTTTACTTACATGTAATTTACCTACATATTGTTATAATATTACAATAGATTTTAGTCGAATTGTTACCATCGGTACATTATTAAAGTATATTATTGCAGTCTATTAAGTTAATATTCGTTATTATTATTAAAACAATATAACATGTAAGACGTATTACTGTTATTATTTATTTTTTTTTTAATTTAAATAAAGTTTATAAAACTTATTTTATAGTTTTTGTTGAGTTAACAACCAATATTACTTTCACTACTCTGGTGTGACAAAGACAATCAAACGCTGCATGTAACTACACGCAAAATGTTTGTTTTATTACTACCGTAGTACAAATATATAGTAGTAAACTAGTTACTGGCGTCCACATATTTTTTTTTATCTCACTATGAAACTATGATTTTAGTCCCGTGCTGTAACAATTTCATAGTGCTGACTGTAATTTTTTTAATAAGTAGTGTGGGATAATTATTGATTACATTCAAATATTCAGATTCATAGTAAAAATCAACTTTCATATTTTTTTTTATAACAAGTTACGTCAAAATATATTTTATTTGGATCGTCACAGGAGCTCCAAGACGTGTAACTCAGTAGGGGAAGGGAATCATTACGTCACATTTCTTGGAGTTCGACTTTTTCTTAATTTTTATTTATAATTTTACTTTTAGCAAACATATTCGGCAAACCAACACAAAAACACACAAAAAAGAAGGAAAACAAAAATATTGATATGGTCACTTTAAAATAACGTAATAAAAACGCCGTGAGCAGCGGAGCCCCATCACGGGAGTCGAATTTTTCGCTACATTTTCGATATTTTCAAGATATCTAAATGTGGCTGAAAGGTTACAGGCGGATTGTCATTTTGGTGTATTCAAAACTGATGATAAGTGTCCGGCTGATCGGGGCTTTAAAAAAAGGCTTTAAGTTTTTAAGGGCTGAATCTGAGAAAATTTCTATTTTATGTCGATAGTGGTGAGCAGGAAAAAAGTTAACACAATTCGTATGGGGATATTCCTACCAATGCTTATTCGCCAATAGCCTTTGTGTTTTATTTTTAAATATTAAAAAAGGAACTTAAATAGTGAACTGGATGGTTTTTATGAAGATATTTTTTCTTTACAAAAAATTCAAAGTTTATATTTTATAAATAAAAACTGACTTTAATAACAATTTTTAAATTACAATATTTAGTACATTTAGTATAATAGTTAGTTTATTTTTTTTTTTAAATTTACTATGCCTACTTGTATTAGTATTAAAATAAATCATTTTAAACAGATAGAACAGTACCATTGAATTCCGATGTAAAAATGGGAGAAGTGGGGGCAAGGTAATGTAGAATCCTTAAAAGGCACTAACTAGATACTAACTCAATACATGTACACAATTTCAGCCCTCTTTACTCAGAGAGTCTCTAGGCGTGTTAGAAAAAAAGCAAAAAAATCAAGGAAATATTGGCGTAAAAGTCGTGGGGGTAATATTTAAAAGTTGAAACCTCCAAACAGCATTGGCTGGCTTAACTTAACCTATACACAAAATTTCAGCCCTCTAGGTTTATTTGACGAGATTTTAACCTTAAAAAAACTGCTAAAAAACAAAAAAATCATGTTTTTTTGGTATAAAAATGGTGTGGGTAATACACTGCAAGTGTATTCAGCGAGACTGGATCTAGAGCGACACGAATTTCGATTCGATGAAGTTTTCAAGATATTCACGAATAACTGAGAAATTGTTGGCAGGTACTTATAAGACCGGCCCTTTTGTAAAACGACGTCATCAACCTGTACAAAACCCGTTGAATAAATGATTGAGCAGCTCTTGGACTAACACAAAATAGTGTGTGCACGGTGTAGACATGTACGCTACTAATCAACAATCAATTAAAGGAGTGGCCCACATGGGTGTGTGCGATATGTGCACGTAGTGGCCCTCTGGGACAGGGCGGCAACCATACAAAACAATATTTGTTGTGTACATTACGAGTACTATATGTGATACTAATACAAATACAAAATCTATGTATGTACATGTATGTATGTGTGCGGTTAATACACCTACGTACGATGATATACTTTTAATTTATTTAGTAATTTGGGTCAGGGAAGGTGGTCTTCTAGAAATACCTATCTGTTTTTCTTTTTTTTGTGAATAAATTTTTTATTTTGTTTATATCAATATCTACGAGAGTGTAAATTAATTAATTTATAATCAAACTGAAAGTACAGTGCGTACCAGAACAATACCACCATTTGCTATATAATACTAATAGAAAATTCAAATTCGTGAAATAGGTCTGCGCCATGTCAGCACTAATGGCAGAAAATGTACAGTTGTTAGTGTTACATTAATATTGGTGAAGCTGGAGTTTTAACGTTATTGCTCCATCAGTTTAATTTTTAAAGCAAATTTGAGCCCCCTCCTACAGTCATGCAATGGCCAAATTAGAGGAATGTTCACCAACTGCAATTCAGCGACTATAAAATTCTCCGCCTCGCAATTCGTCGAATGGATAATTTATCGATTCGACAATTAAAATTTCTGATTACCTAGAAAAGATTATACGTATACCTATAGTGTTCGTAAATTCATGAATCTTATTTCTCACTTGTTTCGACAAAGTTTTGAGTAACTATTTAGAATTGGGGTGTCACTTATTTTTACCTGTTGGTCCGTTTTAATATTTTTTTCTTTTTCTTTTAAATGTTCGGGGATTGGTTAAATATAATATTAGAATTCGATACCAGTTCTGTAGAGGCTGGGAAGATTCCATCAATTTTTGGTTATACCTAGCAACAAAACTAAAGGAATTTTAATGATTTTTGGTGGAAGCACCATGAGTCTCCCAGTTATTTCAACATAGATATCGAGTTCATCGCTACTAATCCCCAATAGTGCCGAAATTTTTTTTTAACCCTAGAATCATACGTTGGTCTACGAGAAACGTTAATCATACATCGACGTCGCTTTTACGGATGGACTTTTTACGGAGAGTTTTAGAGTTTATTTGCAAAGCACATTTTTTTACATAACAATACTACAAAAGCGAACAAAATACTTAAAAAAATTGGATTTGGAAAAATTTCTTAATGCAAATATTTATTAATTTTTTTAATCTTTTTATCAAAGCATATTTTCATTATAAAAATTAAAAAATAGATAAATACATCAATTGTATCATAAAACATGTATTTCAAATAATTAATTTATGAACTATAATGTGTCAGTGGATATGTGTGACTTTACAGAAAGTGAAATTTCTCAGTCATAAATATTCCTATAGATATGTAGTTATTTCCCCATTACGTACATTTGCAAATTTTCTCAAATTTGTTAGTAATTTTTCGAATAAGATCTCAAAAAATAATAAAAACTAAAATATTTTCCACAAAATAAATTGTTAACCTTTTATTAAGTCATTTGAAACGCATTCTTTAGTTTTCGATTCAATGTATTAAAACTTCAGTATTATGTCGTCTCTATAAGTCAAACAGCTGTAATCATCTTTCACATTATCATTATCATCGAATAAATTAATTATAACATCCATATCTTCAATAAATTTTAGAAAAATTAGGAAAACTTTTATATGTGAAATACAAAATCTTTAAAAAAAAAAACATCGCGTAATCATACATCGACGTCCTTTTGACGGACACTATTTCAATACAAACAAAACGACAATGACTATAAATAAAATAAATACGTCTTATGTGTTATAACAACAAATAAATTAGATAACAGAAATCTCACAGCAAGCAGGTACCGACAAGTTGTAGTATTGGAGCAGGTAGAGAAGTTCGTTCGTCATTTTGACGTGTACGTATGATTCTAGAGTTAATGTCATTAAGATCCGATCAACCGTTTTATTTTCATAGGCAAAAATAAGTGGAGTTGCAATTCTAAATAATTTCCCAAAAGTTTATTGAAGTAATTATTTGGTGAGGAAACTTTGGGTAAAATATGATCCATAATATTATGAACATTATACAGGCTGTCCCAGAAAGTGGACGCAAACACCCAGATGCTAATAGCTTGGGTCTATAGAGTCTCTATCTTTTATCAATGTTTTTGCTGTCGTTTTTACAAATTTCAAAATCCATCGGGCATGGCCTACATTAAATTATATCGTACTACAAAACTTTAAAATTATCCTTTATGTAAAAATATCGTTCACATCGGGGTATAATTCATTGGAAACAATCGTTTACAGATACCAGAAAACAAATAAGCCATGAGAACTACAATTAATAGGACGCTACACAATTTTTTACCTGAAAGAGAAGAAAGAAAATCAAACAATTTCAAGGTATCACCACAGATGATTATGTACTCAATATAATAAAAAATTATTACTGTGTATAAATTAGTAAATAAATAAGTAATAAAACACTTAAGAAAAAAAAATCAAAAAACCCGACTGCGTAAAAAGTAAACTAAAACGGTAAAAATAAGATGAAAGAGAGGAAAAGAAAAATGAATAAAAAAGTAAAGCAGTCGGAGGTATCATACATTTCTGTTTTATTTAGTACAATATGTATGCTTCCGACTGCTTTACTTTTTTATTTTCTTTTTCTCTCTTTCATCTTGTTTTCACCGTTTTAGTTTACTTTTTACGCAGTCGAGTTTTTTGATTTTTTTAATTAGGTATTTTATTTAGGTCTTTTTGGTGTTGTTTAATTATTTGGAAGAAAATATATATAAGTACGCATACGAAATTACAGAGGCTGGTAGACAAAATTACCACGAATTTGACAAAAAAAAATTATAAGAGTTTCTTTTTGTCCGCGACTTCCTCCGCGTAACTTGTTGTAGATTGACTAGTTGTACACACTAACTCGTTATCAACTCCATCTATCCAGACGAATTTGCAGAGAAAAGTTAACTTTCCTATAAATTTTCATCCCTTATTTTGCCGCCTTAGGGGATGAATTTTCAAAAAGCTAGTCTTCGTGCTCACTTACGTTACTAAAGAAATCTCTATACAAAATTTCATGTTCATAAATCCAACGATTTTTTATATAATTTTTGATCCCCAATATTACTCCCCTGAGGACAGACTTTCAAAAGTCCCTTCTTAGTGCTAACCTACGTTATATAAGAAACCCCTGTCTAAAATTTCACATTTCTAGGCTCAACAGTTTTCTATATAAATTTTCATCCCCCATTTTAACCCGTTAGGGGACGAATTTCCAAAAATTTACTATTGGTGCTTGCTAAGTTTCTAAAAAAACCTTTGTGCAAAATTTCACTTTAATAAACCTAGCGGTTTTCTATATAAATTTTCATCCCCTATTTTAACTTCTTAGGAAGCTAAATTCTAAAAATCCACTCTTAGTGCTTGCATGGGTCATTAAAGGAACATTTGTACAAAATTTTACATTTCTAAACCCAACGGTTTCCTATATAAATTTCCATTCCCTATTTTACACCCTTAATGGATAAATTTTCACAAAAATTCTCCCTTCAATACTAATCTATATTACTAAAGGATCACTGTGGCTCTGTGCAAAGTTTTACCTTTCTAAAATTCTCATCCCCTACTTTATACCCTTAAGACAAAACCAGCGACACCTTCTTTACCAAAATCCGTCAAGCCGTTTAGGGTGTAGACTGCGCCATAGAAACAGACTTAATCAGAGGATACATACATACTTTCGAAACACATTACCCTCCTGCTGATGCAGTCGGGTAAAAACTAGTTTCCATATAAATTTTCAACCATTGTTCTACCGCTTTAGGGTGTGAAATTTTAAAAATTTGCATTATTACTCGCCTTCTACATCGATACTCGCTTACGTTACTAAAAAAACCCCTATGCAGAATTTCACGTTTCTAGACTCAATGGTTTTCTATATAAATTTTCATCCCCTATTTTATATCCTTATGAAATAAAATTCCAAAAATCCCTTCTTAGAGCTCACCTACGATACATAAAGAAATCCTATACAAAATTTCACGTTTCTGGGCCCAGTAGGGTTTTTAAATAAATTTTAACCCCCTATTTTATCCTGTTAGGGGATGAATTTCCAAAACCCCTTATTGGTGCTCGCCTACATCATATAAAGAACCCTTTTGTAGAATTTCACCTTTCTAGACTCAACAATTTGTATATAAATGTTCGTCCCCTATTTTAACCCCTTAAGTAAACGAAATTCCTAAAATCCACTCTTGATGCTTGCTTGCGTTATTAAAGGAGCCTTTGTACAAAATTTTACGTTTCTAAATCCAGCAGTTTTCTATATAAATTTTCATCCCCTATTTTACACCCTTAATGGATAAATCTTTACAACAATTCTCCCTCTTAATACTCATCTACATTATTAAAGGGCCCCTGTGGCCCTATGCAAAATTTTACCTTTCATAAATTTTCATCCCCAACTTTATACCCCTGTGGGATGAATTTCCAAAAATCTTATCTTGGTGCTCCCCTACGTTACATAAGGAACTCGTCAGCAAAATTTCACGTTTCTAGACCTAACAGTTTGCTATATAAATTTTTCATCCCCTATTTAGGAGATGAATTTTGAAATTTCTTGTAGCCTATAGCAATCCCCAGATTAAGACGAATCCAGCGACACTTTCTTTACCAAAATCCGTCAAGCCGTTTAGGCTGCAGGCTGCGCCAAGAAACAGACATAATTAGAGGATACATACAAACTTTCGAAAAACATTACCCTCCTTCTGATGCAGTCGAGTAAAAATAAATGTTTGGCTCACTCAGTTTTTACAAATTTTTCGTCAGTTTTTTATTAGATCTTTTACCGTTCTCACCATTTCTAGAATCACGTACCCAATCAATTATTAAAGAACATTTTCGGTAAGTAACATCTAAAATTATATAATAATTTTGATATATACATTTGTATATTTTTGATTTACTACAGCTGCTCCAAAGTTCAGTTAAGATTTGAACTTTGTATCTATATGGTAAAGTGTAAAAATCCAAAAACTAGTACTGTTCGTGGGCAATCCACAATTTCCCGCACTTATTGCACAATATACTATTATACAATGTTTCTTAAAATTTTTATTTTACAAAATTTTTGTCAGCATGGTCAAAGAATACCAAATTTGCATTTAATTCTCCATACTTTAAATTACCCAAAACACTTTTTTTTACCTATAGAACGGCTAGGTTTACGTAAACCTAGTCGTCCTTTTGTTTTTCATGTTTTCTTGAAAACAGTAAGAACACCAAATTTTCTCTTAGCACACCTAAATAACACCTAAAATCCACTTATTTTTTATCTAGTAAGTTTTTGGGATTTTGCAATTTTCTTTTCTTTTCTACGTCTAGCTTTATGGAGGTGTTAACGCTAATACTGGTTGTATACTTGTCACAAAAAAAAAGATTAATAGAAGTTGTAAATAGTCAAACTATTTATTAAAAAGCTTTTACAAAATTTTGGTTAGACTCAGAGTTACGGAAGTAGTCGAACAATGTATATCAATCTTACTATCAAAAATATGACCGACCTGTAACATCACCAGTTCCGGTAAATTAGTTTTACACTCACGAAAAAATTCTATACGAGTTCCAGAAGAAAACCTACCCTCGCAAAATCCATAGTTAATCATTTCAATTCTTACTGAACTACATCGTGATATACGCGCTACTTGAAAATGAAAAATTCTATATCTATACAGTGAGCATAATAAGCAATTTAAGAAACCGGGTTAAATAGTTGTCCCGAAAATCCGTCGGAACATCGGGACAAATCCGGGAAAACCGAGATATACTGACACGCTACATATACGTTCCGTTTTGTCAGTTCTGATACTGAACACTTATTCAACAATACTTCAACAACCTGTTATACGTATAAGCTACGTTAAAATTATATATCGGGCTATCATTGTGCGTAATCCAGTATTGATAATTGCGATATTATATTGTGGGTATTCACATTACAATAGCCATTCTCGGAATAACAGTACCTAATTAGTACTGGATACTGTTTAGTAATTTACATACAATAACCTCATATACAGCAAGTAGAATCTGGTATCACCAATGTATGTCAATGGAACAGACAAGCTTTTGTTGGACTACAAAGTTAAATTTTAATCATAATGTCAATTTCTATAACATTATTATATTAATATATAAATAGTAAGAAGTAACGTTAGTCTAAGGGCTTCGCGTGGGTTGCATTTTTAAATAATCCCACACCGTGCGAGAATAGCGTGCGAAATAATTTCGCAAAACTTAACATAATGTAGGCTTTTTTGTTAATTTAATCACAATATACACACTATTGTGTACTTAAAATCTATATAAAAAATTTGGGGGACAGGTCTACCCACACTGTCAACTTCCCATTATCAAACAAATTATAACATCATTAATTTGTTCTCAAGATATGCGAGACAAAATATATTTCAAAAAAAGTTTCTTACTTCGTTTTTTTATTATTTTTTATTTTTTTAAATTTTATAATAAAATACTGGCGTTTTTAACATCAAGGAAGGTTCTTAGGCCATTATATAATAATGTTATGGTAAAAAATCCATATAATCTATGTTATATTAATAAAGTTAATTTCGTTTTTCTACCACAAAAAATAAACCGCTAATCCGAATTTGCTGAAAACTTTATCCGGTCTTCATTTTCTGATTGCGCATCTAACGAAATTAGTCCGGAGTCGATATCATCATTGGTTCTCGAGATATGCGAGACGAAAAAAAATTCACGAACGAATGAACGAACTAACGAACGCACACATAGACATCACGCTAAAAACGATGGATTCGGATTTTAGTGATCTTGAAACGTGGAGATATGTCAAAATTAGCGATTCGTAAAATCGGACCCATTACAATAACTTACTATGGGAAGTTAATAATTCTGAAAATATACATACATATGTTGGTTATTGATTTTTGTTTCCATAGTTTCAAAGTATGCATTGGCAAAAATTTGAACATCTTACAACTGACATAAATTAATAAAAAATTTTACTACTTAAGTATTTAAATAAATATTAATGTAAATTTTTGCGAAAAAGATGTTCTCGTAAAAAAAGTATAGTGTAAAATAGGGGCTGGCGCAACAAACTCATATGCGTGAGAAATAAGCCATTTGTCCCACTTACTGTACAATATACTAATTTTGCTCAATCAAAATACAAAAGTAAAACATTTAATTTGCAAATGTCCTAGATTAAAAATAATTATTGTATTTGTTTATTTTCATGTCACTTCTCTACAATTAATATGTGCAAAAGATCTACTCCTATCTTATATTCGCAGGTAGTGTCTATAGAAAAGCAATTCATATAAGTTTCCACACTGTTTGAAAGGCACTTAACTCACCCTTTTATAGTAATCAAGTTATTTCATACATCAGTGATTCTTAACTTGTAGCAATTAGTGGTAATTCTCTGAACTAATATTTCCAAGTAAGATATTCAATCCTTCTTGGAATATCAAGTAATTTATTGAGTAGGTGAAAGTCAAACTTATGAGACGTTTCGATCAACTAAAAATCCGTCAAGTTTGTGCTGGCTACACTTTAAGTAAGGGTTCCTCAGTATATTTTCAAGTGTTATATACTGGAACCTAGGTATATTAACGTCTAAATAAGGGTATATTTTAGTAAGGGAATACCAAAATTGTTGAGAAAATTTCCTTAAACTATACTTGATAATGATATAAAAAAGTGTGAGTTTAAAAAATATTACGTTTTCAAAAAACTAAGTACTTAATCGTGTATGTTAAGTCAGTGTCAGTCGGATTGGCAAGGGAAGGCATTCTTATAAATGCTTTGATGT
Organism: Brachynemurus nebulosus; assembly: GCA_035578155.1. Lineage (NCBI taxonomy): Eukaryota > Metazoa > Arthropoda > Insecta > Neuroptera > Myrmeleontidae > Brachynemurus > Brachynemurus nebulosus. Next base: position 5,924,769 of record JAPWDM010000006.1, on the reverse strand, counting down.
GTCAACAAAATATGTATGTTGTAAACGAAGGAGAGTGCTGTAAAGTCAGAACAATTATTATGTTCTAAGGCAAAAAATTATTGTTATGTCCCTCCTTCATATCCCTCTTCAATCCGACCTTGATTTAGCCTACAAGATAGGTAGCTCACTTAATTCTGCAATATAAAATTTGTCTGTTTTTGATAATTTTTGAGATATCCTTAAAAGAATAATTTTAACTCTCAACTATAAACATTGACTTTATCTCTTTTTTAACTGTCGTTATATACATAGAAACTTGATTCAACAAAACATTTGTGCTGTACAAGATAATTTATCTTCATCTTCTCTACTCCAGCTCTCCTTATTAACACGGCCCTGGTTGAATTCTTTCAATTGGTAACATTTGAAAAATTTACATCTTTTTCCAGCTCTTATCTAGCTCTTAATCCCGAAATACTGGGGATTTCTTTTACCTCCATGTAACTCCAAAATAGTTTAAAATACAGTCTTTCGTACGGTGAGGTAAAAATTTAATTCAATAAATCATACAAGAATTTCTATTAATTAGAATTCAGAAAATCTAGTCTTGCAGCTGTGGTACTCAAAAATCTGATCAAAATTGTCGATCTTCCCGAAATTTATAAAAGTGTCAATATTTTGAAAACCAGCGTTCATTTACCAGACAACATTTTGATATTCTGGTCAGGCATGAACTGGTCTATCATTCTTCCAAGGATATCGTTGACTTTTGGGACACCTGTATATAAATTTATTTATTTAGTCGAATATATAGGTACCCTAATTTACCAGATCTCTACGTTTAAGCTGTAGTGAACGATTTTATCATAGCCATACATTTTTCGTACATAAACAACAAAAATAATATAAAATTTGACTACTTTTAAAAATTCTAGTAACGAAGTAACAGTAACTTTTTCAGTTATTTTGGATATGTCTACTGTTTTCTGACTTTTGTAATTTTTGAAGTTAACAGTTTATGTGACTCAAAATAATTTTAATAGGAAGTTCTGATAATTTTTTTTTCAGATTTTTTGGGTCAATAGTTTTAAATTAGAGAGGGTACCTAAAATATAACAGGGTTTGATGAAACTATAAGGATTTCGAAATGCTTCTTCGGAATCCTAAAAGTTATAAAAGAAAGTTAATTAACTTTTCGTAAATAAAACATAGTGGAATAAATATTTAAGTTGAACCGAATATCTATACCTCATTTCAGATACAATTGATCATGAGTTTTCGTTAAAAAATTAAATAATTCTTATATTCGAAACAAATCAATCTTGTATTCTTTTCTAAAAATAAACTGCAATTTAAAATTTACATAAATGTAAAAACAAAAGAGATAAAGCCAAGAAAACGGAAATTATTTAAATTCGAAGTAACCAAGCATGGTTAAATTTAACTGAAATGAATCATATCTATATACTAGTCTCTCTATACTAATATAATAATAAAAAGAGAAAATTTGTTTATATGTCTGAAGTAAACTCAAAAAGTACTGGACCGATTCTGAAATTTTTTCACTCTTAGGAAGCTAAACTATATCAGATTAACATATGATATGCTATATGAGATCGCTTGGGCTCTAGGAACCTCAAAAGTGCCTAATCCAATGATTGCAAAGATCCAACCAATGCAAGAGATTGCAAAATCCAATCAATTTTGAAAATTATTTTACTATTGGGCAGCTACATAATTCTAGGCTGACGTAGGCTATATTATATTAGGTTGTCTATGAATCTTTTCTCGAATTACCTTTCAAATACTCTTGAATCATGAGAAAAGTTAACGTTAGGTTAAAATTGTCCATCAGGGTATTAAAGACCCGGCCAGTAAAGAGCTTAAAATAAACAGCTAAACAGAACTTGGGTAGTAAGATCATAGTGATTATGAACCACTGGGTAATAAGGTCATTGTAATTATGAACTACTAGGTAGATTTCAGGATTGTATAGAATATAGAGAATACTATGTATTACATATATACCCTGTTTCAAATACAATTGATCATGAGTCAAAGTTAAAAAATTAAATAATTCTTTAATTCAAAACAAATCAATCTTCTATTCTTTTCTAAAAACAAACTGCAATTTTAAAATTTACGTAAGTGCAATAATGAAAGAGATAAAGCCAAGAAAACGGAAATTATTTAAATTCATAAGTGATTTCACTTAAATTTAAGTGAAATGGACCATATATAAGACCAATACAAAGGAAAGATGAGAAATTCAAATCATGTATTATTACTTTAAAAAAATTCAAATATAATTATTTATGTATTATTAATTATATAGTTACGTAATTACTTTATTTTTACCTACAAATTATGCCATCCAAATATAAAAGATCGTGTAATGTACGAATGTACCAGCAAGAGTCATCTGAACAAAGGGCAACTGCGTGGAGCTATTTAAAAGATGAAAAAATTCGAAGATAGGCGCACAAGCGTCCATAATCACTATGACCCTACTACCCGGTGACGCATAATCACTGTAATCTTACTACTTAGTGATTCACAATCACTATGATTTTATTATCCAGGTCTCTTCTAGCTGTTTATTTTAACACTTTGACGATCATTGACATCATAAGACATCAAGTGAAACCCTATCACAGAGAAAAAAACTACACATAATACTAAGAAGATTTCCACATTGACTTTTTTATACAGAAATCGTCTTAAAAATCACTGTTTAAGATGGTTTCTTCTTAAGAAGTATTTATACTTTCAAAGAGAAAATCCTTTTAAAAATCTATAAAGAGAGCATATTAAATTAATGTGTGAACTATTTAATTCCGTGAAGAACATCCTATTAGAATAGTTATTTAAGTAATTAAGAAGTGTTTCTGCTTAAAATAAAAAAAATTCTTGTTAATTTAAAATATTATTCAAAAAATTAATAGATTTCTGTATTCGTAAAACGTGTAGATGCATGGACGCAATGTATCAGTTTGCATTCAAGCTTTTATAAGTTAATGATTTACATTTTATATTTATTTAATATATTTAGTTTATTCCCAAAAATTTCTGGAATAAATACAAAAAGAATTGTGAAAAGGATGAAATTAAAATATATCGACAAATTTTTGTCTGAATTGGGTTGTTCGAAATATTTTAGGTGTTTCTACAAGAGAAGGACAAGTAAGTATATAATATAATGTTATTTAACCTTAGGGCTTCTTTTGACATGTTTTAAGGTAATACTCTTATATTTTTTAGAATAAAGCAATCGTGAATCGAATGTGATAGAGGTGCTGTTTCGCCATCAACTCGATGTATACAGAGAAGGTTATTCGAAAAATGTGATTATATAAGATTTGTGTAACAAATTAATTGGTATACATTCTTCTGTCCAACTTAACTTAGTCCAATATTTTGAAGATGTTACTTTTATGATTAATTTGAATATACCTAAGTTACTACTGCAAAAGATCTTAATTTTGATATAAATAGGCTAGAAAATTAAATCAACCTATTTATTTACTATAGAATATAAATAATTTGAAAGTTAATTTGAAGGTAAGAAAAATATTATTTTGTATTGCTTAAAATTATGTATTCCACATGGCAGGAAAACATATTAAACGTCTTAGCTAATTTTCTAGCCTTAGTAATATCAAATATGCCAGTTGCGGCTGGAAATTTGTAACTTAAATAAAATGCTGTTTTAATTTTTATTGTATTAAATTCTTTGCCTACAAATTGGATTTTGGCATTTCCGCACGCAGGCAAAGTGTTTAGTAGATAACTATAATATTTATTTTATAATTATAAAATTATATTTAGAAAAAAATTAGGTTAACCCAATTTTATGTTAAGTTTGTATATTATTTACTTGTTTTTTCTAATAATAAATATTTTAAAAAATACATTTGTATTATAATGTACAGCCCTATTTAGTTTATTTAAATTAAGAAGATTACCCTTTAAATGTTTTATGTGCTTTCTCCTTTTAAATTAAAAATATTCTTGCATAAAGGTTTCTTCTTGATTTAAGGCGCAGTCCTTAAAGATAATAATTATTGGGATTACTGCTCAATTTTATGTGAAGACTTTATAAACTACTATTCGTAATTCTAAGATGAATTTCTTTACTATTTTATAAAGATTTCCTTCTTGGATAAAAACCATAGGGAAATCTTTATGATTTCTTGCTGTTTTAGGTGAATTTTTTTCTCTGTGTACTAACTAATACGCGACGTCGTACAACGCTAACAATTAAATATAAAGTGTATTAGTAGTCACCTCATGCGACATAAACAGTGTCAATTTGGAACAATTCAGTTATATGAGTGAAAAAATTTTCAAAATCAGTTCAGTACTTTTTGAATTTACTTTGGACATACAAACAAATTTTCTCTCTTTAATATATTTGATACACAAATGACTGTCCTAAGATTGTCCTAACTATGATTTAACTTAAAATTACAAATTTAAAAGATTTTTGTATAATTATAAATATAAAATATACGTAATTAAACATTTATATTAACTTCGTTTTATAATTCAACATTAATATATTTTCACTTGCAACAAATTTTAATGTACCGCAAAATATAATTTTAGAATATGTAATAGTAAAACTAAAAAAAATTATTAGTTACATTTTTCAGAACTTACTGGCTTAATTTCGCTTACTACATTTTTTGTGTAAAAATCTATGAACAAAAAGATAATTTAAGGTAGTATTAAAATAATATTTTATATTCTTTAAATAACTTAATATTAAATATAGTATTAAATTTTTTGACCAATACTTAAAGCAATCAGGATTACAGGATTAATGGAAAAATTTTTTAAAAAATCACCAGAATACAATAGACGAAAAAATTTTCTTTCGACTTATTCTATTGAACATGTCGAAACCGTATCGTTGCCACAAACGCAACGCAACGTTTTTTAGGAAAAGCTACATTCCAAAGATGAATTCAGTTTATACACGAGTATATCAACCATTTCACATTCAGAGAAAAACACAGAATTGTAAAATATTTTATGATTTTTAATTAATTAGTAATGCTACGTCTCAACTGTTAGAAATATTAAATTTAGATTCTAAAAATTATAAATTGTTTATAATTCGAACAAGACAGAGCATCAGAAACCCACTGAGGAATCTATTCGAATTAAACATATTTAGTACCCATGCAAAGCTTAATTTATCCCATTAGTTGATAAAAATTATTAGAAAATTATATATTTAAAAATATATATAATTTATATCATTTTACATTTCCACTAGAAATTTATCAAAATGTTAAAATAAAAATTAGTTAAGTGATTTGATTATTGAACAATTTTTTAGAGATATTAATACCTCTAATATATTTTTTAGAGATATTAATACTAATACACTTTATATGGAATTGTTGACGCTATATAACGTGGTGACGTAGTTAGTCTGCTTCCCCTTGACGCCATATGACGTCCAGGACCGTCAACGTGTCAACGTCTTAACACTTTTCGCTCCATACTTCTCTATAGGAACACTTTGTTGTATGTAATACCTAGTGTATACCTTTGCAAATTGAACAATGAAATTCGTTGTATTTACGAGAAAATCAATTTATAAACTATTCTGAGTTTTGTTTGCTTTCCGATTGAAAAAGAAGAATAACAAATACTACTTACTGGTAGTATTTCATACTGTATTGTACCTAGGTAGTAGTGTTACGGGCACCACGATATTATAATACTTTTCCAAACGTTCTAACAGTATGCTGTTTCCTTCTTTTGGTTTGATGCTTTCAGCTGGTTCATTTATTTATGTATAGAATTTTATTTATTTATTTTCCATTTTCCTTTGAAGGTTAAAATAATAAAGGTACCAGAAAAGGCCATTGTCTCATCTTAAATAATAGGAAATATTTTACTCTACAACACACATTATATTTTATGTTTACTTTTTACTTTTTGGTTTATGTTTTGTCGATGTTCGCATATAGTAGTACAGTATAACTACATCATATTGTCGGCTACGGGAACGGCGACGAATATTTTTAATCGAAAAATATCTGAATTATGGCTTAAATTACTTTCAAATCAGATATTCCGAAATTCTGTATGAAATTTATTTATAGTGATTGACTTCGCTCACTAAATAACTCTAAAATGGAAGTGTTGCCAGAAGGAATTTTTTTGTCCCATTTCCGCCCATTCCGAAAGGGAAAGGTTGAGGTAAGTAGCTGATAAGGAATTGATATATAAGGTATTTGTATGAATAGTAGTCAAAAAGCTACGCAACAGAAACACCGTTTCGCTCAAACGTGACAAAAATCGAAATTTATTTTGCGGTTTTAGTGATCCTTAATCACTGCGTCTTTACTACCCAGTAGTCCATAATCACTGTGATCTTGCGACTCAAGTTCTGTCTAGCTGTTTAGTATTTATTTTTATAGTATGAATTTTATAACTGAATACTTATTGATTTTTTTTTTTAAAAAGAAATCAATGATAATACTACTAAATTTGTACAATTAATTTAAAATTATCAATGTTTGTACAATGTTTGTACACATTAGAAGAATATTCTAGAAAGGATTTACATAAATGAAAGAGCTTGCGCATCAATAGTTCGAGAAATGTAATAGACAAGACAATTTAACTCATGTGTATTAAGTCCCATAAGAATATTTTAGTATTTTCACTTTTACCATGAAAAAAGAGTTAGAACAGATTTTTACAGCGAAAGAAATAGTACAACACATTTCATTGGTTATTTAATTGTAGGTAAACGCAATAAAAATGAAACAAAAATTCGTATTGGTAAATTTAACTGATTTATTAACAACGTATAATAATTTAACAAGGTACTAAATAATAATATGAATTATACTAATTTATTTTATTCATTAAATTGTCTTATCGTATTGCACTTGAGTTTTATATTTTTCCTGAATAAATTTGTGTTTTCTGCAACTCAAATTTCTTGCCTAAAAGGAATTTAACTCGAAAAACTGTCAACCCTAAAACGTTTTAGCTTCGCTGCGCGTTTTTGTTAGTTGATAGTCCTTTTCGTTAAATTAATAAGCAACAAATTTTCGTTAAATATAAATACAAATTTATTCGAAAAAATAAAACCCCTCGTGTAATAATAAGTGATAAAATAATCAAAAATCGTTTTACAAACAGTAATTTCATTACTATGGTAAAACCAGATTTAGTAATAAAAAATAATTTTTTATTACTCATGCCGGAGAAGTACTAACTTGGCGTACACATTTCAGTACGCAAAATACTTGTTTGCCCACTGTACTCTTCCCACATACTTTTTTGCGTGCGGAAAATAACTTTCCACAGGCAAATTGAGAATAAAACACGCAAAATTTAATCAAAAGACGTAAAGCCGCCTCTTGAGTTTTCATTTAATAAATATTTCATAATTATTTCTATAGAAACCACCAACAAAGTAATTTAAACAGTAATTAATTCAGAAAAAAAAGACGAACACTTAAAAATATTATTTTAAAAAGTAATAAAAGTGTCAAAAATAGTAATAATAATAGAAAAAATTATGTCAAATTCGTAATAAAAAATAGTATGTGCGACTCGTGCGGGATTGTCGATTGCCCACTCAAGCGAATGGGTGGACAATTTTTCTTTCTAATTTTAATTCTCCATTATTGTTTATATGTTTTAGTAAAACACCATTACTATCGTCATATATAATTGTACTAATTTCCATATATCAAATTTCTTTATGTAACTTTCTTTAGTTTTCTAGATAATAAAATTAAAGTTAAGTAAGTGTCAATGATATTATTATCTCCCTTCCCTGTCGCAACCCCCCAGTATGCAACTATACGTTGCGTCCTTGGCGCGACTACTAGAATCGCGGGATTAACCCTACGAGACCAACTTAGGCCAACCTGCCGAATTCCGTAGCGAGAATTTATTTTTCCCCCTCCGAGTCGATCTTTATAGTGCGCTTAACTTGGCTTTCGTGGGCAATCGACAATTTCCCGTACTTATTGCACAATATACTAAACTAAGACGAGAATGGTTCCTTTATATTTAAATTTTCTTCTATATTTCGGAAATTTTTTGTGAATGATATACAATATACCATCACCCTTTTCTCTTGATCACTAGACAACTTTTCATCACTATTAGACATCTTTACACCTATAACTAAAATAGTTTTGTGTAAGTATAATACAATTGGAGTGCTGTTATTATACACTTAAAAATCGCTTCGTGTGTAGCATGTAGGATGTGTAAGTGTCCAGGAATCATTACTGCAAGACGAATCTACCACGCGTCTAAAACGATATGTTTTGTGTGCATAGTAACAATTCAGATAACCTATGAAATTTATTTAAATTTTACAAATGATTGTCATTTTTTAACACCCATCCATACTTGTTTTTTTGCTTTTGATGATTATTTTATTAGATTCTCCTTACAGCCCGGATATGAAATAATATATTTCATTGAGTATATGACAGTATTGAGAGCGCCTTGATTTACTTCTAAAACAACAAAAACGGCGGGCATGATAGGGACCAGAGATTTAATCGAGTGGTATTGAGAACAACATTAGTAAGAAATGTTACTGTAGAAATCAATGAAATGTAATTCATATAGGTAATTATTAAACAGAAACGAAGTATTCTTCTATTCCAATTTTTTATTGTAGACAGCTTTCATTATGTTTACCTTAAAGATAATATATTTATATTTATTGGCCGTAAGAAGTAGAGAGGAGAAAAAGTATTTTTGTTCATAATAAACCTAGAAAGCTGCAATTTTGTATATTGATTAAGCTTGTACCAAGGAAATGCCTTTTGGTGTTTAAAATTTTAACCCTCATTTTTACGCCAGTATTTCATGTTTTTTCGTGTTTTTCAATAGAACTGACACGCCTACAGGACCCGCAAATAAATGTACAGGAATGAAATTTTGTACAAAGATAGAATTAGTATCCAGAGTGGATTTTAAGGATTCCACATGTCTTCCTGTTTCGATATTTAACCCTCATCGCCATCACTGTATTGTTCCCAATTTTTTTAATATTTAAACAATAAAAACATGAAATTTTTACATATTTCAATCATATTAAAAATATCGAAGATTTAAGCAGATTCTTTATACATATGTGTCGGCGACCAATCATATATAGCGATACATCGTAGTGTGTCCAATCAGATTGTAAAATGGTTTTTCTCTATGCAATTTTTAACTAATATCAGCTCGATCGTTTGAAGATTTAGCTTGTCATTGATACCGAACTTCGCTGTTACAGGGTATCTAAATTATGTTACTAATTAAAATATAATTTTATGATAAAATTAATTTATATTCTGAAATAAGAAAAAAAATTCGTTTAAATAATAACTAGCTTGGATTATAGTCAAGGTATAACTTCATAAAAATGTATAGGTATATATTCTAAAAGAAATTAGAAAAATGTAGTGATAATATATTTACGATATATTCTAGAAATACGAATTTCTTTGCATACTGGAGAATTTTCGACATCTTGTGTTTTAAGATAAAATCGTATTAAGCATACATATGGTGATCTCTAATTCATGATATTATTTTAATTATACAAAAGTAAAGCACTACTTGTGCTTACTTTTGTTTAATTATAAAAAAGAACTGGCTAATGTTTCGAAAACCACGTACCTACCTTCGATTGAGGTGGGTCACTAAAAATCGTTTTCGGTTACCATAGTGGCAGAAACTAAGAGCTAATATTTCTAAACTTGAATAAGTAGAAAAGAAAAGGAAATAGTATATTACTTGACATGGACCGTAGGTAAGCGTTATTTTTGTGGCCTCGGATGCACTTTAACATTCTTAAGTATCCATCGCTACAAAAATGTACTTACGGACCGAGTATAAGTAAGTTATTTTTTTGACCAAGGAAAACGATGAATAAACTGAAAAAATTGAATAGAAAATAATGAAATACATCGAAAATGCAATTTTGACAAAAATGAATAGTATTGATGGGGATACGGCCTAGGAAAGTAAGAAAATCCCTTCGTTTCTGGGAAGGTAAGTATTGCTTACGTACAAGTTACCTGGCGTGCAAACGCCAGCTTACAATTCAAGAAGTTGAAAAAAGACATATTTTCGATTAGTATTCCAGGTATTACGTGCCAAATTTCTAAAACTTAATAATATGAATTTTTATGAAGATTGTACGATTAAGCTTATCTTTAAATATAAATTTTAATGATTTAACTTTTACGACTAATAGACAATAAGTGAAAAATGGGCGGAAAAATGAAGGTTTCGATGATGTTGTTCAGTTAATTTTTCACTTAGTTCTATCAATATAAAGCGTAATATACCATTAAAAATATTATATATTTAAAAATTCGCCAAGTTCGCGTTAAACACACATTCAGTCAGGATTTCGTCTGACTCGTTTGAAGTATGAAAATTCTTTTCTGACCGAAATGAAAATTTTCGCATGTATTTTACGTTTACCTTATAAATTCAAATTATAATTCCGGCCATCGATTTAATGTAATACTTGTTTCCTGGCCTACGGTCTTCATTAAAAAATTCACTGTTGAGAGATTTACTTTATGAAATTTCATTTTAAATATTGAAAATATTTAAAGTTTTAATTACTTTGTCAATTTCACGAAAAATAATATTCTTTTACTAAAGTATATATATAAAAAAAAAAAATATAATATTCTTTTACGCTGAAAATGCGTTTAGCAAAAGAACATTATTTTTCGTGGTCTTGATTAACAATAAGTTGCACATGCCTGATTTATACTATAAGTCAAATCAACTAAAAGTGGTCTGACGTCATCAGCAAATGAAAACAAATACTATAATTACTCTAATATAAAGATAACAAAAACGAAAAAAGACAGAAAACAAGGACGTCTAATTTTGCGTCATTTGTTACATATTATAATACATATTATAATAATTTATCTATTCAACATAGCAAATTTTATAATTTTGACACCTAATATCTCGAAAACTAAGCAAGATAACAAAAAAATTTATTCATTCTTTTTGTCTTATTCATCAAGTTTTATAAGAATTTGTCAAATATAATAGTTTCAGACGCAATGAAAGCAAAAAAAAAAATTATTTATAAAAGTGCCGGAAATGTGCCTTAAGAGCGCCGCAGGTCTAAATAGTTAAAGATCATTTGAATTAAGTTGTAATCTCTAAGCAGGGTAAAATTAAGTAGTATAACAGGTTTTCTTACTAAGCATAATGTCTTGAAGAGGAACCTTCTTATCATCGGATTGGGAAAGAGTCCTCTTTGCCACAGGCGGGGTTGAAAGACGAATCCTTGTCCCATGTTTTTTATTCGTGTGAGGCATTTTCCTCACTGAGACACAAGTGCCTGGGATTTCCTTTAGTGAGTTCCAAGGAAATCAGGAGAGCAGATTTCAGAGCAGTCCTGACATTCTACAAGGGACTGGATATAAGCTAATCTTTCTCAAGATCATGTAGGACACAATGGACTGTTCGTTAGTTGTTACACGTATGAACTGGAACATGTCACAGAAGTTGTTTTTTTTTTTTTTTTTTTTAAATAAAGTGATATCTGCAAAGTGAATTTAGTTTTTGGGTAAGTAAAATGTAGAAAAAATTAAAAATTAAGAAAAACCGTAGTATGCTTTTGTATTTATTAATCAAAAATCGCTGTTAACATAGAAGGTCTTAAAGTATTTTAATATTATTTGCTGTTGGTGTTGATACTCGTAATTGCAATTTGCAAACGTATATAAATGTTTCTGTTACAAAAACAATTTATTGGTAACTAGCTTGCTACATTGATAGTTAAATATAAATCTATAATATAACCAGAGGCGTAACTATAATATTTGATCGAATTTATAAAAATTAAATTCAATTAAATTAAATTCGAAAAAAAAAAAAAACAAAAAAAAAAATCGAAACTGGGTAAATCCATATCAAATCAACTAATAAAATCATGGTTTTAGACATCAATGTTCTCAAAATGCATGATATTTGATGAATAGTTTCTTCAAACTTGACCAAAAATCAATGTGGCCAAAAATACCAAGTTTTATATTTTTGAGTATTCGTTATAGGTCTTAAACATATATTTAAAAAAAAAAATTAAATATTCCGATTTTGGGTTTTCTATAAAAATCAGATTTTCGGATTGTGGACAAAGGGTTAAATTTGAATTGTATTATCATGTTATATGTCAAATTGAAGCCCTTTTAATTCTGAAGTTAATGGTACCAGTTTCAACTTTCTAGGGCAAATAGTTTCTGAGCTACATGTGTTTAAATATTTCAAAGCGCTCCAAAGATTGCGGTTTTTGGATTTTAGAAATTGTTACAACTAGAAAAATAATGGTAATAAAAAGATAAAAATTTATATTCGTTATCTTCAAAACAAGTACTACCATATAAAAGAAATATTATAATGATCTGAAGACATAAGGTTTTGAGCATTGGTTCATTTGATGTGAACCAACCCAACGTCCATTTATTTTTATCTTTCTTCCTTCTTTCCCATAAGAAATACCGCTAGCGAGCAAAGAAAAAAACAATTTCCAAATTTCCTTCACAGACTCCAATGCCTACAACACAAAAAAACTATACTTTCCCATAAAAATTGCTTTTCTTTTTGCGCCCATATTTTACCTGTTGCAACATTTTTCATCATGCACCCTAGAGCGAATGCCCCACTTACTCTATTGTAGTTACGCCTCTGAATAAATATAACAATGCTTTCAGAATATTACAAGTATGGATCTATACAATCATGTAGAAATACGGTCTAGAAATACAGTATGCTTAATAAATTTTACAATAAATGGAAAAAATACTCTTCTTTGTACTTTGTTTACAAATTTACAAATGAAAATCACACATAAACACACAGTTTAGTTGTTAACATTTCACTGTAATGCAACGTTTTTTAACTTAATTGTAACACTTTTTGCAAAAAGTTTGTATAATATGTTACGAACTTTACAGCACACCCTGTTTTATACGTGTAGTACATTATAAGAGTGAATTGTTTCATATTATGACGATGGCATGACGACACTAAGCGACATTGTCATCGTATACTGTTTGAATACGGTACGCTGCGCTGTGCTAGATGTGCTGGATGACATGGATAGGAATCGTGACTTCACAACCCAAAGATGGATTTTAGTTGAGAATAGGAAACAAATGGTATACACACATACACACATACAAACAAATAAAATACAACCAGGCAACCGGCAAACGAGCCAGCTATCGAGTGAGCAAGCAAACAAGCGGCAGTCATTCGTCCATAAAAAAACCGTCTAAATTACCCATAGCCATGCCAATGATGGCTTTGTGCGTAATGGATTGTTATACCAACAGATAACTGTTTTGATGGTTTGAATGGGTCGGAAAATAGGTGGATTCATAATAGTGGTGAGAGATTTAATGTCATACACGAGCGAATAAGGAAAAAATGGGAGAACAACACAACATTGTCGAGCATTAATTTTATTCGTATTTTTCAATTTATTATTTGCTTGAAAATCATTGCTCGAGTAAATACTTCAGAAAATACCATCTTTCTTTTACCGTTTTACATGAACATTGGCAATTATTAAGCGAAAAAATTTCGAAAAGTTCGAATTGTCTGTTAAAATATATATACCGGTCTATAAAATGCTTCATTATTTAATGTCTAAAATCAAATCGTGTCATACTTACAAAAATAATAATTTATAAATAAGTGCTAACGAAGGTTCGCTATAGATCTCTAATAAAATTTATATTGGAGTATTTTGGTGCTGGAAGAGAGTTAATGTGTTAGTGTGTTTGGATTAATCTCGAGAATTACTCAACCAATTTTAAAAATTGAAAAAATCCAAAAGAACTCAAAGTAAACGGCTGGATGGAATATTACCAAATTGTGCTCAAGTATTACTGAAATCCTAAGAAAAATGATTAAAAGTGCACCGTAGGGGCTTAGGATCCCAAAAATACCTTAAATAAGCAACATAACTGATATTTACCAAAATTTAAATACTATTGAGATTCCGCAAAAAATAAGCACGGGATTAAAATTGACTCCTATGGTCAGGGGAATTCAAAAAGGATCCGAAACTCTTAAAACTATCAATATGGGTATCTGTGGAAAGATCTCAAGGTGTGAAAAGTAGATACGCTATTAAAATATGATTATGGCTATTTTAGAGTCATTGGGTGAGCGGAGTGAAGCCCTATAAAGGGGTCTTGTAAAGAATATATCTATACTTGTAATCACTATACACTATACCTTATAAATAAATTCAGAATATCTTAATTAGATAAGTTGGGGTTAAAATTTTCACCCTGAGGTATTCAGCAAATTCAAATTAAACAGCTGGTTGGAGGCTGACACAATTTTTTAATTTATGAAATATGGATATGGCTACTTTACAGTCTTTGTCAAACGAAGCGAAGCACTGTAAGGAACTGGTCTCATACAAAATTTCACAATGTCATATTCAAATGTAACGTTAGCTATGTTACTACGATAAAATAAGACCCAAATTCTGGAGGGATATTAACAAAATTTTGCTCAAATATAATTAAATACTATTAAATACTATTAAAATAAATGTACTCCTACAATTATTTATGCGGCTATCTGCATAGTGGTCTTAAGTATGGAAATTAGTCATGCTATTGAAACTTGAAGGTGGTTACTTTTTACGAGCTGAATTTAAAAAAAAATTAGTATTATAGAAATATCATTAATTTAACAGCAAAACATTGCTTATTCCTTCTTTCTGCGTGATTCCAAAAATTTTGATTAAGAAATCGGGTGTCAGAAACCATAGTGCAATGCAGTGATAACCATAATTCAGTTTTTGGTATCCTTGATATCAAAAAGTACAGGAAAGAATATGTAGAGAAACAAAAAGAAAACTTGTATAAATTAATTAAATGAAATAAATATTCCAGTCAAATTTAATAACCACCACATCCACAGATTATGATTTAATAAATGCAATTAATTATATTTGTGTAATAAAAATAAAATCTCCCCAAGTGTTTTTAAAATTCTGGAAACAATATGACACCGTTACTGACAGGAGTGAACCGCACGAACAATCGTACAGCCTGGCAAGTATCTATGGTCGTAGCGGTTGTATAAATGTACACATATATCATCATCTGTCTTCTAGCATGTGCAAGCATGTATGAATTGTAGGTGAAAATACACATATACGACGGCGTTAGTTTATAACATAATATTATATTATATAGCGAGTGACTTAAAAGTACCCATGTTATTATATCTATTAAGCCAATTATATAATTCATCCATTCAGAAATCAAATGCAATTGGTTTAATAAAAAATAATCTGTAAAAAAATTTGTACAAATATAGTCATGGTGGGAGTGCCGGTAAAAGTCCAAAATAATAAAAGTTCCAGATGCAGTCATTTCTAGCATTTTCAAGTGAAAACTTCTATAGCGAGGGTAACATTGCAATGAAATCTGTAATAGGTACTTTGGCTGTAATGATTGTAAGGAGAAACAAACGCAAGTGGTTAGCTGATCATTGTTGAGTGACTAATATTTTATATTCGAATTATTTATCTACAACATTCTTAGTGTCATATTTTGTATTATTTAAACTTATTTTGGGTTCAACTCAGTATACATATTGCGTATAAAAAAAAGCGGATTCGAGCTCTGTGCAGCGAACAAAGAGAACGTATGAGAAAGTAGTGCGATAAATAATAAGAGGTATATTTACAATGTTAAAATAGTAAACAATCAAACACCGGCCAATAAGTATAAATGTAACTTCACTTTATTTTAATTACCTATCAATTCATTTCTGTCCTTTTTGGACTACAAAAATTCGACAAATCTATAGAAACCAAAATAAGTCAAAACAAATTATATATAAAATTAAAACAATTGAAAAAATATTCAATAGGCATTTAATTAATATAAAACCACAGATCAAAGGACATATTATACAGAGTGGTTCAGAATTATGTACCTTAATTGAAGACCTGAGAGTACGTTCAAAAATAATGGGACCTTTTCATATACACTTTTTTCCAAAACTCAATAATAAGGGACATATACAACTTTGTAAAGGGATGAAACCAAAGCCTTTTTTCATAAATATTTTTTAAACGCTTTTGAACAACGGATTGATATTCTAGGGGTACGTGTTTTGCGTTAGGACGTAGATACGACTTATCACGTCATTTCTTTTTTTAATTTGCAGTTATTTAAACAAATTTCTTAACAATATGATTCCTCAGGCGATTCCACGCAAAAATAATACTTGTTACATTTTCATAAATAATACCGTTTTCAAGTAATTTGAGGTATAAGTAATTATTTTCAAATTATCACCTAATCATAAGTGGTGGAATAATTGGCATCATAAATTTAATTATCCTGATGTTCATACGTATCCCTAAAATATGAATCCATTATCCAGATTCGCCTAAAAAATTTAAAAAAAAGGAAGTCAGTTTCGTCCCACCCCTCTATATTTTACCCCTATACTTTTTCTCCCTGATTATTGAGTTTTTAAAAAAAGGGTAGATGAAAATGTACTATTATTTTTGAAAGTATTATCCGCTCTAGCAATTACGGTGCATAATTCAGGACCAGCCTGTATATTATATCCTATAGATTGACTGTATCAATGTAAAAATGAAGCATCCACATACGACCAGGATACGATCTAATATTATTCTGTAATATAATAATCAATGCAATAACCGGTGGTATCCGTAGTAACGTTTTCAAATAATTATTGCCAAAATATAATACTGATATTAAAATTTAACTTTTTTGTGAAGAAACTACAAAATTTAAAAAAAAAGTGTTATTCATTTTATTTTCAAAATACGTATGTATACAAATTATGTCCTGCAATAATTATAGTCCTATTTGCTGAAAAATGGACATACATTATATTCTTCAAATATCACTTGTCTTACCCTGTTACCTGCCTCAAGGAAACTGCCTATAAACTGGCTTTGGGCTCCGTGCAGTTATATAATATAATAGTGTTCATTGGTCTGTGTGTAAAATATTTGCATTTGCATTATTTCAAACCCAATTTTCTGAGAGAAATTTATTATTTTATAGTAAATAGCTGATTGATATAATAACTAATGATAAAAAATGTATATTTTTTTCATTCTTGATAAAGTTAAGGTTGTAGAGTTGATCGACTAAAGCAATAAAATAGTTCCAATATGGAATTAAGAAAATTAAATTTAATAGACTTGAGCGTTACTTTATGGGATTCCATATTTGATATTAGAAAATAAAAATACTACTTTGCAAAGTACCACTTTTGTGGTATTTTGCAAAGTAAAGTGTTTTTATTAACTAATATCGAATTAAGAAAATTCACTAATAACTATTAATATTTCACCAACTAAACCATTTAAAATTCTATACCTAGCATTTGATTTTTAATGGAACATGAAAATTTATTTGCATGACACTAGAATGTTGTTTTGAAATTATGCTTTAAGGGTGTAAATCACACTTAAAATCCGACTTGACACCTCCACAAAATTGCAACTTTTGAATCACCCCAAAATAGAAGAGGGTTCTACATGTGTATATTCATCTTCTACTTAACAATTCACATATTCTCAATAAATTTAACCGATGATATCTGTGACTGTAGTGTGGGAAACTTCGTACGGAGAATTATGGGTATTATCTAGACATATGTGTGTATTGTTGAAAGTTCTACAATACATAAAATTTATGTGTTTTATTATTTGTAGGTACAGGGCCGGCGCGAAGGTTGTGCAAACAATGTGACCACACTAGGTCACGCGTTTCTGAAGACGCCACGTCGCCAACTAATTTTATAAAATCAAAAACTAAAATGTAACCTTTGAAAGACGGTATTATTTAACGAAACCAAAAATTATCATGAAGTTATTTGTGTTTCTGAATCACAGTTTTACAAATATGTATTACAATATTTATTTGAAAATTTGTAGTTCATTTGAACTGTTTTCATGTTACTATTCTCAACTGTATAAACTTTATCAATTGAATTATTACCATTGTATCTACAGAAAGATCTTTTCTAATTGTAAGACTAAAAATGATAAAATCGGACCTACCGTTAATCAAGATCGATTTACATTTTCAGTAATTTTACCAACAAATTTCTATACAAAAAGTGGCAAGGTCACAATAGTTTTATGTCAACAGTAGTAAAATTACAGTGGCTCTATACCAAAAGTAGTAAGGCTACAGCGGTTCTGTACCATATGTAAGTAAGGTTACAACGGTTCTGTGTCAAAAGTAGAAAGGTTAAAATGTTTCGGGACCAAAAGATTTACGAAACGATAGCAAATGCTCGTATGAATTTCGTTCAAACAGTTTACTTTCAACTGACATTTTGTACATAAGAATTTTTTACACATCGAAAACCTATTAAGTAACTTTCTTGAACAATCGCACTCCAGTAAGGATCTACCATTTGGTCGGAACTGCCGAGTCGTTTCCATGCAGATGATCCTGCTCCTGACTGTACGAATTTATGCAATATAAAAATAACAAAATACAATAAATTGTTCTGCTGCTGTACGAATTTTTTTACTATAAAATATATTTAAAGAATGCTTAAAGAGATAGATGTGTATGTATACGTATCGGTTCGTATGTGTGGTTTTAAAAATGCAACCAAAAATACCATATAACTGCTTTCTCTTGCAAGGCAATTTAATTATTAAATATATCTTAAAGTTGCATAAAATATTTTTCATATGTAAAATCTTATGCCATAACGTAAACCATAAAATCGACAATTACCGTAAGCAGTAAGGTTACAGCGAAAGTAGTAAGATACAGTAATTCTGTACAATAAGTATTAAGGTTACAACGGTTCTGTGCCAAAAGTAGTAAGGTTACAGCGATTCTGTACTAAAGGTAGTAAGGTTACAACGATTCTGTACTAAAAGTAGTAAGGTTACAGCGATTCTGTACTAAAGGTAGTAAGGTTACAGCGATTCTGTACTAAAAGTAGTAAGGTTACAGCGATTCTGTACTAAAAGTGGTAAGATTACAGTGATTCTGTACTAAAGGTAGTAAAGTTACAGCGATTCTGTACTAAAAGTAGCAAGGTTATAGCGATTCTGTACTAAAAGTAGTAAGGTTACAGCGATTCTGTACTAAAAGTAGTAAGGTTACAGCGATTCTGTACTAAACGTAGTAAGATTACAGCGATTCTGTACTAAAAGTAGTAAGGTTACAGCGATTCGGGACCATAAGATTTACGAGAACAAAATAAAAATCACATATAAATATGCGTTTTTTTGATGCCTTTGTAACCTTATAATATAAAAGCCATAGCAAACGTAAATTTCGTTGAAATAGCTTACTTTAAAAACAAATAACAAAATAGGGTAGAGTTAGAAAAAGCAAGTTGGGAAACCTATAATTTTTTGTGATTGTTGTAGATAATTATTTATATTAAAAGGTTGTATTTGAGTTTATTGTAAGTTACTGTTAATAAATAATAATAAATTAATTAGGTAATGTCCAAATTGATAAATTGAAAATAAACTGAAAATTTTAAATGTGGAAATTGGTGGTGAAACAGTGCGAAAATTAGGCTAGGTCAAATTATTTCGTAACTTACGACCAAAATGATAGAGAATTTCATATATTAGTTGCTTTATTTTTTTTTTATTAATGTACTGTGAATGTAAACGGTATACCATTGCATTGGTGTACAGTTTGGAATACATTGTAAGCATGTACTGTCGTCATATATCATATTAACACGTTATTTTTTTACATACCCGGTTTCAAATACAAGTGATCATGAGTCGAAGTTAAAAAATTAAAAAATTCTTATATTCAAAATAAATCAATTTTCTATTCTTTTCAAAAAACAAGCTGCAATTTAAAAGTGCAATAATTAAAGAGATAAAGCCAAAAAATGGAAATTATTTAAATTCATGAGTGATGAAGCATGGTTAAATTTATGTGAAATGAACCACAGTATTGTAGTAGATCTATTTTCAGGAAAACTTTTCACTTGCAGATAATATCATTCATATTATAAAATCATTGTCATATTTTAAGGTTAATATATACCTACGTATGTGTCTTTGTAACTATTCTTTGCCTATCTTCCAACTTTCTAATGCATCATCAAGAATTTATTTTTATTACTAACACAACCCTTTATTTTCAAATTTAAACAGAAAAAGGAAATAACAAATTGGTGTAACTGAAAATCATATAGTTTTATGTTAATTTGTTATGTTAATGTTATGTTAATAATTATTAAAATGGTTCGACCGGGACTTGAACCCAAGGAAAAGGTCGTTATACCTGATAATGTTCATATGCACTTCTATAACATCGAATTGGCACTATATAGTCCACTCATAAACTTTCCTAGAGGCCGGCAATGTTTTTAAAGAATTAAATAAAAAAAGTTTTATGTATATAATTAAATAAATTCAAGAAATAATTCAACATAACGAACACACATTTTTAATGAAAAACCAATAAAAATAATCATGGTGTCAATAACAATAATAAATATAAATAAACAATTAAAAATTATATTTTATGTATTATGTTATCCGTCCATAAGCTTAAGCCGCTGCTACACGATGCTACGAACACCTTCCAACATTCGACGTTGGATGGTTCATAGCATCGTGTAGCCGTTGTTCGAACCTACGAGTGTCCAATGTCGAGCGTCAAACGTTCGCATTTGGTCGTGTCCCGTTCGATGTCGGTATTCTTGCACCGAGTCAAAGGGATGCTTCAAACGTTTGAAGGTCAATGTTGGTTGTGTTCGTTGGTTGCGCACGACTCGTTCATGTGAAGAGAGACAACATCAGTGTATAACATTAGAGATAACATCAGACAGATAACAGCGTTGTCCACTGAGTACCAACACATCATCATTCGTATTGGATCAGACATTCGATTCACCGTGTAGCAGATACATTCGTCGCATCAACTATCGAACTTAATTGCCTCAAACGTTCGATCGAACGTTGGAAGGAACGTTCGTAGCATCGTGTAGAACCCGCTTTAGAGAAACCATCATACTGAGAGTGTGTTATCCATGTTACCGAACAGTACCCGTACACAGTAGCATCATACAGTGATTTGTGTGATCACTAATCACGATCGATCACTACGGTTGTTCTAGCTATATGACACACATCTGTGATCGAACTGTAAAATGTTAAAAAAAATTTCAAGAGGAAATTGTTTCAGAAAATTCTTTTCAGCACTCCCACCACAATAAAGTAACAAAACATATATTCTACGTCTGAACTTCTTATGCTTACTCGTCTTCTGTAAACTCTGGTAGTATTGCATACATATAATCAAATTATTAGTAATTTTTAAATTGTAAATGAAAAATGGGTGTAATTTAATTTAATAAAATTTTATTCGCATGCGAAAGTTTAAATTTTTTTTTAATATGTCACTCGGTTTTTAATATGCATTTAATTTACCATTAACGTAATAAATGATAATACATTTATTTAATAAAAATCGTAATTTACAACACAATGATTTATAATATTTTGGTTGTGTGCGGTTGTTATGTAATATGTACACGGCATGAAATTATGACAATTTCAAGTCAAAAAAGTCGAGTGCGAGGGTTATTCGTTAAAATATTAAATAATAAAATATCTTGCTACGACGATATTATATTATCATTGTTATAAAATTGTAAAATTTTTTGAAATATTTGAAAAAAATAAAGTAAAATAAGAAAAACAAAACATTAGAATTTTTCTTTTGTAGAAATTTACTAATTCTCGGTAGGCATACTACCGAGACGTTCGGTTCTTTTTGTGACTTTTAACAAACTGGATCGTCGTTTGACATTTAAAACTTATTAAAACTTGAATGTAAGGTGTTTATAAAAAATGTTCAAGTTGTGTGGTGTACACATTCAAAAGTATAAGTTATTTTGCAACTTTTATGGTTTGTAATTTACTTCCTCTATTTGCCTTTCTTAAACAAATTTGTGACTTTCCTTTTTTAAATTTTTCGGCGAAAATTTACGTTTATTGTTGATTCTTTCAGTTACAAAAATTATAGTTCAGGTGAAAGGAACTAAGGTTCGATTCAAACAATTTTTTTTTTTTTATTTCGGTCGGGGACAAGATCGAGATATGACCAAAAAATATATCGTCAAGAATATCGCCTTCCGAGTATGAGAGCGGAAAATCTGGAGAAAAAGTATTTTTAAGATAAATGCAATTTAAATCTCAATAATACTTTAGTTTAAAAAGTGATCTTGAGATTTGAAACAATGCCCTTCAAAAATTATCAATCTTAAAAACCTATAATGCACTATTCGATAAGTTATTGAGTTATCTTCTCAATTACGTGGTATTCGAATCAAAAGTCGCTAAATTTCCAGATGTCTTACTTTCATCCTAGGAAGCTGATATAGAAAAATTCATCAATTACACGTCGTAAAAGAATTGTCTAATAATATAATTAGTAATTACTTAACAATTTTGATAATCAAAATCAAACAATAAGTTTAAAAAGTTGTCTCTGTATTGAATCCCTTGATTGTTGAGTTGCTTCATATCACTTTTATTCCATTAACTCTTCGGAGGTGCGAGGTTTTGACCAGGGATCATAATTTTTTTGCCAAGAACTAGAAGAAGATCTCAGTCGACTTTTTTAGTCGGGAAGGGATCATCTAGGTATATACTACGTTACACAATTTTCGTCATTTTTAAACTTCAACCTTCTATTGTTACAGGGCCATCTATGCCCCTCTCCCCTCCTGCATAGTCGCATCACATTATGAAATTGAAAAATAATATTAGGTATGGAATTTTTTGGAAAAAAATCACCAGTTTCCTAAGGATTCTTTATTTTTTTAGCAACGTTTCGAGACGCAATGCTGTCTCCTCATCAGGCCCTAAATAACATATTAGTATTAGAACAAAACAATTTTTTGGAATAAAAATTAATAGAATAAAAATTACTTACAGTTTTTTTTTTTTTATAAAAGAACAAAAACAAAAACAAAAAACTTTTTCTTTAATAAAATGTCAAATAAATAAAATAAATAGAGCAACATTGATTGTCACATAAATAAAATAATACAAAAAAATGATTTACTTTTATATAAAAAGATTAACAATTAAATTTAAAAAAAAAAAAAAAAAAAAAAAAAAAAAAAAAAAAAAAAAAAAAAAAAAAAAACAAAAAACAATAAAAGGATTATGAAACGAGCAACCATAATATACTGTACTGAAACATCTTTATTGACTAGTTGAGATATGTTAAGATATTTTTGCCGACTAGTGTATTTATCGATAAAACAGTTTCTGTGTTACCGACTGCTATGATCACTTAGGATCTTCTGCGCAGTTACACACAGCTGATGATAAACTGTCAAATTCGAGTTATCAATTTGATTGTTACAGTTTTCGTGTGTATTTATCCACAGGCTTTCTAGATTCATACTTTTTTTGAGATTTCTCTCATATTGCAGCACTCTCGTGTTCTGAAAATTAAAACGGTGGTCGTTTTCATTGGAGTGTTGCGCCAGTCCGGTCCGAAAGTCACCTCGAGCCAAATCGCACTGATGTTGTCTCAGACGTTGCACTAACGATTTTGACATCTGACCAATATAAAAAAGTTGACAACCAGCACACGGCATGGAGTAAATTAGATTATCCTTCTTTCCAGGTGGTATAGTTGGTTTCTGACTGGTGTAAAGGGAATTTTTGATCGTGAAAGGATAACTAAATACCGGTCGTAAGCCACTTGACCACAGAAGAGAGGATACGGGGCCAGCATGTTGTCCTAAGTCTGGTATTTTCAAAAAATTATATTTTGTCGTATTGTCGGTATTATTAGATGGTGTGAAATTATTATAGTGTCGGTGTACGACTGTTTTTATGTATATAGTATGCTGTTAATTACTGGTAAAGAGAAATTATTGTTTTTTAAGATATCTTTGGCAATTTTTAGTGTTTCTGGGCGGTGCTTCGGAAGCGTCAGATTAACGGCTCTATTTATCATATTGTAGGCAATGTTTCCGTGATAATGAAAAATAATATTAAAATGAAAGGAAGTAATTTTTTAAATTAAATTCAACTAAACTTATAGTTTAGTTTATATTTTATTAACATTGTAGCGTACATTAATATTAATTTCAATCAATACAACGCTCAGAAGATCTGTGCAAGATGTATATGTATATATTATTTCAAGAAGTCAATGATGGTATAAACTCGGGATGATAAATCATCTGTGTATAGAAAGAATTATATTAACAACTACAGTTAATACTTATTCTATTTAAAAATGTTTTAATACTATTTCAATTTAAGTTGTTACAGAAAATTTCATTAAGGGGTCTTTTATAAGTGATTTGCTAAAAAAAACACTTTTTTGGGAATTTTTTGGGGGGAAACTATTTATTGTAGTGAAAAAAAAGTGACATTAGAGTACATAAACCTAATTAAGTGTAACTTGATTTTTTTTCTTTTTGTCTGGCCTTCCATCTGCTTTTGTAGGCCTGTTGAATGTCACATGTAAATTTTGTAATTCAAAACGGTGCCAACGATTCAATAAAAACTATAAATCCGATTGGACTAAAATTTGATGCGTTCTCTTTATTATGGTGTTTTCTGTAAGACTATCTAGAATGAGCCCATCAAACCTAATACTTTTTTTGGCGCCATTTTGAATAAAAAAGTAAGAAAAATTGCTTTGTTTTTTGACCTTTCAGGCGTTCTAAAAAGTCCAATTTTTCATTTTAAGGGCTGATTCTAGATAGTCTTACAAAAACACCATAATAAATAGAATGCATCAAATTTTAGTCCAATCGGATTTATAGTTTATTTTTAATCATTGGTACCTTTTTTTGGGAGGGGGCGGGGCTTGTAACCTTTAACAAACTTACAAGGGCAGATGGCTGATCAAAAATAAAAGAAAAAATATTCAAGATATACTTAATTATATGTACTTTAATGTACAAAAGTTTTTTTTTCTATTACGATAAATAGTTTATCCAGAAAATAAAATCTAAAACGTGTCTTTTTTTATAGGACATCACTAGTAAAAGACCCCTTAATGAAAATGATATTTATCGAAAATGTTTTTCTTAAAATAAATCACCATTGTAATATCACACCCCTCTCGCATTTTAGCATGTGACATGGCCTAGACTAGTGTTTCCTAACCTTTTCTGTGCCATGTCCCAAATAAGCCTTTTAAAATTAAAATAAAACACCGCTTTTAATTTGCCGATAATACTTACTGGAATGGATAATGGAATAGCATAAAGTAATGCTCAAATCTATCAACATTTCACTTAAATAAAATTCACAACATTACTTAAATTGAAATTGAAAAGATGTTATGTTCGTTTTAAAAAACATGAAAATTTTCCCCCAGAATGTTATCAAGTAGATGTAGTCAAATTTGAAAAGTAAATATATGAATTTTTTTTGAATTTTCCACTTTAATATCGGCATTATATCCACAAACTATCACACATACCTCCTATACTTACATTTAAAAAGTATTAAAAATGAACATACATATTGTACCAGTATGTATATAATACATGCTATTAATGGGGGTACCATATGTGTCTGGCGCCTGGAAAGAACTTGAACATATTATATATACTATATACGCGAATGGCGAATGATGACAGTGGATGATAGCCGTATACGCCATGTACGCCATGTATGTATGTACATATTATAGTGAGTCACAGCCAGAATCGCATTCCAAGCGTAACTGTCAAACAATGCAATGCTCATTTTCAAATAATTATACTTCCAAAACATTCTACGTTCATATAATGTTCGTTTTACTTCTTTCTTCGTGTACAGTCTTCGTCTTTTCTTCCTCGTCGTAACTTTTAAAGCTATTTTATTTTATTATATTTGTCTCTTTTTTATGTTTTTTATTGTAATTGTTCCTTTTTTATTTATTTTATTTTTTACCAAGCAAAGAGTAGCTTTTAGTTGTTTGTACCTTTATTAACAATTATATAAATATTTCTTTTATTTTCTTGGAGTACAGTGAAATCAATAATAGACAACAAAGTGTGCGAAAAAGAACATGAACTGATTTATAATCAATATTATTTTCCAATTTTGAACTATTGAGTGAGATTACCTATTGTATTTTGAAAATTACGTAATTAACCAAAACCATTATTTTTGTAAATGTGACCCGCCACGGGAAAACGGACCTTATCTTCCAGGACAAGATTTTACAGGTCGGCAAGTTTTTGTGGTTTGGGCCAAAAAAGACATTTTTAGGTTTTTATAGTTTCTTACTCTATGTATGTTTCTGAACAATATTTTGTCAACCATTAATTCGAGTTCAATCTAGAACATATTTAAATTAATTTTTTTCTAAGCCCTTACAAGCTTGAGAGAAGGGACCTTAACTTCCCCAATGTTATTTAAATGGGTGGAAGTAAGGTTCCTTGTCGTGGTGTGTTGTATTGCAACACAATCAACTGTTGTTTGGCTTCCCGCCACTTCTCTTACCTTATCTTAATGATATATAATACATGGCAAATAATGTAAGTAGCTCAGAGAAAATTTAGTTAACAAAATTGAAAACTTTGGAGCGCGATTTCTCAAAACATAGTTGTTTCAATATTTAAAGTTCTAACATTCATAACTCAGCCATTTTTTAAGATATCTTCATAATTTTTCCACCAGTTTGTTTGGTTTTTAACGTAGATTAAGAATATACTAATAACTCAATTTCGAAAATTTGGAAGTTAAGGGCCCTTTTCTCTTGGCGGGTCACAAATATAAATTTTGATATTTCCTTATAGTAAAAACGAAACAGTTGACTTCGAATTAAACTAGCCGCGCAGTAGCAATTTTTTTATCACGTCTAAAAGCAACTTTTAAATTACCGAGTATGAAACGTATTGTTTCGTATTGAACACAGCGCACTGGTGACTTTTTAACTGAGACAACTAAAAAATTACATCATGTTCTATTTTATGAGTGAGAGAATTGTTGCCGATGATAATGGAACATGTATGTTCATGTTAGTTGAAGCGCACTGGTGACTATTTAGTTGCTTATAAGTTATAACTATTTCGTATGACAAATTTTTATTTGTTTTTGTGAAATTGAATCATCGTGTTGAATGCTGAAGATTTTATTAGTGAGATCGAGAAACGGCCAACAATATATAATACAAAAACTAAAACAATATTCTGATAAAAACTTATGGGTTGAATTATGTGAAAAATTTTTATAAAATTGATCGTTAAGAGGTCCTTGGCTCAGTAGGTAATGTATGAATCCACAATCGTTTGCGGTTTTGTTTCTTTTTCCGTAATTTTTATGAAATCCATTTCTCTACTAAAATTGTATAGGTATTGGTTGTATAGAGCAACTATTTAAGCAACTGGTGCGCGCCTGTAAAAAAAAAATCAACTTTTAAGTGATTAAACTATTCAGGTGCCTATTGTAAAAGTTGCTAGTGCGCAGCTGACCTTAGCAAATCATTACCATCAGGAATCGAAAATTAGCCAGTATTACCTACCTAAATTTTCAATTCAAATAATAATAGAAGACGAAGTTGATTTAGTTAGGTACATTTAATTATTTTATTGAAATAAAATGATAAAAATCTTTGATTGATAAATTTTTCCAAAGACTTAAATAACTAGTCAAAAAATAGTTTCAAATGCTACGAATTAATAACGTCTTCAGTTTAGGCAAATTTTCAATTCAAATTTGCATAAATTGAAGACGAAGTTAATTTAGTTAGGTACACTTACGTATTTATTGAAATAAAAATTAAAAATATTTGGTCTGATTGGTAAATTTTTCTAAAAACTTAAATAACTAGTCAAAAAATGGTTTCAAATGCAACGAATTAATAACTTTTCCTACCCATTTTTTTTTTCGCTAATCATCAAAAATATTGTAAAATTCTTAAATATAGATACCACTGATATTTACACTTTGTTATTAACCCCAATTAATATCAAATAATAAAACGTAATACGAGTTATATTGAAAATTTTGGGCAGTTTATTAGGTTGCTACCTATTTGTGTTAAAATGTAATGTTTTTTACGATTTGTATTAGGCGTATTAAAGGCAAAGTTGCCAGTTATTAAAGATTTATAACTTTGCCTAATCTACAGTAAATATTCCCTAAACGAGTTATTAAATGCGCGAATAAATAAATGTAAAGTTAATTTATTTGAAATATTTAGGAGCTTCCATAATGTTTTTTTTTTAAATTTGGCTATTCAATATCCATAAAATAAGCTATACAAAATTTTCCCTTCCCCCTTTGTTATGCTGCGCCACATTTTTTCAACCGTATATCTAATAATACGACACAAAAAATTTTTAAGCTCTTGTTCCCTAAATGAACGATTATTTTTATGATTTTATTAGTAATATGTGTATATAAAAAATGTCTAAACAATATTATATTTATTCATAGAATCTTATGGTTAGTGTAATACAAAATTATTGTTATTCTTATGACGTCATAAGACATCAAGTGAAACCTTGCTAACTCACACACCACGTCATAATACCAGGGTCGGCGAGAAAAATGAGGGGCCCCTAGGTACAACAAAAAATTTTCTAAAATTTTTCCTCCAAAAATGCAATTGAAGCGGAAAAAAAACTTCCTGCTCTATCCAGGCCCCTGATCGAGGCTGCGGGCTCCCCTTTTAGACCCGGCCCGCCTGGCCATTGCCCCACCTACTGACCTATCTCACCCTCTTGCTGGAACGGTGTACGACGTCAGCAATTTCACTTATAGTGTATTAGCTGTCAAAATAGTGTACCAGTTGCGCGTTTGCTTATTATAGGTTATGATCGTCATCGTGCTAAAATAAAATTTTTTTAGAAATCATAAAACTGATATAGTTGCGTTATGTCACGTCCTGCCTCTATGCGTACCGTCAGTTGGGACGAATCTGGACGATTTTTTCAGTTTTTTGGCAATAAATTGTTTAATGTTTATCTAAAAAATTCTAAAAAAATAATTTAAATGCTTTAATATCACGAGCATATAGGGCAGTAATAAAAATATCAAAATTGGTACTGGACAATGCTTTATTTGCAATATAAATCACATTCAGTCATGCATATGGGTAAAATCGGACATACAAAGATAAAAATAGCTGAATTTCCAATCTGAAAATTCGCTAAACTAAATAACTGCATCAGTGAATGACTTTTGATGGGTGGAATAAAACATTTTGGATTTAAATGAATTTTATTTCGATTTGCCTTTGAGTCTATCTTGCAAGGTCGATTTGGGAACATGGAAATATTCAGCAGCTTGTCTGAGCGATTTTCTTTTATTTTTAATATCGAAAAGTAGGGGCGCAACAACTACATATCTACAGGGGGTCCAACAAAATTTTAAATTATTTAATTTTTTAATAACGCAGTTCTTCGATAACAATGGAAAATGTTGTAATAAAATGTCGTCTCCGAAAATTTGATTTTCAAATAAAAAATATTAGTAAACCACTAAAAATTTTACTTTTTAATATAAATAAAATAAATTGAAGGGAAAATTTCCAGGTAATTTTAAGGGGTCCGGATCCCTTGGACCTCCCCGGTTGTTGCGCCTCTGTTATTTAGACTACAGTTCATGTAGTTTATACCCACTTTCTTTTTATATTGATGCACCATGGTGTATGAATTCGCCTCACCTATAGACAATTTTTTGTTAATCAATTTACAAAAAAAAAAAAAAATTAAACACAATACAGCTTTCATTTTTGGTACATATATAGTCAAAAAAAAAAAACGCCAAACATTTTGTTGCCAGTCCCTACTTTATGTGTAGGTATAACTGTTTTTTTTTTTTTGTAGAGCAGTCTCTTTATAAGATTTCAAAACGCGCGTTATTTTTAAAAATTATAAAGAATGCGCCTGTAAAATAACAAAATACAAAGATGTCACGTTCACCGCTTTTCTTTAATGACTAACTCATAGCTGACAAAAATCAGTAGCATAAATTGATCTATGACCTTGTACGGTTATAACACTGACGAAGAAATATCGAGAGGCAGCTCTGTCTAGATTCGCCCCTACTGTCCAGATTCGTCCCAACTGATGGTATGTATTTTATAGATGGTCCCAGTGATAAAATTACCTCCCTGAATATTACAGTTTCTAAAGTACTAACTAAAGTTTGCAGAATTGTTGAAAACACTAGTTTACGACACTAATAAAAAAAAATTTATGAAATCGTGGATGCCAGTGTCAGAAAAACTTATATGATACCTACCAATAATTTGTTAGAATTATCCCGATTGCTAGAAAATGCCACAAACTTTTTGAGCCACTAAATTTTAATTTTTTTAACACAGAATGTAGTGTGGTAAAGTTGGCTAATAATTCATTTGTGACGTCATCAAGAAATTCTTAAAATTTGTACCTTGAGATTGTTAAAATTCTACCAACAAATTATTGGTAGAAGTAGTTTATCCACTAAGAAGTTTTAATAAAAAATAATAATTGGTAATGTGACCAGCTATATTTAATCATTTTCGACTATTAGTATTTATAATTAATAAATTTTATAAACAAATTCGATATTCCAACAATAACAAAAAAAAAAATATAACAAAAAACTTTTGATTACAACTTATTTTAGAACATTTTGTTATAATAGAGTTGTTTACTTTTGCATAAAACAACATGTGGTTTGCACCAAAATTATTTAACGGGTGTTCCCAAATTACAAAGTTATGAACAGTTCAATTAATAATGAATTTGTCAAATGCACACGCTCGAATCGTATTGGTACTAGAATTAATTATTTTTAATTATTAAGGAATGCGAATAGAGAATAATTATTATTATTATTATTATTTTATCATGTATGTTCCATTTTTCCATTATGATCTACAAATCCACGGCTTAGCTTGAATATTTTTATAAATTAACTCGTATAGCATCATGGACTTTTTCATTACCCCTATTCATTAAAATTTGGGAAGTGGAAATAAAAAACTGATATAAATCCAAAAGATTTTTGAAGTTTTGATATTTCAAATTTATCTAATTATAATAATTTCTGTTTTAAACTGTACAGGAATGCAAATTTAGAATCAATTTCTTTATAAAAATCCTGAATTATTTAAACTGCAATTTAAATTTAAATTCATAATAAGGAACATTGAACTTGTAGTAGAAAAAGAAAAAAAAACATTGTTATTCATTACTGAAAGTGTGCCTGACTTTTATTGACTTAACCTACATGTTCGTGAAGAAGTAAAGCTTTATGGTGGTATTGGACTCTCGACGTGGTAAGATAAGACAACGCGACGTGAGGACAAGATTTAACGTTCCCGTGTTACCTCGCCTCACTTCGAAAAGTCACGCTACGCGTCATTAGTTCTCCGATCCGAGTCGGTTTCCGCCGCGAATCAACGGATACGAGATAGAACCGAGACATACCAACTGCACTTTCGTACAATTTGAGTATACTTACTCGTGTATTTATATTGCATATATGTAAGATCCATAATAATTATATTCAGTGCGTTATTCATTCTCTTTCTCTTTGTGTGTGTGTGTGTGTGTCTCTCTCTCTTTCTCTCTAGGTGTGTATGTGTACCAATGTATGAACGATCACGAGAGTGTAAATGGTACGCAGTCGTCCTGTCTCTCTTCGTTAAAACATCAGCGAACTTCTCGTTAAGACAATCTCACAAGAGTGTAGCCCTACTATTTAGACACTTAAATAAAAAAGTCAAAAAATGCGACTGCGTAAAAAGTAAACTAGTACGGTGGAAACAAGATGAAATACAGAAAAAGAAGATTGAATAAAAAGTAAAGCAGTTCGAGGCATCAAACTTTTCTGTTTAACTTGATACAACAGGTATGCTTCCGACTACTTTACTTTTTATTCATTCTTCTTTTTCTGTATTTCATCTTGTTTCCACCGTGTTATTGTATAGGTACGCATACGAAATTACAGAGGCTGGCAGCCTAAATTACCACGAATTTGATATTACAAAATTTTTTTATACTAGCGCTAATATACTAGCTTTTGTGTACGACTTCGTCCACGTACAGTTATTGAAGATTGATTAGGGGGGACCACTAGTGTGACGTTTTTAAAAAAATACGAATTTTTTGCATGTTTCGATAGTCTATACCTTTAAATATCTCAAATAGTTTTTGAGTTACAGCCATCCGAAGAGTGGATTCTGATTTTCATTATTAACTTTGAGGTATTGAGAAATGTATGAAGGTTGATAGTTCGGGAGTTTTAGGACGTGGCTGCCAGTCACATGTTGTGAAGAAGCTAGACCCTGGCACATTTAAACGATTCATCTAGTTTTACTATGACCGTTATAGTGAGTACATCGTAAATAATTTTAGTAAAAATTCGCAGTGATTAAAACTAAAAGGTAAAATTACGAAAAACTACATTTTTCTTTGCTGCAGTTATAACTCGAAGACAAATCATCCGATCGATTTGATTCTTATTGCAGCTTCTTTTATATATATTTCTTCGTACCTGGAACCTCCAGTTTTCCGATCGAATAAAAAATGTAATTTTCGCAAGCCAAAGATCATCAAATTTTCGTGTAAAATTTGAAACTTTGTTTTAAATCTCCAACTTTGCAACTTTTTTTTTCGATTGAGGTTCACGGTACGGAAAATACCTTCTAGTTTAATAGGCACCAGGTAAAAAATTAATTAAAATTTGGATCACTTGATAAGGACTGACTCATATACCTACTTGTTTAGCTAAGATAACGGAATCTTTAAATTTTGGCAGTCCACTCACGTAAAGGTACATCCGTACATATCGTTACCTTTCTGTCTTAACCTAGTATCTGAAAAACTACAGTTTTCAGGAAAGAAAAAACACATTAAATACTGCACTTTCTGCACTATAAATTTAAGATTTATCTATGGACATGAAACAGACATTTAAATATTCTAAATTATATGCTCCTGTTGTTTTTAGTAAACATGAGATTTGAGTCTATATTTTTGTTGTACAAAATTACCAAGATACGAGATTATAAGATAAATACACTAAATACACAGTGATACAAATCCAAGATCGGTAAAATAGATTTTATCGATTTATTTTACCGATTTTAATATGGTACATAATAACATACAGCGCTGGCGAACTCTAGTGTCAAATGGCTGTATCTTTATCAATTACGAGTTATGTACGTACAGTTGATAATAATATGGTACATAATTACGGCGCTGGCGAACTCTAGTGTTAGATAGCTGTACCTTGATAAAATCCGAGGTATGCCGATAAAAACGTTATTATTTCAATAAATTTTGATTGACGAGATTACATTTGATTGAATAATTTTTCCATTAACTATTTTGCAGTATTTCTTAGTGCTTCATATGGGGGAGTGACTTATGTACATGTATGATTTTCTAACTCAAAACAATAAAAAAAGCCACATAGGAGGTTAAGACAGGAAGGTCGCGATATATTTAAATACTTATAAAAAATATTAACAAAAATGGCACGATTCATTCAAAAATACATTTTTATCAGGTGGCAATCGATTAGCAAAATTTTTCAAAAATGATTGTATGGATCAATTTCAAAATTTATGTGCTTATTGTTCATCATGAATCTTTGAATGT
Source organism: Brachynemurus nebulosus (assembly GCA_035578155.1). Taxonomy (NCBI): domain Eukaryota; kingdom Metazoa; phylum Arthropoda; class Insecta; order Neuroptera; family Myrmeleontidae; genus Brachynemurus; species Brachynemurus nebulosus. Next base: position 5,891,160 of record JAPWDM010000006.1, on the reverse strand, counting down.
GGAAAGTCATTCTAAGGAAAATGATAATCACTCTGAAGTTCCGTCCACAGATATAAATATAGATTAGGACTAAAAACAAAATTGTGTAGTTCGTACTGGGCCAAACTGTGCCCTCTCACAACTTCGGTAACTAATTGTACACCAGCTCTGCAAGAGCAAATATGCATTGTTGATGATTATTAGGTCATTGTTATCAGATAGATACATATAGTAGATACACAATACATATATGCGTACCTACAGCAGGTACATAACAACGAGGACATACATCTTACTACCCACTATACACATATACAAACATAACATCTGTGTATGTACATGAAATGTGAATAGGGATGAGTAGGAATTTTTTTGACTACACTGGTTTCGCTAGTATAGAGATAGAAATGTACGTTCTAGTGTCTTCTGTCTGTTTTGAATTTTTGTTGGACGAAGGTTTAATTAGAAAAAAAAAGAATCTTGCGTTCACGAATAGAAACTTGGTACTGAAAATAACCTTACAAATTTTGAAGAAGATTGTTTTAGTCGTTTTTAAAATATGTATCTTGCACACCGTTTGTCATTTGATGCCTCAAAACTAGTAGTAATCTCCCTTTAATTTGAAATGTTTCATTCCATACCTCGGTAGTAAAAAGGCAAAAACGACTATCTGATACAATATAAATTTTACAGAAGAGACGAAATAGTCTGAAGAGTCAAATATTATAATTGGAAACTGTGACTATAAAAATGAAAAAAATATAAATATTTCCTTTGGGGTTTTGCTAAACGGCTAATATTTTCATTTTTCATCAACGCTTCATAAGCATATGAAGAGTTTCTCTTCTCTTTTTGGAATTTTTATAAATTATAACAGATGGCTCCTTTTGTTGATTCTGTCAACTTTAGTATCTTTGAGCCAAGAGTAATACCGTTTTGCCATGTCAAAGATACTACTTTTTGATACATTTTTAACGAAGCTAAGGGATGTCTAGTATGGTTATCAAAATAGTATTTGATTTGTTGGAGTAATTATTACTTTAAATCAGACTAAAAGGGTTAAATCAGTTCCAATTACAGTAGATTATAAGAAACAAAAATGAATAGGTACATTAATGCCCATGCACGACGCTTTTGTTCGGGCACCACTTCGACTATTGGTTAACACATAATAACTGTTCGATTTCATATCCAATTATTTGATTTGTCATTTCAAATACTAAATTGTTCGTGATGATATAAACATATTAACAGATTTAAACAACTCAACTCGGCAATGTTTTGTTGTCATTCAGTAGAGCCTATCACTACCCCCGTTTTCCCAGTCTCTCTGTGACAGCCATCCATATTCATTGGCAACTGGTTCAGTGTTGATACCGTACTAAATATTATACGTAGGAATGTTTGTTGATGCATCCCATCCCCTACTAGTAAGCAGTAGCAGCACAATTCAAATGTGCTAATCCAGGAAAAACACCATTACCGAACAATACATCACGTCCGATATTTATACATTATAAAAATAACGAACATCCGAACGGACTTGGTAATTATTTTTTTATTCCCAATAACGTGCAATATATATTTTTCCTGTTTAAATATTTTAAGTAAATGAAGATTATAATCGGAAATAAATGATGTGCGCTGGACATATTAACCCTTTTATGGACTAAATTTTATGAATATGAAATATTTATAGTTGAGAGTTGATTTTTAATTACTAAAACCTATTTATTTTTTAAATTTTTAACATATCGCGCGTTCGCTGTCCCAATCTCGTATCTGAAAATTCCCAATTTTTAGATACACAAAAAAAAACGTATTTAAATCTGTGTTTTCATCATTATGAACTTAAGATTTATGCTAATTACACTCTTTGATGTTGGCTACCCATATGTATAAATATATATAGATAAGTATATATTATATAAATGCAGTATTTAATATGTTTTTTGTGTGTCCTAAAACATGTAGCTTTTGATATACGAGGTTGGGACAGAGAACGCGCGATATGCTCTGTATATTTTGTAGTAGAAAATCTTGGATATAATTCTTTTAATTTTCGATGTTGAAACATTGAAATTGGTTCAAAAACTGTTACTTTCTGCCGATATTTCTGTCGTCTTCTTGGGCTTTGACAACTGACTTAGCTTAATGGGTTTCTCAGACCAAAGCGTTTATTTAGCTTCGTAATTAGTAGTAAGTAGAAGGAATTAGTAAAACAGAAAAATTCAGTAACCTTGATAAGGTTAACCCATAAAAAGTTACAAATATAGACAAGTTGTTATATAAGTTGTATGTATAAATAAATATATACAAGTTGTGTTATATTTTTCTATTTTAATAATCATTAGTAATTTTTACTAACACGCATAAAATTACATCTAAACACATCAAAACAGTACCTAAACATTACGCATATTTATAGCAACTAACAATGATTTATATTAGCCACTAATTTAATTTTATTTTCCATGGTTTTCATGAGATACGTTCCCAATGATTTTGGCTAAAGGCACATCTAAACAGTGAAGCAACAATGCATGCAAGAGTTGAGCAAAATGCTTTCCAGTTTCCATCGATGCGACAGTTTAATTCGATATTGAAAGAAAATGGATTTTGTTAAGCATTTTTTTACTGTTTAATCAAAAAGGACATAAAAAACATGAAACCAAAAAATCTTTATAACGAATTTCCACACCTGTATTTCCAGAATATTATTTTGATGTAGTAGAACCACAGCTAGTTGAAATGAATTTTTGAGAAAGTGCAACTAGCGATTACAAATTTTTATACAAATAAAATTACTATTTGCAATAAATACCATCCCCTGTTCAGTCTAATTGTGTCTAAAAATATTAATTGCTTTTTAAGCAGCGGCAGGCCCGACGAGAGGTTGAGGTAGCCGGGGTTGTAGCCCCAGGACCCGGGCTGGTGGAGGGGCCCTACAACGCTCAGTAGGGGTTCGGGAAAAAGTAAAATCCTTTTTTGCTCCTCGCTTATTTTTTAGCGGAGAAATTTTTAAGAAATGTGCTTTATTTCCGGGGCCCGCCATTTCTCTCCACAGTGCTGGGCAGCGGTTCTAATATCTACACAGATAAAAACATAACCTACTAAGGATAATATTGATTATTACCCTTGCTTGATTTTTTTAGGCGGTCCCTGTCGATTTTGAGGTGATTTTACAAGTGTGATAAAAAAAAAAAAACAGTAAGCGTTTTTAATATCCATTTTTTTAATAGTTTTTATTGATATTTGAAAAGTATAAAAATGTATAAAAATTAAAAAAAAAAATTCATAAAATTGAAATCGGTACAGGCCGGCAAAGTGGGGACTCAGAAAAAAAAGGTGTCTCCTCATTGACGTAATTTCAACCCTCCTGGTGATCTGAAACATGAAATTTTAGCTAGTTCTTAATAAATAAGGATGTAGAATTAGTTGGACATAACTGATTTAAAAAAATAAATTAGAATGGCGTTCAGTTAAAAAAAAATCATTTTTTCGCCTCCTTTTTTCAACTTTGGAAATTTTTTTAAAATAGTAAAAAATAAATTTCAAAAAGCCCTACGTCGGACCAATTTTAGGTCTATACCAAATTTCAAGTAAATCGGTGCATTAGAACTTGAGATATCATGTCAACCGTATCAAAAAAAGTAGTTTTGGGTAATTTATATTAAAAATTTTAATTTAACACTGAAAAGATACATAGTACCTACACAGGGGAAATCCATAACTCCGAAAATAATACGAATATCCGTAAATCCTTTTAGAGGCTTATTCTTAAAGGTCTGAACTTTGAAAATATAAAAAAAAACGATTTTTTAGAATTTCTGGACTAGAATACCCCCTTAATAATTTTTGATAATATAGCATATATACAGGGTGTAAAACAAATAACTCTCGTCCTTTTGTGGGGTGACTCATAGCACCCTGTAGACACTAAAGCAACAAGAATTTTTTTGGAATTAACAGTCGCGTCACCCCTCAAAAAGATAAGAGTTATTTCCTTTACACCCTGTATATAATGTATATACACACAGTATTATATACACACACACATATATATATATATATATGTATATATATATATATATATATATATATATATATATATATATATATGTATATATGTATGTGTGTATATACATTATATACAGGGTGTAAAGGAAATAACTCTTATCTTTTTGAGGGGTGACGTGACTGTTAATTCTGAAAAAGTTCCTGCGGTTTTGGTGTCTACAGGGTGCTATGAGTCACCCCACAAAAGGACGAGAGTTATTTGTTTTACACCCTGTAGAGGAAAACGCCAGTTTTGTTAATGTATTCTAATTTTTTGTCTTTCTTTTTCTTTTGTATATAATGTAAAATATTCCACCTAAGAGGAGCATCACTGGGATGACTATGAAAATATGGGCTATGACACAAGAAGCTGGAAAAACTGTGAGTTACATCGTTGATTTCAAGGGTAAGAAACAGTAGAGGAAAAGGTGTAAACATGGGCTACCACTTTTATATTAAGGTTTTTTTGGGAACAGTAGAGAATTCAGGACTATTTTCATTTCTAGTTCATTTATTAATATTTTGTAAATATATTGTAAGATTTTCATGAAATTTTATTGTAAAAGGTTATCAGAAACCGAAATTTTAATACAAGGTCCAAATATGGGCTACCCTATTAAATTGTAAAAAAATCAATTTATTTAAAAAATACGAAGAGAAATATCAATTATTTATGTATGATTATCGAGTTTACAGAAACCACAAATACAAATATCTTTCTCAGAATCAGAACATTCTTGGTGTGCCCACTTTGAACACTGAAAACACTTGAATCATAGTTCCTCTTTGGTGTTTTGTGAAAATAAACGATGGCAAAATATACAAGCTTGATCTTCATCGTCCGGATAGTTACCATGAGGCAACTCGAAATCACTTTTATCATCTAAGGGTGGAATATTTTCGCCACCTGTGTCTGAGCTTGTGCTCTTCGTTTGTTTAGGTCGCTCAGAAATCTTACTTCGAGGTTTTTTTTTAATTTTTGTTTTTAATATCGTCCTACGACCCAGTGTACACCAAAATAGACGCATAACACCTCGTTTCAAGCAACAAAAACAATATAAGGAGTGGCGTGACGAATCCGTCCGTGAATGTACTACGGTACTTTTACGGGATGATATGGCACATTACCATTCTACGGTATGACACAATACTGTCCGACTGAGGTAGTGAGCACCAGGTTGGCGTGAAATCTATAATAATAATAATAATAAAAAAATTTAAAAAAAAAGATGGGTCTAAATATGGGCTTGCTCATTTTTGGACCACATGTGGTAACCCATATTTAGACCAACAGTTACTAGAACTTCCGAGGAAAAAAAATAAACGTTTATGTCACAGAATATTTCAGTATATCTCAAAATCAGTTTTATTACACCTTCATTAGTTATTTTGCAAAAGTATATAATAATGGAAAACATTTTCTTAGTAGAAAAAAATTATGTCACCTATCTGTTAAATATTTCGATAGTAAAATGTTTATGTCACAAGATACTTCTTAAAAATAAATGAGCATGCGTCAATAGAAATGGCTGATTTACTCATATTTGCTTGTTGGGTTAATAACAATGAATTGTATTAGTTTCTCACTAAATGGCAATCATGGTATCAAGGTAAATTTGCTACTAACCCATAATTGGACCATAGCCCATATTTACACCTTTTCCTCTAAGTGATTTTTCAGAAAAGACAGCGCTCGACCAAAAAGGAACTGAGATTCTGTGATGTAGGTATATAACACAGAAAAACTAATACAAAGTTGTTTTCATAAATCGTATTTAGTTGTTTTTAATTTAGTTTGTAAATATGAATAGATATATATGTACATGTATATGAATTCTACATAAAATACAAAATTGCAATTAATTTTGTTAGTAAACTGTGTATACCTACGAGTAGGTAATATTTTACACTTTAGTAAGTACTATTTAAATTTTATAAATACGCGCAACTTTTTTTCGTTCACTAATAACCTTTTCGATAAATATTTGTTTGTAGCATTAGTTGCTGTAAAATTTGCAATCAATTTAGTAAATTAGTTGCCCGTTTAACAATTTTATATGTGTGTTATGGTACAGATATGTTATTACATACATTTAATTCAGTAATTTCAATTATAGGTTTTTTAATAGTGAAACTTTTGAAATGTTGATGTACACATGTTTTTGAATATAATGAAAGTTCATTATTTTTATGTCATAATTTGTTTGTTCGCTAATAGTCAAACAAAAAATTAATTAAATTGAAAAATTTGAATCTGATGAATTATTATAAAGTGGGTATTAATCTCAGTAATAGATTTAAATATTTACTAATATGTAAATGAGAAAGTGCACTTACAATTAAACCTTGGATGGTAAATCCTTGAAAACAGTAAAAGAGGAAATAAAAGATCAAATCAATAGAGATCAAAAAGTTTTTAATTTGATAACGGTTCTCGCGCTTAAAAAACACCAAAAAAATAATCAATACTACTAAAACAATATAAGTTAAAGACAGTTTTTTCAGGTTTTTTTATTAAAGTTTAAACATTATACTCAGCCTAAAAAAAGTCCTTCAAAAATTAACGTATTTGTGTATTATACAGTTTTTATTGATTCCTAAAAAGTTTAAATTTTGTGACTTATATGGTTTTTTAAATGACCGATTTAATCGTATAGGCGTATAGTATTCTATGGCTTATAATCTTCACAATACTGATACTGTTCAAAAAAATTTTTTAATTAAAGAAATTTTTAACACCAGCCACATCTTACAACAGCTTGTTCTCCACAAATATGACATTTCGGTTGAGTATCTACATCGGTTTTAAAAAAATATATTCGACGGGATTAACGAAGTAATCTGGTCTTTGCTCTATGTATCCGCTGTTGTCCAACGCGTATTTAAATGTATCTCTAAAGCGGTTGGAAATAATGTTCCGGTCAATTATCTACAAGATATCCAAAATTCGCTTTCTAGGATGATTAGGAGGGAGTAAAGCGGGAAAAAATTATTTTTGCTGGATCTAACACGCCCACAGCTCCCCAGAATTAACGTAGAGAGTTGATATTTGGTATATTGATAGACTTCGTACCTACGGTCTGCTTTTTGGAGGTTTTATTATTTTAACTCCCACCCCTTTTTCAGCTTCAATTTCATGCTTTTTCGAGGTTTTCGAAGTTTGTACCACCCACGCAGGTCACCCAAACAAACATAGAGGGCTGAAATTTTGTATTTGTATTGAGTTAGTATCAAGGGGGTGCCTTTTGGAGGTCTCAGCTTTTAACCCTTACCCCCACGATTTTTATACCAAAAAGAACATGATTTTTCTTGTTTTTTAACAGTTTCGTTCGGGTCAGAATCTACCCAAATAAACCTAGAGGGCTGAAATTTTGTGTACAGGTTAAGTTATTAGCCAGCCACTGCTTCTTGGAGGTTTCAACTTCTAACCCTTACCCCCACGATTTTTACGCCAATATTTCCTTGATTTTTTTGCTTTCTTTCTAACACGTCTAGAGACTCTCTAAGGAAACCTAGAGGGTTGAAATTCTGTACGTGTATTGAGTTAGTATCCAGTTAGTGCCCTTTAGGAATTCCACGTTACTTTTGCCCTCACTTCTCCCATTTTTACATCATTTTTTACTTCTCCTATTCTACTACAAGTAGGCGTATAGTAATTTTAAAAATTTAAAAAAATTAACTTACTTTCATAACAAATGCAATACATAAATATTAAGTAATTTAAAAATATTATTAAAGTCACTATTTATTTATAAATTAAGAATTTTGGACTTTAGCGAATTTCGAAAACTCGAAATTCAGCTATTACGCCTGGTCTCACGCTGGAACTGAGGCCGAGACTATAACAGAAATATGTTTTGAGGTCCGTAGAATACGAAAATGATATTCACTAAAATTTATATATATATATATATTTATTATATACATATATATATATATATATACATATATATATATATATTATATATATATATATATATATATATATATATATATATATATATACATATATATATATACATACATACATATATATATATATATATATATATATATATATATATATATATATATATATATATATATATATATATATATATATATACCGTCAGACCGTCAAACCTATAGAGGTTTCTCACTAACCAGAGTCTCAGGCTTACAGAGGTACGGGAGAGCTTTATCGCACTTATATGTAGAGGTCTAGAAAAAATACAACTAATATGTATTGAGAAACATGCACGTATTGTATGAATACTACTTATTAGAATAATATACATATAAATATTTGGACATAGTTTACAAAAAAAAAAAATGCATTTTGGCTATTTGAATAGAAAATGAGTTCCTCGAATTATAAGAAAACAAGAACATTCAGGCATTCTAATAAAATATGTATAAGTTCTTTGAAATTTAAGAATGAGTTATAAATAATAAATGTTAAATACGTTTAACTGTCGCTTATAGAAGTACAAGCAATTAGAAGTCTTAATTATAGAGGTCCACGAGCGAAAAACGACTCCCACTTATACAGGTTTTTGTTCCTCACTCGTAGAGGTTTAAGAGTCCAGGACCTGAAAATTACTCTCACGTACAGAATTTTCTCGCTTACTCAGTTCTTCCTTATCCAGGTTTGACGGTATATATATATATATATATATATATATATATATATATATATATATATATATATATATATATATATATATATATGTCGCCACGATAACTTGCGAACGAAACCTTTAATGCTTCTGAAATTTGAGATGGAAGCTGGGTTTTGATCTAGCCAGACACATCGGATGCCCAGAAGTAGGTTTTCTAGGCATTTTTTATCATTCGATCCTATTATTAGACAGTTCGATTTACGTCCTTGAAAAGGAAAAAAAATATGAAGAAAATGTTCTTGTAATTTTCTTAATATATTAAGTAATTTTCGAGAAAATTGTAATTTTTCACTTTTGGCCCACTTTGCTCTCTTTGTCAGTGTAAAAAAATATAGAAAACTCGCTTTTTTACGATTTGTTACGAAAGCAAGCGATAGCTATTCACATATGTGTATTAATTGTATATAATAAACAAAGTTCTGTCTCACGTTAATTGCATTATAATTAACATAGCTCTGTCTCAAGTTGAAAAATTAAAATTAAGCAGAATTTTTAAGCTTATGTAATGAAGATATATATTTTTTTTATTAAATTTTAATGGAACACGAACCGAAATTTATGTCATCATATAATATTATTAAATATAAAAAAAATAACATAATATGTATGTTTGTACGCACGAAAAAAAATTTTAAATTGATCGATTTTGAAAATTTTTTTACAAATAATCATTAACGTTAGATTGTTAAACAATTTTAAATGGATTTAAAATATCATATGTCAAATCCGTCAACGTTTTGGGGACCAAAAAACGCTAAAAATTAATTACCCAATCGAGTTTGAGAATTTTTTCACCGATAGTAAGTTAAAGTATTTGAATTAATTAAGTAATTAAATGATTTCCGCAAGAACCTTACGGACTGTCGTAAGTTACATGAGATCACTAGGATCCTTTTCTTACTGTTAGAGAGATAAACTTTTTATTAAAATTGTTTTAAATGAATGATGATTATGTTGTATGAGTTCCGCCAGGGTTTACTGATCCCATTATTGTAAAAAATGAACTAATCGACAAATTTTGAAAACTTTTTTACTGTTACAGAGCTAAACTGTTTTAGGTAGACATAGATTACGTTATATAAGTTCGATTTTGAAAATTTTTTCAGTATTAGGGAGCTAAGCTATTTTCGATAGATATAGATTACGTTATGTAAGATCCGCCAGGGTTTATGGGAGCCAAAAGTGTCAAAAATTAAATAAGTGACCGATTTTGAGAATTTTTTCACTGTTACAGAGGTAAACAATTTTAGATGGATATAGCTGATATGTTGTATGAGGTCGGCCAGGGTCCTGGGATGTTAAAAGCACGAAAGAAACTAACCGGACGATTTTGAAAATTTTTTCACTCTTAGAGAGCATTTTTGAGATAGATATAGATTACGTTATGTAAGGTCTGCTCGGGTCCATGGGACCCAGAAGTGTTAAAAATAAACTAGTCGACCGATTTTGAAAATTTTTTCACTGTTAGAAAGCTTAATTATTTTAGATAAAAATAGGTTACGTTATGTAAGATCCGCCGGGGTCTATGGGACACAAATGTGTGAAAAATAAAATAAGTGACCGATTTTAAAAATTTTTTCACTGTTAGAGAACTAAACTATTTTAGATAGATATAGATTACGTTATGTAAGGTCCGACAGTGTCAGTGGGACCTAAAAGTGTCAAAAATAAAATAACTGACCGATTTTGAAAATTTTTTCACTATTACAGAGGGGTCAATCCATATCAAGCGATCCAAAGACAATTACCTTAATATTTTATATTAATCTAAGATTTTGTCCTCTGGTTATACTAGGTGAAAGAAAAAAGAAACCAAAAGATTTTGTTTTTATATCATGTATTTTTATATTAAAGAATTTTTAAATTGTGAAAAATGTGAAATTTACACACACATTGTTTTACGTTTCTAGTTATATTTCAGATTAGCATAAAGATATAGTTTGGAGAGAAATACCATTTTTGTTAGAAATATACAAGCTTTAAAATGATATGCAACAAGCTAATTTCGAAAAAATTATAACTTTTAATTTTTCAATTTAAATTTTGAAAATTTTGTTCCAAAAAAATAATATGATAAATCTTTTTGAAAAATTTTTAGGTAATTACTTAAGTATTAATCTACAAACAAACAAAATTTTAAGTTGGGATCCTATAGGGATTATATTTAAAAAAATGTTTTCCAATACAATGTGCCTCCCAAAAACACTCAAAAGTTATTATAATTTCTACTATCCTTTTTCAATATATTAGATAGTAGATCTTGTGGGACATATCTATATTACGAGTTTGTCTAAAACATAAATTTATGTGGACGAGTCATTTCCAGTTGTCGATCTTTTCACTAGAATTCTGGTTCTTTCATGACAACAATTCAATATAAGCAATTTTATAAGAGTGTGACAACAACACTTTAATGTATTGGTATCTTTTTATACCCCTGACTCAAAGTTAGCATTCCTTTAAGAAATATATCTTGTCATTTATTAGATATAGACAAAATATACTATAGGAATTCAAATAACTGTTGCTATTGCTTCCGAGACTATTAAAGTAGGCGAAGCATTGTGATCACTTTTGAAAAATAAAATTTTTTTCCCTCCAAAATAAAATTTTTTACGCACATTTTACGTTTTAGAACTTCCTGAACAATTTTGGTTTGGTGTCTGTCCGTCCGTCCGTCTATGTGTCGCCAGTTTGCACCAAGTGGCATAACTTCTGAACTGTTCAATTATTTCTTATCATATGCGGTCTGGATCCTAGATGGTCCCCTACAAATTTCATTGCATTCAGAGTAATAGTATCCACAGCGCTACCATGAAATCTCATTAAATGTCAATATCTTGTTTACTGCTAGTCTCACTTCGCTCAAATTTTTAAAGTATTTTGGGTGTTAGTTTCTGAAATATTTTTGCTATTATTTTATAGTTGAACCTTTAAGTATTTTAAGTTACAACAATTTTTTTCGAACTTTAAGGCGAAAATATTATAATTTCACGATATACTTGTATTTGATAAAATACTATATTAAAGTCTATTACGAGTACGAGGAAGCTGTGTGCCAGGCCTCAGTGGCAGCGTATTTTTTCTGTAATGATAATTTAATTTATTAAGCGACTTTTTGAGTTGTCTTTCTATACAATTCTATGGTTGAACACCGAATTGCTGGGTCAGATTGAATATAAAGACTGGAGTTACACAACCCACTTTTAGAAGCTACCAACACTTTCAACAGGGTACTGGGGTTACACAACCTACTTTTAGAAACACTGAACAATTAACTGAACTGCATTGCTCAAGGACTGGCATGAGATCGATTCATATCTAAAGCTCTGCTTGCAAGATCCTACTTGTCTGTTTCCTGTCACAGCTTGACTGTCTCAGGACAAATAAAATAACTGTATCAAAACTTATTGAAACTCATAGAGTTTCTTCCATAACATACATAAAATTACCATTTACACATATAAACCCCCTATCTGTTAATAAACTGAGTTATAATCATCAGAACACATTAATTTCAAGATTCTTTATATGCGTCTTTTTATCTCTCTTCATAGATATATTTAAATATATATATGATCCCATGAAGATCCCAAATTGATTTTTTTAAATTTTGTTTATAAAAGTTAAGAGAATGACTAGGATGTTTTTTCGAAATTTTTGAGAACATTATTTTCTTGGAATCTTTTTTGAAATTTTATATAAAAAATTTTGGTTGCCTTAAACACACACTTGTAATATATCTAATTAAAGCTTATGCAGTTCTGAAGAGAATGATGTTTCTTTAATATTTCTATCACAACCTTAAACGGAGTTACAGTAAAAAACGTATTATGTAACACTATCAAAATTTGCGAATTTTCCAATTTTCAAAATTATTTAAAAAAAGAAATGTTAAATTTAAAAATATCTTTCGAAAACTAGAAATTTGCATTTCAACTACCAACTTACTCTCTCACAATCAGGATTCGCTCTGTACTTAAATTTATAATATTATTTATTCACTTCGAATTGACGATTGTCAGTCAATGTGTACTCCTTAAGTACACAGGCACCAGCGGAGTGGCCGAGCGTGCTTAGGCACTGGCACTTGTCTTGTAGGTCGACGGTTCAAATTCTACAGCCGGCTATGTTCATCTTCCAGATCCTAGCCCCCAACCCCATTTTCCTCGTCCTCCACCTACATCAGAAAATGTATACCGTAAGGTGTATAAAATGTGTAAATTTTAAATAAAGTATCTAAATAATGATGTGAGTGGCGTCTATTATAGACAAGAAATCTTAATGAAAGGACGTTAAACCATATTATTTTACATTATTATTGTAAGTACACAGGCAACCGGCTTTTCGTTTATTAAAAGATTATAATAATGAAGACAGAATGTGTAACATTTGGCTACACTAACTAAACTGATATACACACACATCCAAAATAACAGTTGACGATTTTATTCGTTCAAATTTTCATAATTTCTTTTTAAATTTTTCAAACATCCACAGACCGAATAGAAAGATCCGCAGACTTTTCGTAGATAGAAAGCTGCCTGCCGTAGATCTATTTTATTGTTAATTTCTATCTACCATCACAAAAACTGACGCCATGCCAAAGGATTCCGTTTTGAAACATTTCTAATTATCCTTTTTACTGTCTTTGCTACTGATAAATAATTTCTAATAAAAAAGTGAAGTGAATTTTCTTAACAAATGTTTTACTTTAAACATATTGTAAAACAAAAAATAGAGATATATTTAATTGTATTTAAAAATTTTTGAAAATTTGGAAACTAAAACACAATCATTATGTACCAAAATTTGGTAAAATTACGTTAAATGTAGAATTTCTCTTGTAGGTTATTACCAAATTTTCAAAAAAAAAAAAAAAATCAATCGAAATGTTGCATTGTCAGATTGTCACCGGATTTACACTAACATTGATTGTTGGTGACAATTTTATCACAAGACTGTTATTAACACCGATGCGATGTGACCTGAAACAAAATCTTTTAAAAAGCGTATGTATTTGGGTTCAGGGATTTTTCAAAAAAAAAAAACCTATCTAGGATAGGTTCGCTAGTTTTCGTCCAATTAGTGCAGTTGATAGCTTTGCGACATAAAATGAATATGTTCAACTGATCTAATGCTAATGAATTCTATTTGCTATTTATTGCTTACATAGTCTATTTTAAGTTGATATGAAATGATAACTAATTACGTTTACTGTTTTTTTTTTTTTTTTATAAAAAAATAATGAGAAATATACAGATTTCGCTAGTTTTCGTCCAAAAAAGTTAGTTGTCGTCCACATGTAAGCTAGTTTTCGACCACCATTTACGTTAAAAATTGTTATAAAAAAATTAATTTTAATAAAAAGCAAATGCTTATATGTATTCAGAACCTTTTATCTTCCTTCTTAAACCTTTTTATTTTATTTTATTTTAGAATTTTTTTGATTCTAAGGAGGTTATCTAAAAGTGAAAATGTAATTCACATACAGAAAAATATATGGACGAAAACTAAAAATTTAATGCAGTTTTCAGTTTTCAAACTTTTATAATTCATTCTACGCAAATAATTGAGTGGACGAAAATTAAATCTCTAATCAAGCAGTCAATGATAATTGTCCAAAATAAAGCTTTTTACTATTTCACAATATTTAGCTAGATTGAGGAATAAAATAAATTTAATTTGATTGTCTCAGTTTTCGTCCAAGTGGTCGAAAACTGAAGTTTTTAAGGAATTGAGTAGGTACTTAATATCCGTCCATCAAATTTTTATAACTCAATTTAAATTTTTAAAAAATTTTCACTTCTAATTACGTTCAATGTCTCCTAAATATTAGTATAAAAACTTAATCACGCCATAACAGTATTAAAACTACCCGTGAAATGTCATCATGTTACTAGTTTTTTTGTTAATTCACACACTGTCCAATATGAAAACAATTGGCAAATTAATAATTTTTTTTAAATACACAACTCTATCAAGTAAATATTTTTTATCTGTGTTGTCACTGTTTATGAGTCAGGAATGTAACAAAATCAAACTTGCTCGGTTATCTGTTTTTATATTTCTATTATATGCTCTTGTACAGAAAACTGGCTCTGGACGGGAAACTAGCGAAGCTACCCTATACATTTTATATATTTTGTAAATTTTTGTTTTAGAAATTATAACACATACAAAACAATATTCTTATAACAAATACAAGTACTACCTATATATCTGCGTATTTATTGTTCGTACATATTGAGCTTTATAAAAGTAAAATAATATAAATTTTTATCTTCTTTTATGTATGTATGTGTTGTGCAAACAAACGGACGCGAATAAAACTCGATGCCGTTGAACAAAGAAGATTTTATACTTACAAATTTTTTCTTGTTTCTGTTATTTATTTTGTTGCTGTTATAATTCGGCCTTTTAGTAGATACGTTACGTGTACGTAACCGAAGGAAATGCACAGGTGTAAAACTGATTATTTCTTTTTTCTTTTAAATATTTTATAAACTTACGTAAACTTTTACCGTAGCAACAATCATGTTTTCTAAAAATTATATAGGTTGTTGCAAATTAAAGTAGTCGCACATATTGTGTAGGGGAGAGCGGTGTCAATTGTAACAGGTGTCAGTTGTAACAATTGTTGATTATTCAGCCACATACTAATTTTAAATGAAAATAATATTATTAATAGGTGAAATTTTAGAATAGTATTCATAGCGACTCAAATTTTGGACGCCTTATCCCTACTTATCAATTTTATTACAGTTTAACAGAAAATTACGTTTTATTAAAGTAATTATCATGTTTTTTGTGTGAATCGAAATCATTGTATGATAATTAATTACCTTCTTTTTAAAATCTCGACACAATTTTGAGCAAAATAATAACTGTAAAATATTAGTAATTAATAGTATATTACGTGACTGAAATTGTAAATTGAATATTATATACGAGCAAAAGAGTTTATTTAGATAATATTTTGGCAGTGGTGAGTGCGTAAGTAATTGTGCTAATATGCCTTATAATCGAGTTACGTTTTAGGCTAAGGTCACATTGGAAGCGGGTACGTACGACTTAATTTGTCTGATGTAGTCGTGAGACTATTGTCGTCAGATAAACTGGTCACACTGTTAGCATATATTTACGTAAATTTATTTCAAAAATGAATCTGTTAACAGATTATTTGTTTCCCGATAATAATATAAATTTGGGTTTATGAATTATACAATAGAAGATCTACTGGGCAATTCCATATGTGACTGACTCTACATTTGACACAATTTACGTTTTATTTTGCCTTATATTACGAATATCACTATGTTTACAGTTTCAATTTTAGCATGGTTTTATAGTTGATACCCCAATTATCACTCTGTAATAAAAAGTGTGCACAAATAAAGTTGTGAAATATGATTTATTTAATAAAATGTAAATGTGACTGATACTACATGCAAAAGGAAGTCGCTTCCGAGAGTGTTTTTAAACTTCGAAAATCTTCCTCTGTACAGACGTTATAATTTTAAATTGTATATTTAACCGAAGTATATGAAACAAATTATTGAAAAATAATAAAATAAAAAGCTTTACTTTCTTAGGAAATTAGTTATTCGAAAAATAATTCGTGACTGACACTACAGATCAAAACGTGACTGACACTACCATCACTTTGAATTGCAAAAAAGTAGTATTTTTAAATGAAATCCTAGAAACTGACACTATAGGACATAAAATAGGAACTTTAAAATAATTTTAAAGGTACAAAAATGTACTTATTTTTATTATTTATTACCTAAAATACAAAATTTCTTAAGATTTTTCAAAATCTGTAAATTTATAATAAATTCAATTCCCGTTAAGGATTCAATTAGGATTACAATAATTCTAAATACTTGCCGTGAAAATTTAATTAAAACACCACTATAAAATACACTATTAGCTTATACTTACGACAAAACATTGAAAATTACACTATTTCTAAAAAACTAAAAACAAACTTTTATTGAAATTTTGGGAACTTAAAGTACAATAGTGTTGCCATCATATTAACGTATTTTTACTACCAATAACAATTATTTATTTTTTTCAATTATGGAGCCTTTTCCATGGAATTGCCCTACTGGTGGTGAATTTAGGAAATTATTTCCATATTTGAAAATAGACAAACACAAGTTTTTTCCATATTTTCGTATGAATGCAGGAACATTTAATGCTTCAGGAACCTTTAACCAAAGTTTTATATAAATTTCTCTGTTAAAGTATTTTTCTTTTTATTCCCTTTCAAATACAAGAATTATAAATTTTTCTATTGTAAATGTATCCCTAATTTATCAAATAATAAGTTTTATAAAATTGTATTTTGATACTACAAAAATTGTAACAAATGAAAATATCCGTTAAAATTCAAATAATGTTCATAAATTGTATTACTTTTACTTAAGTTGCCTATATTCTTTATCTTCTACACGTACGACTAGTGCGAAAAAAACAAATTTTTTTGTTTCAATTTTTAACACTGACCACGTACGTGCGTGCAAGAATAACTGGTATCTAATGTGGTCATCTTCGTTCATTTGCATTGTTTGTTTCAATCTGACGTGTACGTACAAATATGCGCGAGTGATTTGTAGTACGTACCCACTTCCAATGTGACCCTAGCCTTAAACATTATTTACGACTAACGAAATACATTATATATATATATATATATATATATATCCTTTTATATATATATATATATATATATATATATATATATCCTTTTATATATATATATATATGTTTTAGTGTCTACAGGGTGCTATGAGTCAACCCGCAAAAGGATAAGAGTTATTTAATTTCCACTCTAATATATATATATTTAAATACTTATATATATATATATATATATATATATATATATATATATATATATATATATATATATATATATATATATATATATCTAGGTATATGTAAGTATTGGGCATTTTTCGGTAAACCGGTAAATTTGTGCAATTGAAACAAATTTGAGGGGGAAAGAGATTTAAACCCACCAATTTGCTTAAAAAGTTTTGCGTTAGTACCCAAAATTAATATAATCATTCTTGATTAACTTAGTTATTGTTTATATAATTATTATAAACTGTCCATTTACATATTTTTATATTAAATAAACCAAATCTAAACAAACAGGGGGAAAAATATAAACATATGTGTGACTTGGGTAGTTGTCGTCTCCGTTTAATCATTGAGCACTTGATTCTAAGGTAATTAAGTGTATCTTTAATACGGCTTTTAAATGTTCATCAGTTAGCTTTGATCTCAATTTACACTTATTAATATTCATGAGTAAAAAATTTCTACGTATGTATAAGTGCTTCGAAATAATTTGAACATATTTAAGCGAATTTGATAAATTGTACATATTTTTATTTATAAAAATCAACTGACAATGGGACATTATTGTGATTGTGTTTTTGGCATCAACATTATCCAATTGTTAAATTAATTCAAATTCTATATCTTAGCAAACATTTCGTGGATCATAGTAAAATAAATCAAAAAATAAACTCTCTTTCATGATTTTAATGAAAAAATGTAAATTATGTTCCTAAGGGGTTACATACAGTTGTAGCGGGCGAAATGACGACATTTTCTCTGTTTTTTTTTTTTTTTTTTTTTTTTTTTTTTTTTTTTTTTTTTTCAACAGAAAAATAAATACTTATTTAAAAACTGTTAACAAAATCAATTATTACATGTCTTGAGATACTTATTAATTTTTTTCATAGAAAAATATATGAAAATAACGGAACTACAGGTGTGTTTCAAGAGCGCCTTTTTTTGGGCATCAGTTGCGGTGGACATGATAACTCGAGAACGGTTTATCCGAAATCAAAGTTTCAAAAACATTTCGTTAATGTATTTTATTGTCTAGTCAATGATGGAAAGATTTTTCAAAATTAAATTTTTTAAAAAATGGCGATGATTTTAACAAAAAGTTTACTTTTTTAAGGTGGTAAATTTTCAAATTTTTTGCTTTAAAAAAAATCTTTTTAAAGAAATTGAAAATCCCCCGTCAGCGACTAGCTATTATTATAATAAATAAATAATATAAATTCAGTATTGATCGGCTTGATAGTTTTTTAGTAATCGTGTCCACCGCAAAGAGATTGTCAAACAAAATACAATTCTGAGATAATCGCATTTACAATGACAAGTTTGTGTCTTTCATATTCGATGTTGATCATTCCGAAGTTTATGCACAAATGTTTCAAAGTTTCAAGGCCATACATTTACAACATATTATATAACAATACTATAAAGTGGGAAAACTTGACGTGCCGCTAATATTTTGCAAGGAGCGGCCATTGCTTAATTCAACGGGAGCTACGTATGAGCAACCGCGAGCGCTACTCGAAGTAGTATGCTATAAATAGCTATCACTTCGGATCTAATGCTCCGATTGTTATAAAATTTAGTTAGAGTAGTCTTGAGCTAATGTACTTAAAGAATATGCAGTAAAAAAAAATAAACTTTTCCGACAATCACAACTGTATATAACCCTTTAACTGGACGCATTTTCAGGATTCTCAAGCTACACCTTAAGAACCCTTAGTGTCAATACATGCTTCGCTAGCGATACCGGGACTGAAATTTTGACAAGTAAATTTGATTTAAGTTAGTGTGAATAAGATCGGCAGTTGAGTAAAGTTTCCAATTTTCCTAAATTTTGCGAACTGAGAAAGGCAACGATGATAATTTCCTTTAACACTTATCGTACGATTGATTATAATAAATGTGTAAATATTAAGAGCAATTTCCTTACATAAGATTCATATCGAATAATTATAAAACACAATGTACACTACAAACCCACACACACACATATATATATATATATATATATATATATATATATATATATATATATATATATATATATATATATATACATATATATATATATATATATATATATATATATATATATATATATTGTAACACCGTGTATTCATAGCCTTTAATATAGGCAAATAGTTTAACTTCTACGTCCTGACTTTGCATAATCACTTATGCTCATTTGTTTACCGTCAACATTCATAATATGACAACTTCCACACCAATTAATGTTATGTTTCCCTTAATATGTTAACAATACGCGAATGTGTGCGGTAGTTTAACCAGTATGTATTACGGACATATCGCACACATGGCGCTTGGAGTGGGGTTGTCGACTGCACAAAGGTGAAAGATTAGGGCAAAGCGGACAATCGGGATTTAAGTCTGACATGAACAAGACGTGTTCTGTCTAAGAATCGGGAATTAACATTGACTCGAGCAGGACGTGTTTCGGTCATAATAAGCCGTGGGTTCTCGGTTCATTTAACTGTTCGTTTCGTCATGATTTTCATATATTTAAAAATTTAAGCTTTTGTTTTATTCCACGGCAGATTTTATTATACATTACTAATTTACAAAATGTGTTTTGGTTATCCATAATTGTGAATCGTTTGTTGAATGAACTTTGAAAATACTTTAACATCAAATAAATATACATCGGAAAATCTTTGTCTGTATTATTTATGACTCAAAGAACCCGAATTTCCTCTTGCGCTAATAAGTTATATTTCAACGAAGCTTTTCACGGGGACAACTTTAACTTCAACAATATCAAGCTTCGTAACTGTACACGCGGTGATTAGGGTTCCATAACCGAATTACATTCATATCACGCTTGTCGGTTCATGGTTTCGACACACTAATACTACAACATACAACACTTTTACACCATTCTGTACCGGTCTCACCCTCCTACACCGCGTTACAATATATATATATATATATATATATATATATATATATATATATATATATATATATATATATATATATACATATATATATATATATATATATATATATATATATATATATATATATATATATATACAGCCCTGGATCTACGATTTTTTAGAACCGGGGCAGAAACTTGAAAATGGAACCCCCCTCTAATGTTTAACATAAATTGTCAAAAAAACTCATAAGTATACTTATAAGTCCTTTATAAAACTCCAATTTTTCCCGTTGCGGCAATGATAAAAATTGTGGGTTTTGTAAAGGATCAATAGAGGTACAAGTTGATATTTTATTTTAATAAATCTACTCCGAAAGCACTACAAGTTTTGCAAATTTCAAATTTTTATCACCATCCCCATAAGAGATACATGGGCGCAAAATTCCAAAATTTGGAAAAAAGTTTTCGGAAGTTTGTAAAAATTAAAGGATACAAGTTTCACAAATGAAATAGCGTGTATTTGTTTCATAATGGGTAGTTGTAACCGTATAACGATTCTCATAAAAAATACTAAACGAGGTTTAAAACATCCCTTCTATGAAAAAAAAATGTTCAAAAAGTGAACTTTGCTAAATTTTGATATCTAATTTTAGGAAAAGTTTTCTTATGGAAGGGACGAAAATAGGTTAAATATACACATCACTTAAAATAAAGAGACATTTATTAACTTTAAAATGATTTTTAGTTCAACCTTTTAGGATGAACGGTTTATCAAATACCTACGTGCATTGGTATAAATAGTTACAAACACAAAAATCAGCTCAAATTGGAAAACAAAAATGGCTACCACGTTTAAACGGTTCAAGATAATTTTTTTTAAGAATTGTTCTCAATACTTCAAATATAATAGAAACAACTGGAAGAATATTAATTTTTTTTTAAAGTGGTCGAGCAACCAACTTTTTTTTAGACCAATTGATATAGACCGACCTAGTATGATTTTGGCGCCCCCTGAAACTGACGCCCGGGGTGGGGCCCTGGTTTGCCCCTCCTTAAATCCGGGCCTGTATAGATAAAAGTTGATACCATAGCTTCTTTCTACAGTAGGTATATTTCCTTTTCTGTCAAGTACTTTTATTTGATTTTTTTCTTGTTTTTATGTATACGTAGAAATATACCTATAGTATATGAATTATGCGCTAAGTTTCTATATAAAAAAATATTATAAGAAAAAGAAAGAAGACTTAGTAAACGTTAGTACTCAGATGAAAAAGAATATTTTTAATTCTATTCTCTTCTGTTACAAAAACTTTTTTTAAACGATTCATACGATTAAATGACTTTCCCATTGTTATATCTTCTTAGAATAAAAATAAGAAAATGTTAGAAATAAGTAGACGAAACATAGTAAAGATAGTTAGTAAATACCATGTGCTAAATTTTTTCGAAATTTAGAATTTCATTTTGCCTCAAGTGAGTTATACTCGTATATCCTTTTATAGTTACCACTAACACTTCGGTAAATTTTTACAGATGTTTACCTATTGGAAACAATACACTGAAAATATTCTATAGTTATTACTAAAAAAAAATGTAATGTAACTTGAACAAGATGCTCTAACAATTTTCTGTAGTTCACGGTACTCAAAAGATAGATATATACTATAATTAGTGTAGTATTATTAATGCAACAAAAAATATTTTTTAGTGCAACCAAATACTTTAAAAGAAAAAAATATTTAAAAATTAAACCTTAAAATAAGTTTATAAATATAAAGTATCCATAATGTTCAATTTGCCAATTTTTTTCTGGAAACATTTAATTTCCAATAATTATTCATCAAATTGATGACTTTAGCAATTTTTCAACTTATTTATTTTAATTTTTTTTAATAAAACCTACAAAAAAATATTTTGTCCATTCTTGAGGAAACATAAAACGTTTATTCTTCATAGCATAAGTAAGTATAGTATAGCAATATAAAAACAAGCAATATTGATGATCCTCTGGCCCAGTCGGTAAAGGCGCACTATGTATTTAATAATGAAAACATAGATATTGCTGTTTCTATTCGTAGATGTACTCCAAAAGTGATTTAATTTTAAATACATAGTAAACATTAAATTAGTACTAAATAAAAATTAAATAAATACGTAGAAAAAAAAATAAAAATAAAAATATACATAAGAAAGTAAAATGTGTAGAACACAAAGGTTGTTTATCAAGGGCGGCATAATTTATTATTTTAGTTACTGTAACAAAATCATTGCTAATGTATGCTTACTGTTTTGATTACATTAACAATAAAATATAGTTAGTATAGATTAGTTATTAGTACATTGTTATTTGGTGTCTGTAACAATAGTATATTGCCTAAAATTATTTTATTTTGATAACTATGCGAATATAGTTGAAATTTTTGTTACTCCAACAATTTTTTTAGACATCAGAAATATTTTCTTTCGGTAACTTAAAAAATTTAGTAATTTTTGGGTTGTTATAAACAGACTTGGGAAAACAGTGGTCCCTAACAGAATCGCCATATAAAATATTTTGGATTGGGGGGCTATAAATTTTATTACAAAGCTGAGGATTTTTCTCTGGATTTGAAGATTAGCCTAAGGAAGCTTTTGAGAACAAATCAGTAAAATAATTTTAAAAATAATTTAAAAAAATTAATGTTGAATAAATGAGTGGTTGACTGAAATAGAAATTAATTTAGACGAATTCAAAACATTTATAATGTAAACAATATCTCTATTTCCTTTATGATTATTTAAATAATATCTATATCTCAACTTCTTTATACCTGCTTTAATGTAAACAAAATTGATTGTATTAGTAGATTGTATCACTCTAGTAGGTCGCTTACAAGATTGAACATGGTTTTGTTTTTGCATTAGAAAAATATAAGATATGTATGTACATATAACAAGCAAAATGATTCATAATATTGGCAATTAAAAAACACAAAGAGACACAAAACAACATTAACAATGTGGTATGAGTAGTAAAACGTCGTAAAACTTATTTTTAAAAAGATTGATAATATTTTTACGTTTTATGACAACCCTCCAGCTCTATTCGTAGCCCCCCAGTACAAAATATTTTATATGGTGACTCTGTTAGGGACCTGGCTTTTCTTCCCATCTCTGGTGATAACTAAACATATTTGAACTTTGAATACATTAATGAACTACTAATAATGAACAGATACGAGGCCAAGACCAAAACCACAGCACGCTTGGTCTTAATTATGTTTTTCTATTAAAAAGTTCAGCCTTGGTCCTGTAAAGATTGATCTTGCCGTGATCTATGTAGAGCCGGATTTACATAAGGGCACTTGGGGTACAATGCTCGAAGTCCCCACACAGTAGGGGTCTCCGCAGAATTGAATAAAATCTCAAAATTGAGGAATAGAACACTTTAACAGGGATAAGCACTTTTTCGTTCACATAATAAAGCCTTTGAGTATTTATACATTTGTTAATCAAGCATAACCTCTTTTTATGCGGTGGATAAGGGCCGCATAAAAAAATTGCTTAAAATATAACCATTATCTTCATAAATAACTATAAAAGGTATAGTTTTTAGAGGTATGAATGTACAATTTTCTGGACTGAATAAATTATTATTATAATATTATTATTATTAGTTCGATAAGTAGGTACCTACTGATTGTAATAAAACCTTAGATCATACAAAAAATGTTCCATAGAAAATCTCACAATTTCCTTAGAAATTGCTTTTCGAAACAATGCAAACATTAATTTACACAAGTGAATGTTTTTAATTAATTATTACAAATATTACAATACATATATAGGTAAAGAAACTGAATAATGCAATAATTAGTATACTTGTAATGTAATAATAAAATGCTTAAAAACAATTGCAGTCAATAATCAATTTTACTACAAATTAACGTTTACCTTTCTTACTTTTTCTCACTTTTCTGTTAAAAATCTGATAAAAAATTCGCAAAAAAAGACTGCATAGAAAGAAATTATGCTATATGACAACGATGACAACTGGATTAAAGAGTTACTTTATGGTATTCCATATTTGTAAATAATAAACAAATATTTTACTTCGCAAAAATACCACTTTTATTTTGAAACTGTGACAATATTGTTTCGAACCGTCAGTTCACTTTCAAACAGAATAAGATGTGAGACGGAGCCTGAGTACTACAGTACGTGTTAAAAGCATGAGAATAGCTTTATATTAAACGCCGCATTTAATGAAATTATTTGGAATCTGAATGAAGAGCACATTAATGAGAGCCAGTATATATTTGTTAGAGATGAGTGTAAGACTATCGTGAAATCGATACTAGACAGAACTATTAGAATGAGACTTTTTTCTTCAATGTTAGAATCTCCAACTAGAAGAAAAATAGGCAGAGTACCCAGAAAGAGAGATATTGTCAAGTCGACAATCAAACTGAAATCACTAAATAATGATCATACTAGTTGTAAGAATTTTCTCAGAGCTGTAATTTTTAACGGTCATGTTTTATAAGAGTGTTATTTTAGAAATAACTGATTTGCTTCATAAGTAGAATAGTTTTGATTAGTCTCATGGCTGCATCGAGTTAAAAATCATCTAATGTATCATGGACGTACCCAGGATTAAAACTAGAGGGGGGCAAATGTTAAGTTAGGTTGTAACTAGGGATGGCGGCCTTTCAAAAATAATCGGTTTTCGGTTATTTCGGTTTAACCTTACGGTTATAACTGCTCAAAATAACCGTTTTTTTTTTTTTTAGGAAAAACAACACTTTTAGAAAAAAATTTTCATTTTACAATTATATTTATTTTTAAACGATGATAATTTTCACATCGTGATGACCATAACTAGCTAAATGTATTAGAATTTTAAAGAAATTAATATAAATTTTTTAAACAAATTATCAGACAAACATAAATTTTTAAATTTATTTTATTTCAAAAAATATTTGTCCGATTTTATTCTCTGGTTATTGATTAAAAAAAGAGTCAAGAAAATAACCGG
Organism: Brachynemurus nebulosus; assembly: GCA_035578155.1. Lineage (NCBI taxonomy): Eukaryota > Metazoa > Arthropoda > Insecta > Neuroptera > Myrmeleontidae > Brachynemurus > Brachynemurus nebulosus. The sequence continues at coordinate 5,865,671 of JAPWDM010000006.1, read as the reverse complement.
AATAAACCGGTGAGCCGAAACAGAAAAGCCGGCTGTAGGTTATAACTGGTAGGTTTTTCCTATCCCTAGTTGTACCATTTTAATACGGAAAAGGCAGTGTGGTAACCCCAATAAAAAAAAATGATATATGAGCATATCGCGCGTACTCTTTCTCAACCTCGTATCTGAAAAGTCCCAATTTTTGGAGACACAAATAAAACGTATTTAAATCTGCGTTTCCATCATTATGAATTTAAGATTTATGCTAATTACACCCTTTGATGTTGGCTACCTACATATATAAATATATTTATAGATAAGTATATATATATATATATATATATATATATATATATATATATATATATATATATATATATATATATATATATATATAAATACAATATTTAATGTTTTTTGTGTGTCCTAAAACATGCAGTTTTTGATATACGAGGTTGAGAAAGAGTACGCGCGATATATAATTTTGTTTCGTTTTATCACTTTACAACCATTTAATTTTTTTTGCTTCTAGGGGGGGGGGGGCAGCTGCCCCCCTGCCCCTCGCTGGGTACGCCCATGTAATGTATGCAACCATGAGACTGAACCAAAAATATTCTACTCACGAAGCCAATCAATTATGCAAGCTTAATGCTCGGATTGCAAGATTAAAATTTTAACCTAGACTTAGAAGATAATTTTCAAGAGAGGTGTTTTTTCGATTTTCACTCATATTTCAAGATAGATATAACATATGGTATACCGATAAAAAGGAAAGAAAAAGGGCCATTCAACTCTACCAAAATCTATTTCACATTCCGTAAGAAAAAAAAAAGTTTGGGATCATACTTCAAAAACGGATAGTCACAAAAAAATTTAAGAATATAATTAAATTTTACGTCGTAAAATTAAGAAGGTATGAACAAACATAACTCAGTTCTTACCAGTAAGAAGTTATTGGAAGAAAAATAAATTTGAAATTGTGGGTTTTCTAGCTATAGTTCTTAAACTAAGTATATGGAATTTGGGAAACTTAGACATATCATTCGAGTCTAGTGCCTTTGCATAATTCATCCAATTTAACCGAGACTGTATCTCTCACCGCGGGCAGAACTTATAGATTTTTAAATGAGACTATATATTAATTTTTCGATAAAACTGATCTAATCCATTAATTAACAACATAAATGAGCAAAACAAATTTTTTTACCCAAGTTTAATTTTTAATGTTTCTTTAATTTATCAATTAGGCGGTAAAAATATGCTTAATATGTACTTGAGGCTACTTCAACCGACAGTGTTTTGCCTGGTTACATTTCCATTACATCCAAGAAAAGAACCTTTTCCAGTACCATTTCTATCATAAAAATTTGGTTATAATAGAAATGGTAACTCTCAAAAAACTCACATGGTATACATATATATATATATATATATATATATATATATATATATATATATATATATATATATATATATATTATATATATGTATATATATATATATATATATATATATATATATATATGTATATATGAATAGTGATATTCATATATACATATTCATATATATATATATATATATATATATATATATATATATATATATATATATATATATATGAATATATATATATATGAATAGTAGCCGTTTATCAGTAACTGTTTCCACAGAGAATTATATTTACCTATATTAATTGACGGTAAGCGATTGTTTACGTGCGTAGGAAGGTAAGTAAGTTTTTATGATGTAAATATCTCATAAACGGTGCGTCATAGCAAAAACAACGAAATTTTTGAACATTTAAGCGAAATTTTGCAAAATTAACCCGCAAATTTTAATCCTCAACCATCCTTTGCATATTAATTAAATTGCATATTAACTAAATTAATAGCTCTTTAGAAACGATAAATCTTATCTTACCGTTTTCGAAATATTTGAAAAATTAAATATTTACCCAAAAATTTGAAGGGAAATTCCACTCCTTTAAACCGTTTTTCCACCGATAGAAAAAATACGTGTCACTTATTTTTTAGTATTCTATAACATATCCAAATTTTATCAAAATCTATAGATGCCGGCCTCGGTACCTTTACTTGTAAGTGGAATTAATTAAAATTTAGAGACAGCGGTTTGACTTGAATTTCCAACATTTAGCAGTGCATCATACTACTAACCGGACTATTCACATTTGGATGCCACTGAACCTTTAAATTTTTTTACAGTTTCAATCAAAATACCTACCATTCGTATCATTTGCAACACTCTGTTCATCAGTTTCGTTACGAAAAGAAAAAAAAAGATTTAATTTTTTTATATTCTTTTCACAGAGAGATTTATTTATTATAATAATATGAGCAAAAAATACTCTGTACCATGTTTGTCTTGTTCCGTGTTTCATGTTACGGTTTTGGCCTGCAGGATTTTTTAATGCAAAAGAAAATTTAACTTAATTGGAAGAAAGAAACATTTGTTAAAATTTCATTATAAAATAAACGAGAAGATGATGGAGCAGTTTAATTGTTTTCTGTACAAAATCGAGGAATATATATATAAGGGGGCCAAGTTTTTTTTTTATTCGTTGTTTTTACGTTTTTTTAATTTTTTGTTTTTAAATAAAATAATGTTTTTAACGTTGTGTATATAACATGATAATTTTTAGTAAAGTTTCGTCAATTTAGGATTTTTATTTGATTCAAGAGGAAAGTAAGGGTAAACAGAGTGTCGTTTTGAATTTTGTAGGAAGTTTGAAATATTAATTTTGTAAAATAATTATAATTATTATAGTTCAATTTAAACATTAGATTGATTTTGAGAATACTACTAGGAATTTTATATTTTTTTTATTTTTATTTCTCCAACACAAAAAATGTTGAATAACTTTCTTCTTTTTTTAAATTGAATAAAATATAATAGAGGTTATTAAAAATGTAATTTTAATAAAAACGAATGGTAGCTGTATATAAATAACTCTTTCTATAGATAATTCTATTTACTAATTGGCAGTAAGCGATTAGGTACTTATGTGACTACACGGAGAGAAAATTCCTATAAAAATTACTGTGGTCAACACTACAATCGACGTGTAACAGGCGAACATATTCAATTTTGTACGGAAAAAATTATAATTTTTATAATTTTTTCCATACAAAATTGAATATGTTCGCCTGTTACACGTCGATTATATAGTGTTGAGCACAGTAATTTTTATAGGAATTTTCTCTCCGTGTAGGAAGAAGGTAAAGGAAACTGCTATGACTTCTCAGTTTTTGTAACTATACTAATCGGAAATTCAAATGGTAAATTTTGCTTACGCGTCAAGCTTACTACGTAAACGCTAACTTAGGATTCAATATTTTCTATTTTGCTTTTCATTAACTCAATAAATCATAACATAATATTACCAGTCACCCGACTTTCGAGTTCCACCTCATTGTCAGAGACTTTATTTTGGGTTACAATTATAGTATTTACAAGAAATTATTTGCATATAAGATGGTTAATACTGATTAACAGAGGATGTATCATGTTTATTTAAACAAACAAACGACAATTTTGGCAAAGAATCCAAAATTTCTTCAAAATTATCTGTATCAAAGTAAATTTTTGAAAAGCTTCAAAAATCGCAATTTCATCATTAGAAACTTAAATTTGAAGTTGCTTATAGGTTTTCAATACTGCTTTTTTCATTTTTCACAAAATCAGAATTGTAAAAATAACAAAAAAATTACATGCGAAAATTAAGTCACATTTCCTGAAGGAATTTGGGAAACTAGCATAGTAAAAAACGTTTAACACCACTAATATCAAAAATCTGCAAAATTTAATAGGAAAGTATATTGCATATAAAAGTTAATCCTTAAAATTTTTGGAGTTCGCGACCCGTATTTTGGGAACCTCTGCTCTAGTAGCACTAGACATTTAAAATGTGACAGAAAATTCACTAAATTACTAATTAAAATAAGTTACCTTTAAATGAGTGTGTTAATATGAATTAAATAAATCAATAGTCATTAGTCAAAGGCAACGCGACTGAAGCGACCGGCGGACGTGTTCATTATGCTGTTAAATAAGTCAACCTACTAGTTGTGTGTATGTATATGTCGCCGCAGGAATGTAAAATCAGTCCGATTACAAAACTGTTTTGTAGCAAGGCTAAAAACTTTCATCCGTCTTACAAAACAACTGAACTAATATACGCCAATTTATATTAATGATTTGTATTCTGCAATCCGGCTGTCTAAACGTTTAGCCGCTTTGTAAAACGACTGGATTTAGTTTCTAATTTAATCGTTTGTAGCGCTACGACTGTAAGAAACACAATAGATGCAGTACAATATTTTAGCTTGTATAATAGTTTTATTACTAAGTATATAAAAAAAATACCAAATATTTTATTAATCTTATACAATTCACACAGGGTTACTACGCCAAAGCGACACGAAAGCGGACCAAATGGTACCCTCCGTTTTCGTTTCGCTTTCGTGTCTCCGTGTGCTACAGGCCTTACCGGCGGTTTAACAAACCAAATTAAAACTGAGTTTATTAGTGAAACCAAGTTTAACTAAATGAGACCGTTTTACATACTAAGTTTATTTGTTAAACTCAGCTTATATTTAAACTACCAATCAAGGTGGCTTAAATCATTTTAAACTAAGTTTATCTAGTTGAGATCACAGAAAATTTATAACGCCGTATAACGAAGTTATATCTTCTCTGTGGTTGAAATCGTTTGTATGGTTTGTAGATATGGTCGCTGTTGTCACGCTTGCTAAATTAAAAAAAAATTCTATTTTGTAGAAAATGGAAATTTTTAGTAAAATTAACGGATCTCTTCTTGTCACACATTTATTTCTTTTTTTTTTAAATGTCGGAATTAATTTTTAAGAAATTTTAATTAAAAAAATTATTTATGTATTGCCGATGAATTGATCACAGTCAAAAAATTTGTGCTAAAATTAACACCTTTCACATGTCCAGAACAGTCCACTCAATTTTTTGTGTTATTTTAATACAAAGCATATGTGTCAAATTTTTACACAAAATTTGTGTCAATGATGATTAAACACACAAGAGGACATACATTTTGTGTTAATTTTTCAGATTTATCAGAGTTAGTTGTTAAACTTTTTATTCAATATTTTACTTTCACTGCAGCTTAAGATATTTGAAAATCGTCACAAATTATATAACGATTTTGTTCATATATTATTATAAATGAGACTCAAAGCACGCAAAGTCAGTCTTTGTAAAAATTCTTACTTGTTTCCATATATATCTACCAAAATATATATAATAAAAAAGATGAGAGTAGTTCTAGTGAAACCTAGCAAACTCACTTGAAATTGTATATTATAATATACAATCTCGTAAGTTTACATGATTTTTTATAACTGAATCTGTAACAAAATAACCTTAAAATGTAAGAAAATTGTTTGATTTTTAAAAGTTTAATAAAACTAAATTCGTCAATAACTGAAAAAACTTATAATTTTTCGGTTTTGTTTAATAATAAGTTTTTTCAGTTATTGACGAATTCAGTTCTATTAAACTTTTAAAAATGAAACAATTTTCTTACATTTTAAGGTTATTTTTTTACAGATTCAGTTATAAAAAATCATGTAAACTTACGAGATTGTATATTATAATATACAATCTCAAGTGGGTTTGCTAGGTTTCACTTGACGTCTTATGACGTCAGTAACCGTCAAGGTGTTAAAACTGTTTAATTTTACCGGACACATGTTTACCCGGATACACACACATGTAATTGAATGAAGTAAATAGGCGAAGTAGGCAAATGAACGAAAACAGGTTTGCCAACAGAGGTTTACTTAAACTTTGCTTTAAATTATATTTTAAAACCGACGCGAAGATAAACTGGGTTTAACTTTTAAATTAAGTTTACTGCGTAAGCTTAAACTTCGTTTGTAAAACCGACCGTTAGATAATAATTATATAACAGGAATATAAACAATTTTTTTATATTCTTAATTGTTAAATGCTTGGCATTACAGAGAATTAATTAAAAAGATACTAAGATTCAATACAATACTGAAAAGGCTGGGAAAATATTGTTAAATCTGAAAAATTTATATATTGATAGAAATAAGTAGATGGAGAAGCACCATTAAAAGAATAAAGAGTTCATTACTGAATTACGCTTTGCCCGAAAATGAGTATATTACAATTATTATGTTTTATTGTTTTCAGATTATGCATTATTATACCATTTGCAGACCGATACAGTTTTGCAATACGGCGAAATAATATGTTAAGCGTGTTGACAAACACGATGCATTTACAATATTACTGAACCACATTAACCGTTTTCTGGCTAGGCATTTTGTAACCTGGCTGATTCTACAATCCGACGGCGGCCTATATAAACACATTCCACCTTTACATACCTTTACATTATATTGTTTATAAATAACATGCGGTGTTGAACATATTCATAGCCTATTATCGAAATATTACATACACCTATAATATACATGAATACATACATATTCCCGTGTTATAAGGCACCTAGATTGTTGTTGATAAGTTTATCATCAATATACTGCGTTCAACACAACACAGCGTCCATATTGCCTGCCAATTGATTGGCAATTCTGTCTCCATACTGGACGTGTATCAATCTGAACCGTCCAATATTGTTCGAAACCCCCCGTTCCAACCGAAAAACACTTAAAATGCAAATTATATCAGCTGCCTGCCTATATTATCACAGCCATTTTCGATCGACGCCACAGTCGATGTTGTCGTGTTCTGTCTCCTGTACTCTACCCGTATCTTCTAAACTGTGTTACGTTCCCCAAGCGTTGTAACCCCGCACCACCTCATTCCTTAGTTATCTACCTACTACTATGTTGCTTTACATTCTGTCTGTGTTTTAAAAATCACCAAATCTAATCAAATTTCATAAAAGTTATTATCAGGATGTAAAAAATAAAAATTTAAATTCAATATACGTAGTGGGTGGAGTTGATCTGATGTTATCGTTAAAACCCAAAATTTCGTTAAGTTGTTAATTTTAAACAAGACAATGTGACAAGCTCCAAGTCGAGTAACTGAAAAGTTAGGGATTTTTTAGTATAGCTGGGGCCTTTTATCTTGGCAGTAACTCGCGCGTGATACAGATAGATATATTTGAAAATACATTACAAGTAAGAGACAATAACAACTGAAAAATATCTAGTTTTAAATCGTATTAAAAAGAGACACTTTTTTAACAAACATATTGTTCTTTTTTATTCCCTCTTTTATTACCTACGTGTTAAATTCGTTTTCTGAGCACTGCCAAGTAAAAACGCCCAAGCTATACATTGGTTAAACAATATTATATTTTTAGATCTGTTTGATCAGAAAGATTCATTTTAGTAGGTTTTTCAGAATATCTTAAGATTCATACTATCTAACAAAATTTATTTTCCCTATCTTTTTCCGTTGCTTTCCCATCTTATTGTGTTTAACCTTAGCCTCTATTAGTTCCTCCTGGCACCGCCACTACAACTACAATTGTATTTATCTATTATTCTGCAGCAATATTATCCAAACTGTGTATGGCGAGAGAGTAGTATGCCGCAAGAGATTCCAAGTGTCCCACAAAAGATTTAAAAGTACAGATTCCCTGCTATAGTTTTGGTAAGCAAAAATCTAAAAACATTAACCTAACAAAAGTTAAAGTATGTTCTCTAACAATACTAGGATATATTAGTATGGCCATAAAAAATTACGAATCTTGGATTTATGCAACGAACAAAGAACTTATGAGAAATTAGTAGTGCATGATTTTTCTTTTATAGCGGTAAAAATGTATACGTAAATATCATGGCAGAAATTAAGGTAAGGCAGAGTAAATCAGTTTAATAAAACGTATCCTGGTAGTTAAAATATATCTGTATACTGTGATATGGTTAATTTTGTTGAAATGTTTAGGTAATTAGCTGTAAGCACAGTATTATCTAGATTCAATAGCGCGAAAAATAAACTACCCAACCGATTTTGAAAATTTTTTCACCGTTAGAGAGAGCTCAACTATTCTAGATGGATATAGGCTATACGTATATTATATGAGATTCGCTAGAGTTTTGCGAATCCAAAAGTGCCAAAAATAAACTATCGGACCGATTTTTCTACTACTATAGGTATATTTCATATAAGTAGGTGCCACAAAGTAAGATCGTATTCGGTGATGTAAAAAGAACTATTCGGTCTGCTGTTAAATGTTAAATTATTATAGAGAAATGTGAAAATAAACCTTTCAAATATCTTATAAACAGAAAGTGGCGAAATGAAAATAGCAAATTAAAAAAAAGGTAAAATTTTAAAATAACATCAAAAATGACTGAATATGTTTCTTACTTTATCTCACAAAATATTTTAAAAGTACAGTTAACCGCCGAATTTTCCCTTTTTAATTATATTAGGGTAGCTCATGTGAAAAAGTGTCGATCATTTAAAGGTTTTACTGTAATATGATTTAAAATTGTCAAAATACGTAGGTACAAACAAAGAAAAAACATAAAATAATATTATTCATATCTTTTGTTGAAATTTCACATATGATGCTTACTTGTTACTTGTTTGATTAATATCATCATTTTCTTCTAACAACATTGTATTTTCTTTTAATTAACCTACTCTACTCTACTATAGGTACATGACGTAAGTAGATAGGCTAGGAGAGAGCTGTGACACCGTAAAACTAAGCAACTTGAACCCTTTTGCCAATGATTGAAATCGTGTGATTTTACGGTACTACACATTCCGAACTGATGAGTCATCAAACTGTATCGATGTGCAAACCTTGACCTTTGACCCGGCACGTACTGAGTACATGTATTTAAAATTTGTTGTTGACATTTGACCCCAACACTCGCTTATACTGTTAGCCTTGAAATTCCTAAGAGGTGAGTCAATACCAGCGACCAAATTAATTTATGTTAACCCATTATGCATCATCACAATTTACTTATAACAATTTCATTTTGTGTTAACCCATTACCAGCCAAACCTAACGCATGCGCAGACTGAATTTAAGTACACGACGCATGCGCAGACTGAATTTTAGGTTACAATTTGATAGATGGGGCACACTACCGCGTCTAAAATGTGGGGAATACCCTAACTCGGGGGGTGGCCCCAAACTTTTGACGCCGTACTGTACTTAAATTTTTGGTACACTACCGTGTCAAAAGTGTGGACCCCCCTGGTCAAAAAGGTATCCGATCACTTTTTGAAACGTACTGTACGTGCAAACCTTGGCCCCAACACGCGCTTGCCTTAAGTACGTCATCTTAAACGAACTATCACGTCAAAAAATGTGGGGAATACCCTAACCCAGGAGTAGCCCCAAACTTTTGACACCGTACTGTACTTAAATTTTTGGTACACTGCCGTGTCAAAAGTGCGGGCCCCCCTAACTAAAAAGGGTATCCGAACACTTTTTGAAGCGTACTGTACATGCAAACCTTGACCCCAACACGCGCTTACCTTAATTGCATCATTTTAAACGAACTACCAAGTCAAAAATGTGGGGAATACCCTAACCCAAGGGGTGGCCGCTAAATTTTGCGGGGCACTGTACCAAGCGCTAGATTTTAAAACCAGACTCCGGGGTCCAGATTTCTGACCGCTACTGTACTGCCGGAAATCGAGTGTTAACTGTACCTTATGGGGATTTTTGGTATATTTAACCTTGGAAAATTCCAGGAATTTTTATCAGTTTTAAAATAAACAAACAACTAATAATTAAATGTTTATTTTAGCTGAATTATGATCATATGACTCATATATGGAGTTTTTTTGGTATAAGAAAGATGACGTCATGGAATATTAATGAGTTAAAAAATTGTTTAGTAAAAAATATCACCCATTATAGGCCTCAAGCAAGAAATTATTTTTATCAGTTTTAATACTTTAACATTTAACCTACAGTGATCAATTTTTTAGTTAACTAACAAAAATTCTTGAAATTTTAACAAGTTACAAAAAATATTACTTCTTATGGTGCACAACACTTTTGAATTTGACTGTAGCACAAAACTGTTTCTATATCAAACGAAAATTATCTGAAATAATTCAGTATGTACATATGTATAGACTCTATATATTAAAAATATTTTATGTATACACTCTGTATATTGAGAATAAGAAAGAAAATTTGTATATAATTTTAATTTTTATGAATACTAGTAAACGAATTGTATAGCCATTTATGAATAAGTATTAAATCTAATTATAAAATAATTTATAAATATTGCAAAAAATTTGTTTAATCAGCAAAATCAATGTATATCATTTTAATACTGATACATATTTATATTAGGGTATAATAGTATTGTATTTAACATTTTTAAACAGAATAAAAGTTCAATTTTTGGTTTTAAATTACTATAAACACGTCGCTTAATATAAAAATGATAACAGCATTGAGTTTTACTAAATTTTTAAGTCTGTAAAATCAAAATTTTTATAGCTAGAACATTTTGAATTTGATACTTTATCAATCATTAACATATATACAATATCATGTATATATAACTGGTGTATATTTAGTATTTTTAATAAATATTTTAGTATACAGGGTGTATCATGAAATATGCTTTTCAATTAGAATAATACATTTCATAAGATTTTTGTTAATACTCTTATTGGTTAACGAAAGAAACTTTTTGCTGTAAAAAAAATAGGGGAATTCAGGGTAATAATTAAATAAAACGCACATATTTTTCTTTTTTTTTAAATTTTATTTATAGAATATGTATACAAAAAATTAAATTGCTTAAATGTATATATTACTAAAAATCTATTTATTTTCCATATAAAATTTTTTTAAAAGAATACAGTTTTCTAATGAGCAAATTTTATCTGAATGGATCATACAGCGTCTTGAATAATATTCATCTCGCAGATTGGAAATCTTCGGTACATCAAATATTTCTTCCAAATTCAAAATCCACGGCTGGTTTTCGGTACCATCAAACAAATTTGAAATCCATTTCTTCTTTTCACCGCCCTTGAAACTTCTTTAATATAGGTTTCAATATGGAATGAAGTTTTTTGTACGGAATAAATCCATATGACCAAGGTATCCCATGCCAATTTCGGCAAAGCCAACGTGCAGCAACCCGTTCATATTTCTTCGGCAACTCGTTGAAATCAAACGGTGCGTCGAATATAAGATGTAATATTTCATCTGAATTTTCCGCAACGATACCAACTTCTTTAAAATAAAAAAGCTCCTTGATAGCCTTGTATGTCAAGAAACGCCATTTTTTATCGCCGCTGTAGAACTGAATTTACTCACACAATCCACAACTTTATATAAAATAATTAAAATTGGTGAGGATAGTTAATTTGTGGGATGTATCCGAAAATGGATACTACTAATAGCTATTGCTAGTTGACCATCAAATTACAAACTGTTAATAATATTTAGCAGATTGGTGCGTACCATGTTCTTTTCACTTTAAGACCTAGTGATTTAAGGAATGCTAAATTTTCGGGTGAAATGTGTTGTCGCTTAAAAGTTTTACGTTTAATGATCTTAGGTTTCGAAAGTCCTTTGCTAGGTTGTTTAGCGTTGGACTGCTCTGAATTGTAAATTATCATGGTTCGAAATGCAATTGTTTTACCACGAAATTGTTTTTTCAGCGAAAGTGATGTTAACTCTTTGACAACCACCGGTAAATTGACAATATTTTGTGTAAGTTTAACTAATTTATACGCTTTAACCATGATAATGTGTGTAAGCCCTTTAACCATGATAAGGTGTATGAGCTCTTTAACCATGATAAGGTGTATGAGTCACTCCGAGGGCAAAATAAGTCACTCCGGGGGCAAACTGAGTCACTCCGGGAGCAAAATGAGTCACTCCGGGAGCAAAATGAGTCATTCCGGGAGTAAAATGAGTCACTCCGGGAGCAAAATGAGTCACTCCGGGAACAAAATTAGACACTCCGGGAGCAAGATGAGTAACTCCGGGAGCCAAATGAGTCACTCCGGGGGCAAAATGAGTCACTCCGGGAGCGAAATGAGTCACTCCGGGAGTATGTGAGTAACTCCGGGAGCCAAATGAGTCACTCCGGGAGCCAAATGAGTCACTCCGGGAGCAAGATGAGTAACTCCGGGAGCCAAATGAGTCACTCCGGGGGCAAAATGAGTCACTCCGGGAACAAAATGAGTCACTCCGGGAGCGAAATGAGTCACTCCGGGAGTATGTAACTCCGGGAGCCAAATGAGTCACTCCGGGAGCAAAATGAGTCACTCCGGGAGCAAGATGAGTAACTCCGGGAGCCAAATGAGTCACTCCGGGGGTAAAATGAGTCAATCCGGGAACAAAATGAGTCACTCCGGGAGCGAAATGAGTCACTCCGGGAGCAAAATTAGTCACTCCGGGAGCAAAATGAGTCACTCCGGGAACAAAATGAGTCACTCCGGGAGCAAAATGAGTCACTTTGTGAGCAAAATGAGTCACTCCGGGAGCAAAATGTGTCACTCCGGGAGCAAAATGAGTCACTGCGGGAACAAAATTAGTCACCCCGGGAGCGAAATTAGTAACTCCGGGAGCAAAATGTGTCACTCTGGGAGCAAAAGAGTCACTCCGGGAGCAAAATGAGTCACTCCGGGAGCAAAATGAGTCACTCCGGGAGCAAAATGAGTCACCCGTTGGAGTCAAATGAGTAGTTCGGTGAAGCAAAGTATATATAAGTAGAGAAGCAATAAATCTTTGAACAGTTATTCATTTACTAGCGAACGCTTCAGACCTCCCGCTGAATGATGTATAATTGTGATTTTTGTGGTAAAGCATTTACGCGAAAGTCTAATCTTTCTAGACACTTAAATGCTCAACATAATTCGTTAAGCAATATTAATGATGGTATGATTGGAAAGAATGATAACTCATCAAGCAAATTCATACCATATGATGCAAATAATAAAACACCTGATGATATCTCTATATCTAGATTTGATTATAATGATGATGCTTATAGTGTTGAAGCAAAAAATATTGATGAAAATACATCTCAACTACAGCATGATATTGATTACTCTGACGCAATCTTGAATCCGTTTGACCAAAAAAGGATAGCTGCTGCAACTGAAGCCATTCAAACCAAATTTAACTCTTTGAAAAAAGGAGAAAACCGTCGTCAATCTGAAAACGAGAAAGATAGTTGGTCTAATGAAAGTAAGCAAGTAAATCACTTAACACCAATTAATAACAATTGCAATGAAACAACCTCCTCTTCACAACTAACTAAACTTTTAGGAACTGCTTTAGATATTATAATGTTAAAAGAGGTTCGAAGCGTTGACTCGGAAAATAAAGCGAAAATTGTCAATTCGGTTAAACCAATAAGCTTAAAACGTCATATAGCTTCAAATGAAAATGTTGAAAACGGGACCTTAGCTAAGCATTTTAAGCAAGACAACTTGAGAGAGTCTAGAAATGTTAACATACAATCGAAAAAAAATAAAATACTGGCATAATCCTAATACTTTAATAGATGAATTACAACGTTTATACGAGACTTCAGAGACTGGTGAAAAAATACTCAGTATTATTCGAAGTTTAGAGGAAAATAAAAATATGTTGTTGTTTAACGTTTACGATCGAGAAGATTTAATCAAAGAGTTAAATGCTTTAAAAGAAACTACTGTTGGTCAAGAAATATTCTCTATACTTCGCGAACTTCAAAAGGCTGATGTTATTGAACCACTAGGTGATTATCTGGATGAAACTGATAAAGAAGATGCTAGCGATTATGATGATGATGATGATGATTAATTGATTATCCACACTAAGAATTTACTGAATTTTGAAGAACACCACCATATAAGAAGCAGCAGTAGTTATTCCTCATTGAAGTGTATATTTTATTTTTATATTTTTTAACCCTGTAAGATAAAAAGGTTTTTTTTTTTTTTTTCAAATAAATAACACATATATGTAAATAATTATTGTTCTTTATTTTTAAAATATAAGTATGAATATAAAATATTTTCACAGTAAGTGTATATGTAATATTTTTTACAATAAATGTATATGAAATATTTTTTACAATAAATAAATATTAAAAATTGTATGATTTGTTTATATATTCAATAACACCCTAACGTAATTGTTTCATGTTTTCAGGTAACTGATCCCATACTTGACAAATTCGTTGCGCATATTCGGGTATCATATATGCATACAGATGCTGCACCCAAGTATCATATTTCAATAGTTGTTTTGTTAAGTATAATAACATATCGAAATTTCTGACTTTTGTATACAAATAAGGATGAGTCAGAAATATGTCTTCAACGTGTGAAATCCGTGTTGCAAATGTCAATGGTTCACCAACGGTCGGTTGAAAGTTTTCCTCCATTTTCACGCCATTCTTGCACATTTCACAGCGAATTTTCAAAATAGGTGAATAGATGGTTCACATTCTTGAAACATGGCTCGACAATAGGATGGTAACCAAATCCAGGCGCGTTGTATGATTTTCGCACCATAACTTTTCAGCACATTCAAACTGATCCACTTGTAGATTTGAAGAAATGTTTCCAAAGTCAGTTCGTTCAGTAGCATTGGTTCACGTTCGAAAAATTCACCAATTGAAACATCCATTTTATCTCACTCCATTGATTCCGGTTCAGACAATTTCGTATATATACTTAGCTCATTTGCTTCACCGGGCTACTCATTTGACTCCAACGGGTGACTCATTTTGCTCCCGGAGTGACTCATTTCGCTCCCGGAGTGACTCATTTGGCTCCCGGAGTTACTCACATGCTCCCGGAGTGACTCATTTCGCTCCCGGAGTGACTCATTTTGTTCCCGGAGTGACTCATTTTGCCCCCGGAGTGACTCATTTGGCTCCCGGAGTTACTCATCTTGCTCCCGGAGTGACTCATTTGGCTCCCGGAGTTACTCACATACTCCCGAAGTGACTCATTTCGCTCCCGGAGTGACTCATTTTGTTCCCGGAGTGACTCATTTTGCCCCCGGAGTGACTCATTTGGCTCCCGGAGTTACTCATCTTGCTCCCGGAGTGTCTAATTTTGTTCCCGGAGTGACTCATTTTGCTCCCGGAGTGACTCATTTTGCTCCCGGAATGACTCATTTTACTCCCGGAGTGACTCATTTTGCTCCCGGAGTGACTCAGTTTGCCCCCGGAGTGACTTATTTTGCCCTCGGAGTGACTCATACACCTTATCATGGTTAAAGAGCTCATACACCTTATCATGGTTAAAGGGCTTACACACATTATCATGGTTAAAGCGTATAAATTAGTTAAACTTACACAAAATATTGTCAATTTACCGGTGGTTGTCAAAGAGTTAACATCACTTTCGCTGAAAAAACAATTTCGTGGTAAAACAATTGCATTTCGAACCATGATAATTTACAATTCAGAGCAGTCCAACGCTAAACAACCTAGCAAAGGACTTTCGAAACCTAAGATCATTAAACGTAAAACTTTTAAGCGACAACACATTTCACCCGAAAATTTAGCATTCCTTAAATCACTAGGTCTTAAAGTGAAAAGAACATGGTACGCACCAATCTGCTAAATATTATTAACAGTTTGTAATTTGATGGTCAACTAGCAATAGCTATTAGTAGTATCCATTTTCGGATACATCCCACAAATTAACTATCCTCACCAATTTTAATTATTTTATATAAAGTTGTGGATTGTGTGAGTAAATTCAGTTCTACAGCGGCGATAAAAAATGGCGTTTCTTGACATACAAGGCTATCAAGGAGCTTTTTTATTTTAAAGAAGTTGGTATCGTTGCGGAAAATTCAGATGAAATATTACATCTTATATTCGACGCACCGTTTGATTTCAACGAGTTGCCGAAGAAATATGAACGGGTTGCTGCACGTTGGCTTTGCCGAAATTGGCATGGGATACCTTGGTCATATGGATTTATTCCGTACAAAAAACTTCATTCCATATTGAAACCTATATTAAAGAAGTTTCAAGGGCGGTGAAAAGAAGAAATGGATTTCAAATTTGTTTGATGGTACCGAAAACCAGCCGTGGATTTTGAATTTGGAAGAAATATTTGATGTACCGAAGATTTCCAATCTGCGAGATGAATATTATTCAAGACGCTGTATGATCCATTCAGATAAAATTTGCTCATTAGAAAACTGTATTCTTTTAAAAAAATTTTATATGGAAAATAAATAGATTTTTAGTAATATATACATTTAAGCAATTTAATTTTTTGTATACATATTCTATAAATAAAATTTAAAAAAAAAGAAAAATATGTGCGTTTTATTTAATTATTACCCTGAATTCCCCTATTTTTTTTACAGCAAAAAGTTTCTTTCGTTAACCAATAAGAGTATTAACAAAAATCTTATGAAATGTATTATTCTAATTGAAAAGCATATTTCATGATACACCCTGTATACTAAAATATTTATTAAAAATACTAAATATACACCAGTTATATATACATGATATTGTATATATGTTAATGATTGATAAAGTATCAAATTCAAAATGTTCTAGCTATAAAAATTTTGATTTTACAGACTTAAAAATTTAGTAAAACTCAATGCTGTTATCATTTTTATATTAAGCGACGTGTTTATAGTAATTTAAAACCAAAAATTGAACTTTTATTCTGTTTAAAAATGTTAAATACAATACTATTATACCCTAATATAAATATGTATCAGTATTAAAATGATATACATTGATTTTGCTGATTAAACAAATTTTTTGCAATATTTATAAATTATTTTATAATTAGATTTAATACTTATTCATAAATGGCTATACAATTCGTTTACTAGTATTCATAAAAATTAAAATTATATACAAATTTTCTTTCTTATTCTCAATATACAGAGTGTATACATAAAATATTTTTAATATATAGAGTCTATACATATGTACATACTGAATTATTTCAGATAATTTTCGTTTGATATAGAAACAGTTTTGTGCTACAGTCAAATTCAAAAGTGTTGTGCACCATAAGAAGTAATATTTTTTGTAACTTGTTAAAATTTCAAGAATTTTTGTTAGTTAACTAAAAAATTGATCACTGTAGGTTAAATGTTAAAGTATTAAAACTGATAAAAATAATTTCTTGCTTGAGGCCTATAATGGGTGATATTTTTTACTAAACAATTTTTTAACTCATTAATATTCCATGACGTCATCTTTCTTATACCAAAAAAAACTCCATATATGAGTCATATGATCATAATTCAGCTAAAATAAACATTTAATTATTAGTTGTTTGTTTATTTTAAAACTGATAAAAATTCCTGGAATTTTCCAAGGTTAAATATACCAAAAATCCCCATAAGGTACAGTTAACACTCGATTTCCGGCAGTACAGTAGCGGTCAGAAATCTGGACCCCGGAGTCTGGTTTTAAAATCTAGCGCTTGGTACAGTGCCCCGCAAAATTTAGCGGCCACCCCTTGGGTTAGGGTATTCCCCACATTTTTGACTTGGTAATGTACCTTTCGTTTAAAATGACGCAATTAAGGTAAGCGCGTGTTGGGGTCAAGGTTTGCATGTACAGTACGCTTCAAAAAGTGTTCGGATACCCTTTTTAGTTAGGGGGGCCCGCACTTTTGACACGGCAGTGTACCAAAAATTTAAGTACAGTACGGTGTCAAAAGTTTGGGGCTACTCCTGGGTTAGGGTATTCCCCACATTTTTTGACGTGATAGTTCGTTTAAGATGACGTACTTAAGGCAAGCGCGTGTTGGGGCCAAGGTTTGCACGTACAGTACGTTTCAAAAAGTGATCGGATACCTTTTTGACCAGGGGGGTCCACACTTTTGACACGGTAGTGTACCAAAAATTTAAGTACAGTACGGCGTCAAAAGTTTGGGGCCACCCCCCGAGTTAGGGTATTCCCCACATTTTAGACGCGGTAGTGTGCCCCATCTATCAAATTGTAACCTAAAATTCAGTCTGCGCATGCGTCGTGTACTTAAATTCAGTCTGCGCATGCGTTAGGTTTGGCTGGTAATGGGTTAACACAAAATGAAATTGTTATAAGTAAATTGTGATGATGCATAATGGGTTAACATAAATTAATTTGGTCGCTGGTATTGACTCACCTCTTAGGAATTTCAAGGCTAACAGTATAAGCGAGTGTTGGGGTCAAATGTCAACAACAAATTTTAAATACATGTACTCAGTACGTGCCGGGTCAAAGGTCAAGGTTTGCACATCGATACAGTTTGATGACTCATCAGTTCGGAATGTGTAGTACCGTAAAATCACACGATTTCAATCATTGGCAAAAGGGTTCAAGTTGCTTAGTTTTACGGTGTCACAGCTCTCTCCTAGCCTATCTACTGACGTATATACATAAATGTATGCACGTGAGTTGGAGTGAGACAAAACGAAATGATGCGAGAACACAGGCAGACGAATATTTAAAGAAAATTTAATTAATATTTTACAATATTCACAAACAAAAATTATGAGAACGACTCTATAAAAGTGCGAGGTAATGAGAGAATACGAGTAATAGAGTCCACGAACTGTTGAACATTTCATTTAAAGACTTTTGTAACAACAGGAATGTTGTATTATGCAGAATTTTAAATATCAGTGGTGTTCAACCTTTTTTACTGCGTATTTCATCCAAACTAATATCCTGATATTACATATCGCTCTGCATTTTAATAGGCTTGATTCACTTCGAAAGAATAATTCATCCATAAAAAAAAAAAAAAAAAAGATTTCAGAGCAGTTAATTTTTTTTTATTTATTTAAAATATGTTCTTTTTAACTTTGGTACCTAGGTATTTTTCTTCCTAAAACTACACGGTTTTAGAAGCTACATATCAAGAAAACTGTTTTTAGGATTTCAAAAATAAAGTGAATAAATATAAAAAATTCCGGATGCTCTCAGTGTAAATATTACTTTAACACAAAAAAAAAAAAATAAAAAAAAAAATTGGAATATTTAAGTATTACCTATGTTTTTGCTCTAACAAGTAAAGGTCCCGAGGCCGGACCTATCGATTTTGATGAAACTTAAATATGTTGTAGAACATTAAAAACTAAGGGACACGTCTTTTTTTATCTACGGAAAAACGGTTTGAAGAGGTGAAATGCCCTTGAAAAATTGGGGTAAAAAATTAATTTTTTAAATATCTCGAAAACAGTAAGAGATAGTGCAAAAGTTTAAATTGGCGATATTACTATTTTTTCAAGAACTATCTATTGATATGCAACTTATTCAAATTGCATCAACAGGGGTGGTTGGGTGTTAAAATTTGGCAGTTAATTTTGCAAAAAGGGGGTGAAAAATAAATAATATAAAATTTTTGTTACAGATTTGAAATCTACGTCAAAAAATCTAATTGACCTGTTTTTGCTCAATGCCCTAGTATTAAGTCTTGGGGTAGTTAACTTGGGGGTGAGTGTGTCGAATAGTCGTACTATTTGGGTAGTTCAAGAAGTTCTTTTTCATGGAAAATAGTCTAAGACAATTATAATAACATAGAATGAAAATCTCGAATTCAAAATTCAGTTTGAGCAACATTCGAGATGGGGTGAATCACGCTCTTAAATTACATACTAGTGTTTACATACACTAATTTTTACTTTTAACACACTGACACTGGGTAATAATGTCACAATAAGTGGTTCTGAAGTTGGACTATCGTACGTAAGGTTTTTATAAGGTTTGTTTTTTAATGGATATTATAGTTTTTTTTATCGAAAATTATCGATACCTACCGAAAATAACGATATTTTCAAAATGAATGGAAACCTAATAAAAACCTTGCATACGACAGTCCAACTTCAGAACCACTTATTGTGACATTAATACCCACTGTCAGTGTGTTAATAGTAAAAATGAGTGTATGTAAACTAGTATATGTAATTTAATTCCAAAAAAAAAAAAAAAAACAACGACATGACTACAAACTCACAAGAATGAATGACTTAATCAATTTATTACATTATATTTTTACTGATTAAACAATAATAAAAAGAATTAAAAAATAATACAAAGAATGACTAAGATAATACTATCTTTCTTGTTTTAAATTTTTAATTAAATTTAGAAATAAGGACAAGAGATCAACCAAAATTTGCTCTACAGTCGACCAGCTGATCGTTATCGCGGGGTTAGCTCTGAAACTACATAAGTCTGACAAATTTATTCCACAAATTATAGTTACATCCTAATCCACAAGTTATTCCACAAATTATGATTACAATTATAGTTACGTACTTTTTACATTAATTTGTTGATTTTATATACTTAAATATTTCAGAAACGTTACGTTTCATGAAAGGAGTAATCACGAGGAGATACAATCAAATTGCCAGTCATAGAAATGTAAAATGTCTTTATATACAGAAATTCTGACCGGTACAAAATTTTGTGAATAAAATGTTCAACACCTCTTGGACTATAACGAGGAAGAACAACGATCCAAGAGAGAGCAAAACGGGAGAATACAAATAAAATGAAATAGTTCAAATAAATTTGACAACTTGATGCTCTTTGCTACACATATTTGAACATGATGAAATAAGTTTAAACTTTTATAAAACTTGTTTTTAATGTAAATAATCTGGAGTGCTTTACGGTTCAAAATACAAATAAAATGGAAAGACGCCATTCACACGCGCCTCTCCACATACTTTCAACTTAAAATGAATTAGGATCAGGCGTGCACAATAACGATAGAATGGTGTACTGGGGGCGGGGGTGAGGGAGCTATACAGGAATGATAGGAAGTAACATAATATTTTATTCCCTTTTGATGTGTATTTTATAAACAGTGTTTTTCCTCATACATGTTCAGCTAGCACTTCAGAAATTGTATCTATGTCCGTAGATATGCATATGGCCTTCATATAACTCATACGTTTTTATTTGTTTGAAATAAACCTTTTTTTCTATTTATTTAATGAAACAAAATGAATGATTTTGTTCGGCGAGTTACCTTGATGTCTTACTTTTTTTTATTTGATTTTTTTTTTAAATTTTAATTTAAATTTCAAAAAGTAAAATTTACTATTTGTTTTAGAAAATTTATACCCAACATAAAATACATACCCTTTCAATAATTTTTTACAAACACAGATCTAAATTTATCTGAAAATCCTGAATATGTCAACGGAACAACATGGCAAATAAAAAATTATTGTCTGAAATACTCTTTCCATTCATACCGAGCATTTGTTTACCTTAATGAGATGATACTTTTATTTTGAAACGCCTGCGTCCAGTTTAAAATCGGCTACTCAAGTCTCTCTGGATTTATTATCTCAACATTTCATTTTGTGTACGTTTTATTTATTGTTTGCTGTCCAAATGTGAAGAGCCGCCGATATTTCAAAACATGCATTAGGAAATTGTTATACATATTTTTTTATATCAATAAACTTAATCAACGTGTGTACGTTTTGTAAAATGTCGGTGCCACAAAGTTGTTGACTCAGCGAATCGAACAGGTGAATTACGTATAAATAAGACGTTTGGTAGTAAAATACGGGGACAGTCACTGGTAAATAATCGTACTCAATAGAAGCAATAAAGGTCGGTTGCCCTAGTGGCGACTGGCCATAGTCGGCAAGAATACATCCAAGGGGGATTCCAAGGTTAAGTGTCATTTTGTAGTTTTCTTTGTATTTGTATTAATTTAAGGGTTTATTTTTTCCTAAAGAGTTTGAGGTATTTTAATTTGTGTTAGGGTTTTATTTAATGTTGTTTAGTGTTACGTATGGATTTTTCTATTTTTTTTTTTTTTTTTTTAAATTTTGTATAAAGATTTTTATATAATCTGATTTTTGTTGTTGTAAATATAGATTAATAATTTTATAGAAGAAATGCTTATTGTTTTACTTTTAAAAATTACCTCTGTTCATCATGCCTCCTCTACAACCTAGGGCACATCTGTGTATATGATGTGACCCTAGATCGACTACTAGGCTCGATTCCCAATCCACTGCTTCTCGTTGGTCCTAGGCAACAGCCAAACAAGCGGGCAGATAGGTGTCAAGGAAGATTCAAGTGCAATAAAATCACACACCTCCCGCTGCGTTACACAAATATTTAAATATTTTCTGTTTTTTTTTTTTTTTTTAATTTTTTACATTTAACAAGCTGTTCTTTAGAGTGCTAAAAAGTTCAGCAAATGAGATTTCAAGCGTCGTGATAGAACAGTGGAAGTCCAAGCTAAATTTTATGAGTTAATGACGTCATTTGATCGCCCATCAATAGAACTTATGAGAGATGCGCTGTATTCTTCTGTTTCAAATGCAACATGGTTTTTTTGTGTATCGTTAATAGTTTTATGTTAATAATTTTTTTTAAGCAACACTATTCCAACAGTCACAGACCATGAATAGTACTTTAGTTTAGAATCGACAGACATATGTTATGTCCAAAATCAGCGTACAGTTAGCTATGATAAATAAATAATTAAAAACACATACATATATATTTAATTCCAGCATAATATGTAAAATAAGGTTACTAGTAATTTATTGCTTGAGAATACACACTTACCTCACCTCTTAAGTTTAAGAGGCCGTCAATGCAAATATTTGTTGTTGGTAATACATTCATTCAGTTTAGTTCTCAGTTCATATATAGTTTTCCCGTCCGTCGTATTTACAAGTGTCACGTCGGAAATTTAATAATAATTAACTTACCATTTATCTGTCGAAGCTGAATTTAAAGTTGTAGCAACTTGTTTGTGGTCGACAATCAAAACCTGCAACAAATTAATTAACCTTTAGTATTTAACGTGTAATTTTCTATAGAGTTATAATGAGCTATTTGTTACAGTTTTTTATTATCTCTTTTCATTTCCCATACAATTAAAGCTATAGAGTTAACTGAATACCTATAAGACGCCCAGATTTGACCCAAAATTATTGAAATCTTCAATGGAAACATTAGAAATCACTTGGATAATCAGTAATGTATTTTTTTTTTTTGAGTATATATTACGTATATAAAATCCAAATATACAAAATTTCTAACAAGGGAAGGCCCCGAACTGCCTTCGTCTTTTTTAGTAATTTTTATTTCATTTTATAATTCTAAATGAGTATGTTTTACCATGCAAGTAATCGTTGCCCCAACGCAGTTTTTTAAAAGATATGAATTATAGAATTGTAATTGGTAGAGATTGTAATTTATTTTCAATAGGAAAATATTTGTTTCTATGGTTCTTAGGTATTCTCATTTTTTTACAAAGTTATAAAAGCGAATAGCCATATTTATTTTCCGTTCACTTTTGCAATTTGGTTTTCACTTTGAATTAATAATAAAAACTCCTGTGATTAAACGTATACTCAAAAATCCATATTAATTTGAAAAAATCGTCAAGTGCGTGTTTGACACGCACTAAGTAATGTCCCTCACCATCAGTGGTCATAACTAAAACTTCTTAAAATATAACAGTCCGGACACATACGTTCACGATGTGACACATACGAACACGATCGTTCTGAAATCTAAAAATGGGTTATACTTTAGGAATAAAATTTATTTATTAGGAAAAATATTTTATCCACCTTCACATCCCGTTATAAAAAATTCCTAGAAACAACTGATTGTACGGAACACTGTTAGCGCAAGTACAACTTGCACTTGACGACTTGTTTTTATTAAAGTTAACCCTAGAACGACAAACTGGGGTAGAAATCTACCCCAGGTAAACTTTAAACTACGTTTTTAAATTAGTCAGTAACATTATCGACTGAACACCTATACCATAATTTAGTTCAAGGTTGTAACAGTAGAGTGAGGTCGGGAAACCCTGCGGTTTCTTGTCTACTGCGACGAAGGGAAAACGTGAAGCTAGTATGGGGTTGATATGTACGCCAGTTTGTAGTTTACGTCAGTGTTTTGTTTAGGTAAGTTATTTTTATTTTTCTTGCTAAAATAATTTGGATTCACTTATAATGACCTTATTTTGCAACAAAACATTAGATATAGCCAGCCCGATGCTGCTTGTGTCCTCGAGGAAGACCGCAAAACGCGAATATATTGCACGAAGTGCAAGCGACCGACCTGCGAGAATCATGGAAATATATATTGCAGCGATTGTAGTGCCTTTGAATAAGTTAAATTCTCCTTTTTTTTACATTTTGTATGAAAAAAATGAAATATATTCTTAAAAACTAAAATTTCATGCATTTTTGTTTGATTTTTCCACATATCAAATTCCCAATTTTTTTAATTTTCAAAATCCAAAATAAATCGACTTTTTTGGCAAAACATCATGATGTCATTTGTATGCTTGAAGTCCCTTGTGTCCTCTTTAAAATACCGTCTGAAATTTGAAAATCGGTTCATTAGAAAAATAGTTATCAATTTTTGTTTATTAAATGACAATTTGAGCGTTTTTGAACACTTTTAGCTATTTAAATAGATTTTTCACCGACTAAGCTTTGATTAAATTGAATTTACTCTTCACCATTCTCTTCAGCATGAAAAAACGAACAAATTCGCGTTCTTATAAGTGAAATTGCTGCTGTCAGATCGATTTTACGACCAAAAATCCCGTGGGGTAAATATATACCCCAGTTTGTAGTTTAAGAGTAGAAAAAATAAGATTGTCGTTCTAGGGTTAATTATGTATATAATAAAAATTAGAAATAAATAAAGGTTTAAAAAATATTAACTACGATTTTTTTTATTAGAAACACAAAATTACAAAGACAACGTATTTATTATATCACAAAAGTTATTTCTAATGAGTTTATCGTAACTGGAAGATTTTCTTGATGTAGATTTTATGGTTCCAAGGTAGATAAATGAAACACAGGGAATATTTTAAAAAAAAAAATATAATATTCTCTTGTAAGTTAAACACGAAAGCACATGTATTTTATTAATTTTGTTTTCTTTTGGTTTAAGTAATGATAATATTTTATTTATAGGTTTTCCTTTTGTTTTTATAATTTCAAATATATTGGTTGATTATTTTTTATATTATTTTATTTTTAAATATTTTTTTTAATATAAATTTTTTGTTAATTTTCCAAAACAGTTTCTAACTTAACTCATTATCAATCCGCCATTTCAAACTTCCTTTTTCTGTTCGTCATTACTATTCACTGCTTACTCGGGGTTTGCGTCCCCAATACCAGTTATGTACTTTGAACAATACCAGTTACTTTGAAATACTTATATACATCGCTAGATAGCAGTACTGTTACAAGTCTTAATCGTTTAATCGAACTATAGAGTTCACAGGTACATTAAATACATACAATACACAACCAATACCTCTTGCGTTTATTCAATATGGATGTAAAACTCAATAATTATTCATTCTACACAGTCCAATCTTATTATGTACCGAACTTGCACGAAGTTGTTCGGTACATAAAAACTGAATAACAATAGAATTTAATAGTATATTATTCAACAGGCTGGTAGTGATAGCTATTACTTACGAAGATGAAATTGCGACAAACGAGGCGAGTGTCGTAATGCCTCTGAGTGAGTAATAGCCATTGCAAGCGAGTAGAATACGATATTTTTTCTACGGCTTTTTTCCTTTTTTATTTAAATAAAAATTTATATAAATTTTAAATCATAAGAAAGCAATTTCTATCTCTAATTTCATTAAATGTTTATATATGTACAAACGATGAAAACAAAATACAAACTACTTTGTTTACTTAGACGTTACTAAGCAACATATATGAAATTAAAACTTATAGATATTCACAAAACAATCATAAACCTATTGAAAAATGGCTAATACGGTGATTTCATTGGTCGAAAGGTATTGAGTAATGATCATTCCTCCACACCTTTAAATAATGCCTAACTTTCTCAACAATTAACGGATATGTAATGAGTGTATTTTTCAACAGGAGTAGAAAAACTTTAATATTATTTATATCAATATTTACGATTTACAAAAATAAGAAAGGTTTTGCTTTTTATTAATTCAAGATTTTTGAAGGATCATGGATAGACAGTAATTTATTATAAGACTATTATTTTCATGGTTAAATTACATGTTATATAATGAAATAAAAATTAATAGAAAAGGCGGGATACAGGTAGAAACATTCCCAACTTTTCCCTGTTAGAAGATTGTTACACAAAAAGTAAATAAACATAATTATCGAATTGTCTCTAAAAATTTCTGTAGTAAATTGATTGTATGTTTACATTTCCCCAATTATGAAATACAACGTTTGATGCGTCAAATAGTACATATTTGACAAAATAAAATTGCCCATAATATTTAGCTACCTTCAATTTACTTATATACGTATGTATTTCTTCAGTAGATATAAATAAACATTTTAACGATATTAGAATATTTATCTGCTATAATTATATTTTATGTATCAAGAAGGAAAAATTCATATCATTAAGGCGTCACTTTGAAATCTCAAAAAAGAAGATTTTATTGGAGAATTCTTTAATTCATAATAAATAACACAATTAATATAAAGGTTTTTAGAACGTCTTAAAATTTAAAAAATACAATTGTGATGTGAATTAAACGCAGACGCTTCTTTTCGAAGAAGTTCATGGTGAGCAGCCTAACAATTTTCAAATAGCAACCGGAAAATTAAAAACAATCTTTTCTATCATTTACATTAGTTTTATTAAGGTTAATAAACACGCGCTACACGATATTGTTAAAAAATATTGATTTGTCGTTAAATGGTACTAATTTGACAAAGATTTTGAAAATAGATGCAAAAATCAACTCTAATTTGATTATAGAAAATTTTGTTTTTAACCAGCCAGTCTTGTGTACCACTTTTTAGATAGTCTATCTAAGAAGCTACAGTTAAAATTTCAAATCAATCGGATGAAAATTGCCGGAGTTATCTTACCCACTGTTTTAGTAAACGTATTTATTTATGGACATATAACTGACTTACAATTTTAAAAAAAATAATATCAGCCAAAATGAGAGACTTAGTTTTCAATCCCTTGAAGTCGTTTCAGAAATGGGGTTCAGAACGATTTTTAAAATATTTTTGCAATTATAATTCCTTTTGAATATCATTCTAGAGATATTAATACCTCATTTAGGCCAATAAAAAAAGCAAAAATATTTTTTGCAAGCGGTGTAACACTTTAAAACGAGTTTAAAAATCAATACTAACTAAAAAAAATAATTCAACATTTTTTAAAATAATACATTGAAGAACCACATTATAAATGCATTTTTTTGCTTTAATCTATTCTGTTGTCTGCCACAACAGCAAAATCATAATTCTATTATATTTTCAATGAAATTAAAATACGCTGCCAATAGGGTGGGCACACAGCTTCCTCGTAGTCGTAAAAGGCTTTAAAACAGTATTCTACCAAATATACATATTATATACCGTGAAATTATATTTTCGCCTTGCAGTTTATAAAAAACTGTTGTAACTCAAAAGACTTAAAGGCTAAATTATAAAATAATAGCAAAAATATTTTAGAAACTAACCCCCAATATACCCTAAAAATTTGAGCGAGATAGGACTAGCAGTAAATAAGATATTGACGTTTAATGGGATTTCATGGTAGCGGCGTAGCTACCGTTACTCCGATTTCGATTGAATTCATAGGGGACCATATAGGAACCAAACTACATAATTTCTGAAAATTTCATAAAAAAGAATTGAGTAGTTCAGAAGTTATGCCACTTAGTGCAATTTCGGAATGACATGGTAGCGGCGTTGCTACTGTTACTCCGAATTTGATTAAATTCATAGGGGACCATCGCGGAGCCAAACTGCATAATTTCTGAAAATTTCATTAAAAGCAATCGAATAGTTCGGAAGTTATGCCACTTGGTGCAAAAATGGAGACACACAGACGGACAGACAGACGGACGGCCCAAACCAAAATTGTTCAGGAAGCTCTAAAACGTAAAATATGCATAAAAAATTTGATTTTGGAGAGAAAAATTTTTTTTTTTTCAAAAGTGATCACAATGCTTCCGCTACTTTAGTAGTCTCGGAAGCAAAAATTATTTATTGTTGATTTATTTCACTTTTTGTTATTAAACCTTAATCAAACACGCAAGAAAGATCACTTTTTAAGTTTATAATGAATTCTGCTCATGAGGCCTCACAATTCATTATACTTTAGCAAATTTTTGACGTAGTTGCTCCTTCTAAAAGTACACCGTTCAAGTACATGTACCTATATATATATAGTTAAAAAGAACCATGTTCCTTATGTTATTTATACCCATTTCTCGACTAACGTCTATTCAGTCATTCTGTTATTTCCCAAACAAATTAATTCATTTAAATATCAACCACAATTTAAGATCAATTTAACGAAACAAAAAGAAACGTAACATCCGTTTTCAATTTAAATGTGCAATCGTTTCACTTCTTTGCCCGTTCCCCACTCATTTCCATTCCACTTACGGTACGTGTATTTAATGCAAAATAAAATTTTCTAAAGAAAATGTCCAATGTTTTTTAAACAATGCTACACCACCAAACCAACTGAACTGAACTTAAATAATAGTCATACCAGCCTGCAGGCAACACAAGATTTCGTAATGAGCTTTGTATAATGCAACACTTGAACTACTACAGTAGCAATAAACTTCTTAACACTTCTCGTGCATGTTAGCCATCCATTCCGCCACTTGAACAGGCGAACGGGCAAGCATGGCACTCCATTTTCATTCAGTTAATTTCTTTAAGTGCATTTTCAGATTTTGTTGTTCAAGTTTCAATTCAACCGCGCCAGGCGCATATTGACAACCCGTTGGGAATTCGTTTTAAAATATGTTAAGACATCGGTTCATCGTGAATTGTTATTGTAGGTATACCTACCTACCAATGTTGTTATAGTCCCCGTTTATAAGCGTAAATGTTTTTGTTATACTTTTATAACTGTAGAGAAATTTTCATTATTAATTTGATGCAATAATAATTATAATGGGAAATAACAGAAGAACAGGTCAGTATTTTCGGTTGGCTTAATGCGACACAAAATATCGAGTATTCCAGATAATACTTTCTTAATCAGCGATCGCCCTTACTATAATAATATGAAAGTTACGAGACACCTTATTAATTTAGAATTCAGTGCTTCTTAAAATTTTCTCGTTCACTCTACCCCATTCTTTATCACAAAATTTTTCGCAACCCCAGATATTAACTAAAAAATAATAAAGCATAGGTTTAAATAAATAGCTAATCTCTTGTAAAAGGGATCTTTTACAAGAGATTAGCTATTAAAAAATACTTTCTTGGAATTTTTGTGGGGGAAAACTACTCATCGTAATGAAAAATACCCCTGTCGCAACATCCGCATAACATAGCGAATTTCCAAATATTGGGCACTGGCGGATCTCATCTAACACCTGTACCCATTTAAAATAGTTTAGCTTTCTAAGAGTAAAAGAATTTTTAAAATCGGCTGGGTAATTAGCTTTGGTACTTTTGGGACCAAAGAACCTGAACGGACTTTGTGCAGCATAGTTGTATCCATCTAGAACTGGGGTGGCCGACCCGCGGCCCGTGGGCCGCATGTGGCTCGCCTAGTACTTTTTTTGGCCCGCGAGATTCATCATACTTATACAAAATATATTTATTTTATAATGACCAAGGTAATAAAAACACATATATTAAAAAAATACACAATATATGGGAACACAAAATCTTTAGTTCGGCCCGCGGAGCGCTTCTAAAATGGCCCGCAGGATCATTTGGGTTGGCCACCCCTGATCTAGAATAATTCGCTAAAAAAACTTTTCTACATTAAAGTACATATAATTAAGTGCATCCTGAATATTTTTTTCCTTTATTTTTAATCTGCTCTTGTAAACCTATTGAAGGTCACAGGCCTAAAAAAAAAACGGTGCCAGTAATTCAAAAAAACTAGAAGTCAGATTGGACTGAAATTGGATGCATTCTCTTTATTATAGTGTTTTTATCAGACTATCTAGAATCAGCCTTTAATTCGTACAATAATAGTTTCTCTATAAAAAAAAAATTCAAAAAAAAAGTGTTTTTTTTAGCACATAACTTGTAAAAGACCCCTTAAATAACATATAAATATTCGCAACTCTAGGGTCGTGTTTGATAAAAGAATTCTTGCGTATATACACTACTGAATTCGTGCAAACCCATTTTAGAAAATTTTGATATCTAAAACGCCATATTTAGATTATAATTAAATTTTTGCTAACGTGTTTATATTTACGCCGTTTGGTATTGCATATGTATGAGAATTTTTCCTAACACTTGTCGAAGATGGTCCTATATTTCGTTTCACGACCTCATTTAGAGTCGTGACCCACATTTTAAGAGGCGTTAAGTTAGATGAATTAGAGATAATATTTTTATGCAGTTTAGAAGTAAATAGTAATTAAAAAACCCAAGATCTTAGCTTTTTTTTACAAGAATTTTTATGTTGTAATAGAAATTTTTTCTATTTGAAGCCGTATAAAATTTGCTTTTTAACTTTATCCTGTAAATAAAAATTGGGTAATTTAAAATAATCTTGGCACACACAGTATGTTTTACGATGAAACTAAATTTTCAGTTTTTAAAATTTCAGTTTAAGTTAGCTAAGTATAGTATTTATAAGAATTCCATGTACAAAAATTCGGTAAGTGAAAGCTAGACACGTATTAAGTCAGGATTTCGCGGTTCAGTATCTCAAGTTTCTTACAATTCTCAGGATAAAATATTTCTTGCTTTCACTTAATTTAAAAGTTAGCTTTAATTTGTTAATAATATGGTTGGTTACCTAAACGTTTTATTTTCAAAAAATGTCAATAATGGTTTTTAGAAAACGGCACTGATAGCTTTGTTTTTCAAGCAAAATCGTTCACACTCCTATTTCTCTACTGACATTCTGACACAAATAAGAAACAACATCTAAAGTACTCATATTTGCCAAAATTTTTAGCTTTACATAGCTATAGTTTTATCAAAAACTGTGGATCACTAAAAGTATATAGTTTTTCTAAAAAGCAAAAAAATTATCTGAATAAAAATTTTAGACTAAATATATTAAATTACATTATCTTAATTTCTTGTGGTGTGCTTCCTTCCACATTATTTTTGTATCATTTACTATTCACAACGTATCAGTACCAGTATTATACGGTGGACCATTTAATTGAAATAAACAGATTGATAATAATGGCAAATGAGAAATACGAGCACGAGATATATCTACTCAACGGTACAGACAACGATTTGAAAGGCCAGTGATGCTGGCTGTTAAAACACAATAACCTTTCTTCGCTCATTTGCCCATTTACTACTTGTCATTTACCGTACCAATTTGCCATACATTCTCATATTAAACTAAAACTGAATATTATGCCCTGAACAACTGCTTCTACCGGGCTCGGCTACTTCTATGATGCAATCCGAACTCATATAAATATAGCTGGCTACATTGCACATATTTGTTGTGTGTGTAATTGTAGCGTAAATATTCGTCGTAATAGCAACATTCAGCAGCCATTTCTGTTACGGGCTAACTGTTCGCTGCCGGTTGCTGGTGGATAGCTGTAATTCGTTGTGGCTAATTGTTTGGAAACATGAAATCAAATAAAATGGAATTCATTTGAACATTATAAGTTAAATAGCGAACAAAATAGTGCTTAGTTCTAACTAAAATAGTAGCAACATGACGTATACGTAAATACGTACATATATAGAGTAAATGGTTTATAATGAAGGTAGCATAGTAGTTACTTTAATGGAGACCATCTATGTATGTACCATTCCATACCGCTAGTAGTTAAGTAATTATTACGATAAAATTCTTTCTAATTTATGCTAAGTATTTTTATCTGTTTTATATTTTGTACTATGCTGCTACAACATTGAGAAAATTTTAAGTTATCAAAA
This sequence comes from Brachynemurus nebulosus, assembly GCA_035578155.1. NCBI lineage: Eukaryota > Metazoa > Arthropoda > Insecta > Neuroptera > Myrmeleontidae > Brachynemurus > Brachynemurus nebulosus. The sequence continues at coordinate 5,833,840 of JAPWDM010000006.1, read as the reverse complement.
TAAAATTTTTGGTACTTTAACCTTGAATAAGGTCATACTTGGATTTGAGTTTGTTTTATAATACGTGAAAAACACAATATTCAAAGAATTTTGAAAATTGCTTCACTCTTCCAATGTTTAAACTAGTCCGTACAAACACATGTTATGTAAAACATTACCCTATCTGTAAATCACGTCAATGAAAATTTGACTATTTAGCTATTTACTTCTTGGCTTACAGGCGAATCTGTAATCCAAGAAGAAAGTGACGGAGAAACTAGTCCAAAATGAGTACGCTAAGATTGGAAAACCAAAAGAAGGCTTCTAGCGTAAAGAAAAACTCGTTTACAAAGCCTAAAGTCAGTTAAAGCTATTTGGATAAAACGGGTAGATACAATATATGGCTTAACACCATGATACTAGAGTACACACACTAAGTGTTCATATCATAATATTTTAGAAAATTGAAACTTTTGGCAGCAGAGGATTTTTTTATTTTTTGAAAAATTGAAAAAGATTAATTTAGTTGTTTCTTGGGAATTGGCGCAATAGAAAAAATCTTCATTATGTAATATTTTTTTTATCTACCGGAAATGAAAATGTCTGTACAACTATACTTTTATAAATTTATATACATATAAATGTAGGTCCACGAGACGATTATCATACAGGGGGTGGGATGGGAATTAGTTGTTTACATTCTTCTATTTTTAAATTTAGTTAAAATGTAGGACAAATAATGATAACTTTAAGGAACAATTGCGTTTCATTCACTCAATAGTATCTCGAACGACATTAAAGATCGACAGAATGTACAAATTATTATTAGACGTAAAAAACCATTCTTAAAAAGGATTTTCTACGAAACAGTGTCCTTTATTTTTTATGTAAGTGTGGAATTAAATTTCCATTGAAATAACGGAAAGCAAACTTATTTCTCATCTGCTACTTAAATTATTTTTTTATTTACATCGATTTAGATTATTATGTTCAAAATTTTATTAACTTTACGTAGTTGTAGTATATAAACAGTTAACAATCATTACAAAATTGCTATGATAAGTTTTCTCAATTAATTTTCATATAAAATAAAAGCCCCTATACCGGAACGGGTTCGGTACTCGAACAGTTTTAATATTTATCGGTTTTTTTTCAGAAATAACTTTATTAATATATAAAATATTAAAACTGTTCGAGTATTGAACGCGTTCGTGTACAGGAGCTTTTACCCTAATCAAAACAACTGGAATAAACATATCTGAAATCAAATGTAACTTAAAACAAAATACGCTGCCAATGAGGTGTGGCACACAATTGCCTCATACTTGTAGCAAATTTCTCATACTGCTTTTTGTCTTAAATTTCCTACTTATGGTGCTTATCTTATAATTAAAGTGATGTTTGAAATTAGAAATACTTTAAGATATAAAATTTTATATATATATATATATATATATATATATATATATATATATATATATATATATATATACATATACATATACATATATATATATATATATATATATATATATATATATATATATATATATATCGAAAACTATTGTAGTGGGGTTAGTTCGTGCATCGATTGGAATGAAAAAGTAGCTAAACACGTTTCACCCCCCACTTGCTGTTTGGCGGGATTTTAAATTTGTGAATTACGAAAAATGGTAATATTTTCAAAGTTATTGGTCACTTCCTCATGAAACTTTGGCATCGTATCAAAATTGGGTCTAATAAACATATTTCGACAGTTAAATACCATAATCTGCAAAAATAACGCCAAAAAATCCGCTTTTCCAAAATACGACTTTAAGTGGTCCTAACTTTAAAATAATTTTACGAATTCTAGCAAAATAAAAATTATACCATTTCTTGATATCTACTCATTTATAAAATCACAATTATTATCAAAATATTGTCATACATATTGGTCTTGCAATAGAAAAATTTAGTTTTGTACTAAAAAGACACGTCTCTGTAACATTGGAGTTTCAATAAGCATGAACAATTATTATTACTGTATTTTCTTTATAGTTAGTAGCAAAGATACTTTCTGTGCTAATTTCACAAAAAAATTTGCTAAGAATAATTCAAATAAATTATATTCGAGTCCTTTAAAATTACTAGAATTTTTAGTAATATTTGATATTTTATTATATTTTATAAATTTTAGGATGTGGCTATTTATACATACAGTATGTATACGCAATTGGCTATTTATACATATAGTATGTATACGCAATTGGCTATTTATACATACAGTATGTATATGGAATATTTTGTTTAAAGATGCAGTATGTATACGCAGTTGACTACTTATTCACAATTACCGTAATTTCTGATGTATAATGCGCGAATTGAGCTGTTAAAAAACAAGAAAAATCATGTTCTTTTGGGTATAAAAATGGTGGGAATAGGGGTTAAAAGTCGAGACCCCCAAAAGGCACCCCTTTGATACCAACTCAATCCGAATACAAAATTTCAGCCCTCTAGGTTTATTTGGGTGACCTGTACGAGTGGTACAAACTTCGAAAACGTCGAAAATGCATGAAATTGTAGCTTAAAAATGTGGGGGGTGGGGGTAAAATATTAAAACCTCCAAAAAGCACAACCTAGGTACGAACTTTATCAACACACCAAATTTCAACCCTCTACGTTAATTCTGGGGGGCTGAGGGCCTGTTAGATCCAGCGATAATCGTTTTTCCCCCCCTCTACTCCCACCAAATCATCCTAGGAAGCTGAATTTTGGATATGTTGTAGATAATTGACCGAAACATTATTTAAAACCGGTTTGGAAAAGTTTTATTGCTTTTCCGCCCCCCCACCACCCCCTTAAAGGTCGGGTCAGAAAAAAAATTTGCCCAAAATTTGACCCCACTTTGATAGTATGAGGTGCCTCGAAAATGAGCCCCATTTACCAAATTTCATCTCTTAACTTCCATAGGTGGGCCCTACACAAATTAAAAGGTGGCGGGAATATATATCAGACATTTTTTTTCTACATATTCGTGTTCTACGGGTCCGAAAACGGATAGCGCCCCTACTCTCGCCTCTCGCAGCTCTTATCGTATAGACTGTATAAGTCTAATTTTTCGGAGAAAATTCGACTAAAAATTTTTAGCAGTTTTAAAGCACTGGGGTGATTTATTTGAATTATACTTAAACGATTTTAATGTGGAATTAGCCTACTTTATATCTTTACTACAACTTACAAAGAAAATAAAGTGATGATAATTGTTTATTCTTATTAGAACTCCAATGTTACAGAGACGTGTTTTTTCATGACAAAATTAAATTTTTTTATTGAAAGGTCAATATCTGCGGCAATATTTTGATAATAACTATGATTTTATAAATAGGCAGACTTCAAAGATTGGTATAATTTTTATTTTGCTAGTATTAATAAAACAGTTTTAAATTTAGGGCTACTTAAAGTCGAATTTTGGAAAAAGAAATTTTTGGGCTTTATGTTTCAATACTATGGTATTTATTTAACGAGATATGTTAACTAGACCTAATTTTGATATGATACCAAAATTTCATGACGAAGTGATCAGTACTTTTCAAATTATTACCATTTTTCATAATTCTCAATTTTGAAATTTTCCATTTCCCGCCAGATTACAAGAAGGAGGTAAGATGTGTTTAGCTACCTTTTCATTCCAACTGATGCACCAACTAGCCCCATTAAAATATTTTTAAAAAAATTAATAGTAAAAAAGTTTCCCATATGGTGCGAACTTTATGAAAGACTGTATATATATATATATATATATATATATATATATATATATATATATATATATATATATATATATATATATATATATATATATATATATAATTTTTAGGACACAAAAGACTTCAAGAAAAAAAAATGACCTCATGATATTTTGCCAAAAAATTTTATTTATTTGGTTTTTAAGAATATATTTCGGTTTCTGTCATGCAAAATGTAAAAAAAAGAGAATTTAACTAATTCAAAGGCGCTACAATTGCTGTTATATAGTGATCTATGATTCTCGCAGGTCGGTCCCTTGCAATATATTCGCGTTTTGCGATCTTACAATCGGGGACACAGGCCGGATCGGGCTGGCTATATCTAATGTTTTATTGCAAAATAAGGTTTTTATAAGTAAATCAAAATTATTTTAGCAAGAAAAATAAAAATAATTTACAGCAAACACTGACGCAAACTACAAACTGGGGTAGATATCAACCCCACATTAGCTTCACGTCTTCACTCCGTCACAGTAGACAAGAAACTGAAGGATTTCGCCACCTCACCCTACTGTTAGAACCTTGAACTAAATTATGGTATAGGTGTCCAGTCGATAATGTCACTGACTAATTTAAAAACGTAGTTAAAAGTTTACCTGGGGTAGATATCTACTAGTGATGGGCTTTATAGTTACTTTTAGGTACCAGTAACTATTAGTTACTTTCAGTATAAATACTAGTTATTTTATGTAGTTAGTTAGTTAGTTACTTTTGCATTGTACCTATACGTATCTCAAATAGTACCTAAATACAAACATCCTGATACTATGTAACTATCTTATGTATGGTGAAGATCGTTTACCAGTTACAAGGATTATCGGTTACAATGAAATAAATACTCAATATGTAACCGTAGTATATATAATAAGTAGTGTAATGAGTAGGCAGGACAACATAAAATAATAAAAAATCCACAACTCAGGGACAAAAATATAATTTATTTGCCATGCTTTTGTTAAGTATTTTTTTTCTTAAAATTTATTTTTTCTTAAAATTGTAAACTCTTTTACCTCAGATGTGAAACATCTGGACTCATCATAAACTGATAAATCGTTCAAGTCAGTCTTGTCCAGAATCCTTATGAAAATGAACAAACATGCCATACATACATATTGGAAATACGTACACAGGCTAGAAGGTGCTATAAGTAACTTATACATACTGTGCTATAAGGACTATAAGTAACTAACTATTGTGCAGGTATGTCAAATATGTATATACATAATTTATTGTATAATACATCCATGGTAACTACCTAAGTAACTAAGGGTATTCAAATGGCATCGCTAGTTAGTTAGTTACTTTACAAGTAACTGGTATTTTTTAACAGTTAGTTAGTTACTAGCCCATCACTAATATCTACCCAAGTTTGTCGTTCTAAGGTTAAAATTATTGTTTTCAGTTAAAATCAATTAAAAATTTTATTAAGATTTTCCTTCACTTTCTACACTCATAAATACATAAGTCCCTACTTGTACATATTTAGCGATATTCTAAAGGATGCTCATGCTCATGCTCATACTCATACTCATGCTCATGCTCATGCTCATGCTCATGCTCATGCTCATGCTCATGCTCATACTCATACTCATACTCATACTCTACTTGTTCATACTTACTTTGCTTCATTTGCTTACAATAATTTTCGTATACCTTTTCCAATAATTTTTGGGATGACTTTTCGAGGGGGTGTTATTAGTGATCATAAACTTTCAAGATGTTAAATTATTTTTTATTACTCATGCGGGAGAAATACTAACTTAGCGCACACATTTCTGTACGCAAAATAGCTGTTTGTCCACTGTACTCTTCCCGCATACTTTTTTGCGTGTGGAAAGTAACTTTCCACACGCAAATTGACAATAAAACACGCAAAATTTAATCAAAACACGCAAAGCCGCGTCTTAATTTTTCATTTAATAAATATTTCATAATTATTTCTATAGAAACCACCAACAAAGTAATTTAAACGATAATTAATTCAGAAAAAAAGGACAAACACTTAAAAATATTATTTTAAAAAGTAATTAAAGTGTCAAAAATAGGTGATAATAATAGAAAAAAGTATGTGAAATTCGTAATAAAAAATACTATGTGCAACTCGTGCGGGATTGTCGATTGCCCCACTCAAGCGAATGAGCGCACTCACTACGTTCGTGCGCTCAACTTCGCTTTCGTGGGCAATCGACAATTTCCCACACTTATTGCACAATATACTATTATTGCTTACAACAAATACCACCCTATGTTCACTCCAATTGTATTTAAATTTGTTACCTGTTTCACAAGCAACGGTTTCTTTTTGCATTCATACAGATAAGTAGGTAACATGCTGCCAACAATACTGCTGATTATTGCCGTACTTGAAAAGTCATCTCATTTAAATATTGAAAAACTATACTTACGTACATAAATTATATACCTACATTTTTTCAAAGTCTGCGTTGAAATGTATTCACAATTATTGTCAATAGTTTTATGAAGGGTCATCTTTTGTTATATTTTTTACAACTTGGACTAGTGAAGGTACATATTTGTACAGATTAATTTCTTTTATTTAATAAAAACAGGTAAATTTTTAAGAAATTGTTCTAAATAGATATTTATGATAATTGTTATTTTCTTATTTTTAATATGAATTTATATAAATATAAAATCCTTATATAGAGTCTATGTCAGACTAAACTGTTTTAGTTAGTTAGACTAAAGTTATATAATATTATGATAATAATTATTCATTCAATCATTTGTTGAAAGGTCTATCATTATGTGTGTGGAAATATTTGGATAACTAGTAACTTTTCCTATAAATTAAAATATATCAAAGAATGGACATATTTTTATTTTATCTGTATTAATTATTTTGAGTTTAAGAAATATTACCCTAATTTTTAAAGTTTTATTTTTGTAAAATATTGCATTAATTTGGACATCGAAATTTGTATGTTTGACTGTATTGCATATTTGTATGAAATTTTTCTAATGCATAATCGTCGATTGTTAACTGTCGAAAAATTTTCCAATGTTATTTATGGAAAAGCTTGTTAATTTTAAATAAAACAAGGAACCGATAGGTTAATTGATTGTTAAAATTTTATGTTACTGATGGGACTAAAATTATGTGCAAACTTAGTTTTTAAAATTAAACATTTACAGATTGATGGTTTACATGATTTAGTAGCAAAACAGCAATTTTCATTATAATCAATAATTACCAATGCCTTATATTGCATAGAATGTAAAAATGTACAGTATGAGAAAACGGTTAGAAATTACTGTCCTCCACTCTTAGCGTCAAAAGTATCGCTCAGAGAAATCTTGAACATAGAGAATACTTGATTTTTGAAAAAATATTTACAACAATAGTAAATCTATCTTTGTCATTAATTAAAAATGTCATAAAGGGGTGGAAAAACCATATAATAATTTAAATAAAAAATGTGTTTTTAAGCCTACCTGCCAAGTTCCAGGTATATTATCATTCATCACTATATGGTCCACGCACTTTCTCACTAAACTTCCTCAAAGACCGGCAGTTTTTTAAAGAATTTAAAAAAAAATTTTATATATATTATATATAATTTCACGAAATGATTCAACATTTAATGAATGAATAATTATTATCATAATATAACTTTAGTCTAACTAACTAAAAAAGTTTAGTCTGACATAGACTCTATATAAGGATTTTATTTTAAGAGGCGGCTTTGCGTGTTTTGATTAAATTTTGCGTGTTTTATTGTCAATTTGCGTGTGGAAAGTTACTTTTCACACGCAAAAAAGTATGCGGGAAGAGTACAGTGGACAAACAACTATTTTGCGTACAGAAATGTGTGCGCTAAGTTAGTACTTCTCCCGCATGAGTAATAAAAAATAATTTAACATATTGAAAGTTTATGGTCACTAATAACACCCCCTCGAAAAGTCATCCCAAATATTATTGGAAAAGGTATACGAAAATTATTGTAAGCAAATGAAGCAAAGTAAGTATGAACAAGTAGAGTATGAGTATGAGTATGAGCATGAGCATGAGCATGAGCATGAGTATGAGCATGAGCATGAGCATGAGCATCCTTTAGAATATCGCTAATTATGTCGGTACGTATATGGACCATCGTACATTTACAACAATACATTTTCATTTAGAGAAAAAACAACTCTCCTTTAGCAAACGCATAAATATCTGAAGCGGTGGTGAATGGTGATGGTGAAAACAAGTAAGACACACATACATTTTCCTTGTTTGTTTAACTAACGGTAATGTAAATACTACATTCTACTATTTGTGTTTGTAGTGGTACCAACCGTAATGGTACCTAACAGAATGTAATTTTTACCTGAAATAAAATGCGTGAATATTGTTTCTAAGGGACTATAGAAACTCCTTTTAACATAAATTAACTCAGACATATTTTACAGACACACTTTTGTATACAGAATTTTGTATGTGTTTCATATATATTAGGCATACATCTTAACCTAGTAAATTCCCATTGGTTTTAAATTAATAAAAAATCATACAGACTGACTTGAATAGTTGAATAACTAACAGACACTATTGTTTAACTTTCTTGAAGGGACAACCGAATACATATTAGAAAAGATATCTGATAAAGTTTACACTCTAGCCAAAGCTTTATGTATTTAATGGACTTCGCAATTTGAAATAAAAGTACAAAGTACAAAAAAGTGAAACTAACGGTCTTAATCGTTCCACTGAACTTTTTTTTACGATATTTATAGCTGGCAAATCCATTTGAGAACATTAGAAACTTATAAAAATACAAAGCTAGCAAAGTCTCTCTGAGAGATTAATACATTTTGTAAAATATGTTACTAAAGAGGGAGTTATTCGAAATAAAGAAAATAAGCAAATATTTGGATAGTTGAGGTTCCTACATGGAATAACAACTAGCAGATCAAATGAAGCAGACCACGTGGTACAAATGAAATACCCCTGTCGTAGCATTCTGCATAACATAGCGGTTTAAAGAAATTAGTTTTTCTCGGAAACTAGTTGACATAAAATAATAGATTAAAGACCTTTTTTGTGTGATTTTTTATCCTCGTTTCAATGGTGTAAAAAAATGTCGTAAAATTTTTAAATAAAGGGAAATTTTTTTCACGAAAAGTGCCAAAGAAACCATGTTTCGAGCATCGGACGTGCCTGGTTAACTAACTCGTCCAACGGTTTGGGACTTCCAATAATTTCACCAAATTTCGTAAAAGTAGAACGTTTCGTTTGAGAGTTATCGTGCAGACACACATGTATGTATATGTGAATGTTAAGATACACCGGTGTATGTGGACAATCACCAATTTCGATGGTGTATGTCCGAAATTATTTAATAAATTTTTTTAAATCGGACATACACCGGTGGATGTTGACATACACCAAGACGATTCTGTGAATCTTAGATATAAGGATTTAAAAATTACGTGAATGTTAAAACATATCATTGTTTGTTTAAAAGGATTATTATGTTGTAACGAATAGATTATGTTTGTTTAAAAATAGTTCATTGTTGAAAGATTTAGTTTGTGAAATTTCATCCTAAATAAAACCGGTAAATATTGAAAATTCAAAAATAAATAATATAGCTCGTTTGTACTTTGTAACTACTTGTACCGCACTTTATTTTTTTTGTGGTAAACAGATTTGGGGGATGTGGAAAGAAATTTTAAAAATGGCCGGCGCCCAAAATTTAAATATTTTAATTTTATTAGTATTCTTTGGTAGAAATTCGCTTGTACCTATTTGTATCTCTATTATTTTCGTTTGTACCTCGAAACATTCGGAGATTCACGGTACCCGAAATTCTAGGTAGAACCAATTTGAGTGTTTTTTGGAATATTTCAATTTTGAAAACAGCATTCGATAGAAATCCGTTTGAACCTCTTTTATTTTCGTTTGTATCTCGAAAGGTTCGGAAAACTCGGTACTCCAAATTCGAAGTAGAATGAACTTTTTTTGGAAGCATTCAGAATAGCTAAACGGAATTCGATAAAGATTCATTTGTACTCGTCACTCGTCTATAGCGCTTTTCTTTTCGCTTGTACATCAAAAAGTTAGGAGATACATGATACCCGAAATTCTAGATCGAACGAAATTAATTTTTTTGTAGATATTGAAATTTTTAAAATTGCATTCCAAAGAGTATGATTTGTACCCTTTATAGCTCTTCTTATTTCGTTTGTACCTCAATCCGTTCGGAGATACACATTACTAAATATTCTAGATAGAATGAATTCCAATGTTTCTAGAGATAATCGAAACCTGAAAAGAGCATTGGAAAGACTATCATTTGTACCGGCTAGTACGAGTAATTTTTAAACTTTTGAAAATCGCCAGGCTAGCATATTACCGTTAAGTCGAAAATTAGAAAGCGTTGTAGTTTCAAAATGGTTGAGGTACAAATGAAAAGTAGTACAAATGAATATAAATGAATCTTTGTCGAATGCTGTTTTCAAAATTTTATTAATATATCTCAACAAACAACTTAGTTTTTCCGACCTAGAATTTCGAATACCGTGTACATTCGAACCCTTTTAGATTAATATGAAAAGGAAAGAGGTAGGTACTAACGGTTAAAAACGATAGTCTTTCGAATGCCATATTCAAATCCTGAATTTTTCCAAAAACAACAAAGTTATTTACATCTAGAATTTTGAGAGCCGTGAATCTCCAAACAAATATCTCCGATACAAACGAATCTTTATCGAATGCCGTTTACAAATTTTAAATATCTGTAAAGACAACTAAGCTGTATAATTTATTTTTAAATTTTCGAAATTTGACCGCCAAGTTCTCGCTGGTATATTGAAATACTATTTAAAGTTATAATTACTTTGTCTACTTTCACTGTTAAAGTAATTTAATTACTTAATGCGTTTTCAGTCTGTCGACTATCATCAGAGTAGACTCCATAAATGACTATTAATAATTTTATTTATTGCAACAGTTTTTTGTATAACAATAACAATTTTTTTTCTATATCATTGATAGCCATAATCTCACTCATAATGAACAAAAATCAAGTCGTCGTGTTGTATATTAACATTTACTGGTATATGTGACCGAAATCGTCATGAAGAGAATAAATAACGGTCATTCACCAACTAGCTTGGTGGTTGTTAACATACAGCAGTGTATCTTAAGATACAATGTATTTCGGACATTCACGGTAACATATATATATATATATATATATATATATATATATATATATATATATATATATATATATATATATATATATATATATATATATATATAAATTTTAGCGAATATTATTTTCGGTTTCTAGGGACCTCAAGACAAATCTCTGCCATAGTCCCGGGCTCAGGTCGCGTTTTGAAAGTGGCTGTAATAGCTGAATTCCATTCTGGAAATTCGGTAAAATCAGAAGGTAGAAGAAGGGTTATTATAGAGCCCAAAAGTAGCGGCTTAGTCATAATTATAGTTATAGGTAATTATTTCGCCGATTTTCGAAACTGAAAATTGAATGTTTGTGAACAAAGTTTCTGTACGAAACTACGCTATTCATACGCTATTGGCGTGGATACTATAGTTGAATTGAATTTACTGGAGGTTGTGCTTAGAAATATAAAAATTCGTTTGACTAGTTCAACCGAATTCAAAATGGTTGTAAGACATATTACACACTCTCGCAGTAACATTTTCGCTCGTGTGTAATATGCAAGTTACAACCTCAATCACGTAATATAGTATTAATTTTAATCATTCAAAACAAACAAACTCGGTTTCCATATCACATAATTTTTAGCAGAGATTTATCTGATATGATGGATTAATTGAACGGTGACGAACTGGATGAGGATTTCCAGTGCATTTAAATGCATAAAAATTACAAACCCTATTCCAATATGTCACCGTCCGAGATGTATTGAAGTAGGATTTACGTGTGCTTTATGGTGTTTGTTGTCTGGAAATGCTATTTCAGCTTGTCACAACGCCTATGAGGACGTATTAGAATAGCTTTTCGATATACGCGTCTTGGAAATATTGCTGAAAAACTTAGAAATAATGATTATAATGTAAATGGATGATCGCATCTACCGAAGAAACAGGCAACATTTAAGACTGTTAAATTTACCTGAAGATAAAATAGTAAGTGAAAAATCGGAAGTTGTATCAGAAGAAAAAGAATTAAGCCCAGATACAAAACTACAGCTCACAGATAAACAGACTTCAGCTGAATTTAGAAATTCCCCAGCTGAAATTCAAGAAAGAACATGAATGGAATCACGAAGCGGACGAATAATTAAGCCACCAATTAAATTGAATCTTTAATATAATAAACTTAATTTAAAGGCGGCGTGTAATCTATCTAAAATTACGGTTGAATAGTTACCTATGAATTCATTATTATTTGTTAGTTATTCAGACGTTAAAACAATCGTTATTATTATTATATTATATTTTGGGTTACTCACAATTAATGTACAAAATTATTCTTATAACAATTTAAATAAAATAAAATAATATTTCAATTAATAAATATTATATACCGTAAAACCGTCTAGACCCGGACACTTTTTTTTTACATTTTTTGGTTAATTTTATATTTATACATATTTCTTTCATAAATATCACTAATAAAAGTATTACCATTAGAAAGAGTGTATATTATTTGTTTCATTATAAGAAAAAATAAAAAAAAATAAAAAATAATTAGTAAGTGTCCGGGTCTACACCCTAAATCGGTTTTGACCCGGACACTTACTTAAACAATGTAATAACATGCAAACTAACCTCTCCCGTCGGGTTTAGGACAGTGTTTTATATCGTGTGATGTCTTTGAACCTGTCAAAGACTTCAAAATATTTTGTGGGAAGGGAGAGGGCTCAATGCCTCTCTATGAAGTAAACATACGATATAACACCAGAAGGAGGCATAAACCGCGTAATTCTGGGGGGGGATATTAATGTATGGATAGTGGGAGTTACAGCTGGTGCGATCGCGACCATAGTGTAATAAACTGATGTATCCGGGTCTTAACGGATATACATATGGAGGGGTCAATGTAAAAGTGAACCAAGTCCATAAATTTTTTTTTTAAAATGCCTTTTTTGTCAGAGTTGAAATTTCCTAAACTTTAAACGCATTTTTAGAAAAAAATTTTTTATGGACTTGGTTCACTTTTACACTGACCCCACCATATATAGCATGTATTTTTTTATATATATACATCGAATATAATTTCAAACATCATTAAATGAAGCGCGATAAAATTCTGAACACATACATATCAAAACTAAAACAATATAACAATTATGACGAAAATTACACGTCTAAGTTAGACACACATTTTATTTCTTTGAAAAACTGTAGGTTAGTAATCCTGTAAAATGAGATAGTAAATGTTGAAATTCGTAGTTTTTATTGGTACCGCTGTTTAGAGGATTTTTTTCTCTCTCTCATTACGTCAAGAACAAATATTTATTGTTGCAGGTTAATGTAGAAATTATTTACTTTGAAGATTGGTGCAAAGTGTCCGGGTCTAGACCTCTGTCCGGGTCTAGACGGTTTCACGGTACTTGGTGAACCGAAACATGTCATAAGAATTTAACACAATAAAAGTGGTACTTTTGCAGAGTGTTTTATTTATTTATAGCAAATATGGAATACCGCAAAGTAACGATCAAATCTATAAAATTTCGAATATTAATGTAATTTGTGAAAATAAAGTGTCCGAAGTAAAATACTTCAAATTTTAATCAGACTTCTGATTAAAGTGGAAATGTTATAATTGTCAAAACTTACACTTAAGTATAATAATAATAATAATAATAATAAATTTTATTGTTCTAAAACATACACAGTTTTGTACAATAGAGTTCATCCAGCATTAGTTAACAATTCGTAAACAATAAGTAATATATTAAAAATAAGAATATATAAAATTTTTTTTTTTTGAAATACGTAATCTAATAAATCAATAATAACAACAACAACCAATATCAGTGACATAACAACAACAAACAGTATCAAATACAAGCAATAACAATAGCTATACTATAATATATATAATTACAATAACAACATAATACAGAAAAAGTAACAATATATAAATACTGTATCTAATTATCTACCAGTTTATTCCAAAAAAATTTAGGAATCAGCCGAAACGTGCATCGGTATTAGGAACCTAGAATCAAAAATCAACCGACCTTAACAAAATCTCTGAATACAATATATACATAATAAAATTCACTACTCTGCCATTATAAAGGCGCGAATTTTTAGTGCTGTTGACACAAAGTTGTAGAGGCGGTGTAGATTGTTCGTTGACTGGTCTGATAGTAGCCTAATTAACTGACTTCTGGCATTGTCATGTATTTCATTCATATTATTTGAGTAGTTTGACAAGAAGTATTGACGTGGTGCCTCGTATATAGGACATACAAATAAAATATGCTCAAGGGTCTCTTGGACCTGTAGATTGCAAATTGTACAAAGTTCAGAAGAGCATATTCTATGTAAACAACCATTGTGTACAATTCTAGTATAGTCCTTTCCCGCTGTTCTCAGTTGCGCAAACACTCTAATTACTTTTAGCGGTAATTTCAAATGTATGTATGGTTCTGCACTGGTGTTTAAAGTGAAGTAATTGTAAATGTGGCAGAAGTTTGAGCGCTGTAACCGTAGGAGATCGTTTTTGTAAAAATAATCAGACAATGACAATAAAATTTCGTCGAGATTTTGTAGAAGTAAATTGGCATTTCTCAAAACTTCAAGGTTGTTAAAATCTATCAACGACAATACTGATTTGATTTGACTTATCCAGTTGTATTTGCGGTCCACATCGCTCTCATTATCTAATTGAAGGAGCCGATTATAACACATTCTCGGGTACCTGCCGCTATCCATTGCTAATATTTTACGAGCCCAATTCAAGGTAGCCTGAAACATTCTTACCGCAAGGCGGGTAGAGCCTGTTTCAAGACGAACTATGTAACTAGGCGTACATTTTGGCAGAGATAATATTCTTTTGTAGTAAGACGCTTGGACACTCTCCACTGTATCGAGATACCGGAGACTCCATACGGGAACACAATACATAAGATTTCCTTCTACGATTGACCGAAACAATTCCACTCTTGAATCCCAAGACTGTGATTTCGCTTTTACGAGTGTAGCAAGCACTGTACCCATTGCCATGGTTGCCTTGTTTTTGAAGTATGAGGCCGCTTCGTAGAATAATGATGAAGATGAAAAAGGGACCCCTAAATATGTAAATTTGGAGACAATTTCTAATTCTGATCCTTTGTACCAGATTTTTCCGTTAGGTATTTTCCCACCTCTACGAAATACTACAACTTTAGTTTTCTGAATGTTAACTGTGAGACCATTCTCTGTGCAGTATGAATCAAGCAAACTCAATTTGTTGTTTAAGTCAAATGTTGAATGACCTAAGATCACAAGATCGTCGGCAAATAGAAGCATTAATATGTCATTGACACCATCCACATTTAGACCTTGACAATTGTGCTGCCTAAAAAATGTCTCCAAATCACTTATAAAAAGATTGAAAAGCTGAGGACTTAGGGTTTCCCCTTGGAGAACACCCTGAGTAACACGAATTGGGTCCGATATTTCGCCATTGGAACTCACTCGTATCGTGCAATTTTCATAAAGATTTTTGATAAACCGCAGAATCTTGGAGCTGAAACCCAAATCAAACAATTTTTGCCATAATTTATTATGATTTATCGAATCGAAGGCGCGTTTTAAATCTACAAAAGCTGCATAAACTCGTCTTTTTGGTAAACGGAGCTGTAATTGTATTACTGTAGCCAACACAAAAATATTATCCATAACCCCTCTGTTCGTTCTAAATCCCGCTTGGCACTCAGGAATCGCATGAGTAATATCTGACCACTGTTTTACTCTTTGTAAAAGAATCTGAGTAAAAATTTTAAGAATACTATTCATTAGCGCGATACCTCTATAGTTAGCTGGATCATTCCTGTCGCCCTTTTTAAATAATAGAATTGTATTAGATCTCGCCCATGCATCTGGAACAACTTCGTCTTCAATGATTTTGTTAAATAGTACCTGTATGTACAGGATCCTATTCTGCGGTAAATGCTTGTAAAACTCATTTGTGATAAGATCTTCACCCGCAGCAGCGTTTCTTTTGCAAGATGCGAGACTCTGGAGAACTTCTTCCAGTGTAATGTATGAGTCAAGAATCGGATTTCGTACATCTATAAAAACAGTATTGCTGATAGGTTCGGAGGGGTTGGCGTTTAAGAAAAACTGTTCCCAAGTAGAAATTGCTATTTCATTTTTTACGTAATTTCTGTTATTTCTAAACCTGTTAACTGTCTTCCAAAAGTCCGCAGAGTTTCTTACATTTGCCATAGAATCGATTATGTTTTTGTTGAATAATTTCTTTTTTGCTACTACGAGGTTCTTGTATTCCCTTTTTGAAGATAAGTAAGCTGATTTATTCAGTTCAGTAAAACCTTCTTTCTTGCAAAGATTTAGATTTGATTTTACTACTTTTTTCATATTGCGACAGTCGGAATCAAACCACAGTTTGTTATTATTTGTACGATTGGCTCGAGATCGAAATTTTATCATATTCAAATCATTGCACACCTGAATTATAGTTGATTTAAGGTTTTCGTAGAGATAATCGACATCTTTTTTTTCAAAATTGCAAGCAATATTTGGGCTACATTCCATAAAACTGGCATACACAAGGTATAATTCGTCATACCATGCTAATTTAGTCGATGGAGTTTCGGTAACCACGGCACCCTTAATGGCAGGTTTTGGAAGTAGAAGATGCAGTAACACGGGAAAATGATCCGATTGTGTAACATAATTACCAATAGATAAATCATTTACTATTTCTATAGATTTGAAGCTACACCAAACTAAATCTATAACACTGCAACCTTGCGTGCTAAAATGAGTAAACTGAGCAGGAGAATCGCATTTCGTCCTCCCATTCAACAAGAGCAGCGCATTTGATTCCATAAACTCCATTAGTAATTTGCTTTTTGAGTTACATGTAACATCCAAACTACTTCTTGTATGATTTAAATTACTTCATATGTCTATATCCACTGCAAATTGATTAAGTTCACCAACGCGGCAATTAAAGTCACCTCCAATTATAAAATATGAATCTCCATACGCTTGGACCACTTCATCTAATGTAGCTTGCAATAGCTCTAAAATAGATTCAGTATTTAGATCCGGCTTAAAGTAAACCATAGCGAGAATTATATTTATGTTTCGTTGTTTTATTAAAATAATCAGCCACCATGTTGTACACTCAATCACTCGAACATTTGTAAAGCATTTATTTACAAAAATATTTATACCCCCACTTGCCCGACCACGACTTTTTTCTTTCACTGCTACGGCACTAAAGCAATTATAGTTTGATAGTGAATTTAGATTTTGATCAACTACGTCTGTAACCCATGATTCACACACGCAAATCACGTCGTACTTTTCGTTATTTAGGTTTATATCATTTAAATTCCCAATCCCTTGAACGTTCCAAAACATTATATTTATATTATTAGATAATTGGTTCTTTTTCGTAGTGGTTTTAACTTTTGGTAATGACTGTACTTTTCGACCGGAGAAACCTATCTATTTTGCCGCTCTCATTACCCGAAGATCTTGACGGAGTGTTTGTTTTTACGGTAGATGCCAGCTTTTTTAATGGGGAACCTGTAGCGCTGTCATTCGCAAATGTTGCTACCTTTTGCAATGTACTTTCAGTGTTCATGTTTGGCTTGACTTTGTTTAGCTTTCCACGTATTTCTTCATCTGCTACCAGTGTAGATGGAATATCCAATTCACTAATGGCATTACTTGAAACTTCCGCAAAATCTTGAGATAATTCTTTTAGTGTGTAGTTGTTTCCGTGGATTACTAATTGACTTCCTTTTATAGAAACCATTTTACCTTCATTTCTCAATCTTTTTGCATGAACTAGTAGCTCCCGTTTTTCATCTCTATCTTTTTTAATAAGATCATCATTTATATAGATGTTGGAACCTTTTAAGTTTGTTCTTTTACTCAACACTTCCAATTTTTTCCGATAAGCTATGAAGGAAACTAGAATAGGCCTAGGATTATTTGACGATATGCGTCCTATTCTTTTCATGTAATTAATATGCTCAATTGTACATGCTATACTTAATTTATCATTTAAAAAACTTAAAACTTGAGATTCCAACTCTTGATAAGGACTTTTCTCCCCACCGTCATCCAAACCGTGAATAATAATATTATTTTTTTTTAACATTCTTTCTACCGAATTTAAATGAGTTTCAATGCGGGCCTGATTTACTTCTAATTGATCTTGTCTCTCAATAATTGATTGAAGAACATTGTCTATACTTTTAACTTTTGCGTTTGTATCTATGCAAGTATTTCTTAAATCACTGATATCATTTTTTAGTTCGATTTTCATCTCGTTAATAAAGTTAATGACGTCTTGATTAGATGCCATTGTAAACTTTGAAATTAAGAAAACTTAATATCTGTTGTTTAATTATTTTTTTGTTTATATAATAATGTTTAGGTTAATTTTGTAATTTGTTAAATTTATTATTTTTTATTTTTTACGAGTGCTTTAAAATTTTGCTAATTTAATAATTTGTTTTATTTTATTTTATTTTTAAACGTTAGCAGTAGAGATTTAAGGCATCATGACGCTGGCCGGAAGTTTTTTTGTAGTCAAAATTTAATAATTTCAATCGATTGTAGGCCGTTTGTAGATGTTTGTAGTATATTTATTTTCGTTTGTAGCCCTTTACTTTATTTGTAATTAACAATCAAAATTTTGTACTGAAGTTAGCCGGAAGCAATCGTGAAGGTAATTTTTTTTGGTGACAATAGAAAGATTTTCGTTTGTAGTGTCTAAATATAACGGTAAAATGTTCGTAGGGTCGTCTGATAAAGCATAATTAATTAATAAAATTCACCAAGTGCGTGCCAGACACGCATTATCACAGTTACGTGCTCAATAGCTAATTTTTTGCAATTTTTAGGATAAAATGTAGGAAATTTAATAGTACGTATCGACGGATTACTACTAGAACCACGTATAGGTCGATTTTTCACTCTTTTGAGATAATTGACTGAAACATTATTTTCAACCGGTTTGGAAAAGTTTTATTGCTTTGTTGCCCTCCACCACTCCTTTAAAGGTTAGATCGGATCCAAAAATTGACCCCACTTTTATAGTATTGATTCCCCATTTTGTCAGCCCACTTACCAAATTTCAGCTCAGTTCGTTCATAAGGGGGCCCTACACATGCAAAACGGGGCCACGAATTATTATATATATATATATATATATATATATATATATATATATATATATATATATATATATATATATATATATATATATATATATATATATATATAGTGCGTTCATTTCAAGATTACACATTGCATAATATAATATAGTATACGACTGTCCACTTCAAAATTACACATAGGGAAAATTTCAATGGTAATTTATAGTGTTCCTATGGAAATTCAATTATTATTTTCTTAAAAGTATTGGTGTTCAGTTGAAAATTACACATTAGTATTACTGAATAGCAAATTTTATTGAATAATTTATTTAAGAATCAAAAATTAACAAATTATTGTTGTTTATAGAGATATTTGCCGTGAAAACGAGCCAATATTTCTCTTGCCTTAAAGTACCACACACATTTTTTTTATTTTCCATTTTTCTTTCATTTGAAGTTTAATAATTGATATGTTTTACTTTTAACTGCAAATGATTTATTTTAGAATATTCTGACAAAATTTAGAAAAATGAAGTGTTATTATTAATTTCCCTAGAAACACTATCTGTTATATATATATATATATATATATATATATATATATATATATATATATATATATATATATATATATATATATATTGTAACTAACACATGTAACTGTGATAATGCGTGTCCGGCACGCACTTGGTGGATTTTATTAATTAATTATGCTTTATCAGACGACCCTACGAACATTTTACCGTTATATTTAGACACTACAAACGAAAATCTTTCTATTGTTACCAAAAAAAATTACCTTCACGATTGCTTCCGGCTAACTTCAGTACAAAATTTTGATTGTTAATTACAAATAAAATAAAGGGCTACAAACGAAAATAAATATACTACAAACATCTACAAACGGCCTACAATCGATTGAAATTATTAAATTTTGACTACAAAAAAACTTCCGGCCAGAGTCATGATGCCGAGATTTAAACCTATATCACTTATTTAATTTCACTTAACAGATGCCACTGTCCAAAATTTAATTACTAGCTTAAATGTCAAAATTGTATTTTGAATTTCATACAAACTTGACAAAAACACACGGGAAATCAAAAATAAACACTATTTTCATTTAATCTTCTTGAACCGTAAATAATTACGTATTATTATAGAATTAATATTAATTTTAGTGTTAAAATAGCAATATTTTTTATTTTTTAAGCAAGAGCACTTTTTAACACGTTTTACTACTTTGCAACACAGGGACAAACTCCAATTATTCACTTACACATAAGTATATATTTTCGATATGGAGAAAATCATGTAAATTTTAAGCGTGTAAAACTACGGAATTCTTTATTATTAGCCAAATACTTACTAAGCTTTGGTCTTACAATTAGATACAATAATGAAATAAACTAGGTAATTTTACATATAACCGATGTTTAAAAATACTAGACACCGTACAGTATGCATATTACATTATATAGGTACCTACTTTTAAACTTAATTTTTATATGCTATTCAGTTATTCAGTGGCTGACGTGGTACACTTTTTTTCCTCTTTTATGAAAATTATATGAAAAAGTTTACAACACATTGGCAGCTAGCAACATGTTAGCAACATCAAACTTTAACGAAAAAAAAAATATAATAATAAAATTTAAATGTAAGTCTATTATCAGATTGGCAGGTTTTCTCTTCAAAACTATTAGCATACATTAATAAACAACTCATGTTGTGTTTCAACTTACAACTTAGACATGCAGGGTGAGAAGTGCTACACGGGCCGAACAGTGGAATAAGAAAGAGTGGCAACAGTCAACTTTTTTGTTACAGACAAGGACAGATAATCACTATATTTATGAAACGCCGTACAGAATCCATTTAAATTCATTTGATATGTCAGAAGATGGTGACACTATACTATAAAGATGTAGTGGGTTGGGGTGGAATGAAAGTGAGAAACGATGTCAGTGTAAAGCTACGCGTCCACTAGGTCGGTAGCGCGCCGTGATGCGATTCCATTCTGAAGAAAAAATATATTTGAATAAATATAGCTCCGTCGCGCTGCACTACAGATCGTTCTAGACTTCTATTTGATGTCGAAACCGCGCCGCGTCGCTCTGCCGATCTAGTGGACAGTAAAGCGGTAGGTGAATATCAAGTTCCAGCAATTCCAATGGCTCTCAGATCCTCTGCGTATCTTTCTTCTTACTTTAGCAAATTTCCATTCTGAAAATTCAGCTATTACAGCGGCTATCATGGTAAGACCTAAGCCTGGGACCATGACAGGAATTTATTTTGAGGCCTTCAAAAAAATTTGTTGACATATACCTACTCATACGTACATATATTTTTATGTATTTATGTTTCTGCGCAAAAACATTCGAATGAAGAATCCAGTTTTTACGAAATTTGATGGAAATGTCAAAAGTTTCAAACCCTTGGATGAGTTCGTCAGCCAGACATATACAATTCTTAGAAGCTAGAATTTTAACTATTTTTCGCAATTTTAGGTGGTTTCTTGCAAAAATTAGCCAGAATTCAAAAATTTACATCAACGAAAACAGCATAGCAAATTAGAAAATTAGAAAAAACAGATAAGCTTTTGGACCACTGTTCTAAATGAACCAGTTTTTGAGAAAAATTAAGAAATTAGTAGAATTTCTTTACGATAGATGCTTCATCGTTTTTATTTTTACAATAACGATATTTATATCTGTTTCATTTTTTAAAATCAAAATTAACTTACTTATCAAGAACGCCTCATCACCGATTTTTAAAATTTGTTCACTGTTAGAACGCTAAACTACTTTAGATTGATATACGTTATGTTATATGAAGTCCATAAAGGTCCTGCGGTTCCAAAAGCACCAAAAATAAACTACGTAATAGACTTTGAAAAAGTTAAACTATTTTAAATGGATATATGCTATATTATATGAGATCCGCCAGGGTCATGAAGATCCAAAGGTGCCAAAAATTAAACACTCAACCGATTTTGAAAATTCTTCATTGTAGAAAGCTAAAATATTTCAAGAATGAATGAAATTTTTAACAATAATTAAAAATTTAGGATTTTCTCTATTATAAAATTTATAAAATTTAGAAAAAATCAAATTAATTATACTAAAATCGAAACACTTTGTCATTAATCACGTGAACAAATCGTGGTACTGTTCATGTACTGTAATGGTTTTTTTAGGTACTATAGGGTGGAATATTAGGGTAAAGGCCGTTTTACATTCGTTACAAATTTGTAATTTAAAACTTACAAATATTATTCATATGTTTGTATATTCCTTACTGTACAAAAAGATTAGCAGTAGATAGTAGTTTAAGAAATTGTAAAGTTAAAAATATCTGTTAACAGTGATAATTAATAAATTTATCTAAAAATAAAGAATTTAAATGCATTTAAGTAACGCAGTAGTGTAACTCAATACCAACTCTTATCATACTATAGTCCCTTCAGTGACTCATCTAGTTGTAGAATACATACACAAACATACAGAAGTTCTAAACAAGAGATTTAAGTAAGTGCATTTTAATACACATGTAAACAGCAATAATTACTCACAATTTTACATATATTTTTGTTTTCGATAGTAAAATAGTGCACGTAAGTATGTGAGTATATGTATGATAATAGAAGTAAAATTTAAAAAAATGTTATTGCTTGCTTATAAAAAATATTATATTTGGTGGAAAGTGCCATTGTTTGGAAGTCACTGTCCCTAAAAATGAAAATATTCTATGTACCATACCATGCTCTGATCACGCATTTTTATTACTGACAAAGTGTTTTGATTTTAGTATAGTAATTCCTTGACTTGAAATAGATAGTTTTGAAACATTAAAGTAGCTTTATGAGAAAAACTATAGGATTGCAGTTTGTAATTAAGTGTCATGTATTATGAAATCAGAAATAGTGGCAGAAAATACAGGTAAAAAGATAAATTAAGTTTTATTTATTATTTTGAGTAGATGTTGAACGAAATCGCAGAATAACACTTCCGTTACATTCCTTGTAAGACGTCAGGTTGAATCTGATTAATTACGACAGCGTACACTGTACCACGTCAATAATTCGATATAAAATATATTGGTTTTCAAAGTAGTATCATTTCGTCAAAATTCTTCATCATTCTTCAATACTAATATTTCTAAACGAAATAGTTTAGATCAAAACAATGAAAACGTTTTATTTTTGATTTGAACTATTATTAATCAAAGTTCATATTTTTTTAATAATGAAAAAATTAAATCGTTATTAATAGAATTAAAATATTAACTATTGAAAGCGCCTAAAAAGAACTTAATACTTCTATAAAAATTACAGTTGAATAATTTCACATTAGAAGTTTACGGTTTGACGGTTTATTTCAAGTCAAATCATAAAAATAGTTTTCAAAATTGATATCAAATAATTTTTAATTTTATTAATAGAAAATTATTTATTAAGTAGCAATAATTAAATCAATGTTAATTACTAGTTATGAACTTTATTATAAAAAAATGATATTATGTATGCACTAACGTGGCACGTCGCGCCAACAAGTAGACGGTCCTCCTATAAAAACATTTCCCACTGCGCTGCGTCGTTGCCTCCGAGTGCCATGTTGCCGATCTAGTAGACGATCAGCTTAGAATTGTGTGTTTTGTGGTGGGACGCTCTCTTTCATCATTGCGACAGATGAATTTCACGGAATGGACACCATTCTACCATTCGCTTTTGAATGCCACATTTTACCAATGTTACGGTCGGTATGATGTCTGTGGTGTCTTCAATTTTTATTGAAAATTTTTTCGTCTTTTGTCTTTTAAGATGAATTTACAATGACATACCAGAGTGAAAATAACATTTTTACGTTTTCAATATATAGCAATATAATACATTCGTATACAGTGGTTTCTAATATAAATAATAAATATCTTTCCTAAAAGCAAAAATGTCGAAAATAAGATAACAATGATCACACGAATAATTTAATAGTACTAACAGTAGGTTCGGTTTTTGTTAAAGAAAAATAGGGAAGTTTATGTTCATGAGTACAATTTGTAGCTAACAGATGTCAAAAAATACTGGAATCTATAATTAGGGCCGGCGAGAGAAATGATGGATCCCCGGGCACGACAAAAAATTTTCAAACATTCTTACTTTCTAAACCCCTAACCAAGGTTCCGGGCCCCTCTTGTTAAGCCCAAGTCATCAGCCAATTGCCCCACCTAGTACCGATCACTGCCAATGGAATGACTAAACCAGTTTTATAATTCAACTTTGTTAACACCTCCTAAATTGAATGTGATGATAGTTTCCTACACAATAAAGTGAAATGATGCTCTAGCTCTGGGCTATATATTTTTTCCGACAGCTTTAAAGGTTCTAAGAAATGTAATTAATAAAGTTATATTTAAAATCTTTACGAAGAGAAGCCTTAAAGGAAAAGGTCTTACAATGAAACTGACAAAACTTATGTGCTGGATGGAAGTTGAATGGGTCTACAAGTTTAAAATTTCTAGAGAAAGTTCCTTTTGTGACGTAAGCTCCCATTAATGTAAGAAAAGATTTCTTGTAAATTGGACTTTTAAGAGAGTGAAAGAGGTGAGGTCAAGGTTTATGAAAATACAAATATATTTTGACAGATTACGATTGCTTCCTATATGTCGCTGATTTCAAACACGTCCAGTTTTTGTTAGAAGCTCGAAACTCTTTATTTGCTACGTCAGTAGCTAACGTGAGCGTTGGTATTCATGAAAATGTGACTAAATGTGTAAAGGCGACGTAGAAATTGTAAAAATTCTGTAATGAAACAATTGTAAATTTTTTTAAGAAATAATTTTCTGATCAATAATATTTCCTTTAATGAAATTTTCTATTAGACTCGTTAATTGAAATAGTACTATATGCATCTCAAACGATTTCGAGTTATTCAACAAAAACTGTTAGCTATATTACAATAACAAATCATTGCATGGTTTTGATGTTAAAAAATGTATTAAATTCAGGTTGATTCCTAATAATAATCTGTATAATGTAGGGAAAGCACAAACAATTATATTTAAATAAATAAAACCCACGTAACTTATTTTGGAACTGTCAGTTGGATATAATTGGTTTTGGAAATTAAGTGTCAGCCATTTTGAACTTTCTAACATGCAAAAGCAGTCAAAAACCTGGTAGAAGGTAAAAGAATGAACATATTTTTAGTTTTTAGAACAATTTTATGTAGTAAAAATGACAATAATTTAAATCTTTATACTGCAAAAATAGTCACTCTACTACTGAAACTAAAGTACATGTACTAGGTTAGTGAGAGATTAAACTGGTTTTGCTACTGCATTTAGAGGATAGCCATTATTGTCTGTGGGATGTAACTTATTTTGAAACTGTTAAAGGATAGAACTGGTTTTGCTACTGCATTTAGAGGGCAGCCATTACTGTCTGTGGGATGTAACTTATTTTGAAACTGTTTAAGAATAGAACTGATTTTGGAACTATGTGGCCATAACTGGTTTTGAATCTTTAGTCATTTTTCTTCATTTATTTTCAGTGGGATAAAGTTTATTTCAGAACTGTTTATTTCAGATGAACTAAAGTATCCATAGCAACTAAAATCTCAGTTTTTTATTTATATTTTATTTTATTTTATTTTTTTTTTTTTTTTTTTTGGATATAACTGACATATTTTCGGCAACTTAGTTGATAATACATATTATACACATACATTTAGGTATTGAATATATTTAATTTTATAAAGTTATTCATATAGACCAAACGTTACAATAAGGAAAAGTCGTAGATTACAAAGGGTAAAACCTCCTACGTATCATTATCAATAAAAAATAATTTTATATTTTTTGTAATCACATTCGTCATTTTAACAAAATAATTATTTAGGCGTTGAAGAATAACAGAAACTAAATGCAATAATGAGAGAGATAAGCCAAGAAAACGGAAATTATTTAAATTCATAAGTGATGAAGCATGGTTAAATTTAAGTGAAATGGACCATATAGTTAATATTACTAAATATTACATTGTTAACAAAATATGAATTTAAGCTGCAAGTGTAGTTGAATTTAACTAAAGAGACGCCTTTTCTTCATTTTTATATTATTTTGTCAAAATTATAGTGCGATATCTCTACATTACTAGTGATTCGCGCGCAGTTTACATACATACATTTATACTCCCTCCCCAAAACATTTTTAAAAATGACACCGGCGGGTTTTAATTTATTTTTAAATTTTTTTGCTTGTCTTGTTTTGTGCTATTTACTTTTAATCATTTTAACTTTTAATTTTGTTCGTCAACGGTATTTTTGGAAAATTGCCCAATGACTTATGTCTTAAGATCAGGAAAACTGAAAATGAGGTCAAGTTACTATTATTACCTATTTTTTTTTTTTTTTTTGTCAACTATATTTAAAATAGTGTTCCCTATAAGTTTAAGAACTTAAAAGGTGTTTCGCGATGAAAAAAGTTTGCAAAACACTGTTTTATGCAAATGAAAGAGGGGGTTACAAAAAAATGTGACAAATTGTAACACTGGATGGAAGGGGGGTTCCCGCCTGTTCTTAGGCTTATTAGTTTTCGTTTTAGGATATGTGCTTCTAATCTATTAAATATTAATATATATGTACTTTTTTATAATGTCTTGATATATAATTTAGCATTTAGCTCTTTTATTTTTTATATACCTTGAATTTATTTCTCTTATATATTTCAGTTGCTATTTTATACATGAATTCTGTTTATAGCACCGATATAAACTACTAGAGAAAAAAAATAATAATTAGATCTGACAATTCATTGTAACGTAAAAGAAATAGTACATAGGTATTATATAAACGTACTACGTACTAAACCAAATGTAGTTCCTAATACTACACTCTTTCAGCGTATACTGGTATAGGTACGACTAGCCACATAGCATAACATCAAATGGAAACAAAATCCCAAAACAATTAAAAATCTCATTTCAAACATCAAAATACTTTCTTGGATTACGTCCCCATTACTACATCTTATTTTTATATCTACATAAATAAATATATATTTCTTATAATATTCTTCATATTCTTTGTAGCTATGTTTATATGTACAATTTTGTGTATATCTACATTTAAAAAGACTTACTTATTGTGAATACTACCGTCGCGTCGCCCCAATTAATAAACAAAATTATAATTACCAAAAAAATAGAATATTTGTTAAAGACGTAATTTTTGAACTCTGAGTATGTTCAAGTCTTAAACATTATCTACTAAACCGTTATTTTCTCTTTAGTGCTCCGTACTAAAAGGAAAACTCTTATATGGAATCATTTTGATATCCATCCCCTTATCACAGACTCTGGGATTCAGTTTCAGGAGGTAAATTAACCCGTTGGCGGTCACTAACGTCATAAGACGTCAAGTGAAACCGTACTAACTCACACATTACGTCGTACGACGTCAACAATTCCATATATTTTAGCAGTATAGGTTATGGCCGTGATGGTGTTAAAAAGATAAATGAAAAAAGAACCTCGTATATGAGATATCGAAGGAAACTTGAATTAAGCAGTATATAATTGATGAAAATTTTGGTGTATTTTTTGTTTACTTGTTGTGGACTCTTTAACCTTATTCACTAAAAGGATCTATAGTTTTAAGTGTAGGTAATACTTAATTTTCACTTTTTAGATGCAAAAAATTTGAAAATTCGAATTTTCCTATTTTATTGAATTCGAATTTAACTTTATTGTTGTAACATTAACTGAAATAATAACATTTATTTTACTGTATTTTATTTATATCTGTACCGTACTATTCAAAAATTCGAGTATTACATAAACGAGACATAATTTGAATTTGTAGAATACATTGTACACAAATCGAAAGACCGTTTCATTAATTACACCTATGTACTAATGCATAATAGATCGAAATATTGTCTTGAAGTCATACTGATTTTGAAATTATTAGAAAGTTATATTACTTGGAAGAAGTTGTTGCTAGGTTTTATGAAGATGTTGGAGTTAGTGTCTGTATTTACAATTCAAGAGACGATATAAAATCCAAGTCCGAAAATTTTTAATAACATTGTACGTAATTTAAAATGTGACGACAAAATTTTTTCACTATATATATGGATTTAGAACAATACAAATTTTTTTCAATGGAACAATAAAAGTGTATTCCTCAATTGTAACATTGTAACACACAGTTTATGAAGGGTGTTACTTTTATAATACTCTATCATGCTTACTACGACGTACTATATGTATCTATACGCATAATAGCAATAGTTAGTATGTTTATGTATGAGCAAAACCACCAAGGCATATGCAGGCACATGGTTGCTACATACGAGATCATAATACACATGTAATCAACTACACATTTCCGTTTATATGAAAATGTGACAAAAAAATGTGAATGCGACAGAGATGAAGAGTAACGTGTGGTATGTGGAAATTTTTTTTATACACTTACATATTCCATCATTTTCAGCCAAAAGAATAATTTTAGTTTTCATGAGGTAAATTATCACCGTATAATAACATAACCTTCAAATTTACTTGTTAAATTTTGTCCTTTATCTAAATAATCTAACATATTATGTGGATACATTTCGGGTAAATATGTGCAAACAAGAATTTTAATGTTACGTTTAACGCTGACACTAATTTTAAGCAGTCTTTAACTTTTCACTTTTCATTGATACAATAATGTTAAAAAAATTCTTTCAAATACACTAGGAACTTCACTGCACGTCTTGTATTACTACAAATTAACGTATCTTTAAAAGCAAACGATATAAAGTTTCTTTTATTGTGGTGAGTAAGTTCCTAATTCATGAGAGTTCAAGTTACTATGAAATTTATCTTGAATGAAAAATTAGCGAGTACCCGGCATGCGTTGCAATCACAGAATTCAGAAACCAACTTGCTATCTCTGTACTAGTGATACCACCGTAGACAAAAAATCCCTTCCACTTCCCCCCACTATGTTGTGTAAGTACACACTGTTTGTAGTCGTGTGGGTTTGATGTTTGCATCTCTGTGAGTAGTCACCCACACATCCACAATCACGCATAGCGGAGAGAGCAACATGCAGTGTAACTTAACAATGATTTTAACAATACATAACAATTGTCGTGCATTCGGTGATCGCCACCGAACAACTAAATACCTTAAGCGCTATCTGACACTCTGACACACTGCGAATATCCACAATTTTTTATAGATACGCTTAGGGCTTGGTTGCAACTCAAAGAAAGAAAGTGTTGGTGTTTTAATTCTGTTTACGGAAATGTATGATGCGTACGTTTCTGATGCGTACACCAGCGTACACGAATATATCAGAAGGTTTTTCGGACGTGTTGTACACACACTTGTTGTAACCGTCATCCCTGTACTTTGTTGATGGTCATTGTAAAGCTGTACGGGAAACTACAAATTTTTGACAAGAACTCACCAAAGTTTTTAATACATTAATCTATATAAGATATACACATTTGTTGAAACACCTTGCGGCGCTGCCTATTATAAAATGGTTGTACTAATTCAGAAACCTTCGTAGGTATACACACAACAAACTCATGTAGAATTAGTAGTCGTAGAATTTTGCCATTGCTCTTTTCATCTTTAACAAAATTATAGGTATAATTAATATCTGTGGGAATTTTACTATTTCCATTTAAATGACTTGATGGACTAAAGTATATTATATTAGACGGATTAGAAAAGTTCGTTAATTTTGTGGTACCAGTTTTCAAATGCATATATAACTCAGTGACGTAGAATCTAGTTATTATTTAAATTGCAACTCAATAATTATTGGAAATGTGTTCTTTTGGAAATCGAACTAACAAGGAAATGCACCCACAGTGAAATTCGGGATTTTGATGAAACTTCGCTGGTGTGTAGAATAGGCAAAAATAAGGGACCCGTATTTTTTTTTATCGGCCATCTTCCACGTTTACGGGGTGAAACCAGCCCCTAAA
The DNA here is from genome assembly GCA_035578155.1 of Brachynemurus nebulosus. NCBI lineage: Eukaryota > Metazoa > Arthropoda > Insecta > Neuroptera > Myrmeleontidae > Brachynemurus > Brachynemurus nebulosus. Next base: position 5,803,778 of record JAPWDM010000006.1, on the reverse strand, counting down.
GTTGGGAGTTCAAATCGTATTTCTTAAGATATCTCGAAAACTATAAGAGATAGAGGAAAACTTTAAATTTACGAAATGTTACTCTTTGAAAGATCTATTCACCTGTATAAGTTAAATCAGGGCCGGATTCATAAGAGGGTCTGGAGGGATGAAAATGGGGGTAAATTTTCTTGTAGAGCCTGAATGGTTCAATGCATCAAATTTTTGCCATCATAAGTGGAAAGAGCACCCAAAATTAGGAGATACATGTTTTTGCGTTTTTTCGAAATATGTGTCGTATCCAAGCCATATAAGGAGGAAAAAAATTGGGTAGATTATATTGCATTATTATTGATTGCAAATACCTTCTATATTTTTTTATTTTTATGTTTATTTTCATCATTAAAATGTAAATTTTTACTTTCCGATTATGATTCATATATTTTTCAGTACTAACTCAATTGGTAATTTAGCTATGTGTACATTTGGTTACTCATATTAATCATATTCGATATTTTTTATACCTATTTCTGCGAAAGTCAAAGTTCTCTGGTGTGCTTGTGTTAATGAATGCTCGACAAGAAGCAATAATCTCTTTCCCTCACTTGTCAGGTGCTTTGTAATAAATTTTGCGATTTGGGAAATGCAGTTGACACCTATATATAAAAAGAATAAGAAAAATAGTTCGAATGTTGAGAAAGAAATAAACCGCGTTTATTTGGTTAAAAACGAATTTGTAAGAAGACCAAAGCAGTTGTTGAACGGAAGATTATTGCTTCTTGTTGAACATTCATTAACACTTACAGACCAAAGAACTTTGGTAGAAATAGGTATAAAAAATATCGAATATTAGTAACCAAATATACACATAGCTAAATTACCAATTAAGTATTGAAAAATAGATGAATCATTCTCGGAAAGTATAAATTTACATTTTAATGATGAAAATAAACATAAAAATAAAAAAATATAGAAGGTATTTGCAATCAATAATAATGCAATATAATCTACCCTATTTTTTTCCTCCTTATATGACTTGGATACCACACATATTTCGAAAAAACGCAAAAATGCGTATCCCCTAATTTTGGGTGCTCTTTCCATTTATGATGGCAAAAATTTGATACATTGAACCATTCAGGCTGTACAAGAAAATTTACCCCCATTTTCACCCCTCCTATGAATCCGGACCTGATTTAACCTACACATGTAAATAGATCTTTCAAAGAGTAACATTTCGTCAATTTAAAGTTTTCCTCTATCTCTTATAGTTTTCGAGATATCTTAAGAAATACGATTTGAACCCCCAACTTTAGGGGTTGGTTTCACCCCGTGAACGTGGAAGATAGCTGATAAAAAAAATACGGGTCCCTTATTTCTTCCTACTCTACACACCAGCGAAGTTTCATAAAAATCCCGAATTTCACTCTGGGTGCATCTCCTTGTAAGTCTGAATTCTATGAATATACGACACTATTTTTGTGTCAATAATGGCGTGCCCGTGATAAGTTATCGTAAGAAAAATGGTTATAACATGTATCTAACATTTACCACACCAGCCGATAGTGTCAGATTAATATTTCTTGCATTTTCATAATAAAAGTGAATATCTTCATCCTAAATTTGACTCAAATTCAACCAAAAAATGCATTGGAGAAAATGGTTTCAACTAATAATAAGTTTCTGTTATCATTCCCCCGTTTTTATTAAATATCTATATTATACAAGTTCAAAAATGCTAAATAAAATATGCTGTTCATTAATTCTTTTAGTATATCAATTGCATTATTTAATTTCAAATGGTTTACTGCTTATTCAGATGCTTACATTTTGCTGCTCAATTATAATCTTTTTCATGATCGAATTGCATTTATTTTATTGTCTAGCTAAAGTTAAACCTAAGCATCTTAACCTTGTTCTAATATAGAGCTAATCACAACTAAGCAGTTTAGAACTGCAGTGTACCGAGACAGCTATGTTAAAAAAATTTCGTTTATCTCAAAGATGTGTAGAAGTATATGGTCGATTCATTAATAAATTGGAAGTACCTATGTGTACCATTTCCGAAGTTATTGCGATAGATTGAGGGTAGTCCAGATATAATATGTAGGTATACGAAATGAATATAAACCATCAAGAATTGTAGACCAGGAGCCAGCGTGCACTTTATTCAAAGAGCTTTCTATCAGTTGAAATTTTTAAGAAGTGTGAAACATTATATTATGTCGATAACTTGTCTGAACAATTCCAGTCTTATAAAATAAATCATCTTTTATTTATTCAAAATTGCCAAAAACGGTTAATATGAAATTTGTTATAAGTATGTACCTAAATAATGTATACCGTTTCTGTGATGTGTTTAAAACGGGATGTCTTTTTATTTAGAAGTCGATACTTTTCGAGACATTTGCAGAAAATCTGAAAAATCCGTTACTTGAGAATTTTGAATGGCTCCTGGTTTGTTCAATAAGGCTACCGCCGCATGTCTTAGACAATTGACTTATTATATCAAATTTTAGCCGGTAGAAAACTTTTTTTAATAAAGTACACGCCTGGCTCTTGATCTATAAAGAACCCCTTAATTTTTCTTTTTTGTGTGTAGTGATTGAAAATATTTATTATAAACGATAAATTTTGTTCAAATGTGGTGAAAGATAGAGAGATGTATGTTGAGAGATATGAAGATAGCCTGCCTGCCTCCTACCTTCTTGTCTAACCTACTAGTCTGTTCGAATAGCGCTGTTGTTTACCGTATCCCCATCTGACTTGTGGAAATTACATCATTTGCTCGGAAATGATCCCTAGAGGCTCGAGTACGTACATATTGTGACTAACATACATAAATATGTGGGTAAGATTCATAATACAGAGTGTTTTAGGTGGAAAGATGAATGTTGAATAGAAAATTGATGAAAAACAACAGAGATCTTACTAAAAATTTTACTAACTTTTTTTAGAAAAAAGACATGCACTTACTTAAAATTTTTACTGTTTTTCTTTCATTCAACTGAAATTTCTATCTCCCTTGCATTGTAAAAGTTGAGCAGCTTTAGGATTTTTGTGAGATAACGCGGATTCCTGAATTTTCTACTTAACTACGAGGCAATGTCGATACACTTTTCGTTATTAAACACTTAAAAATTCGCAGCATATCGCTTCATTATTGCACAATAGTCGGCTGTTTGAGAAATTTACGCTTTCTAGGTATTCAAGTTTACAGATTTTACAATATATATATACCTTTGAGATTTATTGCGGATCCAGTTTTAAAAAGCTTTTGACAAGGAGTTTCTTGAATGTTATAATAAAGAATGTTATAGTATTAAATAAGTTAGTTAACTACTAGCTTACAATTATATAAAAAAAAATTATTTACAACTACTATGAAATTGCTTATTTACTTTACGAAATATTACCTAGGTAAACTATATTTTAGCCACAGCTGTGCGAAATTTTGTACTTTACACACGACTGTGTGTAAAGAAACACAGCTTACTACCCTTTTATTTATCTTCATGTGGTATATTGTGTTTAGATCTATACACAATTTCTATCTGACTACTAAAGGTTGAGACATTCGCATTGAATTCATTTCAAGTTTGACATAAAGATGTAGACATGTATTATATTCGTACCAAATTTATTTATTGTAAATTTCATGCTAATCGTAGGTAAAGTATGGGCAATGGCTCGGTTGTAAGGCATATTACACACCGAAGTAATTTCGTAGGTACTCGTCACTCTACAGCTTTTGCATAACTTTGGTCTACGAAAGTTATACATATGAGACACGTACAGTGTTAATTGAACGGCAAGATAGTTGCTGATTTGGCTTTTTTTCGGGGACAGATCCCTTGCGTCTGATTTTCGATTTTCCTTGATTATCTCGAAAACTATAGAAGATAGAAAAAAAAAAAACACTTTATTAGACATGGGACTTTATTTTTAAAGAGCTTGCACAAAGGGCGCGAGGCTAAGTACGGTCGGAAATTTCACTCACCTCTGGCCTTTCATATCTAGTAATAATTTAAATAGTAAGATCGAATCAAACACCAACCATTTAGAATTCAAATCATATCTCTGGTATTCTTCGATAATCGAACCGACTATTGAAATTGTAATAAAATCTATGGTCAAACTATAACTTCGAAGATCTATTCATGTTGCAGGCATCCGTATCCGCATCCGCAATAAAATGATGCGGATGCGGATGTGGATGCAGATGTAAAAAATTGATGTAGAAATTCCACATTTGCGGATGCGAATGTAGATGTCGACAACAACTCTACTATATACACCAGGGTATTGTTATCTTCACATAATTACCCACACTTTTTTTTTAATATGTTTATCAAATGCGATATATGTGTTCATACAAAGTAATTTACCAGTTATCATAAACCCTCATAAAAACCTTTTATTATATAATTTTTTAATTTTTACAGAGATAAATGCCTGGTGGCATATATATATATATATATATATATATATATATATATATATATATATATATATATATATATATATATAAATCTCATGTCACAATGTACGGCTAGGATAAACTGCGAAACTATTGAACCGATTTTGATCAAATTTGGTAACTATCTATAATTTGGTCCAACTTAAAAATTCTGATAGTTTTTATCGCAAAATTGTTAGTCTAACCATAGAAATTTACGAAAAACCGCAAAATATCAATTTTTCGTTACAGTATAGAGATATTTGTGGAAAAATTTATAAAAAAATCATGCAAATTAATTTGGTGCTAAGCATTTGGAGAAAAATAATTTTTGAATTTTTGTAAGTATTAATTAGTATTTCTATCGATGCCACCAATAATATTTTTACCTACGACTACAACTACTATGAAATTACTTACCTACTGTGCAAAATACTATTTGTATCCTACAAAGAAATAAAATAAGAAGGATTGTCCAGTTATCATCAATTGGAAATTCTGCTGTTTTCAGCAAATTCCACACATATGAAAATTAGATATGCTATGAAAATATGAATATGACTTGAAAATATGAAAATATGAATAATACTTTAGAGTCGTCGAGTGAGCGAAGCGAAGCACATAAGGAACTGATTTTGTACAAAATTTCAGAATTTCAAATTTAAATGAACGTGTGGTCACATTGTCCGTCCGTTACACCAAATAGGGCGCAAATTAAAAAGCTGAAGAAATTTGACAATTTTTACTTAAGTACTGTTGAGATCTCTGTGAAAGATGAAAGTGACGTTAAAATGGTTTCCCATGGTCTTGGTGACTTGAAAAGCCTAAAATAGAAACAATTCTAAAACTGTTGGTATAGGTACCCATACTAAGTTCTTACGTTGCGGAAATTAGCCATGCTAATAAAATACGAAGATAGTCATTTTAGAGTCATTGGGCGAGCAGGGTCAAATGCTATAAATAATTGATTTTGTACAGAATTTTGGAATCTATGATTGAATTGACCTATAAATTTTACCTATAATTTAATCTAACATTGTTTGGTATCTAGGTAGTGTAGACACACCCGATAGATGGCGCTGTATTTCGATTTCTAAATTATACATTCTATTCCACGTCATATTTGTTTATGTTCACGATGTCAATGATTTTTATAATTATACTGTGTATTGTGTTATAATTGTGCAGTGTATCGTTTGAAATGATAAGAAAAAGTCAATTATCACTACTGAGCCACAGCAACGCGTGGCCGGGTCAGCTAGTATATATATATATATATATATATATATATATATATATATATATATATATATATATATATATATACTAGTGTTATTAAAGAAAAAATTTATTAAATAACAAACTCCTTGATAGATAGATAGATTAGATAATACAAAATAAGGCATCGATAATGTTAGAGATAAATTAAATAATTTTAACAGAATAATATATTAGTATGGTTCATTTCAGTTAAATTTAACCATGCTTCGTCACTTTGAATTTAAATAATTTCCGTTTTCTTGGCTTTATCTCTTTCATTATTGCATTTATGTAAATTTTAAATTTGTAGTTTATTCTTAGAAAAGAATACAAGATTGATTTGTTTCGAATATAAGAATTATTTAATTTTTTAACGAAAACTCATGATTAATTGTATCTGAAACGAGGTATAACTTAGGAATGATAAACTAACTACTAGCGTTTGTTTCACCTCACAACTATTACAAATTTTATTACAGCGAAAGCGTTACTGTTTTCACTCCGAAACATTTTATTTAAAATTACAGATAACATCCTGTTATACACACCCCAACACCGTGTGAAATAATACTGATTATCCCTTCAGAAACACTCTGTAATAAACCACATTCATATCGTTTGTGGTACGGTATACTCGTATTTTTGTTTTAGTATCGTCGTTAAAGACAGCAGAAGCAAGTTTGAGAGTAAATTTTTTTGACACATCTCTTAATATACTACAAGAAGATGAATGTTTTTGTTATAAGACTCACGTATTTTAAATTTTATGTCTCACGTGATCGAAATTCTTTGATGTGAACTTTTAATTATATTAGAAAAATCACGATTTATCGAAAATTTCAAAAATAATCCTGGTTGTCTTCTTACGCTTAAAAATATTCAGTATTAAAAAAGAAAATTATGAATAATTTTTTATTAGGTTAATTTATTTTTAATATGATTTTACAAATTTTTAAAATTTTTCTGGATACATCAGGGGCAACAAGAAAATAAAACACTGTAAAGTATTTGTATATGGTTTAGTACAATAAAGGGCAAAAGGTTTGGTTTTAAAAAAAGATAACGGTCAGAATAACTTTAGGCCCAAAAATAGCTTCTGGCTGTAAAAAAAAGCAATTTTTAGAATTTAGCTTTTTTTATTTAGGGCACATAGCAGATTCTAGCACAATACAGCATAACATTTTTGCGTAAAAAAAAGGTAGAGCTAACTTTATCGACGGATGATCAATCAAGTGGTCGGAAAACGACATTTCATTATACATGACCTAATGTTATTCTATTTAATAGCGGAAAGGATTCGATTCTAAAAAATTATATTTAAAATTAATAATTTACGATCACACATTTCTCTAATGCTTACGAAAGTGAGGATATTTATCTGAATTATATGGTCGACTAACAAGGAAATGCACTCAGAGTGAAATTTGAGATTTTGATGAAACTTCGCTGATGTGTAGAATAGCAAAAATAAGGGACCCGTATTTTTTTATCGGCCATCTTCCACGTTTAGGGGGTGAAACTAGCCCCTAAAGTTGGGGGTTCAAATCGTATTTCTTAAAATATCTCGAAAACTATAAGAGCTAGAGGAAAACTTTGAATTGAGGAAATGTTAGCTTTTAAAAGATCTATTAACCTGTATAGGTTAAATCAGGACCGGGTTCATAAGAGGGGCTAGAGAGGTGAAAATGGGGGTAAATTTTCTTATACAACCTGAATGGTTCAATGTATTAAATTTTTGGTATCATAAATGGAAAGAGCACCAAAAATTAGGGGATACGTCTTTTTGCGTTTTTTCGAAATATGTGTGGTATCCAAGCCATATAAGGGAGAAAAAAATTATTATATTGCATTATTATTGATTCCAAATACGTTTTATATTTTTTAATTTTTATGTTGAGTTTCATCATGAAAATGTAAATTTTTACTTTCCGATAATGATTCAGGTGTTTAATGAAGTTTTTTGGTGTGTTTGTGTTAATGAATGCTCGGCAAGAAGCAATAATCTCTTTCGCTCACTGTTCAGGTGCTTTGTAATAAATTTTGCGATTTGGCAAATGGGGTTGACACCCTATAAAACATACAAAAATAGCAAGAAAAATAGTTTGAATGTTGAGAGAGAAATAAACCGTATTTATCTGGTTAAAAATGAATTTTTAAGAAGATAAAGGCAGTTGTTGATTATTGCTTCTTGTTGCTTCTTGTTGAACATTTATTAACACTTGAACTTTCTTGAACTATAACTTGAACATTTATTAACACTTGAATTTTTTTTAAATGAGATATTACTAGAATTTTGTTCATCGTAATTGCGGCAATAAATCATAAACTTTTTTCATTTGAATATAATGTGCTTATATAAAATGTAAAATACCTATATAATACATGACTTACGCACCTTATTATACATGATTTTTGTTTAATTGCACCTAAATATCTGGTCGGACGAAACTGTATATCATAAAAAAGATTCTCTGATAAAACTGTAACTTCATCAGGTAGAGTTTTCAAGTGTTATATATTTTATTAGGGTTTCACAGACGAAAGTGTACGTGCTCTTGATTTTGATTCGGTAAACTAAATAAACGAGATTATACCTCTAATTTAAAAAAAAAAATTAAAAATTAAAAATTAATACAATAATAAAGCAAATACTTTATTTTCCTGTACATATGATGCATATAATCTATCAACAATAAAAGCTATTTTAGAAACAAAAATAAAGAAAAGAAACAAGTAAAACAGAAAATTTAATCATTGCAAACAAACATGACAGTCGCTACATAGATTGGAAGTAGCTTACTCTGGTGTATTTATTTTAAATTAAGAACAAAAGAATTTTAACAAAAGCGCAACTATTATACCATTCATATACACACATAAATATAATGTATAATACTCTGATGGTAGCCTCTAGTGCAAATATCATTTATAGAGCACATTTTGGTCTGTAACTAGAAAAATATAATGGTCATAGAATGGAAGTATTTTATATGTTACTGCTTGATGCTTGCTAAACATTTCACCTACCGTAGGTTCACGTAACTTTACCATACTTTTCGATTTCCAGTTGAATAAAAATAATAAAATGAAGACGAAATTTTGTTATATTTAACTGTTTTAATGAAATCAACTGATGAAATTCTTTGATTTGACTCATAGGTATATTTTCCAGAAACTTAAATTACTAGTTAAAAAAAAAGATCAGTTATAGGTTAAGATGTCAACGAATTCCTAACTTTACCAGCCTATGTTTTTCAGTGAAATATGAAAGGTACTGCAAAATTATTAAATATTCCACTATTGTTGACACACTTTGTTGTTAATTCCAGGTAATATCTAACAATGAAACGTAATAGATTAAAATTTTTGATAGGTGTTCCAATTACTGTATACTAATGTTAAAATGGAAGGGTTTTTACTGTTTGTACTAGTGGTACAAGTTGGGAATTTTAAAGTAACCTAACTTTACCAAGGCTATAGTAACCATTACTTAAACGATTTATTCAATAATACGCGAATAAACAAATGTGAAAGTTATTTCTAAATACTTATGGCTTATGAGATTATGTAATTTTTGTATATGATAAAATTACCTACCTAAGTTTTATAGCTTCTAAAATGTCAATTAATGTTTGCGCACTTTTTGAAAACATGAATGTATCATATAAACTGAAAAAAGCTAATGATTTAAAGAAATGGCGAATGGCAACGTCAGAAAATTTTATAGAACACTAGTGGTTTGTTAGAAATAACTGTGTTACTAAAAAATACTATAGGCATTATAAGCTAAGAAATTTTAATTTTTTTAACACACAATATGGTATATGGTAAAATTAGGTTAAATAAGTAAAGTTATGGCGTTTTACGGTACTGATATTGTCAGAGTTACATTACATAGTGGGGCCGTCCATGTAATGTAAACGTACTAAGTATCTTCTGTTAGTAGTTATAACAACTTTTAAAGTGAACAAGGAAAGAAACACTTGAAGTGTCACCGTATACTCACTCATTCAATAACTGTTCATTGAACATATACGGACAGACGGACAGACGGACGGTGTATATGGTGCGACGCGACGCAATGATAACTAGAAAAATGTGATGTCAGTTAGTGTAAAGTTGGTACAAATATGTACATCAAATGGATAACAGTAGAAATGGTAAAAATTAAATTATGCCTGTAATGGATTTGAGTGTAAAATAGCGTTTTCATATACTACCAAACAATGGTAGAGTGCTTTCTACGGTCATATCACTCATATTCGAATCTAGTTTTAAACGAAAGTGACCTTTTTTACAAACCGAATCTACATAATATGTATGGGTGCTTTAATTCTGTTAATAGATTCAACAGAAAATGCATTTAATCTTGCTTTTATTGCAATTTCTAAAGTATAGTTCAATAAGCCAACTTGGTAGATATAAGGTTGCGCTCAATAATTTTGCAAGTAGGTAAATGTGAACGAATTAATAGAAATGTTGAGGAAAAATTATCTGATGGGCCCTATGTACGTCTTTGTAAAATGATGTTTTCGAACGACGTGACGGTCAGAACCGTCATTTAAAACTTAACAACGATACAAAAGGGGGAGGAGAATCGAAAGCGTCAATATTTTTAACTCTTATTATACACTGACGTGTAATTTTGTTACGCTAATATTGACGTATAAAGACATTCGTCTATGTAAAGTAGATGCTCTGAGACATGTCATGTAGGGTGAATATTATTCTTATTTGTTATAGATGCATTAAATAATCCAAATATATTTAAAAATATTTAAAAATATTCCGAAACATGAATAACACAAAAAAAAACATAGGTATCATCAGTTTAAACTAATTTTTTCAGCCACCTGAATCGTTAGTTGGCTGTTACGTAGTGTATATCTTCAAGTGTAAGCATCACTTACCATTCTGTCTATTAGTTATCTTACTATAGTTACAAGAAAATAACAGGTCAAAAAAGTTTACTTACTTTCCTAGGCAGGTAAGTAAAGTAATTACCGTTTTCTCAGTTAATACCATGAATACTATCTAAAAGAAATACTATTCAAAGGAGAGGACATAATTTTGGATCTTTCGAAAATAATACGCCAACATATTTTTATATTTCAGGAATATTGTTAAAAATTTTCTTAGTGTTCCAATTTCGAAAGCCATTGTAAGTAGCTTAATACCGTTTTTTGTATTTTTCTGGCCCAACTGACGAACATGCGATATTTGCTGCTTCTTCAATATCGTCAGGAATAAATAAACTATTACATTTTGAAGAAAAATTCATTTTTTACTTAAAATAATCACAATAAAATGATTCATCTTTAAAGAATTAAATAATTCATTTATTCGAAACAAATCAAGCTTCTATTTTTTTTTAAAAACAAATTGCAAATTTAAAATTTACGCAAGTGCAATAATGAAAAAGATAAAGCCAAGAAAATGTAAATTCTTTAAAAAAATTCATAAGTGATGGATTATAGTTGTTGGAGCTCGGTATTTACAATCAAAAATGTATTTGTTCCCAATTCAATTATTGTATGTACATCGAGTGCCATCAACTGCCCAATATGCATTCATACTGCTAGCTTAAAGGGCGGTCCAGACGCAACGTCTTATCTGAACGATAAAACGTTCATGCAAGTCGTTCGACAAAACGTACAAAAATTGGTGTGTCCACACGTCTCCAACTTATCGTTCAAATTTCAGTTTCACGACGTTTGTCATGGAGGAAACACTTCTTTGGGCACCCTATGGTGTTCGCATTTTAATAAAAAATAAAAGAAAAAATAGAAGATTAAGATGGTCTAGGGAATGGCTCTTAAAAAGACATGGATTTTTTTATGTCAGACTATTACATGAGCCTCATAATGAAGCAGTTGTTGGCGTAATTACCTAAAGACGGACACCGAAACTTACAGCCATTTATACTCTTTTAGTAGATTTAAATATTTTAACCCGTTCTTTTTTGTAAACGATTCGTAAAGAATTAATTCTTTTTTAACTGTCTCCTTGTTATCCGTTTCGTCAATGGCTCTGTATTTTTTCAATAAGAGCTTCGTATGCTTGTGACTTTTTATTCCGGTCACTGTACTCTGGGCTTTTAATTTGCCACAAGCTAATAAAACTCCTATAAAAATCAATAAATTCACACAAAAATTGACGGAAGCATTGACGAAGATCAGATATTATAAAATAAAATAAAAATTATAAAATAAAAAACAAAATTTATACAAAAAATGTATAAATTTTTATTTTGTAAAATTTTAAATTTTAAATTAACGGACACGAAGCAATAGAATATTATGTATAAAAATACTACAAATCATTTCGATAAAACGAAAATCTGTCCAGACGCACCAACTTGTCGAACAAATTTTCATAAAATGATGCCTCGGAGCTCAAACTTTCGACTTATCGTACAACCTCATTTCCGTCATGCAAAACGTATGTTTTGCGGTCTACACGCTACATTTTATCTGAACGACTTGTCGATTCAGACAAGTCGTTCAAATAAGACGTTGCGTCTGGACCGGCTTTAAGAAAGTTACGCTAACCGACTTGGTCGTGCACACATATGAATCATGCCTATCGAACCTATCGATATAGTCCGTACTAGTCAGATGAGCAAAGACCACCAAATACATAAGTCATAATTGTGTTATTGTTTAACCGTTATTATCTGTTCTTAATCATTACCTACTTATGAAACATTTGCTATTTTGTTATAATTCAAGAATAAACCTATTAATTATACGTCAGTGTTTAATATACATTAATATTGTGTTTTATTCCCGACAAACAGGTGGTCCTTCGTTAATCAAAAACAATTTAAGCTATCGAAGTTTGTGTGTATTTGTGGGAAACCATTTTCAATAAAACAAGAACCAGCGACTTTTCAACCAACGCCCCACAATAGTTAAATTTGAGTGAAATGGATCATAGTTTGTATATAAAAAAAAAAACGCCGTGAGCAGCGGTGCCCCATCATGGAAGTCGAATCTTTCCCTTCATCTTCGGTATTGAATGTCTACAAGCGAAATGTCATTGAAAGTCTACAAGCGATTTGCCATTTTGGTGGTTCCAAAACTGATGATGAGTGTCCGGCTAATCGGTGCTTTAAAAAAATGTTTTAAGTTTTTAAGGGCTGAATTGCAGTAAATTTCAATTTGGTGCCGATAGCAGTTAGCAGGATAAAAGCCAACACAATTCGTACGAGGGCATTCCTACCCATGCTTATCCGCCAATTGCCTTTGTGTTTTAATTTTTAAATATTAAAAAAGGACCTTAAATAGTAAACTGGAAAGTCTTTATAAAGATATTTTTTCTTTCCAAAAAAATCCAGAATTTCTATTTTATAAATAAAAATCCAAAATTCCTACTTTAAAAATAAACATTAATATCATTTTTAAATTACTTAATATGTATGTATTGCATTTGTTATAAAAGTACCTAAGTTCATTTTTTTTAAATTTTTAAATTTACTATACGGCTACTTGTCTTATAGTATAAATATAAAGCATTTTAAACATATTTAACAATACCATTGAATTCCGATGTAAAAATGGGTGAAGTGGGGGGGGGGGGAGTAATGCGGAATCCCTAAAAGGCACTAACTGGATACTAAATCAATACACGTATAAAATTTCAGTCCTCTACGTTTACTCAGATAGTCTCTAGACGTGTTAGAAAAAAGGCAAAAAAATCAAGGAAATATTGGCATAAAAATCGTGGGAGTAAGGGTTAAAAGTTCAAAACCTCCAAAACCTCCGAAAAGCAGCCGCTGTCTATTAACTTAACCTATACACAAAATTTTAGCCCTCTTGGTTTGTTTGGGGATATTTTGAACCGAACGAAACTGTTAAAAAACAAGAAAAGTCATGTTCTTTTTTGTATAAAAATAGTGGGGGTAAGAGTTAAAAATTGAGACCCCCAAAAGGCACCCTCTTGATACTAACTCAATCCGAATACAATATTTCAGCCCTCTAGGTTTATTTGGGTGACCTGTGCGAGTGGCACAAACTTCGAAAATGTCAAAAAAACATGAAATTGTAGCTTAAAAATGGTGGGGGTTGGTGTAAAATATTAAAACCTCCAAAAAGCAGACCCTAGGTAAGAATTCTACCAACATACCAAATTTCAACTCTCTCACTAAATTCTGGGGGACTGTGGGTGCGTTAGATCCAGTCAAAATCATTTTGTCCCCCTCTACTCCCTCCAAATCATCCTAGGAAGCTGAATTCTGAATATGTTGTAGGAAATTGACCGAAACATTATTTCAAAGCGGTTCAGAAAAGTTTTATTGTCTTGTTGCCCCCGACCACCCTCCTAAAAGTTGGGTCGGACTAAAATTTGCCCAAAATATAACCCCACTTTGATAGTATGAGGTGCACCGAAAATGAGCCCCACATACCAAATTGCGGCTCTTAGCTTATATAGGGGGATCCTACACATATTAAAAGGTAGCGAGAATATATATATGGAAATTTTTTCTACATAATCGTGTTCTACGGGTCCGAAAACGGATAGCGCCCCTACTCTCGGCTCTCGCCGTTCTTATCGTATAGGCTGTATAAGTCTAATTGTTTCAAGGAAAAATTCGACTAATAATTATAAATCACATTTCTCTATGGAAATAGCTGCAGACGTCTACGACTAATTTTTATAAAAATTACATTTTCAATAAATTTTAAGATTCTATAAATAAATGTTATTGTTATTAATTTTTTAAATTACTTATTCATAATTTTTGTAGGGTTGAAAAAATAACTTACTTGTACTCGGCCCGTAAGCTTATTTTTGTGGCCTCGGATGCAGTTTGAGAAAAATAAAGCTTACAGTCCTTGGTAAGTAACATACTATTTTTTTATACTTTTTTTTTTTTACGTTCGGATATGATGACCTACCTCCAAGATTCTGATACATATTATTTTTACATAGGTACACGAATTGAGAATAAAAATAAAGATTATTTACAGTACATAATGATAACACATTCATTTCTATGTGTACCACAGTCCTTACTCTCGGAAAGGTATTCAAGTATAGCAACATATCACAGACTTTTTTTATTAGAAACATTTATAGCTTGAAAACATTCGCTCCATTTACTAATGTACGTAAAAACAGTATTATATACAATAAAAAACTCAAATATATTGTCCAGTGTTTCGACGTTTGACTACCATTTATAGATAAATTAATCACTCAAACGAATTAAGCTATGAAATTTCTCCGTCCAATCATTCGTCTAGGAAAAGGAATTTTTTCATTCTCCTGACAGAAGTAGAAAAGTCCTCGAGTACAACTATTTTGATTCCTAAAAGTAAATAACAGGCCTGACGGAAGAGGGGCAGCCAGGCTGTAGTGCTGGAGCTCGGATTTGAGACGGAAACTCGGAACGGTTACTCAGGTACTCGATCAGAAGGAAAAGAGTAATTTTTCTTTTTTACTCGTCACTTGTAGATTTGGAGAATTTTTTTAAAATATTTCTGTCCACGGGCCCGGTATATCTATAAGAAGTAATTTATAATTTTACCTGTGATGACTTCAAATATACTAAATCGTTTTAAAGTTTCCAAACTTCTAACTGCGACAATAGACAGATAATATGTGTACAAACTGTAGTCTTGATCGAAAAATAGTATATTACTTGGAAAGAACCGTAAGTGTTATTTTTGTAGCCTCGAATGCAGTTTAGTAATCCAAAAAGGTAAACTTACGAGCCGAGTATCAGTAAGTTATTTTTTGCCAAGTAATATATTGTACTATTAAATTGCATGTCATAATATATTAAAAACGAACTTGAACATTTCCCTAGCAGAAAAAGTAATTTTAATCCCGAAACACTAAAGTGCTTTTAATATTACTAAAGTTCTTTACAAAAAAGAGAAAAAGGAGGGGTATCGGTAAGCTAAGAAAATTGACCCCAATATGACAAAAAATTTAACTGTTTTTTTTTTTTTTTTTTTTTTTTTTTTTTTATGTATTTCTCATTATTTTAGTAAAGTAAGTACAGGACCCTATAACTTAACGCTACAGTAACTTAAAAGTAACAGTCTTCTTCACAAGAAATATCAACGAAATATGATCAAAATAGCTTTTTTTTACTATATTCAGTTTTTTTTATAATTGTCGCTTCTTTTTACTATATTCAGTTTTATTAGACATGAGTGCATTTTCTTAGCATTTTAATTTTTGTATTTTTATATATTTATCGACATTTAAAAAACAACATAGGTATATTAAAAAAATTGTCATGTTAAAAAATGCGGTCAAGTTTAAAAAAAAAACTCGATACAGCAAAAAGGAGTACATTTTTCCAAAAAAAGCCATTTTGACCACAGTTTGACGATTTTTTTGCAAAGAAAACGCAGTCGCTTTTAAATTGTAGTAGCGTTAAGTTATTGTCCTGTATATTACTAAAATAATGAGAAATATAAAAAAGAATACAGTAAAATTTACATATTATGGGGCCAATTTTCTTAGCTTATCGGTACCCTTCCTTTTCTTTAAGGTAGTAGTTTGGTAACTTGGATTGAAAAAATCGAACTTTTTTTTTTGCTTAATTCGAAAGTACACTATATTGAGAATGTACTGTGAAAATTTTAAAGTGAAATTCGAAATATGAAACGAGTTACAACGAATTTTCGCCTCATAGGCGTGCGCACCTCATAGGTGCGCGCCGAAGGTCGATCGGCTCCTGCAAGCGGTCCGGTATCGACGATTAATGTAAGTAAGAGTTTATTTATGAAAATTTGTTGCTGAAATATTAAACGCGTTTTTCTCAAAACAGCGTTTTTACGGTCGGCCCGGGTCATAACTTTCTTTCTATTCAACCTATTGCTCTGAAACTTAAACTGGTTATTCGACACACTTGTAGTTCTCGTCGGAACTAGAATTAATTTTTTCCACCCCTAACTTTCTTTTTTACAACCCTTTTTGTGCGACAAAAAAATGACTTTTTTTTCAAAGTCCGCCATTTTGTTATTTTTCGATCAAATTTCATAATTCTAGTTCCGACCAGAATGACATATCTACAGATTAACACTAATTAAGAATTGTTGATTTCAGATAAGCCCAAGAGTCAAAATCACCTGGGCCACCCACGTCCTTTTTTGAGGCGCCAGCTTCAAGTGGTAATAATAATAATAATAATAATAAAACAAAATTTAATTTATTGAAAAACATTTTTTTTGTTTCCTTAAGATGTAAATAAAAACATATTAACGATTCAAAACTTTTCATTTGTTCTTTCTAAAAAATAATGCCCCTAAAATGAAAAAAACGCCGTGAGCAGCGGGGCCCCATCACGGTAGTCGAATTTTCCCCTTCATCTTCGGTATTGAATGTCTACAAGCGAAATGTGATTGAAAGTCTACAACCGAATTGTCATTTTGTTGGTTTCAAAACTGGTGATGAGTGTTCGGCTGATCGAGGCTTTAAAAAAAGGTTTTAAGTATTTAAGGGCTGTATCTCAGTAAATTTCAATTTTGTGCCGAAAACAGGTAGCAGAAAAAAAGCCAACACAATTCGTACGAGGACATTCCTGCCCATGTTTATCCGCTAATTGCCTTTATGTTTTAGTTTTAAATATTAAAAAAGGACCTTAAATAGTAAACTGGAAGGCCTTTATAAAGATATTTTTTCTTTCCAAAAAAATCCAAAATTTCTATTTTATAAATACTAAAAATTCAAAATTCCTAATTTATAAATAAACAGTGACTTTAATAACATTTTTAAATTACTTAATATGTACGTATTTCATTTGTCATAAAAGTAAGTTCACTTTTTTTAAAATTTTTTAAAATTACTATTCGCCTACTTGTATTTAGAATAAACATAATGCTTTTAAAACACATTTAACAATAGCATTCAATTCCGATGTAAAAATGGGAGAAGTGGGGGGAAAAGTGATGCCGACTCCCTACAAGGTACTAGCTGGATACTAACTGAATACACGTACAAAATTTCAGCCCTCTAGGTTTCCTTATGGAGTCTCTAGACGTGTTAGAAAACAAGCAAAAAAATTAAGGAAATATTGGCGTGAAAATCGTGGGGGTAAGGGTTAAAAGTTGAAACCTCCAAAAAACAGTGTCTGGCTATTAGCTTAACCTGTACACCAAATTTCAGCCCTCTAGGTTTATTTGGGGAGATTTTGACCCGAACGAAACTGTTAAAAAACAAGAAAAATCATGTTCTTTTGGGTATAAAAATGGTGGGGGTAGGGGTTAAAAGTCGAGACCCCCAAAAGGCACCCCCTTGATACTAACTCAATCCGAATACAAAATTTCAGCCCTCTAGGTTTATTCGGGTGACCTGTGCGAGTGGTACAAACTTCGAAAACGTCGAAAATGCATGAAATTGTAGCTTAAAAATGAGGGGGGTGGGGGTAAAATATTAAAACCTCCAAAAAGCACAACCTAGGTACGAACTTTATCAACACACCAAATTTCAACCCTCTACGTTAATTCTGGGGGGCTGGGGGCCTGTTAGATCCAGCGAAAATCGTTTTTCCCCCCTCTACTCCCACCATATCATCCTAGGAAGCTGAATTTTGGATATGTTGTAGATAATTGACCGAAACATTATTTAAAACCGATTTGGAAAAGTTTTATTGCTTTTCCGCCCCCCACCACCCCCTTAAAGGTCGGGTCCGAAAAAAAATTTGCCCAAAATTTGACCCCACTTTGATAGTATTATTGTGCATCGGAATAAGCCCCACTTACCAAATTTCATCTCTTAACTTCCATAGGGGGGCCCTACACATATTAAAAGGTTGCGGGAAAATATATATATATATATATATATATATATATATATATATATATATATATATATATATATATATATATATATATATATCAGACATCTTTTTTTTTTACATAATCGTGTTCTACGGGTCCGAAAACGGATAGCGCCCCTGGTCTGGCCTCTCGCAGCTCTTATCGTATAGACTGTATAAGTCTAATTTTTCGGAGAAAATTCGACTAAAAACAGCGCGAGTTACTAGACTACTACTTTAAATTTTGAAGCTTTTATAAATAAAATTAATAAATTTAATATAAAAATGTACTGAAAACATTTAAATTAAAAGCTTGTATAAATGACTCAGCTTCGTCAATGACCCTCACGATTGGAAACGCATGCACACTAATAAATACAGTGGAATGCATGCGCACTAATAAATATAGTGCAATGTAGGTAATTATTTAAAATGAATTTTCAGAGAATAAAACTCATGACAATTAGATTAGAAGTTTATATTCTTATAGTCATACATAATTACAATTTAATGAACATAGATCTTATGTTTAGATACATTAGTTGTCTAATTAGAAGTTTCATACTAATTTGTAGAGTGTAGATCAACTAATTTGTAGAGTGTAGATCTGTAGACAATATTATCACCAGACTTGGGAAAACAGTGGTCCCTAACAGAATCGCCATATAAAATATTTTGGATTGGGGGCTATAAATTTTATTACAAAGCTGAGGATTTTCCTCTGGATTTGAAGAATAGCCTAAGCCATTTTTCATAATTTTTCATAATTTAATATATAATTTTAATTTTAAAAATAATTTAAAAAAAATTAATGTTGAATAAATAAGTGGTCGACTGTAATAGAGATTAATTTAGACGAATTCAAAACATTTATAATGTAAACAATATCTCTATTTCCTTTACGATTATTTAAATAATATGATATATGACTATATCTCACCTTCTTTATACCTGCTTTAATGTAAACAAAATTAATTGTATTAGTAGATTGTATCACTCTAGTAGGTCGCTCACAAGATTGAAGATGGTTTTGTTTTTGAATTAGAAAAAAAATATAAGATATGTATGTACATATAACAAGCAAAATGATTCATAATATTGACAATTAAAAAAGACAAACAGACACAAAACAACATTAACGATATGGTATTAGTAGTAAAACGTCGTAAAACTGATTTTTAAAAAGATTGATAATATTTTTACGTTTTATGACAGCCCTCCAGCTCTATTCGTAGCCCCCCAGTACAAAATATTTTATATGGCGACTCTGTTAGGGACCTTTTCTTCCCATCTCTGATTATCACACTTTTCTTCACTGTTTAATTATTTATATCCTTTTTCCGCCGTTTTCTCTGTATGTACCTTTTAACCGAGATTAAAAATTAATTTTAAATTATTCAAAGATCTTACTTAATAAAATGATCAAAATAATAAAACTCTAACTCCGACTGACTGACAGATAACGCACGGCCAAAACCAATAGGTCTATTAGCATGAAATTTTACACAAGAGTTCTTTAGGTATCGTAGCTGAGCACTAAAAATTGTTGAAAATTCATCTCTTTAGAGGTTTAAATTGGAAATGAAAATTTGTATTGCAGTTCATCATTTTTGAAGTTAGAAATACGAAAATTGATGTTTAGTCTTCTGTTTATAAATAAATAAAAGTTAGTTGTATAAGCGTTTTTGAAAATTCAAGAAGGGGGTTAAATGAGAGACGAGAGAAATTTTGTATGTGAATTATGTCATTTTTTGAGTTAAAAACGTCGAAGTTGATACTTCGGTGTTTGGGAAACCTCGAAGTCCGATTGTTCCTGAGATATTGTCGATGAGAAATCCTATCGGCCACACGGCTAAATTTTAAGAGCTATCAGATCAGAAACGGGCTGTGACGTAACATTCTTTTATACCGTTTGATCGGTTTTCCTATTGTGGCGGATGTAACTGACAGCCAGTGAACGTCTTCACGTAAATTTTGAGAACAAATATTAAAGTATTTTTTTTAACAATTTTTGGCATTATTTTTAAAAATGGAAAGGATATAGCAAGATAAGCATAGGGAAATGGCCCTCATAGCCGATATGCAGTAACATTGGTACCCCAAGTGATTACCAAATATAGGGTCATTGACCCTTAACCTTGATTTGTTTTTGAGATATTAACCAAAATATGTGTGAGTGCTGTAATTTTTCAAACTCAATTTTCTCAAAAACTATAACACTTAGGAAAGTAAAACGAGGCCAAAATTTAGGTAACACTTGAAACTATATTATATATTTTTTCTAATATTATTCTCTAAAATTTAAAAGTTCAAAATAATTGCATAAAAAATATTGTATTATTTATGATGATTCTAGTATACTTATACCTTTCAAAAAAATACAGAATATTGCTTACTTATATACTTACAGCACACCAAATTTCATTAAAATCGAAGAGGCGCTTTTTGAGTAATAAAAAATTTATTGAGTATATGGTATGTATTAGCCGTAGAAAAGAGTGCTTAAAAATAACTGTATAAAAGAAAAAGCTTTTAATTTGTTGGTAAATTTCTAGTATACTTACACCGTTCAAAAAAATGCAGTGTATCGTTTAGCCTATTTACTTATGCTACACCAAAGCTCATCATAATAGAAGATGCGCTTTTTGAATAATAATTGACTTATCAAATATTATATAGTTGGTAATATCTAACAGCAATATTTTCTAATTGTAGGAGGTGTGCATCTTATCTACTTAGGTACACCACATCAAAGCTCACTAAAATGAAAAGAGTGCTTTAATATGTGATGTAAGTAGATAAGATAGACCATTAGTAAATTAATTACTACTCAAAAAGGACCTTTTAATTTTAATGAGCTTTGATGTGATGTATGTAAGTAGATAAGATAAACAATTAATAAATTAATTATTACTCAAAATTACCCTTTTAATTTTAATGAGCTTTGATGTTGTGTACGTAGATAAGATAAACAATTAATAAATTAATTAACACTCAAAAAGCGCGCTTTTGATCAAAATTTACGGAAAAACGTTACATATATATATATATATATATATATATATATATATATATATATATATAACATAGTTCCAAGCATTACCTAAATTTTGGCGTCGGTTTCATTTTCCTAGGTGTTATAGTTTTTAAGAAAATTGAGTTTGAAAAATTACAGCACTCACACATATTCTGGTTAATATCTCAGAACAAATCGAGGTTAAGAGTCAATGACCCTATATTTGGTAATCACTTGGGGTACCAATGTTCCTACATGTATTATTAGAGACATCGGCTATGGGGCCATTTCCCTATGCTTATCTTGCTATACCCTTTGTACGCATTTTAAAATAGTTTCCTAAACTTTGTCAAGTATCCTATTGTCTCATTTAGGATGATTTTTGTAATTTTTATATTGTAAGACACTGTAAGTGTTAAAAAAAAGAACTAACTGGTTTATAGATGTTTAATAAAATATTTTAGCAAATATTAACAGGCAAAAGTTTCACATGGTTTGTAATTATTTTTTATTTGTAATTTCATTAAGTCTTGTTCAGTAATTCTTTATTTCATCTACATTTCTCCAACTGTTCGTACGTTACTGATTTTCTTCTTTTGTAGTTACTAGAGATGTGAAGTCTAGATTATATTTCAAAAATAAATAATTCATATACAAATATAAATATAAAATTATTTTTAAATAGCTTAATAAATTCCCGAAAATGAAGCCATTCCGTTACATAGACTAACAAGACACAAAACAAACTGAGAAAAGAAAACCAAAAATAAAGGAAACCATTTTCCTGCTGACACAAGGGAAAACGCGACGGTAATAAAATGAAATAAAAATCAATTTTTATTGATCACACAATAAAGAAACGGAAAAAGTGTAACACTATCAATATATGAACAACATAATATTATTATATCAAATATATTGAAAGACCGTATAACTACTACCATTGATATACAGGACGATTCAGAAGGGAAAACAACTCTTGTTATGGTAAACGTACCACTGATTTTGAATTTTTTATGTAACAAAATACTTGGAAATCTATTTGCACTTATTAACCTAAGAGAAACAAAAAAATATTTGTAAGTTTCCTAACCCACGAATTGTTTTATGAATAGAACTTTAGTATACACTCCGAAATTTCATTTTTTGTTCAACACAATTAACCGAAAATCTATATCATCGTTCTATCACAAAAAACTAAAATTTTATACATTTCAAACAACTGAGTTTCAAATATACTTCATAGAGCCAAATTTTTAAATATTCAACTGATTTATTGTGAGTCTACTGATGGTATCTGAATAGTTTGTGATAACTGAGGATTTCTCAGTCCCCTTTTGGGTAATTTGATAGCATCTGAAATGAAACAAACGATGCTAAAGCTCCAGAATGACAACCCTAGTCAAAGCTTTCAATATTCATTTGAACCAAAAATACTATAAGTTAAAATGATTAAGTAGACTTCATGAGGTCATTAAGACAGAAGCTTCCACCCAAGGATAATTATGAAAGAGCACGGTTCTACCTATTTTTAACTGTTCTTGATTTTTTTCTGAAATGTTCAACATTACGCCGGATTAGTTAAAAAAATAAAATTACTATTCGATAAAAGTTAAATCCGAAAAAATTTATATATTGGTAAAATTAAGTAGAAACAGGACAAACCTCACATTCAGTCAAAGTATAATTAAATCCCTTTCTCCATTTATTAACAATTTTAAAAAAGGCATTTAGGTATTTATATCAATATATGATTTTTTAGATCTAACCAGTTTTCCAGCTTTTTCAGTATTGACGTTGAGTTGTAGTCAGGGCCGTGGAGAAACGGTGGGCCTCAAGAAAAAAGCATCTCTCTTAAAAATTTCTCCCCAAAAATAAAGGTTGAGTAAAAAAAGCTGATTTTACTTTTTTCCGGGCTCCCATTGACCGCTACGGGCCCCCTCTTCCAGCCCGAGCCCCAGAGTTGAAACCCCGGTCACCCCACCACCTCGACGGACCTGGTTGTAGTAGGAGAAGGCGGGACAAAACGAAGTAGTTAAGTTTTGATGATAAATGAATCTCAAAGTTTTTGATAAATGAATCTCAGAGTTTTTTAGATCAAAACTTTTTTTTAAAATTATTTCTATTATCTTTGATAGAATTGTAAATTAAACCAGAAGAAAAAAACAACAAACGTTTGACGATTATATAAATATATAAAATGGTTTTTCTCCCCGTTATGCCCCATACCTGGCATAAAAGAGAATACCTAACAGCACAAGACCTTACATATATAATTTGTAACCATTTTGCAGAAAAACAAGTCTCTTTAATAAATAAAATAAACAAACTATTATATGTGTATATAACAGTCAACAAAAATTCAGTTACGTTGATATGTGAGGGGCGAGATGGGGTTTAGCTACAATGTATGCTCCATCTTGCCCAATACATGATAACCTGAAATTGAAATGAAATATTCTATAATAATAAAAAATAGATAAAGGATTACGATATTGCCTAACAATCCATTTCATTCTCTATTTAACGTAATCTCATACATCTCAAATTTTCAAAGAGCACACTACACAACCAGCATCCCTTGACGAATTTCAACAAATGAAATGTCTATTAGTAAAGGATAATCTCAGAGGTGGCCTAATGAAACCCAAATTTTGAAACTCGGCTTCGTTTCTAAGTTACGGGTCTTCAAAGTTTAACAAACAACTGATATTAGATAATTATTATTGTTCGGACAGAAGAAAGATGTTTAGGGCATTTTTCACCATTTACACTTACTAGGTGTAAAGTTCGTGTATTTAGCTATAAAAAATGTGTGTTTCTAAATTCTGCGATCGTCAGTACTTTTTAAAATCCGTAAGATACTTATAGCCGTAAGAAATTTGCACTGAATAATCGGAACGCTTGGTGATTTTATCCGGAGATATACGCCCCCCTGCTAATTTATAGCCAATTAATAATCTATAGTACAGCCATTCTTTTGTTACGGACATGACATTTTCTCGCACTTTACACGCCTTCTCATAAGGGAAAAATATAGCAGTTATTGTTTTCTTATAAATTTTCAATACTAAGCAGATAGACAAATATGTACACAATATTTGTACTGAATATAAAATACATAACATTATTAGTTTTAATACTAGAGCTAATAAAGTTTGTGTTACGGACGTGACAAAAAAGTACCTTTTGTCGCGTCCGCAACGTATCTTTAGCATTAAAACTAATAATGTTATGTATTTTATATTCAGTACAAATTAATATTGTGTACACATTTGTCTTAGCATTGAAAATTTATAAGAAAACAATAATTTCTATTTTTTTTTCTTACGAGAAGGCGTATAAATGTGCGTGAAAATGTCATGTCCGTACCTAAAGAATGGCTGTAGGTATATGTATCAGTTTGAATATTTTTAAGTAACTAATTTTACCTGTCAGTAGATAACAAATCGGGAGCCAACTAACCTACGACCCTTTTTCAAGATAACATTAAAATCTGACCGCGGGAGCGAACCCTTCTTACTGCAAAGGGTATGTTTCAAAAGAATGGTTGAGTATTAAGTTACCTACGTCAGTAAGATTTTCAAATAAATTTGTATTCATTATACATTTTTTACCCAATTTGAATGGATCACTTTAAATCGTGTAATTTCTAACACGTTTCAAATCGTGTATTTACTTCTCTTTCTGAACCACTCTGTATCGATATACATAGTTCCGTATCTCTAAATATATAACTACATGACATGTACACTATATGTAGATAGATATACTCATTCATAGACTAGATATGTACATTTTTATTTTGCAATAATAAAAATGTGACTCGGGCAATCATACAACTTCCTCAACTATTGTGAACTATGGTTGTTACTTCGTGCTCCGTGCTCCGTGCTCCGCGTTGTAGTGACGCTGGTATTGGTGCTATACATTGCACTGTGCAATGGATAATAATACTTGTATCAAGATCATTTTCGTCGTTACGGTGAAGAAAATAAATGGAAGAAGCACGAACAGATTGTCACAATAAAATTGATATAAATAAAAGAGTGAATAGTATAAGCAAGTGAGTGAGGAGTGAGCACAAGTAAGAAGTTATGAGCACGGCATACACACATTATATTATGGATACCAAGGCAATCTATTTAATTTTTTGATAGATGAATGTGACGTCATCCGGACCGATCTACTGAATGAGATATATGAATGTATACTCAAAAACTACCAAAAAAGGAATCAAAAATGTTGATTTATTTCATTTTATTTTATTTGCGCATTGAAATTTATTAATTAACCTGAAATTTAATGTTAAATAAAACCACCCCTCTGATATTTATATGACTTATTGCATTTATTAATAAATATTTACAAAATAGTTTTGTTCAGTTTTCTTTCTTAATATGTTTATGCACAGATTAGTGTTTATGTTTGGAAACTTTATGATCTAGTATTTTAATACGATTGTACAAGTGTATTTTGAAGTAGGTGCAAATTTTTTACCTTCAGTGGTAAATCAATATGTTATGATTGATGAATAAATTATTTATAAATTTTTACAAGATTATTTATAAATTTTTTATTGGTCTATATACCATTTTTATTTATTAATCTAAAAATGAAATTAGTAAGTAAAATGCAAAATAATCTTAAGAATATTTACTTTTTTGCACACCAATCTCCTTAAATTTAACTTCATCGTTTTTAATATTATGCTGCGTTTTCGTTTCCTTTGTTTTATGCTTGTAATTATTACTTTTTATTGAATTTAATATTAAAAGCGCATAATTTTAAAACCAAACCGTTTATAAATTTTCATAATTTCCGACACTTGTCAGTTGTCTTTTATGCTATTTTTTCTGTTTTCTGTTTTCTCTTTCAGTAACTGTATTAAGCTAGGGAAGATTTTTAAATGGTAAAGCACCTTTAATTAAATGTCGTTTTTCTACTGGAGTATTTCATAATTTTTGTTTTAAACTAAAGTAGTCTGGTTCCTCAAATTGATTAGAGCAAATTTTTGTTGTCACTAAATTAAAAATGACGTTTTACCCACATGCTTTTACCCATTTTGTACAAATAATCCCATCAGACTGAAACGCAAAAAATTTAATTTTTTTATTATTTTTAGATTTTTTTTCACTATAATTATTTTATATATTGACCGTAAATTTAACTATTTTAAATATTTTATAAATTTTACAATTCAAAATACTTAAATAATTTAAATTCAAAATATTTAAACAGTTTTGACATATGTTAAATTATTTATCTCGGTCAAAATGACGTCACAAAATGTATCTAATGGCGACTGTAAACTGCTAATTACAATGCCTTCTATAATATAATAATATTTGTATGCCGTGGTTATGAGCAATAGTAAAGAGTTGATATGTACGTACATTGTATACGCATTCATATACCATGTGAGTTTTTTGAGAGTTGCCACTTCTATTACAACCAAATTTTTACGATAGAAATGGTACTGGAAAAGGTTCTTTTCTTGGATGTAATGGAAATGTAATCATGAAAAACACTATCGGTTGAAGTAGCCTCAAGTACATATGCATATTTTTACCGCCTAACTGATAAATTAAAGAAAAATTAAAAAATTAAACTTGGGTAAAAAAAAAACTTTTTTGCTCATTTATGTTGTTAATTAATGAATTAGAACAGTTTTATCGAAAAATTAATATGTAGTCCCATTTAAGAATCTATAAGTTTGTATCATAGCTCGAAAACCATAAGAGCTAAAAAGCTCCTGACTATAGCAATCGGTTGCCCCCGTCGATATCTACAACTCTTATTTGAACAATTTTTCGATTAAATCAACGGTTTGGCTGTAATAAAAATGGCAACTCTCAAAAAACTCACACAGTATGTATGTATAGCTGCTGTTGCTTGCTTGCCACGACATTATGTGCAATGTTTGCTATTCTGCTTGTCAAATTTTACACTATGCAAGTTTAGTAAATGCTTGTCCGAATAATATCCTGGAATTTAGAACAGCATGAATTGATTAGTGCTGCAAGATTGCGAGTGGCTTATCAATTTTTTATGTCCAAAATTGAAACCTTTTCATAAATATTCGATATAGTAATAGTCGTAATATTATAAATGTGAAAGTAAGTACGTTAGTTAGTTTGTTTGTTTGTTTATCTGTCTTTCATGCCTTAACCTCTTAAACAATCGAATTCAAACTTTGCACAGTTATTAGTGAAATGCCACAATAAAAATTTCAATTTTAGAAACCAAAAATATCCTTTTTAATTATAAATATAAATATAAATGTTTAGATGACTGTAATAGTGAAATGAAAAGGAACATTGGGAGTAATAAGTCATCGGTATAAAAAAATAAAAAGAGAAGATTTCATTCTTTTAGCGAATTTCCAGAAAAAATTCTGGAAATTCAGCTATTACAGTAGGTGTCATGACGCAACTTGAGCCCGGGACTATGGCAGAAATTTGTTTTTAGGTCCCTAGAAACCGAAAATAATATTCACTAAAATTTATATATATATATATATATATATATATATATATATATATATATATATATATATATATATGTATGTATGTATATATGTATCAGCACGATAACTCTCGAACGAAATGTCCTAGGTTTACGAAATTTGGTGACAACGTTAGAAGTCCAAAAATCGTGGATGAGTTCTTCAGCCAGACACGTCGGATGCCAGGAACATGGTTTTTGATCTGGCAAAAAATTAGTTCTTTGCCAAAATTTCCACTTATTCAAAAATTTTTGCTAAATTTTTTTACATCATTTAAAAGAAGAGAAAAAATTACATAAAAAAGGTCTTTAAACTATTATTCTATGTCAACTAGTTTCCGAGAAAAACTAATTTTTATAAACGGAAATTCGCTATGTTATGCAGGATGCTGGGACAGGGGTATTAATTATTTCTAATCAACAACCAAGATAATAAAACGATGTATTTTTATAGTTAATACCTATACGTTATACTGTAACAGCTAATGTTAATTTGTTATCATTATTCAATCTAAATTAATACATAATGCACGTCAAATTGATATAAATAATTGAGAGAAAGGAAACAGCAACACAGATGAATAGGTTGAGCGAATGGGTGCCTACAGGCATGAATGAATAAGATTTTTAAGAATAAGTCATTTTTTGATTCAAAATGTTTATAAACATTTCAAAATGTTTATAAACATATTGAAAATGTTTATAAACATTTCCTAATTCAAAATGTTTATAAACATATTGTTTGAAGTTACGTCTTGAATAGCGTTACTTTTCAAGTTTATGAAACTTTTATTACTTTTGTTTAAATTTCATTTCTCTTTCAAAAATATTAACACTATGAGGCCCGAGCACTTTCATAGTAAACTTCCCCGGAAGCCGGCAATATTTAAAAAAAAAAACTTTATACATATAAACAAATACATAAAATGATTCAAACACTGACTAGATTCAACACAGTTCAACATGTATGTGTAAAACTGTAAACATACGTACGTGATACGTACATACTACATATACACTGGCATTCAAATCAATTTTATTTAAAAATATAAATTATATTTTTTATGTATTTTTTGTTTATCTTAAAATTTTTTAAACATAGAAACCAAAAGAGTAGTGTATGTTGGTATGTATTTGTGTGAGTAGGAACACATCCGTATGATGAATGAACATCGCACATATAATGCGTAACCAACTAATCAATTAATCATTGATCGCGGTTGGCCTCTGGGGATGTTTTATTTGGTTTCGGATGCCGAAGCCATGGGACTGAAAGTGTTAATATTTTATGTATTTACTAGCCGTATGCCCGATAGGATTTCCCATCGACAACATCTTTTTATTACGTACTCACTTTCTGCTCACTTTTAATGTTTTTCAAAAGCCTAAATCAATACCTATCCACGTTTCCAACTTCAAAAATGATGAACTTCCCATTTAAATTTTCATTTTCTATTTTAACGCCTTAGGGAAAAAATTTCCAGAAACAACTGATTTTTATTTATAAATAGAAACCTAAACGCCAATTTTAATAACATCTATGCTTAATTTCGTCTTTCTAAACTCAACAGTTGAGGTTGTGCGTTGTCTGTCAGTCAGAGATTTATTTAAATAAGATATTATCACAGACCAATGAACATATTATGTATTATATTATATAGACTGATAATAGAAATATGTATAATGAGGCAACCACATACGACCAAGTTCCGACCTTAATAAGATTCTGTTATATAGTAATGGATTCGTATCCGTAGTTACCTTTTCAAATAATTATTGTAAAAGTATAATATTGATAATAAAATTTTACTTTTTGAGAAGAAACTGCAAAATTTTTAAAGAAGAAAAGTGGTATTCGCTTTATTTTCAAAATACGTACGTATACAAATTATGTCCTGGAATAATTATAGTCGCATTTGCTGAAAAATTGACATTATATTATTTCATTAAATTTCACTCGTCTCACCCTTATTATCTGCTTCAAAAAAAATGTCTAGAAACTGGCTTTATGCTTTGTCTAGTAGTATAATATAATAGTGTTCATTGGTCTGTGGATATTATTTATTTTAATAGCCATAGAAACATTTTTTATGTATCTCTAACTTCAAAAATGACGAATTTCCATATGAAATTTCGTCCCGAATATAACCCATTTAGGGGACGAATTTTCAAAAATCCTTTCTTAGTGCTCATCTACGTTACATAAAGAACTCCTATGCAAAATTTCATTCTTCTAAATCCAACAGTTTAGACTGTGCGTTGTCTGTCAGTCAGTCAGTCAGTCAGTCAGTGTTAGAAATTTATTAAGTAGATGTTATTAAAATTGAATTAAAAATTTTTTCTAAAGTTACCTTGAATCAGGGTTTACTAAATATACAGGTTGCGTAATAATCCGATTAATTTAGCTCTAAAAATAGTAGTAAAGATACAAAAATTAGGGGAGAGCTGAAAATTGGCACGAATGTTCGGAACACCATTATAAATAAGTGTTGAAAAGTCCTCATCAATCCTGTACGTGGAAAAAATTTTATTCAAGGTCAAAGGTGTCAGATCATATAATTATCTATAAAAAATGTCTCAATACTTTTTTTCCTAAGAGCCACCGTTTCTGAGATATAGCTATTATAAAAAATCTCCCACTTGCGCCGGAAAAACTCCTTAACACAATTTTTTGTAATTGCAAAAAGGGATGTAATGCAAAATGCGGCTGCAAAAAATTGGATTGTTTTGTTCTCTTGCATGTACTAGTTGTCAAGGCCAGTCGTGCTCTAAGCTTGAATCATCAACAGAAGAGGATTCGTATGATACCAACGAGAAGACATGTGATGCATCGCTATTGAGGCAATTTATTTGCGCCCAACAAGAAGAAAAAGAAGAAGAAGAAGAAGAAGAACAAGGACAAGAAGGAGAAGAACAAGAAGAAAAGGAAGCTGAAATATTAGACGATTCTGAATCTGACAAATAATTTCACTCACTTTTTTAATATCTATACCGCTTTCATAATTCCCAATACTAATTTTTTTATTATTCAACAGTTTTCAATTAAACAGCATCACCATAGACCGCGGAATAGGCCCACCCGGGAAATCTTTTAAAGAAACCCGCTAAGTACACTACCTCACAGGTGGCATGGTTTGTAATAGTTATATCTCAGGAACGGTGCCTCTTAGAAAAAAAGTATTTAGACATTTTTTATAGATAATTATATGATCTACAATTTTTGTCTGACCTAATTTTATGGTAAAACTTACCGTTTTGCTGAAAAACCCATTTTTGACACCTTTGACCCTGAATAAAATTTTTTCCAAGTACAGGATCGATTGGAACTTTTCAACACTTATTTATAATGGTGTCCCGAACATTCATACCAATTTTCAGCTCTCCCCTAATTTTTGTGCCCTTGCATGTTTAATTTGACCGGTGTATAAATCACAGCATTTTTAAAATATCCAGTGATCTGCAATTCCCGGGCCGTATTCAGTAAAAATTAAATATACTATATCTAAACTTGTAAATATGGTAGGAGACATCCACTGTTGTTTAAATATATATTGATACTTATTACTATAATTAATTTGTTCAAAAAATTTTTTTCGCTTTATGATTTGAATTTTGGACCCATATTATTTGAGTAGTTCTTGTTTCAACCATATTTTTGGTTTATAAATATTTATGTTCTTGTAATTTGAACTACTATTTTAATTCATTTTTATTTATACCCATTTATTAAAATAAGTTTAAAAAATAGTAACATAAAATTTACTGAGAGGATCATTAATCTTAGAATGTCTATAATCTCCTTCAATAAATATAATTTTTCTTTGCCACTCTATAAAAAATTGTCAAATACTAATTTTCACTGGTGGTATTTAAAAGAAAAAAAAACTAATAGGAAAATAACGTATCATATAAAAGTAAAATTAACTTATTGAAAATAAAATAAACTCCGGTTTACGATAAGAAAACATGTTATTATTTAATATTATTAATACGAAATAATACTCCGCCTTGCTAAATTTTCCAGACCATCTTCCGTCACTTTCTGATACGAACGATTCTATATCTTCAAAAGCTACGTTTTTTAGAATGCCTTTCAATAATACTGCGATAGTAAAATACCTTCGTCTTCAGCTACTATTCTATTTTGCTCACTCTTGAAATTTTTTTAAACGATATAAAAAAAAATACTTGAGTTTGTCTCTGTACAATATTTATGTATAAACAATGATAAGGGCAAAAGAGCTAAAACATTATATTTTTATGAAAAACTAAGTAAAATATTTACTTCAGTTAACGTAAAATACTTTCAAAAAAAATTATTAAAGTACTTAATTAACAATTCACTCAAATACACGCAAAATATTACGAACAAATGCCAGAAATAAACAGAAATCTTTATTAACAACAAAGTAAGGTAGTTTTCGTATCCTTAACAATCCTAATTAACAATCCTTATATAAATTAATTCTTTATTTGTACCTATTATCCCCAAGAATGTTTGGAGGGAAGGGGGGATAGACTGATCATATTTTAGGATATTCTGACTAAATGAGAAAAGAAAATGAAATTGAATGATACAGGTTAATACGAACTCTTATATCATTGCAA
The DNA here is from genome assembly GCA_035578155.1 of Brachynemurus nebulosus. Taxonomy (NCBI): domain Eukaryota; kingdom Metazoa; phylum Arthropoda; class Insecta; order Neuroptera; family Myrmeleontidae; genus Brachynemurus; species Brachynemurus nebulosus. The sequence goes on along the minus strand of JAPWDM010000006.1, from coordinate 5,771,171 downwards.
AAATTCAATAGACCGTCTACTATTGTAGGATCTGATTATTTTAACGCTACCTCAAGAAATTTTTAACTTATGCCTCAATTTTAAGACGTTTTTTATTAGTTACAGTTGCTAGGTATAAAATTCGTTTATTTAACTGTACAGAATGTTCGTTTCTAAATTTTGGAAAAGTCAAAACTTTCCTAGGTTCATAAGATACGTATAGCCGTAAGAGATTTGCATTAAATCATCTAAATGTTTGATAATTTTATCCGGAAATATGCTCTCCCTATACTAATTAAAGTACATAGCATAAAAAAAAAAAAAAACATTTTGTTAGAAAATATGAAACTAATCAATAAATTATAATATTGCGAGTCGACTACCGAGTTTTAGTTACAGCTAACTTTCGGCATTAATCCTTTCCCCTTTACACATACGTTCACTAAAGCACCCTCTAGACGATAAATATATTGATCAATATGCATTGATAAATACGTATTGAAGGTTCCATCAATACGCTTCAATATAGCTTCAATATGAGCTCCATCAATACGATGACTAGACATTTTTGTGAGATGTGCTTTTATGATTGTTGGTTGTGTTTGGAAAATTCGTGATCTGTTGTTCAAGTTTTTATTTTTATTACTTATTTTTTCCAATATGAAGTACTGGTGTCTCATAGAGACATGATTTTGGTTTGGGGATATCGTCAGTTGATACTGATCGCTTCGCACTTTCAATAGCCCTGAAGTCTTTCTTGAAATTAGTACGCAAAGTATTAATTATTTTTCAGTTTGTCTACAGTAAAGTCTGGTTTTGTGCAAATTAATGCATCAACAATCTTTTCCATACATATCCGCTCCTTAGCTTGATTAAAGTAATCTTTCGACTTAACTTTCCACAGTTCCGACGAATCACGATAAAGGGTAATTAATAGTAAAATAAACTCACGTTCGGACTCTGATTTTTCACTAGAGTCGGACATCACGTAGGTAGTAAAATACAATAATTATATTGTTAACACTTCGATATCTAAAACAAGACTAATGCAAATATTGATCAATATACCTTATAACGTCAATATGAGCATCAATATAGCTTCCATCAATACGCTTCAATATAAATTTCTATCAATATGCTTCAATATGCTATCAATATGTCTGAAACTCTCCTAAACGATCAATATAGCCTTTCAATACGTATTGAATTGATCCTCTAGGAGGTGCTTAACACTAGTATGGTGTTCCCTCCACAATTTCGCATAATTAGCGGCAACTGAGTATTCAAGTCTACCTAATCTATCTATCTATTGATGTTACTTATACGTAAATTATGTACATCAAGTTTCAAGTACATTGTGATTTTGCATTAGTGACACAAAAAAAAACTATGTATAAGGTAACGGGCCTAGTTTCTGACCTTTTAAGAGTGACGGCTGAGGTTAAACGACAGTAACAAATGTAAGTTTAAACTTTAGAGACAATTAATAATTTTATCAACTAGTTTATGGCTTTCAAAATAAAGTCATACAAGTAAAATAATTATTTGAATTGAATTAATAATTTAAATTAATGTTTTAAAAATTGACAAAAAGGACCCAGTTTCTGACCTTCAAAATTTCTCATGTGACAGTTTTTGACCCTGACAGTGGCCTAGTTTCTGATCCTTAAATTTAAAAATACAGTTTTTTAAAATTTAATTTATAAATAATTTTTTATTGATAAAAATGAATGTTTAATGTTATATACGTTATGAAAAATAACAAAAACTAATCGAAGATAACTATAAATAACAAAATAACTAACAAAAACTGGTTAGAATTTAATTGGGCCATACCACTTTAGAAGTGACCCTAGTAATTGACCCTCATATTTCAATAATAAAAATCATTCTAAGGTATTTTATAAATATTTTAAAATAAATTTTAAACAAATATTAACCTGCTCATATATTTTTAATTAAGTTTTCACACTTACATGATGAATATTGCACAGATCAAAATGAGTACTTTGTAACATAAACTGTTAGGAAACTACCAAAAAAATAGTTTTTACACACATTTTAAACTTAAATTTTTTTTTTTATTTAGTTAATATATTCGAAACTTTTTAAATTGCTGTTCATTAGACACAGAATAGGTTACTTTAAATTAAGAATTTATTTTTTTTCTTATTTAAAATATAGTTTTTTTATTAATTTATAACAAAGTTGAAAAGTTCAGAAACTGGGCCAGGGTCAATTACCGGGTCTTTTACCTTATATGTAATGTATTACAAAATAATATTAGGTATAAGTGGTACCGACACGCCTTACGAGTATTACGGACTACGCTGTGGTAGTGTTTAACTTGCAATAACTGATTCACAAGGTGTAAAAAATAAAGTCAATAATTACAATTTTTAAATACATAAAGCTATTCCCAGATTCTTACTGGAAATTATTTTTTTTGCTATATCGACTGAATAAATGTAATAATAATAGTAAAATTTGTTTAAATAGTGTCGAGCATGTTTAAAACTATATGAAAATATACCTTCAGAAAATAATACGGACAGTTTTAATATGCATATGTTATGCGAATCTGTTGAGGCATAAATGACTTAACTCAAAATTTACCCGAATATTCTGTCTTTGTAATCGTTTTCATCATTAATTTTTAACTAGTGTCATCCGTTCTGATAAGTGTTGATACACTGCATAGCTTGCATAGCATACACGGCATACATGACATACATATGCAACGTATGTTTTGTAAGTATAATAGAGATAATATAACAGATATAAACTAAAGAGTGGTGGCTCTCGATAACTTTCCATTTCCAAGAAATTTTTGCCCATACAGCCCCGTAAGCGAAAGGTTATCGAGAGTCTACTGTAATAACTTGTTGACTTATTCAAACCCTATAATACGGATTAATACTAAAATCCTTAAATTATACAAAAAGTTACACGAAAATTTAAAATTTTAAACAATGTTAGCACACAAAATTTTTGAATAAGCGTAAAAAGCAATAATCCACTCTTAAAAATTTACACAATAGGCAGTATATCGCGCGTTCTCGGTCCCAACCTCGTATATCAAGAACTAATGTTTTAGGACACACAAAAAACATATTAAATACTGTATTTATATATATACTTATCTATATATATTTGTATATATATATATATATATATAGGTAGCCAACATCAAAAGGCCGTAATTAGCATAAATTTTAAGTTCATAGTGATGAAAGCACAGATTTAAATACGTTTTTTTTTTGTGTGTCCAAAAATTGGGATTTTTTAGATACGAGGTTGGGACAGAGAACGCGCGATATGTAAGTTAGTACGATAATATTATTCTTGTTTTTTTAATTATTCACTTGAGATTTCATACCTATATTTTGTACTATGAATATGAAGAGGGAATTATAAAAATCTCTTTTACATAATACCGGGAGATAATTATTTAATTAATTAAGGAAATGGGGAGGAGAAATATCATTAATTAATTTACTTGGAACAGGGTGAATAAAACAATATTTTACTCACTTCATTGAATGTAAATGATTGTGTTTTATAATCGGTTGTTTTGTTAGGTCATGTTCTTGTCTGAAAAAGAAGAAATTAATGAGTATTTTTGATTTCTAAAAGTGTTGAAAACATTAAAGAAAATTTAATTCAGACCCTGTTAAATTAAAATAACAAATTTTAAATCGAAAACAAACTTTATATTAATTTTGTATGAATGTAAGTATATTCAAAAACTACGGAAAAAAGTGCGGATTTATTTCATTTTACTTTGTTTTTTATTAGCGAATTTCCAAAACTGGAAATTCAGCTATTCAATATTACAGCTGTATTTTAAAGTAGGTACTTTAAGTTATATTACAAGCGTTTTTTTGCCTTCAATGGTAAGGCAAGTTGTATTGAGTCGTTGATGTGTTAATTTAAAAAGAACTATTAATATAAGGTACCTAAGGCATTTAAGGCCCAGCGGGTAATAAGGCCCATTAGCTATATTTCTTACCAAGAAAAGTTCTCTAACTTATCAACAAGTTTAAAATGAACTTTCAATCATTTCAAAACCAGATACAAAAGTTGAGCTACTCAGAGTAACAAACTCATGTCATATTTTAACAAACAAATTTAGAGGTTACATTTTCGTTCGTTGATATAAAAATTGTGCACATTGTAAGTGTTATATTAATGATTTTTTAAAGGTATGTTTCTTTCAAATTGTTATCAAAATTGAAAAAAATTAATATTCTTTAAGTTTTACATCAATTAAGTTAGTTTATTTCTAAAGTATTTATATAAAATGTATATAAGCATAAATATTGACATGTTGGTAATAAGGCCCATGCAAATTTTGTTTGGGCTTTATTACCAACACAATTAAAATCATACACTACAAAGTCAAATCAATTAAAACAGGTCTGAAGTCATTAACAAATGAAGCAAAATTAGACGCACAACCTTAAATTACTATAGTTACTCTAATATAAAAGTAACAAAAAGGAAAAAGGACAAAAAACTAAGTACATTTAATTTTGATTTATTTGTTGCATTTGTTTAATGATGCCAGATCAGTTTTAGTTGGTTTGGTCGAATTTTTATTTTTATTCGTTAGTGTTTGGAAGTATGGCTGATAAAAAGAAGAGACCGTTGTGGTCTGAGGAAGCACTGGCATCAGCCTTAAGCTATGTCACTCGACATGGCAATCAAAGAGAGGTTGCAAGGAGATTCGGAATTCTAAGAAGAACTCTTAGATTTAATATTTATTTATTTCGACTTAATATATTCAAACACCTAGTACTTGACTTATTCGAAAAATATGATAAAAAAATTAAAAATTAAAAATAATGACTTAGGTAATTTTTTTATTGTTGTTTTCAATAACAGTCACGCAGTCAAGCGAGATTCAAGGATGTTCGAAACTTTTTTGAACGTGTAAAAATAACAAAATATTTTGATATATAAGTTCAAGTTATTCTTAAAGTATTTTCAAGTTCAAGTTATTCTTAAAGTAATTAAAATCCCCCAATTAATTTAAAAAAAAAAAAATAATAAATGTACTGTTTCAGGCAGTTGTAATAGGTGGGCCTTATTTTCTACACCAGTCGGAAATAAGGCCCAATTGCAGACACTTTTTAAAATCAAATTTTTGACTTGTATAATTACAAATTCATTAATTTTTTTAGGGATTTTTATCAAAAAATAAGTAATTTTTTATAATTAAATACTATGTTTTTGATATTTTATAAGATATATAAATAATAAGCATATTTTGCTTAGGTGGGCCTTAATTGCCTTAGGTACCTTATATTTTATATGAGCCGAAATTGACTCCATCTTTCATAGACACAACAAATTGTGAAACGGTTAATCATAAAAAAGTTCTTTCAAAATATTTTTTCACTTATTATTACGCGAGAGGTTTGTATTTTTTTGAATTTTGGGTTTGTGTAACGAAAATTTGTTGCTTAGCAATTTAGCAAGAAAAACTGTCAGCTAATAAAAACGCGACAGTGAAGCTGAAACGTTTTTGCGTTGACAATTCTTTGAATTAAATTGCTTTTAGGCAAGAAATTTGAGTTGTAGAAAACACAAATTTATTCAGAAAAAATATAAAACCCAAGTGTAATACGATAAGACAATTTAACGAAGAAAATAAATTACATTGGTATTACGGTTCTGAAATCAGTTAAAATTATCAATACGAATTTTTGTTTGGTTTTTATTGTGTTTACCTACAGTGAAATGACCAACGAAATGTTTTGTATCACTTTTTTCGCCGTAAAAATCTATCCTAACTTTTTTTCCACGGCAAAAGTAATTAAAACTAGGGGAAGGTAGCCCAAAACGAGTAAGCTAAGATTAAACGCCCAAAAAAGTGGCTTTTGACCTCGATAAGCAGATCTTTTTTATATTATCAGATAGAATAGTCATCGAACCATAAAATGAAACTTCGCTTAAGAAATTTTTGTACGATATTTATTTTTAATAAAAAAAAATATAAAACCTCTACAAAAACCCGCTTTGCCCGTATAGGTATCCTAAAGCGGGTAATGCGGGTAATCCTCTTTGGGCAAAGCGGGTAAGTACATTATGTATTTTATATACTGTTATTATTTTTTAATATAAACTGTCTTAATCGTATAGAACTTAACAATAAAATAATTAAGTAAAAAAAATTGAAAAAAGACAAAAATAATAAATGTATAACAATTAACTGTAACTTTCTTTACAACATCCACATTGGAGTATATTGCTTCAGGTGGTTCCATACCAAAATCACCACAAATAAGGTAGGAATATTATTTTTAAGCTTTTTCCCTCATTCCGTCGTAAAAAGAAGATTTTTTTTTCCTTTCCACCAGTTTTTTCCATTAAGATGCTTCTATTTTGTCTACCCGCTTTGCCCCTACCCGCATTTCCCAAAAAGACTTAATTTTGTTAACTTAGAATAATTTTATAATAAAATCCGATGTCTATCTTTTTCTACATTAAAAGTTAAATGATGATAATATAATGCGGTCATACCAAAAAGATTACAAATAAAAAGGTTTGTGACTAGTCACAGAATATTTATGGTCAAAATTTTTAACAAAACCAACAAAAAAAATTGATGACGCTTAATCAGGACATTAAACGACACAAGCGTTCAAGTGCTAGATAGTGATTGATATTGGTTGATATTCGGTTAATCTCGGTATACACACGACTTGACAAAAACACTCAATACAACTATATACAAGCGCTTACCCGCTTTAACCCTAGAATCATACGTACTCGTCAAAATGACGAACGAACTTCTCTACCTGCTCAATACTACAACTTGTCGTTGCCTGCTTGCTGTGAAACTTCTGTTATCTAATTTATTTGTTATTATAACACAACAAACGTATAAATTTTGTTTATAGTTGCTGTCGTTTTGTTTATATTAAAATGGTATGCGTCAATTCGACGACGATGTATGATTAACGTATGTTTTTTTTTAAAGGTTTTGTATTTCACATATAAAAGTTTTCCTAATTTTTCTATAATTTATTAAAGATATGGATGTTATAATTAATTTATTCAATGATTATGATAATGTAAAAGATGATTACAGTTGTTTGACTTATAGAGACGACATAATACCGAAGTTTGAATATATTGAATCGAAAACTAAAGAATGCGTTTCGAATGACTTAATAAAAGATTAACAATTTATTTTGCGGAAAATATTTTAATTTTATTATTTTTTGAGATCTTATTCGAAAAATTACTAGGCAACCAATTTTAGAAAATTTACAAATGTGCCTAATCAGGAAATAATTACATATCTACGGGAATATTATTTATAACCAAGTAATTTCACATTCTGTAAAGTCACAGATGTCCACCGACTCATAATAGTTCATAAATTAATCATTTGAAAGATACGTCTTATGATACAATTGATGTATTTATCTATTTTTTATTTAATTTTTATAATGAAAATATGCTTTGATAAAAAGATTAAAAAAATTTATAAATATTTATATTAAAAAATTTTTACAAATGCAATTTTTTTAAATATTTTGTTCGCTTTTGTAGTATTGTTATGTAAAAAAAAATGTTTTTTGCAAATAAACTCTAAAACTCTCCGTAAAAAATCCATTCATCAAATTGACGCTAATAATGTATGATTAACATTTCTCGTAGACCAACGTATGATTCTAGGGTTAAGAGGGGTACCCGCTTTGGGCGACCTTCTACAATATTTTTATGGTACTTGATACATAATTATGAGTTAAATTGTCATATAAAAAAAATGCTGTGAAAATAGGGAAATAAAAATTCCATAGATTAAAGGTGCCGGTAGTTGACAGTGCTTTAGTAGTTGACACTTGCAACTTTAAACTGTTATTATAAGACAACCAAGAGTTTTTTTTTTAATTGCTATAATTCTGGTTGGTCACACACAGCAATCTAGTTTTCATATTAATAATTATCTCGAAAAGTTCACCGTCAATTTTGATGTAATTAAATATTTTATAAATGCATATGTTTTAATTATGACAAATGATGTTTTTGTAATCGTAATATATAAGTATTTAAATTTTTTGATTATTCAGTTTTAAAAAACACACATATTTTTATGTTTGCAAATGACCAGAATCAATTATAAATAAATGGAAGTTGATGTTAAAATTCATTAACTGATAATTTCTGCGTCAGGGACTTGTCAACTGTAAAATAGGGTATCAAGTACTGGGTCCTGATATGTCAAATTTTAGTAGTTGACATCAGTGTCAACTACTGATGCAACAATACTAATTGTATATTTTAACGGTAATTTATTGCATTTCCTCTGAGATTTTAGTGAGTTATTTTAAAATGTATTTTCAATGTCGGGATCTAGTAGACCCCCTACCCATCTGTCATGTACTAACTCGTTTAGTGTCAACTACACAGAAAAAAAAAACTCACTGTATATTACAAAAACGTGAATTAATATTACCAAATTTTTACTCCAATAGAACCGTTTAGTAATATTACAAAACCACTTTTATTAAAAATCTGAGTACTAAAAGGTTCTATTAATTCAGAATAATTTTTGTAATTATTACAAAGACTTATTTTTGTGAATAAAACTCAACGTATGTTTTGTTGAACATTTAATAAACTTTGTTATAATTACTAAATGGAATTTGTAATTGGTATGATTTATTTATTAATAAATACTAAATTTTATAGTAAATTTTACTATATTTTTTTGTTGTACTTACAAATAACCCCTATAAATATTATTAAGGATATTTGTGAAGGAAAGGAACTTATTGGATATACTTTGATAATTAATGTAAAAAACAAAACAGATGTGACTATAAAATATGTACAAAATTCAAACTTCACATCTATTTTACACAGCATTACATTAATTATCAAAGTACATCCAGTTAGTCCCTGTAAAATAAGAAAAATTTTATTTAATATAAATGAATTTATTAATTAATTAATACAAAAAAATAAAAAGTTATGTTAACATGTATTAACTTACAGGAGGTATGGCAAGTGTTTTAGAAATAATTCTAACATATTTTTATATTCAGAACTAATATTAAGCAAATTTCAATAAAAGATATAACTGTAGTCGAATATTCAATTACATCTTCAAAATCCAGTGAAAAATTTTAAAAAACAAAACGAAAACAAACATGTTGTTTATGTGTAAAAAAGCATATTTTACTAAAATATGAAACATAAAAAATGTCTAACCAAATAATAAAAAACTTACTTGAATTTGAAAAAGAATGCTCTTAAATTGTTAGTAATTTACTTGACTGAGGTTTTTCGCGTATAGTCGAATAATGAATTACATATTCGATTCAGAATGAAAGTGAAAAGATAAAATAGGAGTACCTAGCATGTTTTCCACCTGTAAAAAAAGAATATTTTACTGACTAAAATATGAAGCTTAAAAACATGTCTAACCAAAAAATAACCCTTACTTGAATTTGAAAAGGAATGCAAATTTGCTAGTGTTTTATAAATTTCTGAACTGAAGGAACTTTTCTTTGGTTATAAAAAAGTTTAACTGCAACTCTGAAATTATTTTTTCCATAATGTTCAAAATTGCTTTTCGTATCTGAAAAAAAAAAGAGATCAAATTTTAATAGGAATATTATTAATATTTGTGAGCAAAAAATAATTTATGAAAATACTTACTAGCCATTGTCAGATTTTCGATAGTAAAACCATTAGCAAGTTTTCTTGTCATATTTTTAACGTACAAACAATCTTTTAAATTGAGATTGTATACTATGTTTTTTCATAAACTCTTGTCAGGTTATAATAAATATTTATGAAGATGGACTCTATCACAGAATGACGCTATGAATAATACACAACATTCTAAAAATCATAGAATTCGTTAATATTGCGCTTGCGTCAGTTATTTATTACAAAACTTTTTGTTATAATTACAAAACACAATTTTTAAATGAGAAATACAAAACCTTTTGATAATCACTAAATCAGGATTTCTTTAAATGCATATATAGGTATTATGAACGTTTACAAAATATCACATAAACGTATCAACTTGTCAACTCTGCGCAAGCGTCATTTAATTATTACAAAAATTTTCGTTTTAATTACAAAAGAGACTTTTACTTTAAGCATGCGCATTTTGATTTTTAAAATAGTGTTATAATTACAAATATTTTTCTTATATTTACTTAAAATATTTAATAGAACTGTTATTAATGTTACAAAAATATACTACTAAATTTTTTTTTTTGTTATTACAAAAGTTTTTGTAATATTTACAAAATTTTATATTAAAAAATTAATAAAACGCAATTTGTAGGATTAATAAAACTTATATTAATCACTGAAAGCAAGTTTTGTTACAATTACTCAAATTTTAGTTCTAACAACGAAAGCTAAATACCAAAAGCGGTTTTGTAAATAAAATCACTGTTTTTTTTTCTGTGTACTATAGAACACAATTTATAACTTGCCACTATTTAGATTATGAGAAATTCCGATTACGGTAACCGCAAAACATCTTTTGAATTTCATGGAGTCAGGTGTAACAAAAAATGTGTATTTTTAATGATTGCCAAGTTAAAGTAACAACTAAGATGACAGTCAAACTGTCAAATTACCAACACAATTTTTTTGCGAAATCGAAAAAAAATAAATTTAAAAAACACATCCAACTTTATAAAAGTAATTAAGAGAAATTTTACATTGAAACAATTTTACATTGATTGTTTTAAATATTACTTGGTGTCAACTACTGAAAATTATTAATGTCAACTACTAAAAATTGTAAAATTAAAAGTGTCAACTACTGACTCTATTTTAGGAATTTTCTTTTAAATTTTTCCAAAGGAAAATTTCATTATTTTCTTTCTATTATGTACCAATTCACTTTCGTTACATTCTAAAGTAAACAGAAAACATGATTTTAAAGCTCAATAGAATTTCCTCCTCAAAGTTAAAAACACTTACAATTTTTTCTTATAGTGTCAACTACTAGTACCCTTACCCTACTTACTATCAGTAATAAATAGGTATCGGACATTTTTTGGATCAAACAAGATCGTGTTTTGTATATGCATGCAGATAAACATACATAATATGTGAGAGTTGTATATATGTATATGTATGTTTTATAAAAATATCTATACATTTTTAATCACATTAATCACATCAAGTGCGATATACCTGCATACACAAAACACGAATGCCATTTGATCCGAAAAATGTCCGATACCTAGTAATAATTATGATTAGAAGAAAAATAAATACGGAATTCTGAAAGCAAGAAAATCATTCGGTCATTTATTTTACTTTCTGTTTAAATTTTGAAATACTCATTTAAACAGTACAGAAACCATTTTTTTGATATATAGCAATTTATTAATTGCGCCTTATAGAAGTAGAACAGTTCGATTTGCAAATCATCCTAAAATTCTATTGCAATAACAAATTTCTTCAAAACTATAGCAGAGGTTAGAATAAAATCTTTACATAATTAATATTTTTTCAATAAATGAATTCAACTTCGTAGAAATTTTAAAACTTTTTCTTAACTTCAAAAAATCTCATAGTGGAAAAGTAGCCCGTATGCTTTTACATATTCACTCGTTTAACCTAAACAATACAAATCTGAACTATAAAAATTGAGTATGCATGTATTCCCTTTGATCAATTTACGTAAAAGCATCTTAAAAAGCGAACATTTAGTTTCATAAAAAAAGGAACATTACATCACATCAGACAATAATGAAAATTTACTTTCCGTTTTAAAATTGCTTTTAAAAAAATTAAATTTTCTACTAACAAAATGTCTTGAGGGTATAATCGATTTTCAAGCAATCACGGTAGTAAACATTTTTATTAAAAATAAAAATTATAAATATGTACTTAGTTGATAAGACCAGAAATGCACACCAGACAAACTGTTTTAATACAAGGTACCATATGTACCTTGTATTAAAACAGTTTGTTTGAATGGTAGGTATACCTACCATTCAATCAAACCAATCAACATAGTTTTTTTCAAGATACTAGTAAACAGGGCTTAGTTTCGGTCGGAAGGCGACGGAATGGTGTTTCGGCATCTCCCAAGAATTTTTAGCTTTCGCTGGAACGCCTAAGGGATTTTTTTTAACAGTGTATTTAGAGGTTGTAGAGTTGAGAGCAGAGGCTGACGCGACGGTAACCTAAGATCTAGTCGTTACCGCTATTTTTAAGGGAATAAGAAAAGTGGTAAGCCAAAATTGTCTTTTTCTCGTTAGTACATTTTTCCTGTCACTTAATTTTTTGGGAAAAATTTGGAAAAGGTATACTAAAATTCCGATACCTACAAATTTAAAAATTAAACCCTGCTAGTAAATATGTACGTAATACATCCATTATCGCATATTAGAAACACTTATAATATTATGGGTGACTGCGTAATGGAGAGGAAGTACTGCAAGTGTTGTACAACAAAGACATATCTAGAATTTTTCTAAATGGTTCTGATTTCATCTATTTCCATTAATTATATTTTTAGTCGAATTTTCTCCGAAAAATTAGACTTATACAGTCTATACGATAAGAGCTGCGAGAGGCGAGAGTAGGGGCGCTATCCGTTTTCGGACCCGTAGAACACGAATATGTAGAAAAAAAAATGTCTGATATATATATATATATATATATATATATATATATATATATATATATATATATATATATATGTATATATATTTTCCCGCCACCTTTTAATTTGTGTAGGGCCCCCCTATGGAAGTTAAGAGATGAAATTTGGTAAATGGGGCTCATTTTCGAGGCACCTCATACTATCAAAGTGGGGTCAAATTTTGGGCAAATCTTTTTTCCGACCCGACCTTTAAGGGGGTGGTGGGGGGCGGAAAAGCAATAAAGCTTTTCCAAACCGGTTTTAAATAATGTTTCGGTCAATTATCTACAACATATCCAAAATTCAGCTTCCTAGGATGATTTGGTGGGAGTAGAGGGGGAAAAACGATTTTCGCTGGATCTAACAGGCCCCCAGCCCCCTAGAATTAACGTAGAGGGTTGAAATTTGGTGTGTTGATAAAGTTCGTACCTAGGTTGTGCTTTTTGGAGGTTTTAATATTTTACCCCCACCCCCCTCATTTTTAAGCTACAATTTCATGCATTTTCGACGTTTTCGAAGTTTGTACCACTCGCACAGGTCACCCGAATAAACCTATAGGGCTGAAATTTTGTATTCGGATTGAGTTAGTATCAAGGGGGTGCCTTTTGGGGGTCTCGACTTTTAACCCCTACCCCCACCATTTTTATACCCAAAAGAACATGATTTTTCTTGTTTTTTAACAGTTTCGTTCGGGTCAAAATCTCCCCAAATAAACCTAGAGGGCTGAAATTTGGTGTACAGGTTAAGCTAATAGCCGGACACTGTTTTTTGGAGGTTTCAACTTTTAACCCTTACCCCCACGATTTTGACGCCAATATTTCCTTAATTTTTTTGCTTGTTTTCTAACACGTCTAGAGACTCCATAAGGAACCCTAGAGGGCTGAAATTTTGTACGTGTATTCAGTTAGTATCCAGCTAGTACCTTGTAGGGAGTCCGCATCACTTTTCCCCCCACTTCTCCCATTTTTACATCGGAATTGAATGCTATTGTTAAATGTGTTTTAAAAGCATTATGTTTATTCTAAATACAAGTAGGCGAATAGTAATTTTAAAAAATTTAAAAAAAAGTGAACTTACTTTTATGACAAATGAAATACATACATATTAAGTAATTTAAAAATGTTATTAAAGTCACTTTATAAGTGACTTTAATAACATAAGTCACATTACAAGTTTATTTATAAATTAGGAATTTTGGATTTTTAGTATTTATAAAATAGAAATTTTGGATTTTTTTGGAGAGAAAAAATATCTTTATAAAGGCCTTCCAGTTTACTATTTAAGGTCCTTTTTTAATTTTTAAAACTAAAACATAAAGGCAATTAGCGGATAAACATGGGCAGGAATGTCCTCGTACGAATTGTGTTGGCTTTTTTTCTGCTACCTGTTTTCGGCACAAAATTGAAATTTACTGAGATACAGCCCTTAAATACTTAAAACCTTTTTTTAAAGCCTCGATCAGCCGAACACTCATCACCAGTTTTGAAACCAACAAAATGACAATTCGGTTGTAGACTTTCAATCACATTTCGCTTGTAGACATTCAATACCGAAGATGAAGGGGAAAATTCGACTACCGTGATGGGGCCCCGCTGCTCACGGCGTTTTTTTTTTATTTTGCCGAAATGAGCTATCCGATCGATCATCGGTTTTATTTATGATATCAAAACTTTTTAAAGAAAATTGACAAATTTGGCGTACCAATATCTTGAAAAAATATAGAGCTACTAAAAGGTTAAAGCAAAAAAAATATTTTGAGGTAAATAAATTTCGACCTAGCCCAAACATGGGTTCGACCTAGCAAAAACAAAGTGTGTACTGGTACTCGCACTAGTGAATTGATAATTCTGTTGCTGCGACCCGTGAGAATTTGCTAGAGGTTTCTTTGCCAGTTTCAAATTAACAATACAGTTCTCCTAAATGGGAGCAGCAAACGCTTACTATTCTTATGTCTATCTTATGTCTGTCAATCTGAAAGACGATTGTCAAGTTCCATTATTATTATTTAGTGTTAATTTTGGATTACCCTTCAAGTAAAAACATTTGCGTTATATATTATATTTTAAAAAATCCTGCTTATACTGTAAGATCATAGACACTGTACACTGAGTTAATAGTTTTTAGTTTCTCAAAATTTTGTAGAAATTGCTTAAATTTTTTTATGAAACTATTAAATATTTAAGAGTCGGAAATTAGAGTATCCGTATTATTACAGGTAATTAAAAGAATAAAAAAAACACCTTTATTTATGAAAAACTATAACGAGTCATTACGGCCGCAAAAGAATGGAACCGTTACCTATTTCTTAGTTTTTATAGAATTTCCATAAATTATAAATATTTAAACGTGGAATTATTCAAGTACCCACATCTCCTTATAACAACAAAAAGATTTCATATGGTTGAAAAGTAATAATTGGCGACGCAAAGATTACGCGAGTGCTCCTGGTTTTTAAATTAGAAGCTGTATCAAGTAAAAATTTTTGTATACGCTTAATTATTGATAGAAAAATATACTATACTAATTATGCGCGGATTACTAGATTTTATATCACGCATTAATCGTATACGTATATTTTTACTTGATGTTAGTTCTAATTTTACCACCAGAGGCACGAGTGAGAATCTTTGTGTCGCCAATATTATCAAAACAGTAAAATGCAATCAAAACAAACATTATTTTTACAACATAAAAAACTTCCCCAAATCTTTTATACTTTATTATATTAAATTTTATCTAATAAATAACTGGTCTATTATAGACGATACAAGCTAATACAATACCTTACGTATAAAATGTACCAAGATTTATATATTATACCCATGTTGAAACAGAATATGTAATAAAATACATCCGTGTACTTCGTACCACGTAAGATACCTTAACTGAGTTAGCTACAGTTCGTTGAATGCCTAATAGATGTTGCTAGTGATGCGTACAATACCATATGTGTTTACAGTATATCTTTTCTTGTGCTTAATATTTTATATGCTTTAGTATATTCAAGTGCTTTCAATAACCAAACGAAAGATATCCTACTCGATATTACAATAATATTACTTTGTAAAAGGAAGGGAAAGTTAAAGTTTATGGCACAATGTTTAAAATATAATAAACTATGTATGATTTGATTAGCTAATAATATTTACTTCATTGCTTCATTGCTTCCCTTCTAGCGAAAACGTTTATTTTTGTCTTGGTTTTATTATTCTTATTTTTTTAAAGTTTAATATAACAAAATCAGTAGCGGATATGATGATGAATTTCTGCGAGGGTTTAAATTTTTGAAAATCGAAATTCAAGTATCCCAGCGCTCCCACCAATAGATAAGACCTGTATAATACTATTTGTTTTATCATGAGTTATATATATATATATATATATATATATATATATATATATATATATATATATATATATATATATATATATCATGGGTGATATGGGCGTATAATTAATAAACTTTAACCCATTATGAACAAACCTATAGTCGATGAACCCTAAAGGTAGATCTTAGCTTACAAAATTGCATTGTTTATTCAGCTACACTAACTTGTTTATAATTCTGGTATATTGTTTTAACTCAAAACACACTTTGCCAGTTTGTTTAATCACTCCATCATCTGCAATTAAATATTGATACAGCCAGTATCCCTAATTGTAAGTAAGTTAATTAATTTTTCATCTATAATTTAAAATAAAATAAAATAAAATGATTTAAAAAAGAAATATAAATTAAAATGACATTTCACGTCTTCGTATGCTTCGCTCGTTTGTTTCAAAAGTTAAAGTTGAACAACATTTGTATACAAGATGGGGCTAACAAAATGCATATCGCCACCAAATTTTAAATTTGATTAGAGACAGAACAGTAACAAGCAAATCAAACAGCGAAATTTTGTTAGCTAAGACATTAAAAGTATACTAACCTAATTCTTAATATGTCAGTAGTCATATAATGTCCGATACCTAGTAATAATTATGATTAGAGGAAAAATAAATACGGAATTCTGAAAGTAGCAAAATCATTTGGTCATTTACTTTACTTTCTGTTTAAATTTTGAACTGCTCATTTAAACACTACAGAAAACATTTCTTTGATATCTAGCAATTTATTAATTGCACTTTATAAAAATAGAACAGTTCGATTTGCAAATCATCCTAAAATTCTATTGCAATAACAAATTTCTTCAAAACTATAGTAGAGGTTAAAATCTTTACATAATTAATATTTTTTCAATAAATAAATTTAACTTCGTAGAAATATGAAAACTTTTTCATATATTATGTGGGAACTTACAAGGGAATTGGAAGTATTACTAGTGTTTCGATATAAAAAATTTCTAATTTTAACAAATTACACCTAAATGTGCCAAAGAATAATTATTATAAAAGGAAGAATATTCATTATATATTAGCGAGCAAGATGTAGATTCTAGTTTAATGTCACATAAAATTTTGAGCTAACATATTAAATATTGCGCTGTGCCAGTGCTCAACGACTTGAAAAGCTCGTTTGGACTGAAGAAGAGTTATAGAATTCAATTTATGTTAATACTACCTACAACATCTCAGGAACTATCCGACTTTCTATCATTTAATATAATATCTATTAATTTCTTCCTTCCCTGTCAGTTTCTATGCTTGTTTCATACTTTTATTTTCAGGTCAATTCATGACATTTCTCTTTCGATAACCCAACTCTTAAGAGAGTCAAAACGCAATTTTTAATTAAGTGATGCTTACTTTCGAAGTTCTGTACATAAATACCAATTTCCATGTTTCCAACTTGACGTATTTTCCATACAAATTTCCGTCCCTTATTTTACCGCCTTAGGGGACGAATTTCAAAAAACGCTGATACAACTTAGTACTAAAAATTTCTATACTATATTTCATCCCCTATTTACCCCGCTCCAACATTATTCGCTATCTAACACTGACTAACTGACAGTGGTTGTCAGTCAGTCAGAGTTTTATTAAGTAGAGTACGGAGTACCTAGTTATAAAATTAATATACCTATAATTACATTTATACATAATAATATATTAAGGTTGACCGGGGTAATTGTGAATTGGGGCAATTGTGAACGGTGCCTATAATTTCTAAAATGACATTAATATTGTTAAAAATCAACTCTTAATATGTTCTTCTGTCCTTTTTTAATATGCTATTAAAATTTCATAACAATTCTCCAAATATTAGTATCTTTTTTTTTTTATTTTGAAAAAACCCTTGCAAAATTTTATGTATTTTTTACTTCGACCAATCCTCAAAAACAAATTTTTTTAAATACATTTTCTTTTCTTAAAAGGTAAGAAATGATTAAAAGTACTTTTAAAGAAGTGGTCTAAGCCCTGAGAGGGTTCCTTATTAATTGCTAAAGAAATTGGATAATTTATCACCAATTCACAATTACCCCATGATTTTAAAATTGTGGGGTAATTGTAAACGTCATTCACAAATGCCCCTATTCGGTCAAAAATTTCAGTAGTGTCCTTTTCAGAGTTGAAAATGTTGATGAAGGTGCTGGTGACCTTACTGTACAAGTCTCCCTTGTGCAAACAATGCAAAAAAAAAAAGTTTTTTATTCATGTAAACTAAATGTATTTCCTTGAAAAAGTCTTATTTTCCTTGTAACATGTAATTGTTTGATTTTTTATATAATAAAATGACAAAATATCATTAAAATATCATTTTTAGCTTGTAATAAATTTGTTCCTACAATTTTTGTTATTTTTCTTTAATCTTGATTTTTTGTAAAAATTTGAGCCATGCGTAACTTGCATTAAACAAAGAGAAATTGTCACTGCTAAAGTATGATGAAAAATTTGAAAGTGGAGTAAATGTGAAGAATTTTGAGCTGAGCTTACTCTGACGTATCACACTTCTCTTGTAATCCGTTCTAAATTATTTTGTCTGATGGCATTCCCTTTTACGCCGAAATTCATAAGATTTGCAAAACCGCACCGGGGAAATGTGAATGGCTTATAAAATTTTTGTTTTTCATACGAATTTGCTCAAAATTGGTGTGGTGCATCTTGAATAATGTAGAATTAAAAATATATCAACCATAATGTGATATATAAAATAAAAAAATACTTAAAACAACGTTTTTATCTCAACTCATGAAAATCCATTCACAATTACTCCGGTCAACCCTACTACAATTATATTAATGTACATGTCAATAAACTATAAATTAAGCTTTAACTGTAGTTAAACATAAAAAAAATCGTCCTTTATGCTTATTCCGAGCGGTACTATACAGGAAAATTTAACAAAATATATGACATAACGAGTGAGGTGCTCTAAAAATGGCAAAAATCATGTGACCTATTATACAGGGTGTAAAGCAAATAATTAAATATATACATATAATTTAAGGGCTGACTCCCTTCCTTTACAGTCTGTATATAATATACACACACACACACACACACACACACACACATATATATATATATATATATATATATATATATATATATATATATATATATATATACATATATATATATATATATATATATATATATATATATATATATATATATATATATATATCTGAGTCAAAGAAAAAGAATTAACGCATATTCAAAATAAATAGATATGTATACAAATTAATATCTGTTAAGTAGCTGGCAGTCTATAATTATTCAAAATAAGTAAACTTTTTCAAAAAGGATTATTATTACAATTTACTTTCCAAATTAGTTCGAAATATTATGAGGTTGATTCAGTTTTGCACCTAACTATATATATATATATATAGTTACAATTATAGCTACAATTATTTTTAATTTACAATAATGGATCCGATATCGAAATCTACTAAGAAATTAGTGATTGAATTATTAAAAAGTAGACAATCTACAAGACATATCACTCGGAAAATTCATATTAGCCAATCGACAGTACAAAAAATTCGAAAAAAATTTAATTTACTAATAGTGAAAAATGTTGGTGGTCGAAAAAAAAACTATCAGGAAAGGATGTTAGAAGAGTTATTCGATATTTGGCTACCGATGAAGCATCTCCCGCTTCTGAGGCAACCAAACTTTTACAGAAAGACGTTGGCAAGTCAGTAAGTAGTAAGTGGACAGTTCATCGGGCATTACATTCCGCAAAGTTTCGAGTTGTCAAAAGAAAAAAGAAGCCACTTCTCACTAAAAAAATATTAAAGACAGAAAATTTCTTTGTAAAACAATATATAAAATGGGATGATGATGATTGAATGAAGGTGATTTGGTTAGATGCGACTAAAATTAATAGATACCGTACAGATGGTCGCCGGTGGAATTGGAAAAGAACTAAAGAATCAAGACAACCAAAGGATTACGTTCAAAGGATAAAGCATGGTGGTGGTAACATCAACTTGGGAGGCTGTTTTTCAGCATTTCATAGGATTGATATGAACAAAACCAACTCATAGGATTGATGGTAATATGAACCAAAAATTGTACTATAATATTCCCAGGATATATTTAACAGAAACAGTCGAAAACATACCATATCCAGAAGATGAAATAATATTTCAACATGACAGCGATCCAAAACATACCTCGAAATTAGTAAAAAATTGTTTAAGTAAACAAAAATTCAAAGTACTGATGTGGTCACCTCAAAGTCCTGATCTCAATCCTCTTGAAAATTTATGGTCATATCTGAAAAATAAACTTTCGAATGAATACGAATCACCTCCGTCAAATTTAGATATTCTATGGGAAGATGTACAGAAACAGTGGTACAAAGTCTCACCTGATTACTGCGAAAAAACTTGTTAGAAGTGTTAAAAAACGATCACATGCTGTTAGAAAGGCAAAAGGGTATGGACATAATATTAAAGTTTAATTATTTGATGCTCTCTACAAGTGGTGCAAAAGTGAACCAAAGGTCATTATGATTATTTTATTCTAAAATAGGCTTTTAAGCTAAATTAAGTTTATAACTCTATGTATCAATAAATGTACTTTTCAGTTATATAAATATTGTTTTGATTATAAGGTTAATAAGATATTCAAGAAGTACAAATATCCAAAACTTATATTGGTTGACTCAGTTTTGCTCCTAACTGTATATATACATATATATATATATATATATATATATATATATATATATATATATATATATATATATCAGACATTTTTTTCTACATAATCGTGTTCTATGGGTCCGAATACGGATAGCGCCCCTACTCTCTTATCGTATAAGCTGTATAAGTCCAATTTTTCAAGGAAAAATTCGATTAATAAAGCATAGTAATTTACTATGTAGCACGTTACTGAAGCCATGTATCACATTTTCATTTGTGATGCTTGCTTATACAATTATACGAACATTATTACATAGGTACATTAACTTTTATCTGTTATATTAAATGAAAAAGTCAAGTACAGAGTGATACAAGAGGTTTAGTAGGTACTAGAAAAAACAGCAGTTATTTTTTTGAATAAATTAATTCATATGAAAATTAAGATGAGCCAGTTTGAATTGAATGAGAAGAATGTATACTTATGTATTTTTCAGAAAATTCTTCATTTTTTGATTATGGTTCACAGAGGACTTCAAAAAGCGAGAAACTATCAAGGTGGAAAAATCTCGCAGTGTCGACTTCAAAGCCATTTATTTATACTCAACTCATCTTTTAATTAAAAAAATAATTTTTTTGTAATCTCAAGATATGTAGAAACAATGTTGTATATTTATTTCTTTTAATAAAATATTTATTTGTATAAGAACAAAAAATTATAAAAAAGCTCAATTTTTGATGTTGTTTTGGCGAATCTCCCCTTAAAATCAAATTTCTATATAATAGCCCTTTTTCTACTCATTTTGAAATTTTGTATACGTGTTTAAACAAATTAATCTATTATTCTACAACTCTGAAAAAAAGTAAAGGTAATAAAATTTTGAAAAAAATATGATTGGTTAAAAAAGATGACAAGGATAAAAAAGCAGCTTGCAGAGTGACAGTTTAATTTACTTATCTCTCTGACAAAAAATGTGACAAATTAAGTCGGATTTACATAGCTAAAAAAATTTCATAATTCAAAAAGTTAAATGAATGTATATAATTTTTAAAACTATTGATATAGATTATAATTTAACATTTTTAAATTGTAGTTTGAATTGGCATATTCTATTTTGAATTGAAAAATAATATTTTTATGAATATTACTGCAAGAGGGCAGTTTCGTACTGAAAATAATTTATTTCATTTTTTGCTATTAACGATGATAAAATTTATCTGGTGGACGTTTATGGAACTAGTATATGACATATGATTAATATTATTTCATTGTTTTATAAAAATTTTGTAACAATTTCTTTGTTGGACATTTATGAAAGTAAAAAATACTACGAGACATCTTCGCGAGTGTGAACAGTATTTTATAAGTGGAATGTTAACGTGTGTTACTGTTAAAGAACGAAATTTCAGTAATATAAATAATCTGGGTTTAGCTGCACCAACTTCTGGAGTATTAAGTTATCCACATGAAGCGGAATGTAATGTTGACGCCTCAAAATGTTTTGAACCAACGTGCATAAACACTGATGAAGTTTTCATTTTAAAAATAGTTTCCCAATGTTTTTTTTAAGTTTGATACTGGTAGGAAAACGATGAAAACTCAGTCCTTCCCTTTTGTAGTTCCTGCACTATGGAACACAGCAGTAAGTAGTCCCTTTTCTTTTGTGTTTACTAGTGTTCATCTTAACACTTTAAATTACGTAATTATACGCACAATTTACGTGAAAACTTTATTAAATTGCTACTAGAAAATTCAACTGTATGAAAATTATCTGTCATATATTAGTTCTGCGTTTTGTCGCTAGCGAATCTTATCATCGCCAATAGTGTAAATCGAACTTGTAAAATTTTATTACGTTTACTTTTTTTTTTACAGTTGTAGTACAGTACTTACTACGCAAAATTTTAGATTTTTAGTATCATTTTTCGTTGAAATCTAACAAAATTACTGCCATTTCCCATATATGAGTGCATATATTTTGCCATATATTGCAAGCATTTTTTAATATGATGAGTTTTTCAATTAGCATAAAACTTCAAAAAAAATTTTTTTATTCTAAAGTCTATCTAATTTTTTTAATTTCAACTGGTTTTCATCATTTTGATCTTAGGAACTCAAAATCGTCAATGTGCCTACTCTTATTTAAATAGAAAATTACACTGGATAATATCAGATTCGTCACTACATGTGTCCACCACCCAAGAAGTAGGTAGATCAAATAATAGAATAAATAAAAGTTATAGGTAACGATCTGAACGTTCCATATATTTCTATAGAAAATAGAATTCTTACGGAATTTTAATAATATTTATACATAGATAGTACCGCAATAAAAAATACGCTGCCAATAGGGTGGGCACACAGCTTCCTTGTAGTCGTAAAAGGCTTTAAAACAGTATTCTACCAAATATACATATTATATACCGTGAAATTATATTTTCGCCTAGAAGTTTATAAAAAACTGTTGTAACTCAAAAGACTTAAAGGCTAAATTATAAAATAATAGCAAAAATATTTTAGAAACTAACCCCCAATATACCCTAAAAATTTGAGCGAGATAGGACTAGCAGTAAATAAGATATTGACATTTAATGGGACTTCATGGTAGCGGCGTAGCTACCGTTACTCCGATTTCGATTAAATTCATAGGGGACCATATAGGAACCAAACTACATAATTTCTGAAAATTTCATAAAAAAGAATTGAGTAGTTCCGAAGTTATGCCACTTGGTGCAATTTTGGAATGACATGGTAGCGGCGTTTCTACCGTTACTCCGATTTTGATTAAATTCATAGGGGACCATCGCGGAGACAAACTGCATAATTTCTGAAAATTTCATTAAAAACAATCGAATAGTTCGGAAGTTATGCCACTTGGTGCAAAATTGGAGACACACAGACGGACAGACAGACGGACAGCCCAAACCAAAATAGTTCAGGAAGCTCTAAAACGTAAAATGTGCGTAAAAAATTTGATTTTGGAGAGAAAAAATTTTTTATTTTTCAAAAGTGATCACAATGCTTCCGCTACTTTAGTAGTCTCGGAAGCAATAATATACAAGCGAATGAAATACAAGATTTTGATGATAACGTTACAAAATTTACCACTTCTTCGGGAACATTCTGTATACACGTATGTATCTAAAAACTCTCACCTGTATACAATATTTTTTTTTTATGTATACCGTATATGATGATGGTACTAGAATGAGTGAATAGCCTGTTACATATTGACAGCCAGTAGCGACAACAACAATATATACAGATAAAAAAAAATTTACAAAATGCAAATGAACAACCGATATTTTCCATTGCCGGTCAGCGGCCTACTCTTTGTAACGTACGAGTATGAATTTTAAAACCAAATACATAATATCATGGCTATTGCTTCTATCGTTAGTCATAGAAAGGGATAAAGTCATGCGTTTTTATTGTGTACCTTGATAGACGACAATATAGTAATTTTACAAAAAAATTAAATTGACACTTGACATTCACTGCTATTGTTACACGATAAATAAAAACCAAAGAGAGTAACTAGAGAAAGAAATATTCAAATTTTAGTGGAAGACATAAATTTTTGTTAAAGTATTATTGCTTATTATTTTTTTTCATAAAAGGGTCTATAAATATGCCGAGAATATGTATGAAAAATTTCAGGTCAAAATTCGATACAGAAAAAAAGTTATATCGATTTTTGTATAGTCATGTTTTGACGACACTGCGAAAAACTGCGAGGTCGGGCAAAGAAAAAGCAAGATAACACAGTGAAAAAATTTGTGTTCTAGGTAAAAATAAACTAGCGGTTAAAATTTTTAGGTTAAATAAGTAACCTAACCCTGTGTTAATGTAACGTTTAGTGTTTGTGTTATATAAAAATATTAACAAAAATTTTGATTTAACAGAATTAAAATGTTAATCTGTTTTGAACAACACACAAATAACACAATGTTTGTGTAAAATGCGAAAGAATGTCATAAATACACTTATTTGTGTAATTCCAACACCATAAAACCGGTTTTGCGCGCATCTATTACTTTAGTTATAAAAGCGAGGGTAGTGGTAACAAATACCATCGGTAGCATCATTGAGAATCATTGGTATATTGGACATTGTGCGACGTGCGTTCAGCAGAGACATATCTATGTATAGAAGCAGACGGAATATTTCAAAATCAAAAGCGTATTCCTAAGGTTAAATTGGTTTTAATTATTTAGATATTAAATATTGGTAAGTTAATTAAAAATATTATAGATTGAATTTTTTTCTTTGTTTGCAGAATTTACTTCAATTAATTAAAAAATTATCGAATATTCGACGTTCCAGAACACATTCAAAGGGTAAAGAAGATCAGGTAAAGAAGGAAGATTAGTCGTTACATTTTGCCTTCCACGTTCAGATTGACAACGATCTTCACAATTTTTAGGTATTGATTCAACATTATTTTTATCAGAGCACAACTTTGTAGAAATATTAAATAAAAAAGTTTAAGTAGTGAAAAATTATTTTTTACTATTTCCTTTCATTTATATAATAAATAAATAAATAAAAATACTAACTTAAAAAAAGTATCAAAATATACCAACACATTTACTGAATAAACTTCTACATTCTAAATCAGTTAATTTTAGACAAAATTGTGGTAAAATTATAACTAAATAATTATGTAAAATTAACACAAAATGTATGTCCTCTTGTGCGTTAAATCATTGACACAAATCTTGTGTAAAGATTTAACACATATGCTTTGTGTTAAAATAACACAAAAAATTGAGTGGACCGTTCTGGACATGTGAAATGTGTTAATTTTTTCACTGTGAGGGAACTACAGGAGGAAGAATTTAAGATTGTTTATGAATTACTATAGGTCCCGGATTGGGTAATTAGCTAATTAATAAAGTTTATAAATATTTTATAAAATATATCTAGATAAGTAAAATCTCATTGTACAAGTGACAAATTTTTCATAAAACTACACGAAAATTACGAGAAAAAATTCCCAAAAATTTCTGAATACTAAAAACAATACTGAAAACTACATACAGTCCGTTATATTAATATAATGAAGAAGCAATACTTGTAAATTGTGCCCAAGTTTGGTAGTTGGGGTTAATTTCGAGAACTACACCTTTTCTTCAAATTTAAACTTTCTTCACTGATGGATCGGTAATATCGTATGTGGTGTATGTTCTATGAGCTACCTAGTAAAAAATAAATCAATTCAACGAACTGAAATTAACGACTGAATGGTTTCGACCTAATTTGCTCAAATATTATTGGATTTTGGGAAATATTTGGTCTCGAAGGCTCCCAAAAGGAATTGCAATAAACGGCTAAACGTATCTTGACTACAATTTGCTTAAATAATATTGAAATCTGGAAGAAATAAACATCAGATCAAATTAGTTTTGTAGGACTTTAAGTCTCAAAATGGTTCAAAGTAATTAACTAGGCAAGTTTTGTTTAAACTTTGTTCAAATATTATTGAGACCCCAGAAAAATGAACGTGAGTTTAACTTTGTCTTCCAGAACCTTGGAATCCCAAAAATGTTTCAGAATGAAACACTGCATTTGCAATCATTGCTTGGATTATGATGTTTATATAAAAAGTAGCTGACCCGGCCACGCGTTGCTGTGGCTCAGTAATTATAATTGATTGAATTAACTTTTTCTTATCATTTCAAACGATACACTGCACAATTATAACACAATACACAGTATAATTAGAAAAATCATTGACATCGTGAACATAAACAAATATGACGTGGAATAGAATGTATAATCTAGAAGTCGAAATACAGCGCCATCTATCGGGTGTCTACACTACCTAGATGTCAAACGATGTTAGATTAAATTATAGGTAAAATTTATAGGTCAACTCAATCATAATATATTCGAAAATTCTATGCAAAATCAATTATTTATTGCATTTGACCCTGCTCGCCCAATGACTCTAAAATAAATATCTTCATATTTTATTAGCATGACTAATTTCCGCACCGTAAGAACTTAGTATAGGTACCTATACCAACAGTTTTAGAATTGTTTCTATTTTAGGCCCTTCAAGTCACCAAGGCCATGGAAAACCATTTTAACATCACTATCATCTTTCCCAGAGATCTCAACAGTACTTAAGTAAAAAATATTAAATTTCTTCAGCTTTTTAATTTGTGTCCTATTTGGTGTAACTGACGGACATTGTGACCACACGTCCATTTAAATTTAATATTCTGAAATTTTGTACAAAATCAGTTCCTTATGTGCTTCGCTTCGCTCGCTCGACGATTCTAAAGTATTATTCATATTTTCATATTTTCAAATCATATTCATATTTTTATAGCATATCTAATTTTCATATGTATGAAATTTGATGAAAACAGCAGAAGTGCCAATTGATGATAACTGGACAATCCAGTTGTTTATTTCTTTATAGGATACAAATAGTATTTTGCACAGTAGATAAGTAATTTCATAGTAGTCGTATGTAAAAATATTATGGTGGTATCTATAGAAATACTTATTAATACTTACAAAAATTCCAAAATTATTTTTCTCCAAATGCTTAGCAACAAATATTAAATTGCATAATTTTTTTATAAATTTTTCCACAGATATCTGTATACAGCAATAAAAAATTGATATTTTGCGGTTTTTCATAAATTTCTACGGTTAGACTAAAAATTTTGCGATAAAACTATCCTGTATTTTAAGTTGGACCAAACTACAGATACTTACTAAATTTGATCAAAATCGGTTCAGTAGTTTCGAAGTTTATCCTAGCCAAACATTGTGACATGAGATTTTTATATATATAGATAATGTATAGTATATTTTTTTTTTTTTTGTAACCACTTCTTTATAATTTCCAATTTTCTATTAACTATATCATAGATTCTATAAAGCATTTTACATGCTTTTTTATGATGCCACGTCTATCTGATATTATACTATCCAATTTATAAAATTCGGGCCACGAACAAAACTAGGTACATACTACGAGTATCGACGAATATATTTCCATTATGAAGTACCTACAAAGTTTAAATCTGTTTATGTTTTGTCACGACTGCTTTCCTTTTTGCAAAAAGTTACGCGTATCTAATATTTTTATATGTATAATAATACTTATAGATTTGATTTGATAAAAAGATCAAAACAAAAATCTTTTTTTCCCTGTACAAGAAACGAAACGAAAAAAGCAATATTGTGTGCCACGTATATACTTATTTCAATTTAAAATATTTTATGTACCTATTTTTAGAGAAAGTTTTTTTGGAAGAAATTCACGAATTTAATAAATTTTGACTCTTTTTATTGATTTGAATATTCCATGAAAAAAAAGGTTTTGTGATACATTAAGCTGATTTGATATCAAATAAATTGTATCTAATGTGAATATTTAGTAGAAACTTCTACGGCAGGTGTATTTATTCCGTATATGAAATTTAATTCACCATTATAATAAATGAGAATTGAACTTTGAAAATTTTTGTACGTGATTAAAATTATGAATAGGAAAATGAATCAATAGATGTTTAAATGCAATAAACTATACTCTGTTATGGTTAGTATAGAATGAATCGTTTTATTTTTTTCATCAAATAGTAGCCGACAGCTGACAACTAGCTTAAAAAACTCATTCACAAAAAAATACTGAAATTTTTTTCGATAATTTGATCAACCAACAGTTTTAATTTTGCCAAAAATAAAACAAAAGACCACAAAAGTCAATCACATAAAATAGGACTTGTATAATTCAAATCGAATGTAGTTAATTAATGACCCCTTAGACATATAATAAATTGAAAATTATATTAAATAAACACTTGATTCCATTTACACATACCTATACTGAACAGTTCACCCCTTAAGTGTACACAACAAGAAATTCCCGTAAATTAAGCCTTCTATTTATACAGATTCTTTAATATTTACACTATTGATAATCTTACATTTTTTGTTTCGTTTTCACAATTTTAAATTCATATTTGTATGGTTCTATCAATTCGAAATGTTTTACGAAATTTTAGTTTTAAAGAACGCTAAGTATTGAAAT
Source organism: Brachynemurus nebulosus (assembly GCA_035578155.1). NCBI lineage: Eukaryota > Metazoa > Arthropoda > Insecta > Neuroptera > Myrmeleontidae > Brachynemurus > Brachynemurus nebulosus. Next base: position 5,742,447 of record JAPWDM010000006.1, on the reverse strand, counting down.
ATTCAACAAAATTGTTACTCTTGCATAAATCGTAATTCTTGCAATTAAAAATAAGAATTTGTTTGTTGAATTATAAAACTATTATAAAAGTATAATTTTATTTTTTCAATAATTTAATAAGTATCTGTAATTAAACTGATCTTTCACATTAGTACCTATTTTTTTTTTTTTTTAAACCAATTTCTTAATAATGTGTAGACCACAGAGGACAGAGACCCCACAACTATCTCTTTTCTGAAATCACGAGTGTGTACTTCTGTGCTCATTAGGTTTCTTAGTTGTCAGTTTGTCAGTAGCAGTCTATGATTGAAGATCAATCACATGATAATGGACTTGATTGTTGCATTGTTACATCCCCTAGTACATGTGTATGCTGTCATAGCTAGTCATAGCTATGTATGTAATAACTGAGCCACGTGACCGCCCCTACTATCTGCGTTACTGACACAAATACACAAAATCGCATTAATACAATGTAAACCCAGTGTGTGTATACAACATATTGTCTATCTCTTACATGTTACACTGGTTCCAGTAGTGTAGGCATAGATATGTTGTCTCTATTACTCTATGGTGTAGACAATGTAGAAAAATTTAAAAAAATGGATTTAAACAATTTAAATGACGAAAAAAATAATCAAAAATCTTTAATCACAACTATAGAATCAATAATTTAACAATTTTTATTCTATACTGGAAACAATCTTTTAACCGTTTACAATCGTCTATATTACTTTCAAAGTAATGTTCTTTACAATAAGTATTCTTTTACTTTAATTCTAACAAATATATCAGCAGAATTATTGATAATACAGTTTGAGACCATACTTCTTGTCCTTTTTTTGTTAATTTTAATTTCATAGATATTGTTATACGTAGGTAATTACATTCAACTTGATTTAATTATACTCAAATTTTAAAATACATACGACCAGGCACGACTACAAGGAGGGGGAGTTAAGGAGTCATGACACCCCAACCCCCGAGAATTAAAAATGCACATGATGTAATTTTGAGCACCACATCGGCAAAATTTCGGATTATTGAGCCAGTTCACGTTCTTTTTTCTCAGGAAGTGCATTTTGAGGAGACATCGCTAATTTCTGGTCCTTGGAGTACTCCTTGAATGTTGGTCAGGAAAAAAATTAAAAAAAAATTGTGGAAAAAATTATATACTTTAGTGTATACTTTATTACTGGAACATGGATTTAAGAAGCATTTCAGTGTACCTGGATTCCTTGTTGTTGAACACCGAACAAGGTTTCTCTCTTTAGGACACTATTGTTTTTTCCTGTCCTATTTATGCGTTCTATTTACTATTTACTGTTCACTACTTACCACTTCGGCGTGAAGCTTTTATAATTGTTTAGCTACTTATTAGTTAACTTCATGCATGTCGTTATAGTCACGTTAAATCCTGTATGTACATTTTTAGTTAAATCTGCAATTTTAATGATGTGGAAAAAAAAGAATTGATACCAAAATCCTATCGACAGTAAAATTATCGTAGAAAAGAACGATTAAGCTCGAACACAATTAGCTTAGCAAGTGATAGTACCTTTTTTTATTATTAAAAATCATCCAAACACTGATGATGTTTATTCTTCCTTTGGAATCTAACGGTGCTGTAAATCGATATCTAATGTAGGTACCATATAATATGTATATTACTCCCAAAGAGTATTTTCAAGAATAAAACATTTTTAGCGTAATCAAAGACATATGAATAATAGCTTCTACTTAAGTATAAATACGATATGAAATACGATAAGATTGACTGCTTTAAAACTATAAAAATCTGATAAGGAATGCACACGCAATAATTGAAATACATAACTGTAATTCATTTCTAAACTTTTACTCATTTTTCTTTTAAGCTACCAGAATGAACAGTTAATTTGTAAGTTATTTTGATTGTATGCATTAGATTACAAAAAAAGGTAAGAAAGATAAACAAGAATATAATAAAAAAAGCACTTTAATTAATAACGTACCGTATAAAAGGTTTATTTTTAATTTATCAAGTTTTTTTATGGATGGACCCAGTTAATTAATTCAAAAACATGTACCTACAAATAAATATCTATGCCTAGGCACACGAAATGGGTTTGAACGTTTTCATTATATTAAGTTTTACAAAAAACGATGTTACACTGAAAAAAAATTGCTTTCACAATTGAAAAACTACTAAATTTGTTAGTGAAATACAACATTAAATAAATTTTATTTCTCTAATTATCATAAGAACTAAAAACAAAAATACTTTTAAGGGCTACAAATAATTGTTGGAGTAACAAATACCTCAACTTTATTGGTATAGTTTTACACAAGAAAAATAATTTTAGTAAGTATATTATTGTTACAAACACTAAATAACAATGTATTTATGTACAATATTCTATTAACTGCATTTTATTGTTAACGTAATCAAAACATTAATAAGTATAATTTAGCAAATAATCCTTTTGCAGTAACTAAAATGCCACGTTTGATAAACAATCTTTGGGATTCAGATTGTTCTTTTTTGTTTTTATTTTAACGTATTTATTTAATTTTTTGTATCTAGACTTCTAATTAGTTACTATATGTTGGTTATATGCACTTAAAATTGAATAAGGTAAGAGCACCAGTAGCCGTCATGTTAAGATATGAGCAGGACTTTACATTAAATTTTTTCGTTCATAATTATACGAAATGACCAACAGTAATGCTAAAACGAAAGAAAATTTTATGATCTTTCAGGGATATTTTAATTTATTTGAATATTTTTATAATAAATATATTAATAAAAATAAAGGAAAAAATGTGGTGTACCAACACCCGTCAATAAAAAAATTACTGATGTTCCAATATCCGCCAGAGGAGACACCCAGTATCCGTCATTCTTTAGACTATTACATATTAACTTTAAATAACTGAGCTACATTTTATTCTGTTATTTCCTTTTATTTATGAAATAACGAATATATAAATACATTTTTTATAACACCCGCTTCTAAAGTTCAATATTCGAGCGTTGTGTAGTGGGCGTAAAGAGCAGTATTCACATCATTGTAAAACAAACGATAGTAAGTGTGACTGAAAGTACAGTACTGTGCGTAAAAGTAGCTAACTGTGCGAAAAAATAATGATATTCATTTATCAATGATAATCATATTCAAATTAAACATGGAAACGATCAACAAATTAATAAAAAAAAAACTAACTACAAATTAATAAAAAAAATTTTTTTTCATATAACCACAGTTTAAATAATAGTTTGTTTCACAAACAGTTGCGAAACGAGATGACGTAAGAGTGTCATTTGGAATTCAAAAATTCCAAAGGGTTATCCATGTTATGTACCTAAATAATGCATACCATTATGCACACTCATACAGTGAAAATATCATCACTAAAGTTTTAATTTAGAAAAATAAATTTGCAGGTCAAATTATTTTGTGAAAATTTACAGTTGATAATTATGTAAATTATTTAATTTTGCCTAAGTTTCACTGACTTTTTTAAAATTTTTAACAATTATGGCAGTGGAATTTTAACTGTCATTAAATTTTTTTATTTAAAGCTTGTCATCAGTTATTTTTGATATTTCCTTGTAATTTTAGTGTATTTTGTGATCTGTAAGATATTTCTGATATGTATTTAATTATTATGGTGGCTTAAAATGTCTGGTGATAACTCTTGTGCTGCTAAATTTTGTTTAAATCGTTCAAAACAAAATTTCAATTTATGTTTATGAGTGCCGTTTGAAGAAAATTTGTAAGTATTGTTATAATTTGAATGTTTATGTAAAAATACGTTAAATAATAAATAATTATTAATATTGTATAATAATTCAGTTAATATTTTCGATTTCGACAGTGGTTGGTGCTAATAGGTCGTGACGATCTAAATTCTCGTGTTGAATACTGTCATCAGTTTCGCATTTGCTCAATTCATTTTGAAGAAAGTTGCTTTTAGTTGTTCATATAATTTAACATGGCCATTATCAACCCTCAATCTCACATGTACAAACACAATCACATAAGTAAAAAGGGACATAATATATAATTGTTTGTACTTATATCAAAAAATCATAGAAAGTACGTTTCGCTACTACCTATGGTAATAATCTTTTATTTATATGAAACTTTATTATAAAACTAAATTAACCCTACTATTTTCTAAAATTACTTTTTTTGTACATTCTTTCTAAAAATACTGTTTTTGTACATTCTTTTTCATGGGAATTAATAACATGGCAATATATTTTTTTATAATTTTATCTATCTTTTTGTACAATTTTAAAAAAAATTAGTTCCGCTCCGTTAACTAATTGTCGGTGTACATCATATATCTATGTATATTTCTGGTAGCTCAGTAGCTCAGCAAATAGACGCTAGCTGGCTGCTAGTGTGTGTTATTTCATCACTGTGAAAATATTTTGATAGAGAATAATTAATGATTGTAAATAAGAGCAACAAATACATATATCTATATCATCTACGTATACAATCGTACCGTTGAACCGCTGTACCCCTTGTACCGGTTGTAACATTTGTACCTACCACCGTTACAACAACAGTAGTGTAGTACATATCCTAGCTATACAAAATAGAGTTAAGCTTTTTCAAATCCAGGACATTAGCATTTATTTAAACTATTATTGTGTATATATTATATTCGTTACTTTTGTAATGCTTTGTACATATTAAATGTATTTGAATATATGAGGTACGTTTTAGTCTCTCTTGTTGTAAGCTAACGCAACATACAATGCACAATCACATAAATACATTTCATTTTTAGGATTGTACAAAATTTCCATTAAAAACAATTTCTTTTATAATTAGCAACTCTAAAGATCGGACATTAAAAGCTATTAAGCGAGAAAAATTCTAATAATTTCGTGACTTCTTATGTATTCAGTTGTATTTATCTAGAACCACTGAAGATCATCAAGTTAAAAAACCTTATTATATTTAAAATTTAACTGAGTATCAGTATCTACAACAGAGACTATTAAACACTCCAAAATACTTGTAGTTGAACATATATTATCTTACAATTAGAAACAACTTCATTAAGAAAATTTATCGAATTGAGCACAAAGACAACTATAGTCCAAATCGACTAAAGATGGTCTGACGTCAGCAAACAAATGCAGCAAATAAAGCAAAATCAGAGGTGCATAGTTTTGTGACTCTTTTCGTTTTTGTTATTTTTATATTAGAGCAACTATAGTAACTTAAGTTTGTACGCTTAATTTTACTTCATTTGTTCGTGGCGTTAGACTATTTTTAGTTGCCCTATAAATTAGGCGACAAGACTCAAAAAGATATATAAAACGTATCATTATTAGAGTGACAAGACTAGAACACGTAGAAATTAAGCCGAAGACCAACAAAAATGACATTTATTGTTTAAAAGTAATTTCCGATATGTATCTGCTACCACTACATCTTTTAGAGACCGTATTGTGTTAGCTCAAGTTCGAAACACTTATTACATAATTTTAAATCCTTTATATTTTGACAATGGCACAAGTTAGGTACATTGGTTTTTAAAGTATTAGTTGCAAATTAAAAGGATTTTGTGTATTCCTAAAGATAATAATCCATTGGCGCCATGTCACGAATTGTAAAGGCCAATTCACTGGATCATTTCTTGAAATGATGCTGATATTTTTGTTTTTTCCTACTATTTGTAAATCTAGTTTCAGTGGTAAATTTTCCATCAAAATATATCAATCTTTACGGAAAATAAACACGAAATCAATAGTCAGTTAATTACTTCACTATTTTTAACGATTTGTACATCATAATATTGACGGAATATTGTATGCGGTGCTTAAAGTTACTTAAAATCCACAATTTTTAAATTTTCTTCTTTTTAGGGTTTTTTAATATAATTTACTCCTCTTAATTCAATTTCCTACACTTCTGTTATATACTTAACTTTCAAAAAACATTTGTAATAGTATAATTATATTGAAGCTGATCAATAAGTAAAGACTTTCCAACCCTACACAAATTTAGTGGTTAATAGTGATATTATAAAATGAATGCTGCGAGTAACCCTTTCGAATGTTCATAGTAGGTAAATATATGTAAATGTTTTGGTAATAGTGTTCACAATTCTAGAGCTTACAATTAGTGTTCCGCTATTACAATAAAATAGTATCAATAGTTATATAATTTTGTACCGGCTGCTCCGTATTAAAATAATTTTCCATCTAACAATTTCGATGACATTTTAAGTTGTCTCGGTGACGTAGTTATTGAAAGTAGAATAGAGAAGCTTGTAATTACACCCAAAAAATTTTAATTATCACAACCGAAAAACTACTAAACTTTTTAGGAAAATACGACATCAAATAAAATTTAGTTTCTATAACTAAAATATAATCCTTTCAATTACGACAAAAAATTCTTGGAGTAACAAATAATTCAACTATAATTTGTATAATTACACAAATAGAATCATTTTAGTAATTAAGTACATTATTGTTATAGACACTAAAAAATAATGCACAAATGACTATATTCTATAGTTAATCTACGCAAAACATTAAGCATTCGTGCCAAGCTTGATAGGAAATCCTCATTACGGCTTTGATTGGCATTTTTAAAGTATTTATTTAATTTTTTGGCATCTTTTTTAGTACTTAGTCAACGTTTACTACCTATTTAAAATTTAAATACTATTGGAATATGATTTGAACCAGGAAAATCTGTGTTTTCCAAGTTCAAATTAAGTATATAGTACCTTTATCGACTGGGCCATAGGACAATACTGTCTATTTTTAAATATCCTATACCCTAATTACGTGTAAATAATAAACTTTTTGTGTTTCTGTTTTCTTGGAGAATGAACAGAATAATTTTTTGTATAAGTTTTATTAAATCAAAATTAATTAAGTTGAAAAATTTCTAAAATCATCAGTTTGAAGAAAAAATAAAAATTAAATGATCTGAGAAAGAAATTACTGATTGAACACTATATGGATATTTTATATTTACAAACTGATCATTAATACTTAAACAAATCAAACCAACTGCGGGGAAAAAAGGTACTATTAGTACTAAAAAAGACGACAAGCCCGCAAAAAGCATTAATGGTTTTATTTTTTTTATCTATTTTGTTGCATTAAAAAACAGCTTAAAATATATTGCAACTATTATTGTTTGGTTGTATCTTGTAAGCACATTTTTTATTCAAACCTTTTAAGTTATCGCAACTAATTTTTATTATTTTGTGTAAGTGAGTATAATTAAAGTTTTTCTAGTAGTAATAACTCTACAGTCTTTTTTTCAGTATATTATGATAGGTAAAATGTGATAATTATGATAATATGGTATGATATGACCGAACTTTCATTAGAAACGCTGTATCTAAAACAATAAATTTATAATTAGCCGAATAGCTGCAAAATTTTGTTTTAAATGTTTATAAACTCAGACAATATTATAACAATAATAAACATTTTAATAATAGTCGTAACAACAAACCACATCTCATGTTGTACAAACAAATTAAATGTATGTAGGTACATTTAAATAGCATATACTACCGGCTCTCAAAGATCGCATCGACTCCTGTGTTGTTGCTATCAATACCTATAAATGAGGATCTGGGTGGAAAAAGGGCGTAAGTCGCTTTACGCCCTTTTTCTTTAAAATTGATTTTCTAACTCTTTAGAGTGTCTACTTATAGCAAACAAATTTTTACAACGACCAAAAATCAATTAATACCCCTACGCTGCGATAATAATTTGAAGCGTATAAGCCACGTTTGCAAAAAATTAAATATATAATTAGTAACTCACAACTAAGAATGAATTTTTACAGTACATGACACATAATAGTCTTTAAAAGATATTTCTGGTCTTATGATGTACAGTATGATACAGAAAAAAAAGAAAAAATCTAAATTTATTTTTTGGGGCAGTTAGTTGTGGTTCTGTATTTTGAATTAACTTTCACTTCTAAACAACTTTTTCAAATTATATTTTCTTATATTTTCATTAATTATAGTACTTTACTCTTAAGTCATATTTACATTTTTAAGCCCACCCTCGATACAACCGGGATATATCCGGGATATTCGGTGGGTGCTTTTTTAGCCTAAGACCAAGTACTAATAAAATAGTTTTCCACATATAACCAACTTTCAGGCGGACACTGTACAAGTATACATGTAAATATTCATGAAATTAACATGAATCAAATGTTTTGGTTTAGAATTTAATAAATGTGCTGACAAAATTTAATTAGAATTACAGAAAAAGGAAACAGAACTTATGTTCTTGTTCAATCAAAATTTTATCTGCAAAAAGGGCGTAAGTCATACTTCGGAAAAATTCAAAAAATTATGCAATAACAGCCGATATCTAATCTTAATGCATAGTGTATTATTAGTCCTACCAATTGTATAACACGACAATTACCAGTTTTTTAGTTTTCACCTTCATACTAGGCACCCAAACTTTGAAAGGATCTTTTCTCAAAACGGTATTTCTGTACTTACGCCCTTTTTCCACCCAGCTCCTCAAATAATAACCTGTGTTGTTGCTATCAATACCTATAAAAAATTAATATGGTTACTTTGGAGTCGTTTGGCGAGCGGAGCGAAGCATTACATGGAATTAACCTTTTATAGAATTTTAAACTGGTTGGCGAGCGAATCGCGAAGCACTTTAAAGAATTGATTTAAAATTAAGTTTGCCCGACTTGTTTCGGAATAACTGATTTAAAGTAGCTTTGTTCAGAGTCAGGATAATTTTACACCAATGAAACAGAAGGGCATAATCAAGGGAGGTAAAAAATAAATTAATGAATACCTGTTTCAACACTTTTTGAAAATTAATCCTGTAAAAAGTAAAATAGGGAATAAACGCAAAAAAAAGGGGAAGAGGTCAAAGTTTATATTTTCAATACCTACTACTCTAGCGTCTTTAACAATGAGTCAGTTACTTTAGGAAATGTTCAAATATAATCCAAACAAACTTATAGGGGATGTAGGCGAAGGGACTTAAATTTTCCAATAGGAATAGGGAGGATACTTATTTAGAGTAAAGTCTACAAAATATGAGATATTTTAAAAATATATAAAATTTGAGTATTTTAAATTAGCATATGTTTTTGTTACTTATATACCAAATTCGTTGACACCTTCTTAATAGTCTTATTTTAAATTTTTAGTCTATGTCATATGCTTGAAGAAATGACCAATTAGTTTTTGAAAATTTTCAATTGTTCCTAGATAACTAGCCAAAGGGAGAAATTAGAAATAAAGAGGGAGAAATTAAAAATACCTTTACTAAATTATGAAATTCACGGTTGCGAAGCCGCGGGTAACAGCTAGTTCTTAATAAAGAAACAAATTTAGCAATGTTATTAACTTTTACCAAAAACATCCACAAAAAGCTTTTGCTGAAAACCTATAAACATTTATTCAAATTATTTCATACGAAAAGAGAAGCTTTGACAACTCTTACTATCATCGGTAAGAAAAAAAATGTTGTTTATAACAACTTGCTTCTATATATTATGTATAAGCACATTTCAATTACACGCTGTTTTCGACGCCTGTATACATTTAGATAATAATACAACCCGCATCAAATTCCACATTAAACTCAGTTGTTATTTTGAAACTCATTTACTTTTTGATAACGTTCCCTCCAAAAATAATATGTATTCAATTAATATATTATAAAATGTTTATACTAATGCTGCTACCATAGCTAGAATTATACCTACGACTTTAAAATTTTCGCAATTTTCCTTCAAGGTTCTAGGATCGATAGTTGCATTAATGTGTCAGTTGTTGAAATGGTGAGATTTAATAAAATTAGATTTTCAGGTAAGCATTTTGCTAGCGAAAATACGGAATTCTTAAAATTATTTGAATAATTTTAAGAATTTTACAGATAATTTATGTTGTCGACAGAGTGCACTCGTATTTCAACCATCTTGAAATACGATCAATACCAAAATATAGTTTTCAGAACTTCGTATGTTGGTATATGAACTCTCGGAGGTGTCCATTTCAAGGGTTCACGTTTTAAATACTTCTATGGCGCTCTCGTAACCGATTCGATGTAACCTAAATGCATTTTACAGATACGGCAATATTAAACTAGTCGTGGTTATAGGCAAGAATGATAAATCTGTTACAAAAATGAGAAAATAATAATGAATTATTTGCATAGTTCAAGATTAAATCATTTTCATTAAGCTAGAATTAGAACCCAAAAAAAGTCAAAATATTAGGGATGTAACGATACTTTATTTGCCGATACCTTACCTGTTGACTACTTTGACGAAAACTTACCTATATTTAACAGGACTTAATTTTGTGGAAAGTGTAAAAAAAAATGTCAAATCAAAATTCAAAGAAAATATTCATTATTCAAAGTAATAAACCGATCCATAAAGTCAGTAATTAAAGTTTACTTTTGACAGATTTTTGTTAAGAATGCAAAGTTTTTTCAAATTATTTGCAGACAATCTGTTAGGCAAATTATTTTGTATTAGGCCTGCGGTTGAAAACTATTCGATTTTTCGCTTTCCGAACTGTATGATATCGGCTATATTCTAATCGGCGATGCCGATATATGGACTTACCGATTATATCGTCCGATATATCGATATCGGAATCGGTATCGTTACATCCCTACAAAATATATTTCAGTTTAGCACCTTGACCGTTACTGACGTCATAAGACGTCAAGTAAAAGCCCTATTAACTCACACACCACCATTTCAGATTCCATATAAAGTGTATTATCTGTGAAAATAGTGTGCCAGTTAGACGTATTGTCATTATAGCTTACGACCGTCAAGGTGTTAATATTAGGTTAAAAGTTAAATTTCAACCTAAAAATTCAAATTATCCGTTACTAATTACATTAAAAAATTTAACACGATAAACCAATTCACAGCCATTTTTTTGTAACAAATCCATATTTATTTGCTGCATATGTTTTTAAATAATCCCTAATCGTTTATTGTGACCCGCATTTAAAAAAAAAACTAACTATATTTACATTGTTATGTAAATGTAAATTTTACAACAAATTAACAATACATCTATCTATACCGTAAACTAGCCTATATATAGGTACTTTATTTTATTATACAAAATTATAAATTCATAAACAAATATTTTAGAGGTAGGTACAATATGTGACAATCAAAGACCAGAAATCGAATCAACAGGCCACGATGTGGTTGTTCACCGGGTAAATACGTTTAATAATAAAAGTAAAGGTACTTACAGAGTGCCCAGCTGATTTGTATAGGTACATTTAATTTTCATGTTAATTGATAACCTGATATCAGAAGAGTATCTTAGATAATAGTATTTCCTTTTTTGCGGATTTTCATTAAGAAAATCCAGTTATTACAGCGAGAGGCATTTGATTCGAGGACTGTGACAGAAAGTCTTGGTCTCTGGAAGTTAAAGTTCACCTTTATTAAAATCTATATTCTGTTAACTTCTGACAAGTTCTTCAACCAAACATGTCCGATGCCACGACTAAGTAATTTGAGTGAGTAATTATCAGTTTTAAGATCAGTTATTCTAGGCGGGTGGAGACGTAGAGCACAGTAGTTGAACAATAATACATACATATTCATTGTTCAATGTTTCCCGGGCAGCAGATAAACTAAACCTTTTGAAAATAATAGTATATTACGTGATTGAGGTTGTAAGTTAAGCATATTACACACGAGCGAAAAAGTTACGGAAGAGTCGCGTAGCGGCGAGTTAATATGCCTTACAACCGAGTTACGTACTATACTTTATCTACGACTAACGTGATATTCACAATAAACGATAAAAATTTGCTATAAATACATTAAAATTCTGTAGTAATTGAAATTTATTAAAAACAAACGTAAACATTCAGTTGCTAGGTAAAATTTTTGTACAGATTCTAATATAATGGCCGCTACACACGATCAGTTTTAACTGACAGTTTTCACTGAACAGTTCAAACTGACAGAGAAAACTGATCGTGTATAGGCAAAAAACTGATAGTTTTTTTACTATCAGTTAAAATTGATAAAATATTTCAACACATATTTTTTTAACTGAACTGATGGAACTGATCAGTTTAAACTGAGCGTGTGTAGGTAAATTCTCATCAGTCGTATTGCGATCTGAAGAAACACATAATATGCTAACCACCACATACCTACTATATGCTGGCTGTAGTGATGGAAAATGACTGTTAGCTCTGTTACGAGAACATTTGTAGATTTCAAAGAGAACATTTGTAGATTTCCGTGTGTGTTTCTCTGTGATATTTAAAAATTAACTAATAAGAATATCGTATTTCTCATGTGAGCATCGATTTGCCATCCCTAATGGTAGGTCATAATACGAGTGGTGGTAAATGCATTCAAATTGAAATCATCTACCACAGATGAGACAGATCAAGCCTACATATAAAAAAGTGTGGTTCGAAAGTTGCAATAAACTGCATTTTATACTGCTTACTAATTAGTCGTCCATCGACTCAATAAAAGTACACTACACATGCATTGTTAGATGGTCATCGCCGGATGACATCTTGTAAGGAATTGATGTGTCTTCAGTTTTAACTGACAGCTTTAATATGAACGTGTGCAGGCACAGCGACGTCAGTTTTAACTGTCAGTTTTAACTGACAGTTTTCACTGTCAGTTAAAACTGACAGTGTGTAGCGGCCATAATATCAGTGATATACATATAATAGACAATTATTGTACATCACTGTATGCAATATAATAATTAATAAAAATGTAGTAGGCTGTTGTATTTTACGCATACATGCGTGTAAGAAAGCATTTTTTGTACAGCTGCATATATGGCTGTATGTAAAACACAGCTTACGGAGATAGTATTTTGTACAATAAACAAACAATTTCATGGTAGTCGTAGATAAAAATCTTTTTCAAAGCAAATCAAACTTTTTTGCCAATCAAATTCATCATTTTAGATATCAAGTATTTCTTTCGGCTGTAAAAATCCAGAGTAATACGATATGAAATAACTACACATTTTCCGGGTTATTTCAAATATTTTTCAGATCCAGAGTGGAAATTTTAGAACCTTTATAATTTTTTTATATCCGATTCTCTATCATAATTTCCACATATTTAGATCTACGGAAGTAAAATTTTGCATATACGAGTATATACAACAGTTAGCAGATCTCAGTTGATAAGCAGAAATTTTATCTCTTTTGTCTGTAATTAGGATGCTAATTTGTTTGTATACTTGTAAATAACATAGTTGTATTTTAGTTATTTTTCAATCTTAATAAATCTTGTAAACCGATAATAAAAATAAAAATAAAAAACAAATTAAAAGAAGTTGCTGACTTTGTATTCGGCAAAAGTTTGGCAGACGGACGTAAAACTCCAGCATTATTCCACAGTATAAATACAAGATTATTATTTATTATTAATATTATAGACAGTAACGTAACGCACTTTCTATCCTTTTTTGATATAAATATAAACAGTTAAACACCCAGAGTACAGAGGTACAGCAACTATCTCTTTTCTGAAATTACCAGTGGGCGTTTCTGTGAACATTAGGCTACTTAGTAGTCAATCTCTCAGTAGCAGTCGATTAGTGTAGGTCAATTACAAGACTATGTACCATATACATGGATACCCAACTCACTTACGGAAGAATTGCCAAAATCGGTCACGAAAATGGTACATATAAGGCTTTCTTTTTTTACCACTCGTGGCGTTAATATTCTCAAAATACTGATGTGAATATAGCGAATATAGTAAGATAAAACGGATAAAACAGAATGTAAATACAGTATTTATTTTCAAATGGAAGCACGTCGGGACTGGGGAAGTGAATGTTTCCATTTGAGAATCACCAATGTCGGTTGATGATATTTAATAATAAGGGAATACATAGAAATGACATATATGAACTGCTAACTGCAGAAAGGGAACAAGTCCAAAATTTTTCAAATGCGTTTTTTTGTGTCAAACTAAAGATGATGTATTGACGGATGATTTACAACAGAAAGGGAACTTTTCTATCATCTGTTATGGCCATAGTAAGTAGTTCATTTATGCGTTTACTGCAGATAGAGTACAAGTCTATACACCATCTCGAATTTAAAACAACAAAAAAATTTTGGACTTGTTTCCTTTCTGCAGTTAGCAGTTCATGTATAAAATAAACTCTTATAGTTTAAATTACTTTATACGGCGAATATCCAATGGTACTGACTCCGATTTTACATAGTGACGTCAGCGAATTATATAATATACAGTGTAAATGATGCGACTCAAAATAAAAATTTTTAAGTTTATTTTAAAAACGATCGAAAAACCCACTTTATAGCTGAGTTGAACATTGAAAAAGATTCCAGAAGATTCTATTCAAAAGCTAATAAATATAGAAGCTCGCGTTTCCATTTGAGAGTGTTCCATTTGAGAATAAGTACTGTACCGCTTTGATATCTAAGTCACACGTATGTCCTCTTTTATTTAGACACTTTTTTGAATACATTGAGTTGGGTCACCCTGTCTAATCACCAAACACAAGACAATGGATTTGATTGTTATTGGCATTGTTACGTCCCCACACGGAGCGTTGTGGTATCATACATATGTATGCGAAGCATGGTCACGTGACGACCACTACCACCAAGGATCACTAACTCAAATACACAATATCGCACTAATCAAAAGTAAACCCAGTGCACGTATATAACATATTTTCTATCTCTTACTGGTTACACGGGTTCCAGTACAGTTGATAATGGTCATATGTATTATATTACATTAACAACTAAAAACAACTTTTTTCAAAATGAATTAAGGACCGGCCCGACCGGTGTGGGCGATTGTAACACGCCCGCAATTTGCCCGCAAAATGGCACGTGGAATAATGCGGTCAAATTCGACATTCACACCCATGCGGGCACCTCATAAAAACTATTTTTATAAAAATACAATAGAACCAACAAGTGGACAAACGTGTCAAACGAAAAAGTCTTTGAAATTGTAGGCATACAGGGCCATAAAATTATGTATATTTTAAGTAAACATACTTTGTGTCTATTTACAGTTAAATTTTCAAAAAGTTTTATTACTTCTTTTCTGAATAGCGAAAGATATGTAAAAATAAAAATACATATTAAAGGAAGAAAAAAATAAGATGGATTTTATTGCATACTGATTGCAAATACCTTCTATTTTTTTTTCTTTTTATGTTTATTTTATCATAAACAATATAAACCGAAAATTATTTTAAAAATTTTTTTCTGCAGGTATATACATATATACAAAAAAATATAAAATTCGATACTCTATACGTGACAAAATAGATTGAAAAATTATTAAATCACTTTTCAGGCTTTTGACCACTTGAAATATTTTTTTTTTGTTTCGTATGTATTTTATTACCTACCTACTTCAACGGTTCGTAAAATGCCCGCAGATAGATTGTCCGTCAATTTGCCCGCAAAAAAAAGTTCGTATTGGTCTGAATACGTACATTTAAATACATGTATTGAATTGTTCGTGCGGGAGGCCAATGGGACGGGCCAATGGGACGGGCCAATGGGACGGGCCAATGGGACGTCACGGTCTCTCCACACACTTAAGCAAACGCGAAAATTATGGCAGTATTCAACACGATAATTTAGAAAATCTTCACGACTTATTACTACCAACTACTGTCGAGATCTAAAATATTAATTGAACAATCATTCAAATAAGAATTTGATTCAAGTATACCTTTTAATTAAATAAATATCTGAATTTTATATAATAAGCATTCACATTAAAATAAAACTTACAAATTCAGATCAGACAGCATACAGAAAAAATTTTAATTGGAATTCTCTTTTGAATGATTTAAACAAAATTTAGCATCGCAAGATTTACCACCAGACATAGTTTGTGGAACAAACTATTATTTAAACTGTGATTATTCTATTATTTTAGTAATAATATAGTCTTGTAGAATTTTGAAGATTTAATTTTTCGAACTGAAGCATATATGTATATTTTGTTTATTGTGTTTGGAATATCAATCTGTTCTGCAAAATAGAGAAGGAAATAATATGGTGTTGATTCCAGGTGTTCATATTCCAAACAAAATAAAAAGCTATATATAGGTGTGTGTGTATATATATATATATATATATATATATATATATATATATATATATATATATATATATATATATATATATATATATATATACGTATGAACACCATATTTCCTTCTCTGTTTTGCAGAACAGATTCATATTCCAAACACAATAAACAAAATATACTTGTTTTACGTAATGGGAAGTTATTCCCTCAAAAGTGTAAGTTCTTTGAAATTCCCCAGTTTGTAAAAAAATGCTGCAATTAGAGTATTATTTTATCCGGACTAACATTCTGCTTATTGTAATTTAGTGCAATTAGTTAACATAAAAATCGTATATGTATATATGTATACATCTAAACAGGACACCTTGTATGTAAATTTTAATGTTTGACAGGTGACAACTAACAGAAATGTACACCTTTATGTTTATTTATTTATTCACTACACGTATGTTTGTTGTACCTACATTTGTCAAATATTGTACACATGTATATCAAAGGTACAAAAGAAGTACTCAATAAATTTATTTTAGTTCATTTTTTATAACACCCGCTTCTAAAGTTCAATATTCGAGCGTTGTGTAGTGGGCGTAAAGAGCAGTTTTCATATCATTGTAAAGCAAACGACAGTAACTGGGCGCGAAAGTACAACTGTGCGTGAAAATAGCTAAAACTATGGGAGAAAATAATGATATTCATTTGTCAATGATAATCATATTCAAATTAAACATGGAAACGACCAACAAATTAATAATAAATTAAAATAAAAAAAATGTTTTTTAAGAAAAAGCTTTTATTTAAAAATGGGCTAAAAAAAAATAAAATAACCTTTGAGTGAAATTTGAAGCATTATACAACATAATTTATAAAAGCTTGAGGCGTTATCAACTTAATTAAACGCCTCAAGCTTTTATAAATTATGTTGTATAATGCTTCAAATTTCACTCAAAGGTTATTTTATTTTTTTTAGCCCATTTTTAAATAAAAGCTTTTTCTTAAAAAACATTTTTTTTATTTTATTTTCTACTTTTTAGTCTGATTACAATTAATTTGAAAAAAAAATTAAAGAAGTAATTTTTTACCTATACTTTAATCGGTTAATTTACCTTAGTCAAGCATAGCTATGGAAACAAAAAATTGCAATGTAAAATCAATGGACAATATTTGACAATTCGAAATGTCAAAAAGTTGCATAGGACTAAAAATCAACAATTTTGGTTTGGGGCAATTTAGTGAAAAACTAATTATACCGTATTGCATTGTCATCAAGGTTAGACACGTATGTAAAATATGAAACCTCTAGCTCAATTAGAACCTGTCTAAATTTTGATTCCAAGATTTGATCTAAACCAACATACTAACATATCAAGTTAAATAAAAGCTTTTAAAAAAAATAAAAACGATCTAAAAATTAATAAAAAAATTTTTTCATATAACATTATGGGCATTTTCGCGTTGGGGCTACCGTAGCGAGGAGCGACGCTACTTTGTGATCGTATACTCGCAACCATTGATTCCGGTGGTCATTAGAGCTATGTTTCAAAATATTTTGAAATGGCTAACGCAATATGGCTCCCGTTGACACATAACCGTGCACATAACTTAAAAAAAATTTAAATTTTTCAAACTGTTTATGTTTTAATAATTTTTGTATTATGCCACGTTAATTTTAATAATTCAAACATAAAATTTTTCTTCATTACATTAAAAATTGTAACTATTTTAAGAGATTGTCAAAAAAAAATTTTGAATGACATTTGTATGCTACGTGAACAACTATAGCACGTATCCATGCGAGCAATGCTTATGCAACGCGAACATGAATGCTACGTCGATCCGAAGTGATGCCCACGGAAGCGATGAAAGCCACAACACGAATACGCCCTATAAAATAAAATTAACCCTACTATTTTCTAAAATTGCTTAAAAATAATTAATTTTTTTCTCTCTATTAAACTTTAGAAGCCGTCGTTATAAAAAATTATATTCGATACGTATGTGTAAAGTGAGGTATCCAATAGACTTAAACTGGGGCACTCGCTAAAGGGACTGACGCATACACTAAGAGATCTCGTGCGCTTACCCCCACTCGTCTGACGGCTCGTGGGGGTATACAGCGCACTCGATCTCCTTGTGTACACGTCAGTCCCTTAGACTCGTGTCCCAATTTAAGCCTACTAGAATACCTCTTTTTACGCATATGTATCGAAAATAACTATTTATTCATTTATATAAATGGAGTTGCATTTTAAAATGATAGGTCAATCAAAAGAACAACTTAAAAAAAAAAAAAACTTAATATTGAGTCACCTCAGTATTTTATTGCTTGATTGTTAGACCTCATGATACACGGTAAAAAACATTTGTGTTTGTGTACAAAAAAACCAGTGGTTAAAATCTTTGTGTTAAATAAGTAACAAAACCCTGTGTTAATATAACATTTCGTGTTTGTGTTAAATTAAAATATTAACAAAAATTTTGATTTAACAGAATAAAAATGTTAATCTGTTTTAAACAGCAAATAATAACATCACATTTGTGTCAAATCAAAAATAACATCTTATTTGTGTAGTTTCAACACAAAAAAAAACCGGTTTTGCGGGCTTGTTTCGTATGTTTGAGTAGTTATGACAACACCGAGGTGGTGAACACATACATTATAAATATTCTAATTCGAAGCATCAAATAAACAAGTTATTTTTGTTACCTATTAAATAATAAATGCGTTCATTGTGTTGTTCCTAACATTTCATCAAATTGGAGTCAGATATCGCATTGCCAGTGTAGCAGTCAGCTAATTTCCATCAGTCACAACAATGAAACCGACAAAAATCATACAGATATTAAATATTCATTATTAGGTAAGTTAATTAAAAATATTATAGATTGAATTTTTATAGACTAAATTTTTTTCTTTGTTTGCAGAATTTATTTCAATTAATTAAAAGATTATCGAATATTCGACGTTTAAGTGGTACGTTTCATTTTGTCTTCCACGTTAAGTTTGACAACGATCTTCACAATTTTTTGTTCCTAACATTTCATCAAATTGGAATCAGATATCGCATTGCCAGTGTAGCAGTCAGCTAATTTCCATCAGTGACAACAATGAAACTGACAAAAATCATACAGATATTAAATATTCATTATTAGGTAAGTTAATTGAAAATATTATAGATTGAATTTTTATAGACTAAATTTTTTTCTTTGCTTGCAGAATTTATTTCAATTAATTAAAAGATTATCGAATATTCGACGTTTAAGTGGTACGTCCCATTTTGTCTTCCACGTTAAGTTTGACAACGATCTTCACAATTTTTGGGTATTGCTTCAACATTATTTTCATCAAATACCAAGTGAAATTCACCAATATCATCGTCGAAATCTTTACAAAAATTGTAGAAATATTAAATAAAAAAGTTTAAGTACTGAAAAATTATTTTTTACTATTTCCTTTCATTTACATAATAAATAAATAACAAAATATCTATACCAACACATTTATTGCGTAAACTTCTACATTCTAAATCAGTTAGTTTTACATATCATTGTGTTAAAAAGATACACTAAATAATGGTTATTTTAACATATTTACTGGTAAAATTATAACTAAGTATTTGTGTAAAATTAACACAAAATATATGTCCTCTTGTGTGTTAAATCATTGACACAAATCTTGTGTATAGATTTGACACATATGCTTTGTGTTAAAATGACACAAAAAATTGAGTGGACCGTTCTGGACATGTGAAATGTGTTAATTTTAACACAAATTTTTTGACTGTGTAGGTTTTAAATTCTTCCTCTGTAGGCTTCATATTAACTAAACTATTTTCGTTTACAAATATGTATAATTTTTATTAAACTTACTCGAGTAAAGCTAGTCGTAAATATACTATAAAACTTCGTTGTATTTAGTCGTTTTTGTACAATACATATAGAATATAGTACAATTCTTTCGCAATTTTTTTTATAAAGTTCATAAAAATTTCCCTCAAAATATAAAGTGAATAGGTTACAAAAAATTAGTACAAAAGATATCGTTTAAAAATTGATCGCATCAAAAGAATTTATGCTGCAGTTACTTATATACAACTGCAAACTAATTACGATAAAATTATAAGCTATTTCTGCTTTCTCAAGCTAATAAATTCTTTCCAGTGTAACATTATTCAGCTTTCCACACATTAGAGCGTTTTTCAAATTATACGTCCAAAAAATTCATATTAAAATTTGCTGGAAAATTAGCTGAAATAACAATATTTGTCTAACTTTTCACAACTAATAAATTTTATACTTCCTTTATTATAAATAATATCAGGGTGACTGAGTCTCACCCGATGGAAATTTCATAACAGATATACCAGCTAATCATGTTTTGCTTATTACTTTGTTGTTGTTTTATTTACGAAAAAATGTCCAACTCGTACTTGGCAGATTTCTTCTTTAATCGTGAAGCTAGCCTCTTTGATTTAACAGTGTCCTAGCTTGCTCAGTCAGGGTCGCGGAGATAAATTGCGGGCCCGGATTGCAATCCCGTCTGCCCGCCACCTAACATCGGGCCTGTGCATAGTAGCCGTATGTAGAATCTATTATTACATTATTATTCATGGTAATTATGGATATATTTATTAATATTGTAAAACAAGTGACCCGGATTTGGCAATTTCAAGTGATTCTTTTGAAATTCTCAAATTTAAAATGTGTAAAAATTTTTCTATTTAAGTAATAATAGTTATAACTGCAATGTCAACTGTTCATTCGTTTCTACAGATAAATTGTTTACTCTACAAAATTCACAGTTTTACCTTAAGTACGCTTGATTTCTCTGAAAATATTTTAAATTCTGACGACCCGTAACTCAAGAGCGATACCGAATTTCAAAATTCAGGTTCTCTTAGACCAACCCGGAGTTTATCCACTTTTGGTAGAACTTCACTTGTAAAAATTCTTATAATAAATAAACTACTCTTAACTCTTAAGTAACCTTGATTGTACAATTTTCACAAATTTTGCTATTAGGGATCTAGCTCCCTCATAGCACATTCCATTAAAATTGTTAGAACCATTTGCGAGAAAACAAGAATAGTTCATTTAATAGTAAGTATATGATATGTGTAGATACTTTGACCACTTTGATTTGTACATAAGAGCTACGGATAAATGATAATCGTACCGGGACATAAGTACTTAGATTGCTGTATCTAAAATTAATTTTAAATGATTAATATTTGAATTCTAGGAGAATTATCTTCGTAACAGTAACAAAAGGAAGAGGAAAGACATATGATTTCATATTGATAATACGATATTTTTGATAGTTTGTTTTAAATTGTCGATATGCATCTAAAAATTCTTTTTGGGGAAAATTTATTGATACCTAATTTACCAAAAAAAAATCTTTGTTGTACAGTCGAATCGCGTTACAAATCCGCTACGCGGCTGTAGGAGAATATAATTCTAAGAATTCCTGTACCTCTACTTGTCCTTAGTAGTCGACCGGCGTAACTCGCACTTCCCCTACTTTTCTAGCGCGTGAGTGTGTACTTATTTATAATAAAATTGCCTGGACGTTTAATGCAGTATTACCATTCGTTAGAAGCGGCACAAAATCTACCTATTTTTAATAAGTACATTTACTAATATTTTCTAAATGCGTTCTATAGTTTATGTGACAGGAGTTTAAACGAAAATTTTTAAATTCTTTTGTAGAAATTGTAAAATAGTCAAACAAAGTTTGTAATATAATCCGCGCGATGAAAGAGCAAAACTTGCTTTGGTCAACTACACATGTATTATGTAAACACGGACCTATAAAAAATTTCTTTTAGTGAATAAAAGGACTCTGACAGGATGATTTATGAGTTGCACTATTAAACATCAACACCAATGTTTCGGTCTCATAACGGAAGACTGAATTGAATTTTTTTTCGGTCATGGAGGGAGAATGTTTACAATATAAATAAAATCGGCGCACTTATAACGCAATTCGACTGTACATTAGTTTAAAATTTTCCTCTAAAACACACAAATCTTTCCTTGATCACCATTCCTATTACATCACATGTTGGTATTGTCAAAAATTAGACAAGAGATTCTTGGTAATAATATCGTAAAACACTTATAACATTCACACTTCAGTATATTGTTACTTATTATTGTATATTATGACTTATTATTTGATTATTTTATTATAATAAAATGATTAGTAACGAAAAAAGAAGAAAAATTCTACACTTCGCCCGTACACAAAAAGTGACACAACTCAAAAATTTACATTTTCGAGTTATTGTGTAAATGTATAACAAAACTTGTATATTTTTATGTACCAGAACGACATACTGCTACTTCCAAAAATGATCACTGGAAAGCGACTTTGTTTACTTACTTCAAAGAATACAAGGTGAGTATTAATGGCTTATTTCCAAAAAGGTTTGAAATTTTACGGTAAATAACAAAACTTTTTTTTTTTATTTGTGTCACTCCTTATGTGTACCGACGATTTAATGTTTTGACTAAAACTGCTAGTCTGTGACGTAAGCTATTTGTTGTTTCTGATTATGTCACCATTAGCGTGTAAATTCTGTAATTCTATTTAATTAAAATTTTTATAATTTTGAGTGATATAGTTTTTAAAAGGGCAATTATTAAAGTAATCACTTAAAAGTTAAGATAGATCTTTTTACAACTACAAATACCCTATTGCACTTTTTATTCTTTACGATAAATATTAATAAATACTGAGTCGTAAATTCAAACTTCATACAACTTTATATATAGCATAATCGTATTATAATACATATCAAAAAGGAATAAAAAAATAAAAGGATACATTAGATATGAAACATTTTACTATGTTATCGTTGATTTAAAATAGAGTGAGCGAATAAATCGAAAAGCAACCGACATTACGGCGAATGAATGATGTAATTAAATTAAATAAAACTCAATTATAATCCACTGAGAATTTTCATCATCACAAGAGATTTTGTATCGGACACCAACACCACGAATAATATACGAAAGATCTATTTGTTTTGGATTTGAACCAATTGAACCAGCCAACATAACAGGCCATTCCAGCACAGCGACCGGTATAAAGAAGAATTGGATTGTATTGATGAGTTTTGTTGAAAGTGGCGATCACTTCCTGACGGCCATCAATTAGTTTGAACAATATGAAATGAAATCTCCGGAGGTTCTTCCTATTCATACACTCGGATACGACGGTGTGTACAGTGCAAACCAGACTTCTATCATCATTTTCCTCTAGTCACTGTAATCCGTCAATAGTTCGATCCTCGTCTCACCGATAGCGACAGGGCACAACGTTAATGGAATGTGTTCGGTTGCCTACCATGACGTGCCTTGCCGCTGAGAATGGGGTTAAAAACATGAAGTATTAATAAACTACATAGCCTTGAGCTATTATCAAGGAATTGTATGTATATATAATACAATATTATACAATATTTTCGATATGATGGATATATTACGTACAAATAAAATATACGTATGTAGGTGCGACTATTGTAGGCGGTCTGCCGATTTGCTATCTTAAAAACAAAATTATCTATAAGTAGTTTAATATATAGTACTCAACAGTACCAACCAAACAGCCCGCTGAGCGTAATGGAACATTCGAGTTTGGGGTGCTAACTCTTGAATTTTATTTCCGTGACCGGTTGTTCATGAAGGTTTTCCTGCAGTATCTCTTTACATCTCTTTTCAGGTAAATATTGGTATAGTTTCCCTAAGAAGGCGACTGCAAGCGCATAAGTTTCAAAGAATAATGTCAAGAATGCGCCATCGTTGCCGGCACCTGGCAATAGCATTAATCGATGAAGCTCTGGGAATGAAGTGGGAAAAAAGTATTAATAAGGATGTAATCCTCCATAAGTATGTTTTCAAAAGTTTTAGGCAAAAGATTACCTTACATGCCAATTTTGTAGTTAGAACACGTTTAACCTTACGTTTAACTGAATATGACTTTATAGGTTTTCCTCAATAAGTAGCGTAAGTAGTAATTTTCTATAAAAATAAAGTCTTATAAAGTTTTCAGCATTATACCTCAATGACTTTCAGCTCATAGCGTCAAAGCAGAGCTTGTAAAACCTGATGGATCGTACGAAATTTAAGTATACGGACATTATGGACTTCTTTTGCTTAGCTCTCATAAAGTTTCAATTGATAAACCTATGTTGATCCAAGGGTGGATTAAGTATAGGCAGAAATCAATAATAAAATATATTATACATACCTGTGCTATGAAATGGTCAGTGCTGAAGCCATAGTGGTAACGGTTCTCAAACTGTTAAAATGGTCAAACAACCTTTAAATGCTGCGCACATATGACGATAGCTTTTTTAGTACCTGTAGATTATGATCGAATAAGATTTCATTTTTATTTATTATTTAGGCGTCCGTCTTAGAATTATTTCCTTAATCACTAATTTGTCATATCACTTAAGTCAACGTTACCGTTAATCTAATGTTAAGTCATTAGACAACTGAGTCTTTAAAAAACTATTTGATACATAAGGTGCTCAGCTACTCATAACTTTTGAACGCCAACTCTGGGTGCTTTGGTTCGATTGACACCTTTGTATGTTAATAGACCTCTATCACGAGCTCTATTAATTTCGACTTGTAATATTGTCGTGACCCAGCACCCACAAGATTCATGATATTGTTCTTTTATTTACCCTAACAATTCTTTTATTTTTCGCCGAAATACATCACAAAATTAATGCAATTTTAATTTTCACAAAGTAGGTGTCCATTTATACTTTTAAGTTTATACAACTAAACAATTTAAACTAGCTTTTAAATGTCATAATATCATAGCTATAATATAACAGCTACTAACTTAATAAAAAATTTATTCAGATAACAAGTCCGATAACAGTTGGAGATACCGCTGGGGAAAATCAATTGGCACAACCAGAAGCTTTATAGCTCTTTTAATTTTCGAGCTGTGATACAAAATTCTACTTGAACGGATTTATGTATTAGTTTATTGACAAAACTGATTCAATGTATTAATAAAATAGATCCAAGAAAAAAAAATATTCTGTATTTAGTGTTTATTTTTGAAATTTTTCCTAAAACTAATTTTGCAGTAGTTGCGTATCTGTATAGGCAGTTCAGTTCAGTAGGGTAGTTCTATACTTGCTTTATCTAAAAATCAAACTAGCAGATAATAGACATTAAAACAGATCTTTTAAAATATAAGTAGATGTATTCAAATTAACTACTAATTTAATAATTTGACCCATATTTTATTAATCTACTGAAAATTAGTTAGGTATCCTTTTTATTTTTTTATTTCAATAAATGTTAAACACCTAACCTTACTAGACTTAAATGAGAGTTATGTGCATACGCCATACTTTTGTCAACATTGTCATTAAGAATCGATTTTTAAAAAGTAGTTACTTAAGAACATAAGAAAATAATGGGAGAATTACCGGTAGTTTTGAATCGTATACTAATTTTTGCTAGATTCCCATTGAAAAAAAATATATCAATATATGTTTGCATCAGAGCTCAAAAATCACAGTGGTATCGGCAACTGTTATCGAAACAATTTTTAATTAAGTCAATAGTAATCGCAACAAAAATGGCAACTTTAAAAAACTCACCTATACACAGACAAAATAAAATAGGCAATTTCTTTAGCACGTTATCAGCTAATTGCTAATAAATATAGGTACCCAATTTCAAATACAATTAAGCATGAGTCATCTTTAAAGAATTAAATTTGAAACAAATTAATCTTTTATTATTTTCTAAAAAGAAACTGCAAATTCAAAATCTACGCAAGTTCAATAATGAAAGAGATAAAGCCAAGTGATGAATCATGGCTAAGTTTAAGTGAAATGGATTATATTTATAGATTAGTATGAATATTTAAAAATCTTACAAGTTAGGAGATCACCTATTATAGTAGCGCCGGTATATGTGAATACAGTCATAAGAAAATCAATGGGTATTAGGTTGATATTGATAAGAAAGGAAAGTTCAAGGAAGTATAGCGGAAAATGATATTAAACAAAGATTGAATTTTTACTAAAATTGACTTGATTTTTTTTTTCAAACAACTACTTACAATACAGTAGTAACCAACGTCCGCAGTGCTTTAAGCAATAATTTATACGTAGTGCCCCCGGATGTGTTTCTAGAAACCTAAATGCGTGTAATTTATGCTAAATTATGTTGTCTGAATAGAATTGAAGAGACGTAATTTCCTTAAATGTTGTGTCAACACGTTTTTACGAAAATGCAGTGTTTACAATGGTTTGCAAGTAGAAAAGGTTAGTTGTGACGGAAATTTGAAATAAAGCTTTTAATAACTTTGAAAGTTGCAAGAAGTTTTGTCTTTCCGTACCAGTATGTACGATGAAGAAAACTATATAATATAATAGGGTAACCATCTGTATAGTGTAAATGGTGACGTAGGTAGGTATCTAATATAATTCAACAATTATATTTGCCTACCATTTAACATAGAACTTATTTGGCAGATGGTGATAGCTCAAGTATAGTTTCATCCATTTAAGCCACTAAACGACAGTTTTAACTAGAATTGCCAGCTGTTTCGAATTTTCTGGGACGTCGCATTTAGTCTTCATTCAATTTTTTTAGTTACGCCTTCTGTAAAGTGAACGTTTACAAGGGGGGAACTAGGGGCTTGTTGTAACAGAGAGTAAATAATAACACGGAATTTTCAGTGGGAATCTGAACACTTTAAACCCATATGCTTTGTTCAATTTAATGCTTATACCATGGGTCATCACGTGATCATAACCAGTACTTCGCCCGATGACGCAGTAAGTGGAGGAATACACGTGTTTCATTTTGGTTAGGTAACGTAAAATATTACTTTCATAAAAATTGGTTCTTCGAGCTAATTATCAATTAATCTAAAAATTTTAGTTCTGCATATAGTTTCAAAATGTACTTTTTGTTAGTTTTAATATTCTTTAAAAATTTCACGTTTAGGAACATGATTTTATGAAAATTTTGTTAAATGTACAAAATTATGTTACGGGGTTTGTTGTAACAATATTGTAACATGTTATTTGTTAGTCCGATGGAAACTGAATTTAGTCATTATAATATAACGTCTTTTTTTCAGAAGTTGAATATTCTTTTAGATAATTATATAGCTTTTTAGGTAAATGAATGTGATTCAAAGTGTCATGTTGATTATATATATATATATATATATATATATATATATATATATATATATATATATATATATATATATATATATATATATATATATATTGACCTAACTAAAAAATATTGTTGACTTTTTGTAGAATAATTTTTCAGTTTCATTGTTGATAAATATTAATAATGTAAAATTTTATGTTAGTTTGGAAAATGACAAATTAAAGCTTAAATACCTATCAAAAATGACATTACTTTTATTGTTATACTATAATGCCTACCCCATGGCAGTTACATCCAGCCCCAAACACGGGGCAAGTTGTACCAACGCACTTTTTTTAAGAAAACGTGAAGCACATACTAATAATTTTGATCTTATTTCTTTTGGATATGATAGAGGGATAGTTAAGCTATCGACAAATACTTTTTTAATGCTAAAAAGGCTAACAGATATTAAATTAGATATTAAAAAAATTTCAATTTCAATTTTCTTTTTCGAAGTCCGTCATTTTGTTATTTTTCGATAAAATTTCATAATTCTAGTTCCGACCAGAATGACATATCTGTAGATTAAGACTAATTAAGAATTTTTGATTTCAGATGGCCCCAAGAGTCAAAATCACGCGGTCCATCCAGGTGCTTTTCTTTTTGAGGCGCCAACTTTAAGTGATAATAATAATAATAATAAAACTCTAAACTAAAATTCAAAAAAAATTTTTTTTGGTACCTTAAGATGTAAATAAAAACACATTAAAATTTCAAAACTGTTCATTTGTTCTTTCTCAAAAAAAAAACGTCCCTAAAAATAGGTATGAAAAACAACACGAGTTACCAGACTACTACCTTAAAATACCTTTATTAAGACTTTGAACTTTTTATTTATTAAATAATAATAAAAAAAATTTACTTACAATTAGTAAAAATATACCACGTTTATTTTTTATTTGTGACAATTGTTTCAAGCTTAATTGCCCACTTTCAAATAAAGTACTACCTATTCACTATTTTATTCGACATGAATATGCAGGTACTTTATTCAAATCACTATATTGAGCCGTACTGTGGGCTGGATTATACATAATAATAAAATTTTCCCCTTAAGGACCCACAAAAAACTTTTTGTGGTTCCTTAAGGGGACAATTTCATTATTATGT
This sequence comes from Brachynemurus nebulosus, assembly GCA_035578155.1. Lineage (NCBI taxonomy): Eukaryota > Metazoa > Arthropoda > Insecta > Neuroptera > Myrmeleontidae > Brachynemurus > Brachynemurus nebulosus. The sequence continues at coordinate 5,713,999 of JAPWDM010000006.1, read as the reverse complement.
AGGTACTTTATAGTATAGATTATAGAACAATTAAACAGTACCTGTATATACCTGCTTCTAAATTTAATCTGTATCTGAAAAGATAACATCATAAAATTTATTTTGTACTCTTATTAGCAACCTTATAGTTTGTTTCGTGACGTAGGTTCAAGTACCGAATATTGAGCTAGAAAATTCTCAAAATGATTTATTTTTGTATTCGGTAAGCCTTATTTTTTCCCATTCTGACGTCCAACTTTGTCGTTCAAAACAGTTGAAAGCAGTTCAAAAAAAGGAAGGAATAATCCAAAAAGATGACTATTTTGAATGAATATTTTTAGGTAGATAATTTTTGAACCAATTGTAAATGATCCTTAAAATAATGCTTCCTGGCACTGTTACCGTGATACTTCTAGCGTAACAAATATCAAAATAAAAGTTGGATCAATATCTTTTATTTTCCTTAATCTCAGTTTATGTGTTAAATTTAGTATTCCGAACATTTAAAAAATTTTGCCAATTGTTCTACCAATTCAATTACTAAAGCTTTATGCCTTGAAAATTTTCAGTTTAATTATTTTTAACTTCCCGTTTTTCGGCTAGAAAAGGGAAATTATTCCACTACCGTTTATAACGATTTCCAAGAAAGGAAATAAACTTCTGTTTGTGTGAAACAGATGTCTAGTTAATGTATTTTTAAATAAAACCAGAAATATGAATTTTGTTTTATATTTCACGGAAGTTTAAATTGTTTAAAGCATTGAATAAATAAATTATCTGAGACTCGTTTTTCCTAAATTTCTTTCCTAAATAATTGGGTATTAAAGTACAGTAGATAACGGATAAGATAATTCTATCAATCAGTATTATAAAACTTGAACTTCTAAAAAATAAGATAAGAAAAAATTATTCACTTTCTGATTAAATTACCAAAATTTCTACTTCAATTCTAGGTATAGTTTGTTTACATTATTTGGAATATGAACACCATATTAATTTCATTCTCCGTTTTGCAGAATAGAAGAAATGTGCAAAACAGAGAAAGGAATATAGTGCTCATATTCCAAACAAAATAAACAAATTACATATGAAAAATCTATCATACAATAAATTGGTTACTGGGTGAGTAAGATTTCACTTTGTATAAATTTAGTTTTTTGATATCAATAGTAATTTTGTTTTCTTTGTTATCTCTTTGTTTCAACTCTGCTCGCATTCATAATATTATATATTTACATTAACATTTATAATCTGAATAAGAATTCACAAAAAAAAAAAAATCGCACAAAAGGGAATCACTTGAAAACAAGTTTGAGTGTATGTATAAATAAAGTGTAAAATAGTGATACCAGTGGCGTCTGCGTACCTTATTATTACTATTATTTAATTTTTTATCAAAGAGTAATTCCTCAAAGTTTCATTTTTTCTACCTCAACGGAACTAAACTAAAGAACTACAGTAACAAAACTAAAGTAAATAATTGATATAATATACTGTCATAAAACTAAAGATTTGTGTTAGGCATCAGACCAACGAGTCACTACTGCCTATTCTAAGATTTCAATGCAGCAACCATGATAAATAAAAAGAAAATATTGTTATTCAATATTTTGCAATTAAGTATTTTTACAGAAAAAATAAAACTATTAAATGCACAAGTCAATGCACAAAAAATTCTTATCAATGCTATAGGAAACTGAGGTACAAGCAGTTATACTATATATACTGAAGAAAATTTAATTATACATATAGTTTTGGTCAATAAAGTTACAGCTGCTACACGTCTCTCCTATCTATCATTTGTTGAGTATTTAAATATTTTCGTCAAATTCATTCAGCTGAATTAAGAAGGGGTTAAAGTATTTTTTTCCTATTTAGAATTTTTCCAAAATTTGTTAAATGAATATACAACAACACAAGATTATTGTGTTAAACTTTAAAGTTGACTGGAGGAAAACTAACGGGGATATAGACTCGTAAGCCTCCGTCCTTCCAACCCTAGTATATAAAACGTAAAATTTAAAAACGCATTTTTCTCACACTTAACATTTTCTAAGTCGGTGTACTCTCTAACTCAAAATCTACAGGACCGATCCTTTTCAAATTTTACACAATCTTTCTACACATAAATTACGAGATAACGCTGTCGAGTTTTTTTTATTATTTATAATTATAATTTTTTTTACAATGAAATAAATTACCGAATTTTTAAGCAAAAGTCGGTATTTTACTTTTAAGTGTTACCAAAAATTAATTTGGAAAAAGACCTCGACGGTGTTCCAAGAAACTTATTAACTAACGAAATTTCTTTAGTTTCTTTATTTCGGATAATCCAGTAATAAATTATGCGATTCACCACAATGTAACCATTTTTTAAGGCGTCTGCAAAAATCTATCGCCACTGGCTTATTTGTGTCTATTTTTCAATAAAATTTTTATAGAATATTCCTGAAATATTATTCTATTATTTAATTCTATTACTTACTGATTACTTAAAGAAATTTATATTAACCGTATCGTCAAAAAAATTATCGAAAGTATGCTTATTTTATAGCGAATTAACCTACCCCCCTCCCTTAAGTACATTCAAACCTGTTTTTGTGCAATTTTTTTTATGTTATACAAAAAATGCCTACCAAAATGCACAATGTGAATAAAAAGTAAGAAAAACCCAAAAGTTTGAATCATAAAGTGCCGTAAAATAGGTTACCTGCAGTTTTCGTATATGTAAAATATAAAGTACATATAAATGTATTATATATATATATATATATATATATATATATATATATATACACATATATATATATATATATATATATATATATATATATATACACATATATATATATATATATATATATATATATATATATATATATATATATATATATATATATATATATATATATATATATATATCAGTGCTGTATAGTATCTAGATACAAGTATCTGAAATCAGTATCTAGATACAAATTTACGTATCTTGTATCTGTATCTAGATACATTTATTTTTAAGTATCTGTATCTAGTATCTAGATACATTTGATCTGTATCTTGTATCTTTTTTATAAACTTTAGATACAGATACATTTTATAACCTTATTTACCAATTTTTAATATAAAATTATGGTTATTTTAGTAATATTCAACAATGAGAATTATGAATTTAATTAACAAATTTAAACAATTAAGTTTCAAAATCTTTACGTAGGTATGAATTTGCATAGGTGAATACTATCTATATAAGTTACTGTGTGCATGAGAAAAGTTTCGAGATTCTTCATTGGTCAGTTGGCCAGTTCTTTAAAATGATTCTACACAGAATTTAAAACAAACTTACTCTAATTCAGCAGAGGTTGAAGCTCTTAGATTTTTACAAGAAAAATCTACTTTATCTACATTGCCCCAATTTTAAACAGTTTATTCAATTTTTTAAAAATATAATACAATTTTACCGTCATGTCAAGTGCTCAAGTTGAAGGACTATTTAGTACAACTAGACAAATTATTACTGCGAAAAGAAATTCTCTGTCAGAGAATATGTTGGAAACTTTATTGTTTTTGAAACAAAACAGTTGGTTGAAGGCATATTACATTAGAGAAACTTACGGTTTAAGCTAGTTTATTTATTTATTTTTCATCTTGTTTCGTTTTTATAATTTTGCGTAAATTAAGAAAGTGGTGTATGACGGTGGCAACCATTTCATGGATTCTTAGTTAATATCGTCTATAGTATACGCCTATACTATAAATTATACTATACGGCTATACTATTGCCTATAGTATTATTAGTCTATTACGTCTACAGTACAATCAATGAAATTTTTAATATATGTGCGATTCTTATGTGTAATTAATGTTATAAAATAAATCAAATATTTTTTTTTAAATATAATTAAATATTAAGCGTTTTTTTTATCTTCTTAGATTCATATTTTGAATAATACATACAAATGAAACTATTTGGTATATGTAATTGTATTAACGAAGGAATATACTGTAGTTATTTTTAAAAAGTATCTAAAAAAAGTATCTGTATTTCAGTATCTAGATACATTGTATCTAGATACAAATTTATTTTGAGTATCTGTATCTGTATCTAGATACAAATTTACTTGGAGTATTTGTATCTGTATCTAGATACATTTTATGCAGTATCTATACAGCACTGATATATATATAAGTAAATAAATTATTCAAAAATATTCCCATATACCTATAAATTAATTTTTCATTATTTTGTTTAAAAAAGCAATTTCTAATTACATCGTGAGATCTTCGATTATGTACTTTCTATTTATGAAATTTTGAAGTATTTTTCGTATGTTTTCTTTTATGTAGTCCTTATCCGCTATATAAAAACCGGTGTCAGTGCATGATAACTTAAAGAATTATTTTTTTATTGAACAAGTAAATGAATGAACCAAAATAATTTGCAAAAAAAATATATTTTCTTTTACGATTTCTTTGATTTTATTTGTCAAAAAACTATTATTCGACTAAACGAATTTGTCTCGTTATTAATATTATGAATATCAAAATTTTGTATAAGCATATCATAATTTTAATAAATATTTGTTAAATGCGAACCTAATTAAAAAAGGATTTAGAATACAAAATGTTGTTTTACTTTTTAATGAGTATTTCCTACGCGCAAGTATATCTATCACTGCACTATAGGCACCACTGTCGCATATTCACGCAAAGGAACAAAACTCGTCTTCAATGTGTAAGTCTAAAAGCGTAACGCTTTCAAGTTATTGACATACTCATTAACATGCATACATACATGTATGTATGTATGTATGTATGTATGTAGGTTTATAAAATATGTCCTATATATAAAATATATAAGGGATATGTATATGTATACAAGGGTATAATAAAATAACCATTTTCATGTCTTAGTAAATAAAAGGCACGACAAGACAAGAGATAATGTCTATATATACTTTGCCTTTTCATATTTCAAAACCGAATAAAACTTATTAGGTTATTAAATTTAGAAAAATATATATAGAATGATTCAAAGAATTCTGTACATGAATAACAAATAGTAGCCTCCAAAATTATGCTTCTAATAAGATTTGGATATCTAGAGTCAGCGAAATAAATCAGTTAAATCCAAAATTTGAAATTTTTTATTGTTAAAATGGTTACTATAGAGGCCAAGTTACGTTTTGCCAAGAGCTAATAGGTAAATTACATTCCTGACAATTTCATATAATTTTTGATTTATTTTCTGTAAAACTGTTGTTTTGAAATTAATTTGTTTATTCCGCCGGTTTTAAATATATAAGACTTTCTATAATAATAATTTAAGGTACTTGAATTAGATGTCAAAGTGACCATTCACTAAAAACCTAAAGTCTATAAAAAAAAAATCCTTTTGATACAGAAAAATAAATATATTGTTAAAAATATGATCGGTTTTTTAAATAAGATTAATTGTTAGGAAAAACCAGACACTTGGAAAAATAAATTTTGTAGTACTGACTTGTTTGTGAAATATCATTATGTGTACGACCAAAAAATTGAATTTGTAGGGCCAAAAATGTGCCAACTACTAAAAGAGAATCGGGGTGAACCTAGTATAGTTTTCACACAAAGTAAGTGCACGTTAAATCCTACATATTCCGTGATAGTAAAATTGAATAATTTTAGATAATAAGAAAAAATTTATTAAAATTTCACCAAAAAAAAAATAATAACCTATCAATTTAAAAGTAAAAGGGTGTTCATTGCTCACAATACTAATATTTTCTATATTAAGGAGGCTTTTCCCGTACGGGTACAGCTAGTTATGGGTATGTACCAATAACCTTTAATCAAGTATAATGAAGTTTGAATGCAAATCCAAATAGAAGTTCAGAATGTCTTTTTCTTTGCCAAGAGTTTCACTAGTGTAATTAGAAATAAAATTTTAAAATAGATAATTTTGAGATAATTAATGATCAACTGTATTTACGCATTTATTTTAAATTGTGCATATTTTCTATTTTAAATGTAAAATTGATATATTTGAAAAAACAGTCCTTAAATTGCTTATACAAAATTATTTAAAAATTTACCATTGGAAATTCCTGTTATATTTTATCATATATTTAATCGTAGTCGAAAATTCCCACAAAATAAAAACGAAATATCATATTCTCTTTGATAAGTATGATATAGCTTTCATTCAGTCATTTATTCACATTTTATAACAAGAATGTACAAATAAAAAAAAATAAATGTTAATAAAAAAAACTTTTTTTGTTTATACATAAATTTAAAAATAAATAATAATTTTTTTTAGTCCTCCGTATAACAAAGTAGAAAATAATGACGAAATAGGGAGCAACAGAAATGTAGAGGCAATCTCCATAGGGAATTTATATCCGGCGCATTCTTAAAAGCTAATTACTAATTAATTAAGAAAATGTAAATACATTTCCAAATGTAACATTTATAAATATCAGTCAAGACGTATAAATAATTATTGTGAATAATTTACTTACTTCTACTAAAAATTCTGAACTTAGTGTTAATGTTTTTTGAAGTTGTAAAATTGTACCCGACGCTTCACCAAATAATAGTATGTGAGAATAAAATTCCTTCAATATTTTTACTTGCAAAATACTTTGGAAAAATATTTTATAATATAATAATTTTATAAAATTCAATATTCTTAATAACTACACATATATTAAACTAAGCCTTAGACTAAAAATAATAAAAAAAAAAAACAATTACCTGTAAGTATGAAATGTAATTGTTTTAACAAACGTATTTAAAACTAATAAAAATAAATTTTTCATTAATATAAAAAAGCCATGCACTACGTATTACAAAAAAAAGAAAAAAAATGATTTTCATAAAAGAAATTTACCAATATTCTGATCGTTCGTATCAACTTTTACGTCACACACAAATCGAATCGAAATCGATATCGAAAACCCGACGAAAAATTTTTAACCAAAAAGAATCCGAGACCGTTACTACGGAAAATATATGTAAAAGAGAAGAATATTTTAGTGAATTCATATTTCCACGTTCTAATATAACCCAAGTTAAAATAGTTGAAATAAATTTTTATTTAAAACATTGAAATTAAACAAAATTCTCTAATTTTTTTATTAAATAAAAAGCCGTATCGCCGAAATAGAATTACTCTGATAATGATTGAAAATTTTAACTATACGTTATGACGTCCAACTTCGGACTGTCGGTCGACAACCACTGGGTGCGCGCCCTCAACTCGCCACACCCGATATAGGCGCCGGCGCTTAGCGTCTTTACTGCCCCTTCCTTTCATCTTACCTTATCACCAAAAATATAACTGAAATTAAATTATATATACACGTATATATACGTAAATATATGTGTACACATATATATTCGGGGAAAATTTTCACGAAAAATTATAAAATTATTGTGTTAACACGGGTGTAGTTGTATTTTGACAATTCGCCCGTGTTGCTGAAAAAGGGTCATTTATTAAAAATATTTAATAAAATCTTTTTGGTAGGAAAATGTTTCTGATTTACCACAGATAAATACATATGTAAACTTGATGTTTTTTGAGGTAAATATGACTTTTTAGAATTTTAATATTAAATGTTTAGAAAAATAAATTCAATTTTTGAAAATTTTATTCTCTATTTAAACTAAATATACTTTAAAATGGTAGTGGAATAGTCAGCACATCTTATTGTGGAAGAAGCGATACATTTCAAAGTTGTAGGATAAACATGTAAGAATATCAGATATCAGTTATATTTAATGGTCGTAATGAGAGATTTCCCCTCTTACTATTCAAACATGTGCAAACGTCCGGCTTTTCCAATAAACATATGGAAACTTGAAGCAGTTTTAATGATGTGAAACTGGGTGCTAATGAAAGAGGGAAAATGAATTTGAGGGAAAATTTTTCATCACAGTATATAGTACATGATATGTGTATGATGTACACTTTGTCTCAATAGAATATGTCGCAATTAATTTAGGTGTACAAACAAGAGTTAACTTTCAGAATGAATAGAAGTACAGTAGGATTCAGTTCTTGTGAGTACTAGCAGTAACTTTATTCATATTGTGAAAACGTAATAAAATAAAAATACTACTAGAGAACGATGGACAGATTCCAATGATGGAAGAACAATCTGGCTTTACCGCTGGAAAATCCTGTGTAGATAAATCTTTTCCCTAACACAAATAATAGAAAAAAAGAAAGCTACAAACCGAGAGTTACATCTGCTCTTCGTTGATCTTATACTAAAACAAATGACAGCGTACCGATTTAAAGACTTCGAGATATTTGAAGGGTCAAATATAAATTTAACCTTGCAACAGCAACATAAATTACAACAGAATCATGTCACTTTGAACGATTGTGTGCAGTTGCCACATCTGGACGACTCTAAAAGAATAATGTTTTGTATTTTAAACTCATTTCCAAATAAGCGTTCAACATAATTACACAACTTTTTTGTTAATTATTGTGTTTATAACAATTGTTAATTTTGTTAATATTAATTGTTACCGATGTGGTTTAATATTTTAAATCAGTTTTTAACTAGTGTTTCAAGAAAATTTTCAAAAAATTTCAATAATTTAAATTTGAAGTGGTCTATTTTATAGCTATATATTATGATTAATCGAATTATTTCGACCTTTGGGTCAATTTGTGGTGGTTTTGATACCTCTTTTTCTTTGTTTTCCGTTGTTCTTATCAACTGGGTGTGGCTTGAATTTATAATCATTTATTTTGACATATGTAGAATGTTCTGGAATCGTTGACCCTTTCTAAAATTTTTCAACTTAATAATTTTCTTTTATATTTTTGACTTTTGCCATAATCTTTGAAAATGGCCACGGGCCGAAACATGTAAGATACTTTTAAAAATTTATTTTGATGTTTTGATTTTTGATCTTCACATTGTGCTTTTATTTTGCTTTTCATTTGTTTTTGTTTTGACTTATACGGATATGTAGCTCATATTAGTAATCCACAACGTTTGGTTTTTTGGTTTTATCTTTGTGCAGGAAGTCGTTGTTTTATCAGATTGTATTGAATTTAACCTTGATTCAAGTATGGATAGGTATGGAAGGGTATAGGCGTGTTCAATAAAACTCCTTGTTATGTTTGATAAAATAAACTTTATTTATAGAACTACTATGTACAGTTCGTTGATGTTTGGACGTACGTTGTTTGCGACGTGTCCACTTGTGGAAGTTGTGGTGTATCGATGGTGATGTCGATCGATGATGACTGGCGGCTGGTGCGGTCGTTTTGACCAACTGTTGACGACTCACTTGGCTGACAGTTGACCACTGACTAATTAGTTAACTACTGACTACTGGAGCGCTCGTATTGGCTGCTTGTTGACGACTCACTGTTGATGACTAACTTGGCTGACGGTTGACCACTGACTGGCAACTATAGACTGACTCTGGACTAACTGCTGCTGTCGTATTTATAGCAGGGTGTGTGGTTCGATTCGCTTCCAATGCATTCTATGCTAGAACATTCTAATGACGTACGGGGTTGATGTCGTATTGCGTATGTTGCTAGATTCTTCTTTGCTGGAAAGTTCGATTGGTTGTGTGTTTATGTGTATTATTGTCGTCGTAGTATTGTAGATGTAGTGTATAGGTACTGTTACGTATAGGTACTGCTAATTTTTATTGCGTTATACGTAGTGTTGTTTTTTTGTTGCAATACGCATCGTTTCCAGAATTACCTGTTACACGTTTATGCGTTTGTCGAACTTGTCGGCCTGATCTTCGTGGTTGCGGTCGCGGTTGTGGCTCTAGTTGCGGTTGCGGCTGCGGTGGTCATGGTGTTGGTTGCGGTTGCGGTGGTTGTGGTGCTGGTTGCAGCTGCGGCGGTTGTAGCGTTAGTTGTGCGGGTTGTGGCGCAAGTTGTGGTCGATGCAGGAGTACGTCGGTTGGTTCTTCAAGTGCTGACTGTGGGTCGTCGGACATTATGTACGCGGGCTCCAAATGGTTCACAGATATGATTTTATTGCCGCCTTTAATCGCTACTACGGAGGTAGACCCGTCGTAAGGCATTGGTACAGAATTGCGGACTGCATCGTGTCTGACAAATACATAGTCGCAAGTGGCCAGGTCTTTAAAAATGAAAGTTTTCTTTTCGCCGTGACGTAATACCGTTGCAGGTCTCCTGGCACTTTACTCCTTTCACCAGGGTCTAGAGACCTTCTATGGGTTGGTCCGGTGGTGTGAGAAATTCGCGCGGCAACCGTATTGTTTCGCCGTATACTAACTCTGCGGGTGTTGCTTTTAGCGAATTTTCAGGATGAAAATTCAGCTATTACGGCAGCTCTTATGGTAAGACCTAAGCCCGGGACTATGGCAGAAATTTGTTTTGGAGCCTCTAGAACCCGAAAATCTAGTTCACTAAAATTTATATATATATATATATATATATATATATATATATATATATATATATATATATATGTATTTATGTGTGTACGCGATAACTCTCGAACGAAACACCCAACTGTTATGAAATTTGGTGAAAACCTTGCAATCTGCCAATCGTTGGATGAGTTCGTTAGCCAGACACGTCGGATGCCCGGAAGTAGGTTTTTTGGGCACTTTTGACAAAAAGTGTCTAAAGTGCCAAAAACATTAGAATTCAAAGGTTTTTTTTATACCAATGTGAAAAGCACATGAAATTGAACAAAAAACGTCCTTAGAGCGATACTTGTTTGTCAACTGGTTCTCCAGAAAAATTAAAAATAATTTACAAAATTTTTGATTAAAGATTTGTTGTCTTTGTCTAACACCAGCTTAACATACCCCATATTATTTAGTTTAATTACATGTATACCGTAGACTGCATTTAGATTGCCCTTAATATGTATTAAAAATTTTTGATCCGATTGATTTTAAAATACTAGAAATAATATCTAAAAATTATAAGAGAATCATTATATAATGAAATTTTGACCAATTAGACTATAATTTATTTTTAATCGAATAAATCTTTTATATTATCTATGTGCATTAACGTGTCTTTATATATCTATAAACAAAGTAGAGGATTGTCAAATATCATTGTCATTTTGTTTTAATTAAAAAATATGAGGCGTTCTAAAACGAAACTGGCCTAATTCATACAAAACGAGTTATTTAACGAAAAAAATAAAAAAGACGAGTTTTATCACAACTTACTGCTAAGGCCAGTTTTGCTATAACTATAATTTGAAACAAAACCCCTTTTTGATTAAATTGTAATAAGCAATACAAGCTGGAGAATCCATTTTCATCACTAACTCATTTTCGACCAGAACTGAAATAGATGACTTATTTGAAACGCCTCATGTTATTTTTTTTTTTTTTTTTTAGTTTGACATTTCAAATAATTTTTTTTTTCTTACCAATAATAAATTCAAAATGAATATTAATTTCTAACATAAAATTCTTGAATTATACGTATTTTATTTATGTATTTGACAATTCAGGTGGATGTATTCATGCATACGAAATGTATAAAAATTTTAACATATTCTTTTTCATAATATATTTTTTTTGAAAATAATTCTCCATTTTATACTCAAGTTCATAGCAATTACCGAAAATACACCAAAATTCTATAATTTCCACATATTTTGTCAATCATTTCAACTCGTGAACAGTATAATTTAAAAATGGAAAGCAGATTTAGCTTAAAATAGTGCTAGCATACTGACACATTCTATTATCAAATTATTTAGTAAAATTACACAAGAAAACATGTTTTTATTATTTATTTATTTTTTTAAATACATTAATTAATTATTTGATGATTTCTGGTTATTTCTCTTCATAAGGCAAATATCTCCTTCATTTTTTTGCTTCATAACTTTTCTTTCAGTTTGTAAATAAAACTTCCAGTTTAAAATCTGTACAATACAAAACAATTTTTACTTCTATTGAAGCAAAATCAAAATTACATTAAGTAAAAACTCATTTAATTTTAGTCTTCAATCGTAAATCAATTTAAATTTGTCTAAAAATTCCTTAATCGTTGTTCAATCTAGAAAAAAAAACATCAAATTTAACGAAAAAGGTTCATAAAATGTATATATGATTATGAATATAGATAAGTATCTACTTACTTGTTATTATATTATTATATTAATTATTATTATATTATATTTAGCCGGCGTTTAGCTTAAATTATAAAATAAATTAATAATAACAATAAAAATTAATAAAAATTGACAGCTTGTAAAATCAAATCAACAAGCATTATATATCTATTGTAGTACCTATGTAATAAACAGTGAAATTTGAATTTAAAACTAACTGCTATAATCAGAGAATAAATTCGAATTGTAATAATTATATTGGAGATGCAAAGTTTACGCGAGCGCTCCTGGTTTTTTAAATTAGAAGCTATATCTGTATATCGTTCTGTGTGTATATGGTATTATGGTGTATATCACTGGCTGTATCAAGTAAGGCTGTCTACACAATCAATGAAATAAAGAATAAGAAATAAGATTTAAGAAATAAGGAATAAGAAATAAGGAGTATGCCATCTAGTGACGTTGAATGGAACTTTAACGTAACTGCTCATAGGTATATGTATTTAGGTATTTTTGTACTTCAAAATTCATGAAAAAATAACGTTCGTGATGACTTTTATGTCACTCAAGTGAAAAAAAATCACGAATTATGACGTACAAAAGTACCTACATATTTATATCTATGAGCAGTTTTGTTAAAGTTCCAGTCAACGTCACTAGATGGCATACTCCTTATTTCTTATTCTTTATTTCTTAAATCTTATTTCTTATTTCTTATTCCTTATTTAATTGATTGTGTAGACAGCCTAAATATTTTGGATACGTTTAAAATGCATTTATAGTCCAGTAGCACTAATTTTAAGCTCTATCTCACTCACTAAACATTAATTTTAGAATAGATGTAAAAATTTTTTAAAAAGAGATTCTTGTAGGGATTGCCGAAGAGAACATTTGTGCAAAATATTAACTCCCGGAAATGTTTTTTTTGTATTGTTTAAACAATATTGAAAATTCATGAAGAGCGTTTTTTTACCTTTCACCGCTTACGTAGCCAAAAGGTGATAGACACAATAAAAAGTGTTAAGACCTTTTTTGTAGAGAATCGAATTCTCTACAAAAAAGTCCGCGAAAGCATCTGTCTATCTTGAACAGGTGAAAAAATACAGCGCTCCAAACGCGCACTCAAAAATTCACTTTTTCCAACGTTCCGGCAAGGTGTGTCGTCGGAAGGGCCTTTGTTTCCCAATAGTCCCAAAAGTCCAAAGAGCGTGGATGAGTCCATCATCCAGATACGTTCGATCTTTAGAAGCAAAATTTTTGGCCATTTTTAGTGGCTTTTTGCAAAATTTAAATTTTTATAAAATTAACCACTCAACCGATTTTAAAAATATTTTCACGGTTAGATAGCTAAACTATTGTAGATAGATACAGGTTGTTATATGAAATCCGTCAGTGTCCAATCTCTGAAAATTCGCTATGTTATGCAGGTGCTGCGACAGGGGTATTTGATCTTCCTTCAAGGCTGCTCGAATTCCCAGTAGCACTGTTGGGAGGATAGAAGTCCACGAGTTGTCTGGTGACAACGCATCGCTGCCTTGAGTTGTCGATAGAATCGTTCAATCATGCCGTTTGCTTCGGGGTGGTACGCTGTGGTACGGTGGCGCTCCATACCCGTTAAGCGGCTGAGTGCGCAGAAGAGTGCCGATTCTAATTGGCTACCTTGGTTAGTCATTATTTTGTCCGGTATGCCGAAACGCCATATCCATCCTCGATATAGTTCTCTGGCTACAGTTTCTGCTTCCATGTTTTCTGGTGGAAATGCTTCGGGCCAACTTGTGAAACGGTCGATGCGCGTTAAGTAATATCTGTATCCGCCCGAATAAGGCATTGTGATGATGTCGATGTGGATCTCCTTAAAACGACCGGTAGGCGCTGGAAACTTGCCGACAGGGGCTGATACGTGTCTGGTGATTTTTGACTGCTTTTTCATTGAAGGCCATGCGAAACGTTCGGCGATTAATCTAACCGTCTAGGTGATGTATCGAGTTAAAAACGGCTTTCCGGAACGGTTTTGTGACGTATGGGAGTGTTCGTTCGGTTGATATGTCTCAATATAGTTGAATATTTTGTTCGCGTACAGGTATTCTTTCGAGTTGCAATGCTGATCCCATGTTGATCAGCTGTTATAACTCTTCGTTGTTCTCTTATGATTTGGCAACAGCGGCGTAGTCCAAAGATGGCGTCGTAATGGCTTCACCTTTCGATAGCGTCTCGGCAGCAATATTGTCCTTTCCTGCTATGTGTTGGATGTTGGTGGTAAACTCGCTGATGAAGCTTAAATGTCTTCGCTGCATCGACGAGGCTCTTGTGTAAAAGCGAAGGTTAACGGTTTGTAGTCAGTGTAAATAGTGAATTCTCTGCCTTCTAGCATGTGCCTAAAGTGTTTGACGACTAAATATATGGCGAGTAGTTCTCGGTCGAACGCGTTGTAGAATCGTTGCGTGTCACTCAATTTTTTGAAAAGAAGGCGAGTAGTTCGCATTGGTTGTCTACTTTTTGTTGGAGTGCTGCACCGACCGAAGTGTACGAAGCGCTGCAGATTAGCGCGAGTGTGGCGTCGGGTTTAGGATATGTAAGGAGAGTTACTTGAGCGAGAGTGTTTTTAACAGCTTCGAATGCGGCCTCAGTTTCGTTATTCCATTTTAGTGGTGCGTTGCCTTTCACTTTGTCATGAAACATGTCGTTCAGATGTGCTTGACATTGAGAGATTTTCGGTAGGCAAATGCGGTAAAAATTTACCATGCCGAGAAATCTTCTCAATTGTTTTGCGGTCTCTGGTTTGGGGTATTAGGTGATTACTTCCACACGTTCGGGTAATGGCTGAATTCCTTTGGCGCTTACTAGGTAACCAACGAAAGGAACCTTTTCTGCCCCCATAAAGGCATTTGGAAGGATTGATGACCACTCCGTATTCGCGGAATCTTTCGAACACTTGTCGTAAGTGTTGCTTATGTTCTTCTTCGTCCTTCGAGGCGACCAAAACGTCGTCGATGTATGCGAAGCAAAAATCTAGACCTCTTAGTACTTCATCCATGAAACGCTGGAATGTTTGTGCGGCGTTGTGGAGTCCAAAGCTCATGAATGGGAATTCGAAAAACCCGAATGGAGTTGTTATTGCTGTTTTATGCACGTCTACGTCGGCCACGGGTATCTGGTTGTAGACTTTGACTAGATCAATTTTCGAATAGATTCGCGTTCCTCGCAATCGTAAAGTCGTGTATATCTGGAACTGGGTAACGGTCTGATATGGTACGTGCGTTTAAACCACGGTAGTCTTCGCACGGTCGCAATTCGTCGCCCTTCTTGGCGACTTAGTGTAGTGGTGCGGCCCACTCGCTTAATGATGGTCTTGTTATGCCTCGTTGCATCATCACCTCGAATTGTTTGCGAGCGGCTATGTATTTGTCGGGTGCCAGGCGTGGCGGCTTACACGCTACCGGCGGTCCAGGCGTTGTATGGATATGGTGTCGTGTGTTGTGCTTAATTACCGGGGCACGGCCGTCGGGACGCGTGATGTCTGGATAGCAACCGAGGAGCTGATGGTACGTTGAATTTTCAATGATAGTTTTTATTGCTGGTTGGGCCAACGCCATTAAGTGTCCAATACTTGATAGTTTGGTTTCTTGGTCGATCAATTTTCTGTTTTTGAGGTCGATGAGCAAACCATAATGATGCAAAAAAATTCGGGCCAATTATCGATCGGCTGACGGCGGCTATGACGAACTTCTACGGATAATTTCGTCGCAGTCCGATAAACGCAGGTGAAATTAATGTTGTGCCGTACGTTGCGATGGTCGTTCCGTTTGCCGCCGCCAGACCATAATCGGTCCTTTTCAGCGGCCCACTGATCATTTTTCATGGGTATACGCAGAGATCGGCTCCGGAATCCACGAGGAAAATCAGTTTCGTATTGTTGTCTGTTACAAACAGGCGGCGGTTTTGAGAGTCGGTGCCGGTTGCCACCTGAATTACCGGCTGCCGTACTCGTTTCCCTGGTGCGAACATGGCGACATGCATTTCTTCGTGTTGGTGCCAAACTCCCAATGGTAATAACAGATCCCGCTAGCTGCCGTGTTCGGTTGTGTCTGCTGTTGTCGTGGCTGGTATTATCGTTGCTGAAATTGTCGGGTTCGGGATCTGGAAGGCGATCGTTATCGTGTGCGTCTGTCCGTGCGAGGTTCATGTTGTTGGTTTATTATTGACGCTATTTCGTCGTGTAGACTGGCAGCTAGTTGCGTGAACCGTAAACTGATGTACGTATCTGTTACCGTGTGATCGGTTGAGTTTAATGGCTCTACTGCGGAGACGTGCGATGGTTGTCCAATTGCGGCTGCTATGGTGTCTACTAGTTCGGCCATTTTGTTCAGTTCCAGATCTTATGCGCTGCCAATATTGCCCGTAGGTTTTGTGGCAAGCAGCTCAGCCAAATAGTACGCAGTACTCCATCGGATACTGTCGTACCACCTAGGCCTTGCAAGTGTCTTAAAAATTGTGCCGGTTTGCGGTCGCCGATTTCTTCTCGTTGTAGTAATTGTATGATTTTTTCGTTTTGCGACCGGCAGATGCGCTTTATTATTTGTTCGTGTAGTACTGTGTATGGTGATTGGGCCGGTGGCTGCCTTATCAGATCTTTTACTTCTTCACGACACTTGCAATCAAGAAGCGTTACGGTGTAAGTGAATTTTTCTTCCTCTGTGTTGATGCCGGCGGCGTGTAGCAGACGGTCGACAACTCTGAACCGTGTTTCGTGATCCTCTCCATCGAATGGCGGTGTTCTACATGTCCATCCGCTAGGAGCCGTTAGTTGTCGGATCTCGGGAACTTGTCGCTGTGGTTCTGGTACGTGTTCCATACCTTCCATACTGTTCGATGCTGTCTCTTGTTTCACGACGTTCTTCTTCAAATCACGTCGATCTTCTTCGAATCACGTCGGGTTCACCAGTTTGTATGGATATAATATGGAAAGGTATAGGCGTGTTCAATAAAACTCCTTGTTATGTTTGGTAAACTTTATTTATAGAACTACTATGTACAGTTCGTTGATGTTTGGACGTATGTTGTTTGTGACGTATTCACTTGCGGAAGTTCTAGTGTATCGATAGTGATGTCGATCGATGATGATTGGCTGCTGGTGCGCTCCTTTTGACCAACTGTTGACGACCCACTTGGCTGACGGTTGACCACTGACCAAGTAGTTGACCACTGACTACTGGAGCGCTCGTATTGGCTGCTTGTTGACGACTCACTGTTGATGACTAGCTTGGATGACGGTTGACCACTGACTGGCAACTATAGACAGACTCTGGACTAACTGCTGTTGTCGTATTTATAGCAGGGTGTGTGGTTCCACTCGCTTCCAATGCATTCTATGCTAGAACATTCTAATGACGTACGGGGTTTATGTCGTATTGCGTATGTTGCTAGATTCTTCTTTGCTGGAAAGTTCGATTGGTTGTGTGTGTATGTGTATTATTGTCATCGTAGTATTGTAGATGTGGTACGGTTAACGGGATATTTATTGCGTTGTACGTATTTTTGTTTTGTTGTTGCAATACGCGTCGTTGCCAGAAATTTCTGTTACACGTCTATGCGTTTGTATGTGTTGTCGCCACACAAGCAATAAAAAATTTATACAGTAACTGTATATCAAAATTAAAAATAGGCAAAACTAACCAAAGGATTTATTGTAAGTAAAGGATTAAGACAGGGTTGTGTCTTCTCATCATTGCGCTTCAATATTTATGGTGAAAAAATATTACGTGAATAGAGAAGGAAATGTGAATGATTGGGGATACCAGTAGGGAACCAACATCTATATACACTCCATTTTACAGGTGACTAGGTGGTAATTGCACAGGATAAAGACGATCTAGCATATGTGACTAGGAAATTAAAACAGGCATACTTCGGAGGGGGCTTAGAAGTAAATATTGAAAAGACATCTTATCTATGTATAAATAGCGAGTTACAAGATCTAAGGCTAGATAACGGTGATGTCATAAGGGTAAACTGACCAGATTTTCAGTGAGACAAAGCGGGACAAATGAGATGAAAGGCACCGTAAAAAATGCCGCCCTTACCTTTTGAATGAAAAGAAGAAAATCTTAATTTTTGCTATTTTTTTTTTTTTTTTTTGAACTTTCGCTTAAAAAATAACTGAGCAGCAAAAAAAATCGTCAATTACATTTAAAATGAGAAATTTTAAATTTTACGAACTATCTCTTAAAAATTAAAAAATAACTGGTGAGCAAAAAAAAGAAAAGGTCAATTACATTTACAATAACAAATGATGCAGATATTTTCTAAAAAGCGAGACATTTTTAAGAACCGATGGGAATCGGGACGTCTGGTTACTTTACATAAGGGGAACTTCGAATGTCAAATATCTTGGGATATATATAGAGCCGAATGGCACACAAGATCTCGAACTACAGTTCCAAATTACCCAGAAAAAAAAGAAAAATTCTTTAAATACCATCCTGTGGAGAATACTATCACCAGAAATCGAAATCTGCAAATATACAAGACCATTATAAAAAGCATATTAACATATGTTTCGAAAGTCTAGCAACTAACAGAAAGTACCAAACATAAGCTTGTAGTGATCGAAATAGGCTTTCTGAGACGGGCGGCAAAAGTATCCAGACGTGACACGGTTCGGAACCAAAGAATCAGGAAACTAATGGGGACAGCTAATGACAAAAATTTTATAGAAACAAAGCAGTTAATTTGGAATGGGCATGTGCAAAGAATGGAGGAACATCGTTTACCCAATTTAATATCTAAATAGACACCTATAGAAAGGCGTAAGAGGGGCCGGCCTCGAAAAAGCTAGAGCGAGGGAGTCGAAGATACAATGAGATTTCGGAGGCTGGTCACGGATCTGTGACAACATCGAGAAATGTGGAAAGTGGGAGCCGAAAGACGACGACAGTCGCTATGAAGCGGCATATATATTCATATTGTGTAGCGTTATTCCTGTCTGTAGTGACGATTATTACAAAAGACTAGTAACCGACCGAACATTCGGTTTTGGTTTCGGCTAAAAATCACCCGAAACTTCGGTCGAGCCGAAACTCAGTGTCCGTGAATGGTCACGCTTCGTTCGAGCGAGTTCATGTCTCGTACATATACACTAGATTTGAGCATACAATTGAAATTTTAGCATGTCTAATAGGCTTTCATTTCATTTTCGGCTTGAACTGAAATTAAGGCCGAAGTTCGATTTCGGTTTCGGTTGAATATAACGACGCGACGCTTAAATTTTTTTCTTTCCGTGATCCGCCGGGCCCTCTGGGTAACTCGGACTCCAAATTTTAGACACGGTCGCCATGGCATCTCTTCGAGAATGTATTTTATAATGTAACTAAACGATGTAATGATGATTTATGTTATCAGTAGATAACGCCTTGAAGATCATAACCTTTAAAAATGAAACGGTCAACTGGTACACTATATTGACAACTAATACACTTTAAATGAATTATTGACGCGGAACAGCGTTGTATCGCAATTGATCAGGATTTATCTGACGCAATACAGCGTACATGACCGCCAACCTGTTAAACAATATTATGCAGCGAAATTTTTCATTTTTAGATTCTTTTTTAGATTTTTTCCCCTTATGAGATAGCATTCTGAACTCGCTCTTTTTAAACAAAGTGTATTTTTTGCGTTTTGGTATATGTATATATATTTTTAATTTTTTTCCAATGTTTAAGCTTGACAGAAATTGAAAAAACAAATAATAATAATAGATGTAAAATGAAATCGGAATACGATATGGTTTATTTAACTTTATATATGATGTACTTGCGGACGATCTATATTACATATGTATACTAAAAAAAAAAAAACATATAGGAAGTAAAAACATGCAAAGATAGCCAAAATCATCAAAATGAGACAACTGTTTTGAAGTACAATTACTCAAAAAAATTGTGGTAACCCGCAGTAAAGTCACGAATCTATCTATAGTCTTAGAAACTTATTCTATTTACATAAAAAAAAAAAAAATATTATAAATATTAGGTGTATAGTTAGATTAATAAAAGGATTAACATTAAAGTAAAGAAAAATAAAACTAACACGTCGCATCGGAAGGAAAGATGGGTAAAACTGAAACTTAATATCAAAATATTCAATAAGAGATTTTCGCTGAGAAAAAATAATTAACTTTAGAAAATTATTAATATTTTTTTTACTCACACCGCATATAACAAGTGTTATATTAAATTTAATTCTAAAGTGTATTCTACTCAAATAAATCATATTCTACAAAGAATAGAAGACGCTTGCAAGTAATTAAGAAATAATCGAGATATGATCACAAATGCAATAAGAAGCATTACAAAACGAGCCCGGAAGTGCATTGAACAAAATGGGGGTCTTGAATATAACGGGGGATCATTGAACAACTTTTAAGTAAAAATTTTTCTAAAAATAATAGAAATTCATATATATATATATATATATATATATATATATATATATATATATATATATATATATATATATATATATACACTAGCGGAAATAATTAAAGGATCAAAAAAAATTCCAAATTTTTAGCGATTTTTCGAATGGCTGTATCTTCGGTGAAAAATGGTCGTATCGGAGTCGTAAGCAAAGCAATTTAGAGTTGAAAGCTTCTAGTTTCGAGAGCTTGCCATAAAAAAATTTTCAAAGCAACGTGTGTGGCGCAATCCTAATAAATACACTGAAAAAAAAATTTTCTAAATTTTTTCGGTTTTTTTTTTTTAGTCCACGGACTTGAAAAAAATTTTTCCGACTTAACCATCATATGGACCGGATAACTTGTTCATTCAGCTCTAATTTGCTTTTTCATAGACTTTTATACGACCACTTACCGCCGAGATATCGGACTTTGAATGGAAAACGATTATTTCGTGTTTGACCATCGATATCTCAGGTAACCAATGATCACACAGAAAATTGAATGGGTGTTTTAAAAACTCGAATAAATTCTCTACAAGGATTAGCCATTGTTTTTTCAGTCCACTGTAAAAGGCACACTTAACATTAGTGGTTTTCTCGAAGTTTTTAATTCAGCGCTTGATTTTCCAAAGAGCCACCAAAAGCTCTTTTTTTCTTGATTTTTCAAATTCATGTAAAGTACGCAAAAAAAAAAAAAATTTCTGAAAAAACAATGGCTAATCCTTGTAGAGAATTTATTCGAGTTTTTAAAACACCCATTCAATTTTCTGTGTGATCATTGGTTACTGAGATATCGATGGTCAAACACGAAATAATCCTTTTCCATTCAAAGTCCGATATCTCGGCGGTAAGTGGTCGTATAAAAGTCTATGAAAAAGCAAATTGGAGCTGAATGAACAAGTTATCCGGTCCATATGATGGTTAAGTCGGAAAAATTTTTTTCAAGTCCGTGGACTAGTTTAGCAGTTTTGTCAAACTCAGAATTTCCTTAAATAGATCAAGCGGGCTGAAATTTTGTGTATAGATTAAGTTAATAGCCAGGCAGTGCTTTTAAAGGGTTTCGACTTTTAAGCCTTACCCCCACGATTTTTACACCAATTTTTACATCGGAATTCAATGGTACTGTTATAAGTGTTTAAGACAATTTATTTTAATACTAATACAAGTAGGCATAGTAAATTCAAAAAAAGTGAGCTAACTGTTATAATAAATGTAATAAGATATTGTAATTTAAAAAAAAATATTATTAAAGTCAGTTTTTATTTATAAAATATGAATTATGGATTTTTTGGGAAGAAAAAATATCTTCATAAAGGCCTTCCAGTTCGCTATTTAAGGCTCTCTTTTAATATTTAAAAGTAAAACACAAAAGCTATTGGCAGATAAGCATGGGTAGGAATGTCCTCGTACGAAGTGTGTTGGTTTTTTTCCTGCTAACGTAAAACCGACATAAAATTGAAATTTACTGAGATTCAACCCTTAAAAACGTAACCGTTTTTTAAAACCCCGATCAGCCGGACACTTATCATCAGTTTTGAAAACACCAAAATGACAATCCGCCTGTATTCTTTCAACCACATTTAGATATCTTGAAAATACCGAAGATGTAGCGAAAAATTCGACTACCGTGATGGATCCCCGCTGCTCACAGCGTTTTTTTACTTTGAAACTTAAAAGGTCTAAAACCATTACCATAGGTGCATTTTTCGAAGAAACGAAATTCAACGATATGTATGCGACTGTGTAGCTTATTGTTAGTGAAAGAGTAAACCACACGTATAGGTTTTTTCTCAATATCTTTAAATTTCGCGGAGTTATAATACCAAATACCAAAAAATAGTGGTTTTATTCAAATTTTTTTTTCTCGTAAACTATTATAGATAAAACGATGAAACAAAATTCATATTATTTTCTATGTCCAGTATTTTATTATAAACTTTTTCCATTTAAAATGGACATTAAATACCCTTTATAAAATATGAAAAAAAAATTCATTCGATTTTTTTAGTTACTTGTAAAAGAGTGACCACTTTCTTAGTACCAAAATAAAAGCTCGCGAGCACTAGTCCCACCCCCCTGAACTTTATTTTTGTCAAAAGGAGGGAACCTATTGAAAAAAAATAAAAACATATATATTAGGTGATGTTCATGGTATGTGTATGTACAGTTCAACAAATCTGACTTTGTCGCTTCAAGGTTATTACAAATGCATTCCTAAAGAAGTGACATAGTACTTACTATAAAGAAAAAATGACCTTGAAGCGGCAAAATCCGATTTGTTGAACTGTACCTACTTGTTTTAGAATTATGCTTTTAAAGATATTTTTAATGGATAAATGAATCATTGAATATTTATTTTTTTATTACATGAGAATCTAATGCCTGCTCTACACACTCAATTGAAGTTCCTAAGCGAAGTATTCGTTAAAGTTGGCTGAAGTCCGAATACCGTTACAACACCAGCCACGAAGAACCACGAAGTGAAATCTATCCACATAATTATATCTATTATAATAAAGAAAGTTTAGTTTCTCATTTATTGCATTATAATTAGCATAGTTCTGTCTCAAGTTGAAAAATGAAAATTAAGCAGATTTTCTAAGCTTATGTAATGAAGATATTTTTTTTTTTTTATTGAATTTTAAATAAACAAGTAATTGAAAATTATGTTATGATATAATATTACTAGCCGTATGCCCGATGGGATTTCCCATCGACAACATCTTTTTATTAGGTACTCACTTTCTGCTCAGTTTTAAAGTTTTTCAAAAGCTTAAATTAATATCTACGTTTATAACTTCAAAAATGATGAACTTCCCATATGAACTGTCATTTTCTGTTTTAACGCCTTAGGGAGTAAGTTTCCAGAAACAACTGACTTTCATTTATAAATAGAAGCCTAAACGCCAATTTTCATAACTCCTGTATTTAATTTCGTCCTTCTAAACCCAACAGTTTAAGTTGTGCGTTGTCTGTCAGTCAAAGTTAAAGATTCATTAAATATTATTTATTTTAATAGCCATAGTAACATACTTTTATATACCACTAACTTCAAAAATAACGAATTTACATACAAATTTTCAACCCCTATTAAACCCACTTAGGGGACGAATTTTCAAAAATCCTTTCTTAGTGCTCACCTACGTTACATAACGAACTCCTATGCAAAATTTTATTCTTCTAAACCCGATAGTTTAGGCTGTGCGTTGTCTGTCAGTCAGTCAGTGTTAGAAATTTATTAAGTAGATTAAATATGAAACAAAACAACATAATATTATTTGTAGTATCCAAGCCACATAAGGAAGAAAAAAATAGGGTAGATTATATTGCATAATTATTGATTGTAAATACGTTATATATTTTTTAATATTTATGTTGATTTTCGTTATGAAAATGAAAATTTTTACTTTTCGGTAATGATTCATATATTTTCAGTATTAACTTAATTGGTTATTTAACCATGAGTACTTTTGGTTACTCATATACGATATTTTTTATATCTATTTCTGCGAAAGTTAAAGTTGTGCTTGTGTTAATGAATGCTCGACAAGAAGCAATAATCTCTTTCGCTCATTGTTCAGGTGCTTTGTAATAAATTTTGCGATTTGGGAAATGGGGTTGACACCTATAAAACATACAAAAAGAATAAGAAAAATAGTTTGAATGTTGAGAAAGAAATAAACCGCGTTTATTTGGTTAAAAACGAATTTGTAAGAAGATAAAGGCAAATGTTGAACGGAAGATTATTGCCTCTTGTTGAACATTCACTAACATTTGCAGACCAGAGAACTTTGGTAGAAATGGGTATAAAAAATATCGAATATTAGTAACCGAATATATAAATGGCTAAATTACCAATTAAGTAAGTACTAAAAAATACATGAATCATTATCGGACAGTAAAAATTTGCATTTTAATGATGAAAATATACATAAAAATAAAAAAATATAGAAGGCATTTGCAATCACTAACAATGCACTATAACCTACCCTATTTTATTCTTCCTTATATGGCTTGGATACCACACATATTTCGAAAAAACGCAGAGACAAGTATCCCCTAGTTTTTGGTGCTCTTTTTATTTATGATGGCAAAAATTTTATACATTGAACCATTCAGGCTGTACAAGAAAATTTACCCACATTTTCACCCCGCCAGCCCCTCTTATGAACTCGACCCTGGTTTAACCTATACAGGTGAATAGGTCTTTCAAAGAGTAACATTTCGTCAATTTAACGTTTTCCTCTATCTCTTATAGTTTTCGAGATATTTTAGGAACTACGATTTGGACCCCCAACTTTACCCCCTAAACGTGGAAGATGGCCGATAAAAAAAATACGGGTACCTTAGTTTTGTCTATTCTACACACCAGCAAAGTTTTTTCAAATTCCCGAATTTCACTCTGGGTGCATCTCCTTGTAAGCTGCACAATCACATACATATCGTTGAATTTCATTTCTTGGGCAAATTCACTTATGGTAATGATTTTAGACCCTTTGGTTCCAAGTATTTCCAACCAGGTTTAACGTAAATGGTCAAATTTAAATGTCTGTATAATTTTAGAAAAAAGTTACGATCTATGCTGTTTCGCAAACGTTAAATGTTTTAATACTTTCTCCAAAATATTTCATATCCAATTTAAGTAAATTTTTCCATAAAGAAATTATAGTATCACAATTACGTTATCAGCTCTGCTTTCAGTACAAGTCTGACTCGTTTATTTTTATATATGATTTTATTTAAAATGATAAGGAAAGGAAGTTAAATCTGTTTATGGTTCTATTAGATTAGGTTTTTTGATAAGAGTTCCCCTCGTTATTTGCAAAATGTTTTTCAATAGTTCTATTTTTTTTTTTAGAAAATACATAATAATAAACGACAGCAATACACATCAAATCAAAGTGACATTTTAGTCAATAATATACAATCTGTCATTACATCAACAAAAAAAGCACTATGTTATAAATGTAACTACACTGTAGAAAGTGCATTATGTTATAAATTTAACTACACTAAATTAGATCCAGTAGTGTGTCAGACTTTTTATTAAGTACCAGCTGAATCTCCAAAGAAAAAATATTAGCATTTTACAGAGAATGTTAAGCTAATCGAGTTGACAGCGTCTTAAAAAACTTACTTTTTTGAATTTTTCTAGAGTTGGAGAATTTATTGCTAGAATTTTTTTCCTTTTCCGAAAATCTTCACTTTTCGAATTCCATTAAAATCGTCGGAAATGTTTCAAAGAAAAAATTTAAAAATAAATAAAAATATTAGCATTGCAAAAAATATAGGATTTTTCTTTTCCTTCTCAATATCTTCACTAATATTTTACGTTTATTGATCAACGTGTTTAGAAAAAAAAAATTAGTTACTGTACCATTAGACATAATGATTAGTTTTCTACGATATTACCTGGAGTTTCATTAAGTAAAATCAAATCAACACATTCATTATCAGTTTCTACATTCAGAATTCGTAGAGTAACTTACAATTATTATAATCACGCACACCTGGTAATAGTTTTTGTAGACCTTTTAAATGTACCACACACACACTTTTGTAAGTCAAACCTTCACCCTGAAAAGAGGTAACGCTTTTAGAAAAATTTTGCTTTTCTATCCAAATATGACCAAAATGAAAATAATATCTAATTTTATTGAAAAATACAAATGTTAGATTTGTATTTTATCAAATTTCACTAGGAAAAGATCCCAATGACTTTTAACTCACTATGCTCATTAAAAATGAAAAAATACTAGAAAATTTGGAAAAAGTATTTCAGAGTCTAAACCATCTATTTTTGCCTACTAGAAATTAAAACTTCTTTCTAGGAGCCGTTAACAAAACGCGTGATACTATTAGGGGTGGGGAGGGGTTATCAAAAATATCACGAATTTTCACGATAGGAGGGGCGGAGTGAGAGTTGGCGTCACATGACATTGACTTGTAGAGCTAATTCTTGAAAATAAACACATTGCATTAATGCCATTAATGCTATTCAAATGAAAATGTTCTTAATTGAATTCATCTGTAATAAAGGAAATTTTAAAAATTAAGAGGGGAGATGAATAAATAATCACATGATATTTGGTGGGTACAATGAAGTGTCACAAAATATCACAATGGGGGGGGGGGGGCTACATTAAAATAATTTATATTTTGCGTTATGCGTTTTGTGAGCGGCCTCCTACAAGATAGTATTTATTTAAAGGAAAATGGCTGAACAAAATAAATTGAAATTTTGTCTTACTTTAAAGTTATGCATAAAGAACAGAAATTTTTTTTAGATAAAGTACATCTCGTACTATTTTTAAAGTACACTTTCAAATATAATTTTTTTATTTCTTTATTACAATCATTATTTCAGGAGTTATTTGTGTTTAAACAAAAAAAATATTTTTAATTTTAACCCCCAATATCTTAGAAATTGTTGACACCAAGGCAATTGGGAATTGGCTTTCTAAGAATTATGTGAAGAAAGGTTCCCAATTTTTGCAAAATTAGTTTTAAAATGTCGGTACAGAAAAACACTTACAAAAGTCTGTAGTATCTATAAAGAACAACGCTACTCTCACACACTTAAAAAGTAAAAATAGCCCTAAATTTCTTTCTTCCCCATCAGTTTCTATGCGTTTCAATTAGTACTTTTATTTTCAAGTCGATTCGCGACATATCCCTTTTGTTAAATCAACCCTTAAATCAATCTAAACGTATTTTTATTAACTACTTACTTTTAAAATTCTTCAGAGGTCAAATTCCAACTTGATGTATTTCCAAAATCGCTGATGCAATTAACGTTTACTGGTAAACATAAACATAAACGTCAATTTCCATATTTCAAACTTTAAAAATAACAAACACCCATAGAAATTTTCATCTCCCTTTTAACCCCGTTAGGGGATGAATTTTTAAAATTCAAAAATTCTTTCTTAGTGCACTTCTACGTTATGTAAGGAACCCCTGTGAAAAATACCATGCTTCTAGACGCACAGGCTTAGGCTATGGGTTGTCTGTAAGGTCAGTTAGTCAGTCAGTCACTCAGCTAATGAGTTTTATTGAGTAGATTGAGTAATTTGTTTAATTTATCTACAATTTATGTACTTATTAATGTCATCTTATAGGCTAGTCAATTTAAGTAAAAGAAAACTAGTTAGCGGAAAGTTTAGTCACAGTCCTAATAATCTTCATTCTTTATGTTTTTTGGGTCGCTGAACATGAATTTGAGGGATGCTGACAGATATTTCGCCCGGAATATTGATTATTTTGCGAAAAAATCAAATTTTTGTTAATTTTTTTAGAATTTTGACCTTAATCTTGGTAAATATGCATTTTCTCGAAAAAGTTGTTCTTTACAAAATTAAAGTAGACAAAACTTCCTACAAATTTTGTACATAACAATTCTTTCCACGACCAACCGCTACGCCGCCAGAACGCACTAAAAAACCGGCGTAATTTTTAAAAATAAAAATTGCCAATTGTCACTGGCTTTTGTCAATAAAAATTTTTTTGCCGTCAGTTGCCAGAAAATCACGCATAGCATCTGGTTAAAATTTTCGTTAGTTATTACTAATACAATAGACAACAACACGCCATGTCATCAGAAAATACATGGCTGGTCCATTTCCCGGAATTAGACTTCAAATCATCATTATTATAAACGCTTATTTACACAAAAAAAATTTTTGGCTCTCAATTTCCATAAAACCATGCATAGGATTTGGTTAAAATTTCACTGGTTATTACTAATATAATAATCAACATAATTCCGTGCCAGGAGAAAATACATGGCTAACCTTTTTCCCAAAATTTGACTTCGAATCATGTTTTATAGGCGTTATTTTTAATAAAAAAAATTTTTTTGCCTTCAGTTGCCAGTAAACCACGCATAGGATATGGCTCAAATTTTCGTTGATTGTTGCTAATATAATGAGTAACAAAACGCCATTCCAGTCAAAAATGCACGGCTAGCCGTTTTCGCAAAATTTGACTTTGAAAGATGTATTATAGGCGCTTTTTTTAACAAAAAATTTTTTTGCCGTCAGTTGTCAGAAGACCACGCATAGGATCTGGTTTAAATTTTCGTTGATTATTACTAATATAATAAGCAACAAGACACCATGCTAGCAGAAAATACACGGCTAGCCGTTTTCCAAAAATTTGACTTCAAATGATCTATTATAGGCGCTTTTTTCAACAAAAAATTTTTTTGCCGTCAATTGCCAGAAAACTACGCATAGGATCTGGTTTAAATTTTCACTGGTTGTTACTATTAATCGAGACAATAAGACACAGTGCCAACAAAAAATACACGGCTAGCCGTTTTTCCGAAATTGTATCAATTGAGTAATTTTAATTAAAAATTGGTTTTTAACTCATTTGTCTCCAATTTTCTTCTAGATTTTACGATTTTACAAATCTATATTTTAGACGAGGATCGTAATCAGCGGACTCAATAGTTTATTAATTTTTAAGTTTATTTTGCTAAGTTTATTATCCATGGCCAAAACTATCGTAACATGAGTCATTTCTATGGAAATCGAAAGAAAAATTGTAAGATTAACGTTTTTTTTTATTTTTAAAAATTACGCCCGTTTTTTAGTGCGTTCTAACGGCGTAGCGGTTGGTCGTAGAAAGAACTGTTATGTACAAAATTTGTGGGAAAGTTTGTCGACTTTAATTTTGTAAAGAACAACATTTTCGAGAAAATGCATATTTACCAAGATTAAGATTAAAAACCTAAAAAATTAACAAAAATTTGACTTTTTTCGCAAAATAATCAATGTTCCGGGCAAAATATCTGTCAGCAAACCTGAAATTCGTGTTCAGCGACCCAGAAAACATAAAGAATGAAAATTATTAGGACTGTGACTAAACTTTCCATTAACATTCCTAATATGCTTAGACTATTAGGCATTTCATACAATTTAAATAACACAAAATAACATTTTAAGTACAAATGATCGTAAGTCTAAGTAAACCATATAAATAAATTGTCTATAGGTGTACCTTCTATTGAACTATAAAACATATCCATAATTCAGTGATTTTCTGGATGGCGGAGACAATTTTCTTACTTTTTATGTATACTCTTCTGTCTCAGTTGGTTATAAAATCTTTTAAAATTTCCATTTTTTAGTGTACCTTTGTGATATTACATAAATGATATCTATATATCACTAAATAGGACGTGGTATGAAACCGAGTGAGAATCGAACATATGTTTATCAACAAAAATGTGGCCATGTACATGGTGCGGTGGCCTGTACGTACATACCTACACCCTGTACGTATGGACGCTGTTCTTGTTAAATTTGTCAACATAAGCAGATAATATGATCATCGTTTCGACAGCATTCATACAATATTTATGTTTAATGAATTGAACAAAAAAACACAAACACTCGTTGAAACAGTACAATTGTTGAAATTAATACTCGAACGGTATCGATAAAGGATTGGTACAGAAGTAGACGAACAATAGTGAGGCATCTACCTATGCCAGTGCAATGAATTATATTATAGGTAAATGAAAAAGAAGGTATAAGATGGAATTCATATATTATTAAGGGGAACCACTAGTGTAACATTTTGAAAAAATTGGGAAATTTTTGTTTCATTTTTCGATAGTCTATACCTCTAAAGATGATATACTAAAATTTCAAGTGCATGTCTCAAATAGTTTTTGAGTTACAGCAATCCGAAGAGCGGATTCTGATTTTCATTGTTAACTTTGAGGTATTGAAAACTGTATGAAGGTTGATAGTTCGGGAATTTCTGGACGTGGCTGCCAGTCACATGTTGTGGAGAAGCTAGACCGTGGCACATTTAAACAACTCATCGAGTTTTACTATGAGCGTTACAGTGAGTACATCGTAAATAATTTTAGTAAAAATTCTCAGTGATTAAAACTAAAAAGTAAAGTAAAGAAAAACTACATTTTTAAAATTTGCTGCAGTTATAACTCGAAGATAAATCATCCGATCGATTTGGTTTTTATTGCAGCTTTTTTTTTTATACATATATGTTTCTTCGTGCCGTGAACCTCCAGTTTTCCGATCGAATAAAAAATGTAATTTTTGCAGGACAAAAATCATGAAATTTTCGCGCAGAATTTGAAACTTTTCTTAAAAACCCCGCCATTTTGTTAAATTTCAACTTTTTTTTTCGATTGAGGTTTTTGACACGGGCAATACCTTCTAGTTTAATAAGCTTTTTGGTTTTTTTGATTTCTGTGAGCCTTCACTGTGAAGGTCGCTATCACGGCAGCAGTGCAAGAACTTTTTTTTTGGAGTCTTGGGAGATGGCGAATAACTCACTGAATTTTTAATTTTTTGGTCCAAAAATGTTATCATGAATTTATTATATACCAACGAATATATCCTTAAAATATTCCATACAGTAGTTTTCTTTAAAAGAATTCCCAAAAGTCACCTTTTTTCAAGCGGTCACACTAGTGATCCCCCTTAAAATAATAATGTTATTATTTCTACTACAAGTATTTCTAGAAAATTTAGTTGTTAGAAGAATCTGGAACGTTCTTTTATGTTTCCGAACGCTATGTACACATCAGTAATTATTTTGTTTTGTAACTAGTTGACCGTCGTTCTTGTCTGATAGGCTAAGCAACCTGCTAGACAATAAATTTTCCTTATATGTTATGTATAAACACCAATTTATTGAGGAGCGATTTTAGGGTTTTTGATTTTAGGTAGGCCCGAATTTTTTTGTATTGCAAAAATATAATTTATATGTACAACAATCCTTGAAGCTGTAATTTTTTTATTACATAATTTTAAATGGAGAAAAATGCAGTTTTAAGGATCCTTTTTTATAAGCCGTTTCAGGTAATCACATATCACTTAGAAAGCCTGAGCAAACCAAATTCATCTATATTTTTAAGAGATGGATATAGGATCAGAATTACATATTATGTTGTAGCCGTCTTTTTATTATAGCAATGACTCCCAAGCTATTGAGTATTTATCTAGTCATGGATGATCTTAAATGCGACTTGATCTTTCTCAGAAACGAAACAATTCTTATTTAGTAGCAGCCTTACTTACAGATATTGCAGACAAAACTGAGAGCATACAAAGTTTCAGAATTCAGAAAAATGCTTGACTTTAGGTCATTCTTTAAATCCCCTTATGAAATTCTCCTATCCTTTCTCCATTTTTTTAAAAATTTTGGTAGGCCTGGGCCTACCCGACCTATCCGCCAAAATCACGACTAAAACATAAAACATTCCAAAAATATATTTTTTTTTTCAAAAACAGAAATGCAGTGATCATTATTTCTTAAGAACTACTCTACTGAAATTTTACATACTAATTTGCTATCATACTGGTCAGTTTGTAAACAAAAAGATGTCTTATTTTGATAGTTAATTTTGCTAATCAGTCCATTCACAGACCGGCCTCTGTAATAATGAATAAGTGTGTAAAGCTTCAAAACAATCAGTAGGTACAGTAGTTTTTAAGAAATTATACTCACTGCAACCCACCCGAAAATAAAATTTTGAAAGAGCTGAAAAAATCCATCCTTTTATAATAAAATTAAATTTTAATATTTTTTATTTTTTATAATAAATTTAATTTAACTACCTACTTAACTCGGGAATTCCCAGTGTCACCTCTAGGTGACAGTGATTTGTGATTTTTTTTACAGACAATATAACAAATTTTAAAAATAAATGTGTTACGACTAAAATGTTAATACTACAAGTAAAAGTCCCGAGGCCGGACCTATCGATTTTGATGAAACTTAGATATGTGTAGAACACTAAAAACTAAGGGACGCGTTTTTTATTTATCTGCGGAAAATACGGTTTGAAGGGGTGAAATCGCCCTCCAAATTGTGGGGTAAAAATTTAATTTTTCAAATATCTTGAAAACAGTAAGAGATAGAGCAAAAGTTTAAATTGGCGATATTGCTCTTTTTTAAAGAGCTATCTATGATATGCAATTTATTCAAATTACATCAACAGGGGTGGTTGGGGTTTAAAATTTGGGGGTTAATTTTGCAAAAAGTGGATGAAAAATAAACAATATAAATATTATATAAAAATTATATAAAATTTTTGTTTACAGATTTGAAATCTACGTCAAAAAATCCAGTTGATCTGTTTTTGCTCAATGTCCTAATGTTAAGTCTAGGGGTAGTTAACTAGGAGGTGACTGTGTCGATAAGTGTACTGACAGTCTACTAAGTCTACTTCAATTGACACACTGACAGTGGGTAATAATGTCACAATAACTGGTTCTGAAGTTGAACTATAGTATGTAAGGTTTTTATTTAAGTTTCCATTCATTTTGAAAATATCGTTATTTTCGGTAATGATAATTTTCGATAACGAAAACTGTAATATCCATTTAAAAACAAACCTAATAACAACCTTACATACGATAGCTCAACTTCAAAATCAGTTATTGTGACATTATTATCCATTGTCAGTGTGTTAATAGTAAAAATTAGTGAATGTAAACTAGTATGTAATTTAAGAGGGTGAGTCACCGCCTCTCCTGTATTGCTCAAACTGAATTTTGAATTCGAGAATTTCATTTCTACGTTATTTTAATTGTCTTAAACTATTTTCCATGAAGCAGAACTTCTTGAACTACCCAAATAGTACGACTATTCGACACAGTCACCCCCTAGTTAACTACCCCTAGACTTAGCATTAGGACATTGAACAAAAACAGGTCAATTAGATTTTTTGACGTAGATTTCAAACCTGTAAACAAAATTTTTATATTGTTTATCTTTCATCCCCTTTTCGCAAAATTAACCTCACAGTTTCAAACCCCAACCACCCCTGTTGATGCAATTTGAATAAATTGCATTCCAATAGATAGCTCTTTAAAAAAGAGCAATATCGTTGATTTAAACTTTTGCCCTATCTCTTACTGTTTTCGAGATATTTGAAAAATTAAATTTTTACCCCAATTTTTGAAGGGCGATTTCACCCCTTCAAATCGTTTTCCCGCAGATAAAAAAAAAATACGCGTCCCTTAGTTTTTAATGCTCTACAACATATCTAAGTTTCATCAGAATCGATAGGTCCGGCCTCGGGACCTTTACTTGTAGTATTATTCATGGTTTTAATTTGGCAACACTGAAGTTATGTTAACGGTCAAATTAATTCTGTTGTTACAAACACGATTAGCTGTTTTATAGCACATGAGTGTATCTTTTGGTATTTTCGCTGTTATAAAAATTTTTAAAAAGTAGGTACTGTTGTTATTGTTATAACAAATTTTTATTTAAGAATCAAGCTTATATTGAAAGTGATTTTTTGCCGGTAATTTCATACCGTTTTATCAGTTCATATTACAAATAACGGCCCATATGACCTATAATTGACACGCCATTTAAAAAAAAAAAAAACTAAAGGGTATTTTTTTTACAATTAGTTATTTTTTATATGTTGAGTACCTAAAGATAAAAACTAGCACAAAATAGGAATATTTTGTCGATAGATCGCGGCATGGGAATTACCGAGTTAATAAACTAAATCCTAACTAGTCCTAATATTGTAAATACAAAAGTGAGTTTCTTTGTTTGTCAGGTTGTCTTACTTTCATGCCTCAACAACTCAACTAATTGATTTAGATGTTTGTCCGGAGATAGCTGGGGGGACAGAAAAGAATATATTAGGCTTTTCTACACGTGGAAAACATAATTTCAGCGTGAAAATTCTCCAAAAATATACCAACTCTCAGTGGTGATACCATAGTAACATGATGTAAATACTCATATTGTACACCACTGACAAGAAAAGGGCAAGAAGTCGAAAATTCAAAAAAATCTGAAACTTTGTCAGTATGTAGAGAGTGGCTACCTGATAACATAAAAAATATCAGTTGCTGCTAAAAAACGTTTTTATGGGGTGAATCATCCCCTCAAAGTTAGAACTCAAAAATTTAAAAATCGATGAAATTTTGTTTATACGTAAGTTCTAGCAACAAATATAACACTATTTTTTGCATTTACACATTTTTAAGGGTTGAAACCACCCCTCAACTGTGTACTTAAAAATTTAAAAATTGATGATATATTGTTTATATATACTATACAGAGCTCTAATAATAAATATGACATTATTTTTTGCATCTACAAATTTTTAGGGGTTGAAACCAACCCTTCATAGGTGTACTTAAAAATTTAAAAATTGATGATATTTTGTTTATATATACTATAACTATAGAGCTCTAGTAATAAATATAACATTATTTTTTGCATCTATAAATCTTCAGGGGTTGAAACCACCCCTTCATGTGTGTACTTAAAAATTTATAAATTTATGATATTTTGTTTTTACACATTATACGAAATTCTAATAATAAATATAACATTATTTTTCACGTCCACACGTTTATAAGGGGTGAAGCCACCCCTTCAAGTGTGTACTTAGAAAATTTAAAATTGACGAAATTGTATTTATATATACCTACTATTAAGAATTTTAGTAATAAATATAATATTATTTTTTATACCTACACATTTTTAAGAGGGTGAAACCACCGCTTCAGCTGTCGACTTGAAAACTTAAAAATTCCGGGATTTTATTCACATAATATATCACATAAAAATGGATTCATATATTTTTTATTTTGTTTTTGCTTCCATGCATTTATAGGGGTGAAATATCCTTTCCAAATTAGAAATTAGAAACAAAAATTGACGAAATTTTGTTTACATGTACCTACTACACAGTAGTCTAGTACACTATTTAAAAGCTATTTGTATTGCTAATTTTACACATTATTGTTATATTTATTGTAAGATTGTTTGTTTAATTGTGTTTGCTGTATATGTAAACAAAATTTTGTCAGTTTTGAAATTTTTAGTTTACAACTTGGAGAAGGTGTTTCACTCCTTAGAACTGTGTGAAAGAATATATTTATAATATATTTATCGTTATGTCTCTATGTAAACACAATATCGCAAATTTTAAAATTTTTAGGTGCGCACTTCTAGGGGTGGTTTGAAAATTTGTGGATGTAAACAATAATGTTATATTTATTACTAAAGCTCTGTATAGTATATGTAAACAAAATATTATAAATTTATAAATTTTTAAGTACACATATGAAGGGGTAGTTTCAACTCCTAAAAATTTATAGATGCAAAAAATAATGTTATATTTATTACTAGAGCTCTATATAGTATATTTAAACAAAATATCATCAATTTTTAAATTTTTAAGTACACATATGAAGGGGTGGTTTCAATCCCTAAAAATTTGTAGATGCAAAAAATAATGTTATATCTATTATTAGAGCTCTGTATAGTATACATAAACAATATATATTCAATTTTTAAATTTTTAAGTACACAACTGAGGGGTGGTTTCAACCCTTAAAAATGTGTAAATGCAAAAAATAATGTTATATTTGTTAGTAGGACTTTTTAAGGTATGTATAAACAAAATTTTATCGATTTTTAAATTTTTGAGGTCCAACTTCGAGGGGGTAGTTCACCCCTTAAAAACGTTTTTTAGCAGCAACTGATATTTTTTATGTTATTAGGTAGTCACTCTCTACATACTGACAAAGTTTCAGATTTTTTTGAATTTTCGACTTCTTGCCCTTTGCTTGTGAGTACTGAATCGAACATATTAACATATGTTTGCTAGAGACACCACAGGCATTAAATTGTGAAGCATGACTCCATTTTATTAAACCCAACTTGTAACCACGGGGACTTGTTTAAAAATATTAGATATACCATTAAATTAATAGTTTGACCGCCATTAAAGTAATCACATCAGTCAATTTTTTTGCGTCAGCTTCTTAATGTATTTGTAATACAAAGCATTCACTCTAGTCGATTTTTTCCTCAATGCTCTACACTCTACACAATATCTATATTAACTTGATTTTATAATTTCAAACACTACACGGCAAAGTCATCAGTAAATGCTAGCGATAATTAAATAATAAGTTTTATAAACATTCAAGTTTTATACGAATAAATTTTAATTTTAATTTCAAAAAAATTAATTTGTGCTTGCTCTTTTTCTCTGACGTCAATGCCAGTATGCCATAGGTATAACTCCTTAACAAATATTATAAATAGTGATTTAAGCGAAATTTGCACTTCTCTATCTCTCTCTCTCTCTCTCGTCAATTACAATTTTCCTTAGAACGTTTTTCATGAAGTAACTGGTATACTTACTTTCAATATATTTAATATATATATATGTAGATATGTTAGTCTTTTACTAAATGACAAAACAGATTTTCTAAATCATTTAATTCCAATGGCAAAACATTTATTTTAATGAAAATGGACATCTACAAATTTACATTCATTATAATATTTTAAATATGAATATTTAATATATGCAAAATTACTATCAAATTTATTGCTTCTTGTTCGTGTTCCCACCATAATTATTTGCATGTGTTTTTCTTAAATTAGTTTTTCTCCAGTTTCTCTTCACAGTTCTAGACAAGTCTTGTCAAATAGTTTCTGTAAGAAGGCTATTACCAAAATATATCTGGCTTTCCTCCTTGCAGCGTTCTCTTGGTGACCGCCCCACATCGTGTAATTGAATAGTAGTTTCTGGAAAATAAAATCTATTATAGACAGGAAATTTTCAAAAGAGGAAATAGCGTCTAATTGTTATTATGACAATTGACGTTTTTTAAACTCCCAAAACGATTTCTTCGATCAAAGATTAAAAATTTCTTCGAAGTTACTTTTTTTAAATCAAAAAATTAAAAAAAAATTAGTTTTTGTTAATTCAGAGAAATATTTTAATAAACAAGAAATTAAATAAACAAGAAACTGAAGCTCCTTTTCTACAATTTTGTTTTGACTTACTCATTTAATGAAATCGTTGCAAATTCCAGTTAAAGGTTTACGGTTCATATTTAAACATACCTGAATAAAGTATAGAAACTGATGTGGATGTCGTAAAACTAAATTTATAACCACCTATCGCAATCATATTTAAGATTTAGTATTTTTCCGTTAAATTAAATAATAAGTCTATAAAAATCTTAGTGTTATACGCAGCGTTCCTATTTTTAAAGTATTTTATGAAATTTTTCTTAAAATTTTATAGGATTTCTCTCACGGTGTTTTTAAAACACCTAATTTACACCTAATACTTTAATTCACCAAAAACACTTTTTTACTAATGGGACGGCTTGGTTTACGTCTAGAACTGTTTGAACACCTGATAATTTATTAGCACACGTAAATAACACATAAAATACACTTATTATTCCATTTAGTGGTTTTTCAGAATTTTAAAATTTTTGTTTTCGGAATGGCTAGCTTTATAAAGGTAACTTTTCAAATTACTAAAACCTAAATCTTACTAAGTTTGTCTTCGTAATAAATAACTAACTTGACATTTTAACGTGAAAATCTTTGCAAATTTGAAACAATTGTCACAATTGAAAAAATAACGCCGTATTTGTCAATTTATGCTAAGTAAAATATTTGTTTTATTATTAAAAATACCCCTGTCGCAGCATCTGCATAACAGCGAATTTCGAAATATTGGGCACTGGCGGATCTTATCTGAGACCTGTATCCATTTAAAATAATTCAGGAATTCTAAGAGTGAAAAAATTTTCAAAATCAGTTGAGTAGTTAATTTTTGGCACTTTTTCGCATAAGGTGCTTGGCGCATATACCCATCTAAACTAGTTTAGCTTTCTAAGAGTAAAAGAATTTTCAAAATCGGCTAGGTAATTTATTTTTTGCATATTTGGGACCCAAGACGCCGAACGGACTTTGTACAGCATAGTGCTATCCACCTAAAATAAGTTAATTCTCTAGCAATGAGAAAATATTGAGAATCGGTTCGGTAGTTTATTTCTATCTTATATAATATAGGATATTTTATCTTTCTAACAGTAAAACTATTTTTAAAACCCGTTGTGTAGTTTTCTATGCCGCAATTGCATCCGTAGGACAGTTGTGGATCTCAGATAACATACTGTACTTATCTAAAATAGTTTACCTCTGCAATAGTGAAAAAATTTTCAAAATCGGTCAGTTATTTTATTTTTGACACTTCTGGGTCCCATGGACTTTGACGGACCTTACATAACGTAATCTATAACTATCTAAAATAGTTTAGCTCTCTAACAGCGAAAAAATTTTCAAAATCAGTCGGTTAGTTTATTCTTGGCGCTTAAAAGATCCCAAGACTCTGACCGACCTCATACAACATATAAGCTAAATCCATCTAAAATAGTTTACCTCTGTAATAGTGAAAAAATTTTCAAAATCAGTCGGTAATTGTATTCGGTCGGTTAGTCGGTCGGTTAGTTTATTGTTGACATTTTTGGGTTCCATGGACCTTGGCCGACCTTACATTACGTATTCTATATCTATCTAAAATAGCTTAGCTCTTTGACAGTGAAAAAAATTTTCAAAATCGGTCGCTTATTTTATTTTTGACACTTCTAGATCCAATGGACCTTACAGGACCTTGCATAAGGTAATCTATATCTTTCTAAAATAGTTTAGCTCTCTAACAGTGAGAAAATTTTCAAAATCGGTCGGTTAGTTTATTTTTCACACTTTTGGGTCCCATGGACCCTGGCGAACCTTACATTATGTAATCTATATCTGTCTAAAATATCTAAAATAGCTTAGATCTTTGACAGTGAAAAAATTTTCAAAATCGATCTAGTTCTTTAAAATTTTTTTCCTGGCATATAAACATTAT
Organism: Brachynemurus nebulosus; assembly: GCA_035578155.1. NCBI lineage: Eukaryota > Metazoa > Arthropoda > Insecta > Neuroptera > Myrmeleontidae > Brachynemurus > Brachynemurus nebulosus. The sequence continues at coordinate 5,674,777 of JAPWDM010000006.1, read as the reverse complement.
TATTATGTTATTTTTCTATAATATTTAATAATATTATATTATGACATTACCTTCATTATCTTGTTCATTTAAAATTCAATTAAAAAATTAAAAATACCCCTGTCGCAGCATCTGCATAACATAGCGAATTTCCAAATCTTGGGCACTGGCGGATCCCATCTAAGACCTGTACCTATTTAAAATAGTTTAGCTTTCTAAGAGTAAAAGAATTTTTAAAATCGGCTGGGTAATTAGTTTTGGTATTTTTGGGGACCCAAGAACCCGAACGAATTTTGTGAAGCATAGTTGTATCCATCTAAAATAATTTAGTTCTGTAGCAGTGAGAAATTTTTTAGCATCGGTTCGATAGCTTATTACTGGCGTTTCCGGATCTGCAAGATCCCGGTGGATCTCATTAAAAAATCAGCTCGACCGTATATTCTAGGCGGACTTTATGTAATATATATATATATATATATATATATATATATATATATATATATATATATATATATATATATATATATATATTCAAAACCCGTTGTGTAGCATTCTACGCCGCATTTGCATCCGCAGGACAGTTGTGGATCTCAGATAACACAACCTGTACCTATCTAAAATAGTTTACCTCGGTAATAGTAAAAAAGTTTCAAAATCGGTCAGTTATTTTATTTTTGACACTTTTAGGTCCTACTGACACTGTCAGACCTTACATAACGTAATCTATATGTATCTAAAATAGCTTAGCTCCCCAACAGTTTAAGGTACGTATAAACAAAATTTTATCGATTTTTAAATTTTTGAGGTCCAACTTCGAGGGGGTAGTTCACCCCTTAAAAACGTTTTTTAGCAGCAACTGATATTTTTTATGTTATTAGGTAGTCACTCTCTACATACTGACAAAGTTTCAGATTTTTTTGAATTTTCGACTTCTTGCCCTTTGCTTGTGAGTACTGAATCGAACATATTAACATATGTTTGCTAGAGACACCACAGGCATTAAATTATGAAGCATGACTCCATTTTATTAAACCCAACTTGTAACCACGGGGACTTGTTTAAAAATATTAGATATACCATTAAATTAATAGTTTGACCGCCATTAAAGTAATCACATCAGTCAATTTTTTTGCGTCAGCTTCTTAATGTATTTGTAATACAAAGCATTCAGTCTAGTCGATTTTTTCCTCAATGCTCTACACTCTACACAATATCTATATTAACTTGATTTTATAATTTCAAACACTACACGGCAAAGTCATCAGTAAATGCTAGCGATAATTAAGTAATAAGTTTTATAAACATTCAAGTTTTATACGAATAAATTTTAATTTTAATTTCAAAAAAATTAATTTGTGCTTGCTCTTTTTCTCTGACGTCAGTGCCAGTATGCCATAGGTATAACTCCTTAACAAATATTATAAATAGTGATTTAAGCGAAATTTGCACTTCTCTATCTCTCTCTCTCTCTCTCGTCAATTACAATTTTCCTTAGAACGTTTTTCATGAAGTAACTGGTATACTTACTTTCAATATATTTAAAACATATGTAGATATGTTAGTCTTTTACTAAATGACAAAACAGATTTTCTAAATCATTTAATTCCAATGGCAAAACATTTATTTTAATGAAAATGGACATCTACAAATTTACATTCATTATAATATTTTAAATATGAATATTTAATATATGCAAAATTACTATCAAATTTGTTACTTCTACTTCGTGTTCCCACCATAGTTATTTGCATGTATTTTTCGAAATTAGTTTTTCTCCAGTTTCTCTTCAGAGTTCTAGATAAGTCTTGTCAAACAGTTTCTGTAAGAAGGTTATTACCAAAATATATCTGGCTTTCCTCCTCGCAACGTTCCCTTGGTGACAGCCCCGCATCGTGTAATTGAATCGCAGTTTCTGGAAAATAAAATTAAAATAACGATAATTAGTCCAAGCAAATTAAATTTTTACGTGACAAAATTAGTACCTGAAAGGGAAGATATGGAAAAGATAGGAAAAATTCCGTAGAATTCGATGAACTATTTTTAAACAGCTGAATCATTTGGGAAATTCCTTAAAATGGCGGCCAAAGATGGCCAAAAACAGTTTTTTCGGTTTTAAAAAAAAACAGACTTTCCACAAAAAAAATTTTCATACAGAAGTTGTAGAACAATTAAATACCAGTAGAATGAGACCAATTTAATGCAAATTGGTGTATAAATAAATTAGTTATCGCAAGAAAACTGCCAAAAATCGAGATTTTTTCAATTGCTGATATCTTAAAGGAAAAACATATCTTTTTTATAAAACTTGGTGAAAGTGTAGTTCTCTGCAAGTGGAATAGGAACGTTTTTAAAAAATCGTAAAATATTGGGTAAATTCTCCAAAATTCAATTTTTTCGAAAAAAATACGTTTCCGTAAAATTCGATTTAACCAGGTTCTCGGTCACCTACAGGCACGTTTATGGGCTTAAAATGTTCCTAAAAGGTTATACTAACGTATGCAATATGTGCGCTTATCGTTAAATAATTAAAAATACATAAAAAAACAAGCGAAAGATTAATAAATTTTTTGGAATCCAGAAAACTTTGATTTTTTTTTATAATTTATCTTTTATAACTTTTAGGTATATATAACTCCTTGGAGCTTAAATTAGTTTTTTTTTTTTCAAAAACTGCTCATCTTTTACTTTTTTTATATTAAGGGTTAAATTTTTATCATTCTAATTAACGACTTACAGTTCAATATAAAAATTTATTGTTTACAATCATTGACCACGTATTTTTTTCTGTAATATAAATCTTAGTGGGCGTTATAAAAAGAAACTTATATTAACGCTATTTTAAGTGCTATTATCAATATACATATATTAGCTTCGTAGAACATCTAATTGTGAAAGTAATTGGTGAAGACACAGATCTTCTAGTATTATTGACGTAATTAGCACCATCAAATAAAAGTATATATTTCTGTAAACCTGGAAAGGGGCAAGAAAACGAGAAAGTGTACAATTGTAACAGTTTTAAGTATCCCGATTTAAAGAAATACGTTGGCTTATTTTACATAATGACAGGATGTGACACAACATCATACTTTTTCAAAAAAAGCAAAAATAAAATATTAAAAATTTTTAACGAACAAAAAGGTACTCTACAGAAGTTGGATATTTTTTACGAAACGAAAGTACAACACAAACATATTGAAAAAATTGGTTGTGACATGATTGCAACTTTGTATTCGCCTAAAAAGGTAACTGGTCGTCTGAATGAACTGAGATTCAAACAATTTCAAAGATCAACATTGAAGTCATCTTTTCATTTAGGAAGCCTCCCCCCAACGGAAAGTGCTCCAGCTCAATATTGTTATCGAACTTATTTGCAATTGCAAACCTGGCTTGAAAATGCGCTTGATCCCGAAAAATGGGGGTGGAAAATCATTAACAATACTTTATAACCTATTTATAGCTCTGAAGTACTGATTCCTGAAGATATCGTCAAAAAAATAGCGTGTAGATGCGAAAGTGTTTGCAAAACTATCAGTTGTGGCTGTAAAAAGCATGGATTGAAATGTTCTAATATGTGTTTACATTGTAATAATAATAGTTGTTCAAATATTGAAGAACATAAGACTGTGATTCCGGAAATCAACGATGATATGGATGACCCAAATACTGCAGAATATGAGACAGAAGACCATGATAAAACTATCGGTAATGATGGTGATGATAGTGATGACACTGCAGAAAGATTATTAAATGACAATAATGAAGAGGAGCAACCGTTTATAAAGAGGCGAAAAATATATTAACTATTTTCAGGTGATACTGTATCTTCTGGGCGTTCATGGCGTTCATTACTGTGGTGCGTCAAGTGTAACCGTCGAGTTGCAGTCTTCTTTCCCCCTATAACTGGTCCCAACACACAAAAGTGTTCTTTTTACGACGCTTAGTATAATGCAATTTTGATAAAATGTTCAATTATAAAAAAAAATCAAAGTTTTCTGGATTCCAAAAAATTTATTAATCTTTCGCTTGTTTTTTTATGTATTTTTAATTATTTAACGATAAGCGCACATATTGCATACGTTAGTATAACCTTTTAGGAACATTTTAAGCCCATAAACGTGCCTGTAGGTGACCGAGAACCTGGTTAAATCGAATTTTACGGAAACGTATTTTTTTCGAAAAAATTGAATTTTGGAGAATTTACCCAATATTTTACGATTTTTTAAAAACGTTCCTATTCCACTTGCAGAGAACTACACTTTCACCAAGTTTTATAAAAAAGATATGTTTTTCCTTTAAGATATCAGCAATTGAAAAAATCTCGATTTTTGGCAGTTTTCTTGCGATAACTAATTTATTTATACACCAATTTGCATTAAATTGGTCTCATTCTACTGGTATTTAATTGTTCTACAACTTCTGTATGAAAATTTTTTTTGTGGAAAGTCTGTTTTTTTTTTTTTAAAACCGAAAAAACTGTTTTTGGCCATCTTTGGCCGCCATTTTGAGGAATTTCCCAAATGATTCAGCTGTTTAAAAACAGTTCATCGAATTCTACGGAATTTTTCCTATCTTTTCCATATCTTCCCTTTCAGGTACTAATTTTGTCAAAAAGCAAGGTTTTAATCAGTAATTTGCTTGGACTAAATGATGTGTCTATTATAGACAGCAAATTTTCAAGGGACGAAAAAGCGTCTAATTATTATAATGACAATTGAAGTTTTTTAAACTCCCAAAACGATTTCTTCGATCAAAGATTAAAAATTTCTTCGATGTTGCTTTTTTTAAATTAAAAAATTAAAAAAAATTAGAGAAATATTTTTATTTTTCTTTGTTTTTCTCTGTTTAAAGATTCAGATCAACCATTTTACTCATCAGGCAAGTGAATGTTTAAGAGAAAATTCGATTATGACCTCTGTGACGATTAATAACAAAAATATTCTGTAATTTTTAGGAAAAAAGAATATAGAGTCTAACAAGAAATTGAAGCTCCTTTTCTATAATTTTGTTTTGACTTACTCATTTAATGAAATCGTTGCAAATTCCAGTTAAAGGTATACGGTTATTATATATTTAAACACACCTAAATAAAGTATAGAAACTGATGGGGATGTCGTAAAACTAAATTTATAACCACCTGTCACAATCATATAATCACTGTCATGGAACTAGTACGAGCGCTGGGGCGTTATAAGGATATTTAAGATTTAGTATTTTTCCGTTAAATTACATAATAAGTATATAACAATCTTAGTGTTATACGCAGCGTTCCTATTTTTAAAATGTTTTATGAAATTTTTCTTAAAATTTTATAGGATTTCTGTCACGGTGTTTTTAAAACACCTAATTTACACCTAATTCTCCATACTTTAATTCACCAAAAACACTTTTTTACCGATGGAACGGCTCGGTTTACGTCTAGAACTGTTTGAACGCCTGATAATTTATTGACACACCTAAATAACACATAAAATACACCCTAGTGGTTTCTGAGATTTTTAAAATTATTGTTTTCGGAACAGCTAGCTTTATGAAGGTAACTTTTCAAATTACTAAAACCTAAATCTTACTAAGTTTGTCTTCGTAATAAATAACTAACTTGACATTTTAACGTGAAAATCTTTGTAAATTTGAAACAATTGTCACAATTGAAAAAATAACGCCGTATTTGTCAATTTATGCTAGGAAAAATATTTGTTTTATTATTAAAAATATGGAGTACCATAATGGACATAAAGTAACGCTCAAATCAGTGAATATTAAACAATTTTACTTTACGTATAATTTCTCTTAAAAAAATGTTTAAACCTTGAAAAACCGTATAACTCAAAAATGGAACCGAATTTCAAAATTCTGGTTCCGTTATGCTACCCCTAGAGTGATCCACTCTTGGTAGACACTTGTCTAACAAGGAAAGGTATCCAACTGTATCTCTCAAAAATTTTTGAAACTTTGGTGGATTGTAGATCTCATTATAACTAATCACGAGCCATATTTCGTTCGCGCCCATAAGCGGTTTAAGGGGGTGATACTCACCCCTGAAAATTTGGGTTTTTTTCAATTTTCTTAAATATCTTGGAAATGGTAAGAGCTTTGGTAGAGCAACTACATATATTTGTAAATGTCAATTTAAGATCTTTATTATGATACCAAAATTAAAATTATAAAATCATTGAGGTTTAATCCCTCACCCCCAAACCCTAATTTTATCAGGCATTTTTTTATAAAAGAGGAGACTGTTATGCGTAAATAAAAGAATTTTTAATTAATATATTTTACATCACATCAGTTTATTTCTTGTTGCATAAATACAACCTTTGCTAATATTAACTTGGAAAAAATTTTAACTTTTTGATTTAATAATGAGCAAAAATATGGTCAAAGAATCTCGTATTTTAGTAATGAATTGTTACGAACTTATGATATACTTTAAAATAGATAATTTTAGAAAGAAAAAAGTTGGATACCTTTCCTTGTAAGCCCGTTAAGTAACCTTGGCCGTGTGGTTTTCACAAAATTTTACAAAATTTTTCCTAATTCTATTGTATATATATATATATATATATATATATATATATATATATATATATATATATATATATATATATATATATATATATATAGATAGATAGATAGATAGATAGATAGATAATGTTATTTGCTTGAACTGTTACCATTAAATCTATAGAAAGATCTTTCCCAAGATTAGAAATAAATTACTCCGGTCCAGCCGTTAGTCATAATTCATTTACCTCTTCAATAATTTCATCATTGGCACATTAAAAATCATCTGCCACGATGTTAGTCGCACGATAATGGTCTGCCATTGTTACTTTCCAATAATAATAGAGGATTTTTAAATTTTCAAATTGCCTACGTGGTCAAATATATTTGTATTTCGTCTATTTTTGATACCTGGCCTACCTGAACTCCAGCCATTGTCACCGCGTCGGGCTTAGCGAGTCCCCACTTCATGTATGGTAGATATAGGGAACTCACTGCACAAAAATCTAGGTCTGGTCAAATACATCCAGGTAGCCGGCCACTGGCTCTTGGACTATAAGATTACAGCAATTGTACACCAAAAGTAGTAAGATCACAGAAGTTCTGTACCAACAGTAGTAAGGTCACAGCTGTTCTGTGCTAAAAGTAGTAAGGTTACAGCGATTCTATCCCAAAAGTAGTAACGTTACAGCAGTTTTATGCCAAAAGTAGTAAAATTACAGCAGCTCTGTAATAAAAATGGTAAATCTACAGCGGTTTTAAGCCAAAAGTAGGCGATAGAGCGATAGAACATTTGGTATAGAACCAAAAGTAGTAATGTTATAGCGATGCTGGAAAATTAGTAAAATTACAGCTGATCTGTACGGAAAGTAGTAATATTATAGCAGTTCTATACGAAAATAGTAAAATCACAGCAATTTTATACTAAAAATAGTAAGGTTACTGCAGTTCTATACCAAAAGTAATAAGGCTAGAGCGATTCTATGCCAAAAGTAGTAAAGTTACAGGGATTCTATGCCAATAGATTTAAGAAAATGAAATAAAATTTATATATTAATGTAGGTTATACTGTGAAAAACAAGAACAAACTTTATAATATAAAATATAAAAAACAAGAACAACCGTGCATTTAATTTAATGAGTTTATTTTTAACTGAGAGTTCTTATATAGGAACTTTTTCTAGAATTGTCAAATTGTCAAATCGTTTCCGTAAAGGCAGGGCAGGCAAAAAAAATGACGGGTCCCCGAACATAGTAAAAAAATTTTCAAATATTTTTCTCTAAGAATACAGTTGGTGAGCAAAAAAAAAAAACGTTTTTGACTTCCTCTAGGCCCCTAGTAGGGATGGGACGATACCATGTAGGTATCGATACTTTTACTCTATACCGTATCGGTAAGAAAATATCGACATCTACTCAGTATCGATACTTACTCGTATCGGTCAGTTTTGTTTTGAGGTACTCCCCAAAAGTAATAACTTTTCGAGATATTTTCCCCATAAACGGATTCGTACAGCAGTGATTGTCACCCCGACTTTCGAAAATAGCCTCTCACAAGGTACAGAGTTACCGACAATGTGTAAATATATCCGCGCCTGTTTATACCTATATAACATTGGAAACGTTTTAATAGATCTGACGTGACCAAATCGTATTCAAATCTACCTTTATCAATTTAGCAAAACTAAAATACACAACGTACGTAACACAGGAAGAGTAAAATATATAATGGCGTCACTTCCACTTGCACAGATTAAAAATCAACGTTGTGTGATTTGTGAACGAAATCTGAGTTTCAGATAGGTAGGGCAGTGCAGGGTTAACAATGTTACGGTAGTTGTCTTATTCTACGGTCTATCTACACCACCTACACTGTTATGAACACAGAGCCCGTTACGAATGTTACGAGCGTTACGAATGAGTACCGATACGAGTACTTTTGATCAATACCTACTTGGTACTTAGTATCGAGTACTTGGTATCGAAAGAAAAGTATCGAGTAAGTACTTGCATTTACTCGTATCGTTCCATCTCTAGCCCCTAGGAAAGGCTTTGAGCCCCCTTTTTAGACCCGGATAATTGCTCCACTTGACGCCTTCGCTTCTCGCCGGCCCTGCATGTAAATATATTCAACTACTGAGTATGTGAATTTATGCAACGTAAAAGTAGAAAAATTCAATAGATTTTTTATTGCTTTACGGAATTTGTTTCAAAGCTTCGCAAGGTAACTTTACACCAGGTCCTACTTTTGGTCGAAGTAAGTCTTTCTGAGACGATTTGCATGTATAGGCATGTGTGTATTAAACCATATTATGTGAATATACATATTCACTGTATGCATATAAATTTGCAAACATGTAAATCTATGTATTGCTGCTTGCAAGTGTATATGTGTACGTAGATACTGTTGCGAAAAGTAATTAAAAGTATTTACTAGAAAATTATTAAACCGCCGCTAAATACCCGAAGCAAAATTCTGATAAGATGTTAATGTCCCACCTCTATATTATCATTCATTATATTTACTTAGTCAATCTCATAATTCATACGGACGTCTAACTGCATTCAGCAGCAGTTATTTCTAAGTAGTACAATATAACAATATGTATAGGGACATACATGCATACATACATACATACATACATACATACATACATACATGCATACATACATACATACATACATACATACATACATACAAAGAATAGGTCGACTACACCATTATATTGTCAACCCATTATGTCGCCTACTGCCTACTATCTAACGCTTATTTTAATTCTGATTGCAGAATTCTGAACGAAGCAATCAACAAACCAGTAAACCATTTATTCTCATACCGCCTTCACTTTCAATCGCTTAGAAATAATATTTATTAAAACAAAACTGAAATATTATTGACAACTAACGTCAAAAACATTAATTGAACTTTGCGAATCGAAATTAATAAAATTTCATAATACCTAATAGCACAGACTACGGTTAGTGCGTTCGCCGATACACACCAGAGTATTACGTTTTAATATAACCTGATGGCTCGATTAGTTTAACTAAACTCAACTTACCTATTTATATGTTTTTATGATATTATTTTGCAAAGTAATAAAAAATATATGCCTGTGTTTATACAAGTTTTTCCTTCAGTTCACTTGACTGCATTTCACTAACAGATAACAATTATTATAAGTGATTATATAACAAGTGAATTAAAGAAATGGGTTCATTTGTTTGACTTCAATTATATAGAAACTGACGGGTGTATTTTGTTTTGCAAACAGTAAATCCGTTCTCTGTTGACTCTTTATAGATTAGGAAGCGTCCATAACACAGATCACTATAGATACCAATTAACATATCTCTCTATTGCAATCCATTTGTTACCAAAATATGACGTAAAATTTCTCCCTCCCACCAAATGCACATTTTACTACATAAACCTATCATGTATAAACACGGACCTACATACACTTGTGTATGTGTCATACGTCATACTCAATCTGTGGTACAGTGGCGTATGCATCGTGTACATACCTGTACATATCTATAGTATAATAGTATATACGTATTCGATTATTGTTAACAACCAAACCATTAATTAAATATTTTTACTTATCTAAAGAAAAATATTCCTTTATTTTCAGTATCTTTTTGTTTAAATAGAATTTTTAGGTACACTTAGATATGACACACTTCCTATTTTTTTTTTATTTAAATTTAAAAAGTTAATTAGAAAAACAATGACAAAAGGAGCGAAGTTACTATTACTATAACCAGTAAGTGGCTGAATCACCTAAGCTGTCATAGGTCAACAAACGGCTCCCGACAAACCACACAATTTTGTATTTAGTTTGGTTCTGTATTCTGACGTCCATAAACTACGTAGTTCCCAAATCTACTGACGCGAAACTAAAGGACTACAATTTGGTCACATTCTGAAATAAGAACAGAAAAACCATGGTCTTTTTTGATTTTTGCTAGTCCCGACTCTCAGTTTATGAAAATCGAAGAAACTAGATTAGAAAATGACATAAAATATCCTACTTTAAAAAAATTAAGACGATACGGTAAGGCTAGTAGTATTTCTTTACTTGGCAATCGATTTTTTAAAAATGGCGTTAACGATAACTTGAAATATGAATTTTCCCATTTTAGTTCATTTATGAGTGAAATTTCGAAAACTTTGCAAAATATTGTTTTTACAAATTTAAACTGAATAACTTTTCTTAAAAATGCCATTGCCAATCTCTTACTAGTCTTTTTCGTTGGATTTTCTTTAACTATTGTTCGCAAGTGATTATAATATATTAATCCGTTATCAATTACTAATCTCAATCCACATACTTCCGCATGTTTTAACTCTTTGCACTCGATGGGCGCCGCCACGGCGACACAATAAATATTAATTCCACTCGTTAGGCGCGACAGCGGCGCCATAAACAATAGGTACGTATTTTATTATTTTCAACACGCTAGGGGACCTAAGGCTCGATTTACATTAAGGCCCGATTTACTTTAACGCTCCGCTCCGTACGATATCACTCCGCTTTCGGTTCGATAAAATATTCTTACATAATAAATAATGAGTGTATCACATCATCGCTCTGATATCGGTCCGGTATCAGTTACGGTTCGCTCTCGCTTCAATACCGCGCCAATACCAATACCACTGAGTTAATATTTTATCGGAGCGGTATCAGACCCTATGATAGTGAACAAGTTTTTGATTCCACTTCGCTCAGTTTCTCAGCCTTCTTCATTTATTTGAAAATTATTATATTAGGAAAACATGATACAACACAACGACGCGGCGTCTAGCTACAATACATTGTGATACATACTACTAATTAACTAATAGGTATATTGTATTATGATATTATGTTCTCCTAATACAATAGTGTTTGTAGTGTATTAAAACTACTGTCGAGTAGTTGAGTACCCATACTAAAAAATGGTTGGAGCACAAAGGGTTAAATAAAAACATGATGGCAAAATTCTACAATTATGCTGTCAGTTTTTTCACATAGTATTTTTGAGCATTACCTTATTAGGATTCATCTTTAAAATTCCTTATTGGAATTAATTTATATTATGCGCTTCGATTCAGGGCTTTTTGTCCATTGAAAAAAGTTTTCACACACCTAAAAATAGAGTTTCCAAGGTTATCAGCATTAAGAAAAAGTTTCTGAAAGCTAAGAAATTTCTTTCTGTTACTTGGTTTGGTAGTTGGTACTGGCCTAATCGTCAATATGTTTTTTAAGCTTCAAACATACATATTACTGATTAAGAGTCCATCGTTTCTCTTCTTCAGTCTCCGTTTCGCTCTTTTTCCAAAATTATTTATATATTGGTAAATGTTGCATAAAAATGGGCGAGAATAATTTATTAAACATGAATATTTATCAACTATACGAGTCAGTCATATAAATTGATATAAACGAGAGAATGCGAGTAAAGCGAACGAGATTAGGTTATAAAATATTAGACGTTCATTTTATTGGTAGATAGAGATGACGTGATCGTGTGCAAGTGAGATGAACTGTTAATTATTATTGTACCCGTTATCACATGTAAATAGGTTGACTCGAAACGGGATTGACAATGACTGACTCTGACTGTATTTATTTTTACGAGAGGAGTTACTTTAATTATTATCGTCATCCACTATGAATTGTAATGAGTTGTTATAATGTCTTTAAAAACAATATGATATACATATTTATATAAATATATGTATGTGTATGTAGGTATTTGTAAATGTACATAGTTCATTTAATTTTGAGCATACACACATGTACAGGAATAGCAATGGGACACGAGATATCATTTTTTAGTCTTGTTTATTAACAACTATTACGAGTAGTTTGTGACTCTAACTTTATTCGGATCCTTGAATCAAATTTCCACATACTTTCTATCTTCTAGCCAGTGTAAAACTTTAGAAAACTAGATTAAACCTTAGAGCTCAATACACTGCAGCAACCTTTTCTTAAACTCGTCATATAATTAACATCATTTAATAGAAAACATACGTATTACAAATTTATTTCTTCAATTAAATATAAATTTATTGATATTGATGTGGGAAAGTTATTAAACGTAATACTTATTTCATAATTTAATTGCATATCATTTAGGAAAGATATTAAGTAAAATTCATTTGTAAATAATAAACAAATATTTCACTTCGAAAAAATACCATTTTTATTTTGAAACTGCGTCAATATTGTTTCGAACCGTCAGTTCATTTTCAAACTGACGTTTCGAAACAATATTGTCGCAGTTTCAAAATAAAAGTGGTATTTTTGCGAAGTAAAATATTTGTTTATTATTTACAAATATGGAATACCATAAAGTAACGCTCAAATCTATTAATATTAAAATTCATTTATTAAAATTAGTTTGAAAATTTTACTATTGTTTACTTATTGTTTCTTTGTTGTACTTCTATAGATTTATGATCGGTTTTCAATTAAACAGGGGTTCGACATTTTATGAATTCAAAATAATTTTACTTGTTTTAAAAGTTTGCTCTGACTGAATGTTTCATAACCAAAAAGTTTATCTTGATTGTTAAAAGTAATACTTCAGCAATGCGATTTTTTACAAAAATGCTCTTTTGAACTGTGTACAAGGCCATCGCTCTTTTGTGTCTTGCTCGTTTGATACCACGAAGTTCGATCGACAATACAGGGGTACAAAATGAAACCTCTAGAAATAAATATGTTTGAAGTATAGATTCAGTAAAATATTTTTGGATCATGTATTAAAACCATAACAAAAATGAATCAATGTTAACAATAAGTATATTAATGATTTCATACTATTTAGTAAAAAAAATTGCGTATGTTAAAATTACGGTAATAGTGTTTAAGTGAATGCAAATATTAAAAATCGTGGCAAATTAACATCATTGGAGAGCAAGTACAATGATGACTCTATCCTCTGCTGACTTTATTTCAAAAAGTCACACAGGTCCATCTTGATTCCGAAGTTGGTTGAAATAGATACGGTGTAATACCAAAACCTAGATATGGCACCCACCACAGAAATTGTATATTTTGTAGAACACGGAATTCTGAGCCCAGTACTGATAGTAAGCTTGGATAAATCCTGATCAAACCGTTAATAAAATTATATTAATTTTTATGAGGCATCGTCAAGTCATATTGAAGTCATGATAATATACGAAAACCTGAGGAAATTAAGTGATATTATAAAAAATGATGTGTTCGTTACGAATAGCCTGTTTCACCTTATCATCTTTCTAAAGCTAAAAACCGACTCGCTGTAAAGCTTTTTAAATTGTCTTTCACATTTATTTTTAAGTAGAAATATTTAAAAAAAATCGCACCCCATCGCAAATACATACTACTTGTTCTTTCTGTAGGTAGACATTAATAAATATGGTATAAGATTATGGCAGGCAGGACTGGTAGCCTGTAATTGTCAGTCTTTATTTCTAAATGGTTGCTTTTGACGTAAAGTGACGTGAAATTATAAACGTGGTTTTAATTTAGCGTATTTAATCGATTTTCAACAACTAACTACTGATTCTTTCATAACTTAATAATATTTTAAATATTCATTATTATTAACTTACCATTATGTCACTACAGATTTTTTCTTTTATATAGATATTGGTTAATGACGAGATTTCCTCTTGTATAAAATTTTCGCTACAAATATTAAGATAGTTTTCAATAAATAGAAATTAAAAATCAACTGATATTGTGCTTACTCGCATAAATTGTTGTCTCTCTAAATACAATTTTAGTAAACTTTCTCATTAATGTCAGTCTCAATATTGCCATTTTACTAAATCTCAGTTTCTCTCTCTCTGAATAGTGTCATGAATATAAATAATGAAAAATGCAAAACTGAAATGATGATGAAAATGTCAGCAATGAAAACGTCTATTCTATGTATGAATAATTTCCTATATCTATATTAAATAAAATTAGAAAATTAAAATTAGATTAATAATCTGAACATATAGTAATGTTGCGTGACCTCTTCCTGCACTTACTCCTTCAAATCTGAGTTTCCTTTATAGCCAACAGTGTATTAAACACAAACATGGGATAACAAGGAGTTCATTCAATACAAAAATATCTCTATAGTTCGGAAATTTCACAGAGAATACTAGAAAACTCAAATGCTTTATTCTAATAATAATAATAATAATAATAATTATAAGCTGTAGCTTCGCCTAAGCAGGCGAAGATTTACATTTTCTTATGGTCAGAGACGGTGCAAAGGGTAGGCGAAGTGGGCGACCGCCTATAGCCTCCCGGCGAGGCCTTGGATGTGTACGAATGCTGGTGAGACTTGATTAATATTGTTGCCGATTTGTTTTACTCATTACTTATTTTTTAGAGGGAAAAGGAGCCTCGCAAAAATTACTAAAATGGTTGTGGAGCTGTGGAGGATTTTTTTTTGCTCGTCGCCTAATTTTTGAAGGGTAATTTTTTTAAGAAAATCAAGGAACGGGGCCTCACACGAACCAAATTGCCCACTTGCAATTTTAGTCTAGCGCCGCCTCTGCTTATGGTACCTACATTTTTACGTCAAATCTTAAAACTTGTTTCTCCCGTTTTTTGATGGAAATCAAGTACGCTGGGAATACTTTAAAGATAGAATGTCTTACAAAACTTACTACCAGATATTACCTTTTTTAAAAAATGTTTATACCTTATAGGCTAGTTAATTTATTTAAAAGAAAACTAGTTAGTGGAAAGTTTAGTCACAGTCCTAATAATCTCCATTCTTTATGTTCTCTGGGTCGCTGAACACGAATTTGAGGTTTGCTGACAGATATTTTGCTCGAAACATTGATTATTTTGCGAAAAAAATCAAATTTTTGTTAATTATTTTAGATTTTTTTACCTTATTCTTGGTAAATATGCATTTTCTCGAAAAAGTTGTTCTTTACAAAATTAAAGTAGACAAAATTTCCTACAAATTTTGTACATAACAATTCTTTCTACGACCAACCGCTACACCGCTAGAACGCACTAAAAACCGGCGGAATTTTTAAAAATAAAAATTGGCAATTGTCACTGGTTTTTGTCAATAAAAAATTTTTTGCCGTCAGTTGCCAGAAAACCACGCATAGGATCTGGTTGAAATTTTCGTTGGTTATTACTAATATAATAAACAACAACACGCCATGCCATCAGAAAATACACGGCTGGTCGATTTCCCGGAATTAGACTTCAAATTATCATTATTATAAACGCTTATTTACACAAAAAAATTTTTCGGCTGTTAATTTCCATAAACCCACGCATAGGATTTGGTTAAAATTTTCGCTGGTTATTACTAATACAATAACCAACAAGAGTCCGTGCCAGCAGAAAATACAAGGCTAACCTTTTTCCCAAAATTTGACTTCGAATCATGTTTTATAGGCGCTATTTTTAATAAAAAAAATTGTTTTTACCTTCAGTTGCCAGTAAACCACGCATAGGACGTGGCTCAAATTTTCGTTGATTATTGATAATATAATGAGCAACAAAACGCCATTCCAGCAAAAAATTCACGGCTAACCGTTTTCGCAAAATTTGACTTTGAAAGATGTATATTATAGGCGCTTTTTTTAACAAAAAAATTTTTTGCCGTCAATTGTCAGAAAACCACGCATAAGATCTGGTTCAAATTTTCGTTGATTATTACTAATATAATAAGCAACAAAACATCATGCCAGCAGAAAATACACGGCTAGCCGTTTTCCCAAAATTTGACTTCAAATGATGTATTATAGGCGCTTCTTTCAACAAAAAATTTTTTTTACCGTCAATTGCCAGAAAACTACGCATAGGATCTGGTTTAAATTTTCACTGGTTGTTACTATTAATCGAGACAACAAGACACAATGCCAACAAAAAATACACGGCTAGCCGTTTTTCCGAAATTGTATCAATTGAGTAATTTTAATTAAAAATTGGTATTTAACTCATTTGTCTCCAATTTTCTTCTAGATTTTACGATTTTATAAATCTATATTTTAGACGAGGCTCGTAATCAGGGGACCCAATGGTTTATTAATTTTTAAGTTTATTTTGCTAAGTTTATTATACATGGCCAAAACTATCGTAACATGGGTCATTTCCATGGAAATCGAAAGAAAAATGGTAAGATTAAGGATTTTTTTATTTTTAAAAATTTGGCCCGTTTTTAGTGCGTTCTGACGGCGTGGCGGTTGGCCGTAAAAAAGAATTGTTATGCACAAAATTTGTAGGAAATTTTGTCGACTTTAATTTTGTAAAGAACAATATTTTCGAGAAAATGCATATTTACCAAGATTAAGATTAAAAACCTAAAAAATTAACAAAAATTTGACTTTTTTTGCAAAATAATCAATGTTCCGGGCAAAATATCTGTCAGCAAACCTGAAATTCGTGTTCAGCGATCCAGAAAACATAAAGAATGAAAATTATTAGGACTGTGACTAAACTTTCCCTTAACATTCCTAATATGCTTTTACTATTAATAATACCGAGTTAGCAAGTGTTTAATAATTAATTAAAGCAATTACCACTATAACTAGCCGTCGCGTCGTCCCCCCCAAAAAAAATTTGCAAAATCCCAAAAAAACACTAGATAAAAAATAGATATATTTTAGGTGTTATTTAGGTGTGCTAATAAAAAATTAAGTGTTCTATTATCGTTTTCGAGAAAACATGAAAAACAAAAAGGGCGGCTAAGTTTACGTAAACCTAGTCGCCTCATAGGTAAAAAAAGTGTTTTGTGTAATTTAAAGTATGGAGAATTTTACAAAATTAGGTATAAATTAGGTGATTTTCGACTATGGTGACAAAAAATTTAGTAAAATGAAAATTTTAAAAAACATCTTATAAAATATTTTATACCATGGGAGCGCTGTTTAAAAACGTTATATTCAGCGCTTCCACTGTTTGTTGAATATTATATTATATATTTTATGTAGGTAACTGAATAGAAAAATGTCAAGAATTTTCTTAAGGTTCCCAGCGCCCCCACCAGCACCATAACAATAATGTTATGAATATGATAACTTGTTATAAATTTTCAACAATATAGGTGCAAAACGCAAACCGATTTCTCACGTCAAAAGCAGGAGTGGGCAAGATAATTTTTGCGAGGCCCCCTTTATTTTCTTTTTAAAATTTCTGTCTTAGAAATTAGGCGACAATCGAAAAAAAAAAAAAAAATTACGAAAGCAGTCACTCGCGAGGCCGTGGGCGTGGGCCCACATCGCCTACGGCTAACTACGCCACTGGCCAAAAGTTACCTAGTTTCTAGATAGGAAATTAAGTTTTACTGAAGAGTTACGTATTGAGTAACGTAATCGCAAAATTTGCGCCAAAACGAGAACGACCATATCGTTGCCGTTACTTCAAAACGTCGTATGTTAAAAAAAGGCATTTGTCAGAAATTAAAGAAAGCTGTTTTATTCTTCACGCTGCAATTCTTTTTGGTTGCTTTGTTTATTGATTTATCAAGGATTTTTGGTGATGGATTGTTAGTGTTATTTATTGTTTATTAAATTAACTATATTTTTAAAACACCGTACGACATATGACGCATTGCCAAATAAAAATGGCGATATACGAAATATTTTCAAGTGGGCATTCTCTGTTTCACTGTAGTCCTAGACCTTGAAATTTTGGCTATTATATAGCAAAGATGATTTTGGTTACTATAGCATTGTTAACAGAAAATGACATATTTTTGACATACGACATATTGAAGTCACGGCGACGATATACTTTATCGAAAATCGTCACACATGAATTGATGTCAAGTGATGGTCCACCATTTGTGCGAGTAGTACCTGAAAATTTGAAAATTGCGTAATCATTGTTTGGTGGGGAAAAAACTCAAAAAAAAATTAAATAATCATTTGAAGTCATCCACCTAAAAATTAAATATTTCAAATAAAAGAAAAATTGAAAATTCACGAAAAAATTAACCTTAATTATTTTACAAAATATATTTGTTAATCAATTTCAAAAAAATTGCATACAGCTCTAAATGATCTTTCCAAGAAGCTGCAGATAAAATTTCAAGTCAAGCGGATGAAAATTGCTGGAGTCATCATACCCACCATTTTGGGAAACGTAGTTTCGAGAAGAAACTATGTAAAATTTCAAAACATGTTTATTGTTTTGTATGTTTATATCTATCATGCTTGAGTTATGTATGGAAACATAGCAAAAATAATAAGGTAATTGAAGAAAGTAATGAAATAAAGTTCAAAGACTAGGACAAAGCTAAGAGATTCCAAAATGTCACGCAAAGCGGAGCGGCGTTTTTAAACGTTTTTAACCGCTCGAAGTGATTTTAGAAATCTGATTAAAAATCATTTTTAAAATATTTTCGCAGTCATAATACCTTCTGAATATCATTCTAGAATCTAGAGATGTTAATATATCATTTTAAGTTAATAATACCCCTGTCGCAGCATCCTGCATAACATAGCGAATTTCCATTTACAAAAGTACGTTTTTCTCGGAAACTAGTCGATATAGAGTAATTGTAAATAAAAAACCTTTTTTATGTGATTTTTCCGCCTCATTCCGCCAAATTTTTTTAACGAAAAATGCCCAAAAAACCGTAGACATTTTCACGAAATTTCTTAATAATAAGATGTTTCGTTCTTGAGTTATCGTGCGGATACATTTATACACAGAAAAAAAAACAGTGATTTTATTTACAAAACCGCTTTTAGTATTTAGCTTTCGTTGTTAGAACTAAAATTTGAGTAATTGTAACAAAACTCGCTTTCAGTGATTAATATAAGTTTTATTAATCCTACAAATTGCGTTTTATTAATTTTTTAATATAAAATTTTGTAAATATTACAAAAACTTTTGTAATAACAAAAAAAAAATTTAGTAGTATATTTTTGTAACATTAATAACAGTTCTATTAAATATTTTAAGTAAATAAAAGAAAAATATTTGTAATTATAACACTGTTTTAAAAATCAAAATGCGCATGCTTAAAGTAAAAGTCTCTTTTGTAATTAAAACGAAAATTTTTGTAATAATTAAATGACGCTTGCGCAGAGTTGACAAGTTGATACGTTTATGTGATATTTTGTAAACGTTCATAATACCTATATATGCATTTAAAGAAATCCTGATTTAGTGATTATCAAAAAGTTTTGTATTTCTCATTTAAAAATTGTCTTTTGTAATTATAACAAAAAGTTTTGTAATAAATAACTGACGCAAGCGCAATATTAACGAATTCTATGATTTTTAGAATGTTGTGTAGTATTCATAGCGTCATTCTGTGATAGAGTCCATCTTCATAAATATTTATTATAACCTGACAAGAGTTTATGAAAAAACATAGTATACAATCTCAATTTAAAAGATTGTTTGTACGTTAAAAATATGACAAGAAAACTTGCTAATGGTTTTACTATCGAAAATCTGACAATGGCTAGTAAGTATTTTCATAAATTATTTTTTGCTCACAAATATTAATAATATTCCTATTAAAATTTGATCTCTTTTTTTTCAGATACGAAAAGCAATTTTGAACATTATGGAAAAAATAATTTCAGATTTGCAGTTAAACTTTTTTATAACTAAAGAAAAGTTCCTTCAGTTCAGAAATTTATAAAACACTAGCAAATTTGCATTCCTTTTCAAATTCAAGTAAGGGTTATTTTTTGGTTAGACATGTTTTTAAGCTTCATATTTTAGTCAGTAAAATATTCTTTTTTTACAGGTGGAAAACATGCTAGGTACTCCTATTTTATCTTTTCACTTTCATTCTGAATCGAATATGTAATTCATTATTCGACTATACGCGAAAAACCCCAGTCAAGTAAATTACTAACAATTTAAGAGCATTCTTTTTCAAATTCAAATAAGTTTTTTATTATTTGGTTAGACATTTATTTATGTTTCATATTTTAGTAAAATATGCTTTACAGATAAACAATATGTTTGTTTTCGTTTTGTTTTTTGAAATTTTTCACTGGATTTTGAAGATGTAATTGAATATTGGACAACAGTTATATCTTTTATTGAAATTTGCTTAATATTAGTTCTGAATATAAAAATATGTTAGAATTATTTCTAAAACACTTGCCATACCTCCTGTAAGTTAATACATGTTAACCTAACTTTTTACTTTTTTGTATTAATTAATTAATAAATTCATTTATATAAAATAAAATTTTTCTTATTTTACAGGGACTAACTGGATGTACTTTGATAATTAATGTAATGCTGTGTAAAATAGATGTGAAGTTTGAATTTTGTACTTATTTTATAGTCACATCTGTTTTGTTTTTTACATTAATTATCAAAGTATATCCAATAAGTTCCTTTCCTTCACAAATATCCTTAATAATATTTACAGGGGTTATTTGTAAGTACAACAAAAAAATATAGTAAAATTTACTATAAAATTTAGTATTTATTAATAAATAAATCATAAAAAAGGGAACGTTCATGTACCCGATAACTATCGGCCTATCTCACTTTTAAATACCGTTGCGAAACTATTTACGGCAATAATTAGTAATCGGATACTTTTATGGGCGGAAGAATCAAATGTATTACCCGAAACTCAAGGCGGCTTCCGTCGCGGTCGTGGTTGTATAGATAACTTATATATTCTTACATCTTGTTTGCAAAATAATACTCGACTCAAAGCTCAGAAAGTATTTAGCATATTTGTCGATTTTCGAAGAGCTTTTGATAGCATCGACCATGAGCTATTATGGAATCGACTCTTCGAAATAGGGGTAAGTCGAAAACTAATTACTGTCATAGCTAATTTGTATAAAAGTGCAGTTATACGATTGAAGGTTAACAATAGGAAAAGTGAGCAAATAAAACTTACGAAAGGGTTAATGCAGGGAGATTCATTAAGTTCATTACTTTTTATATTATTCGTCTCTAACTTTGAATGTTTCATGGCGGCGAAGAACGTAAAAGGCATAAACATAGACAATCACCACGATATTGTTTCGATTTTCTACGCTGATGATTTGGTTCTCCTAAGTAATACACCCGGAAACGCGCAAAAACAATTAGACGTGCTTAACGAATATTGCCAAATTAATCGACTCGAAATTAATCCCAGTAAAACAAAAATGGTAATATTCCGAAAAAATGGACGTCTGAAACAAGATTATAATTTTAGATTTGGTTCAATTGATATTAACATTGTAAACGAATATACATACCTAGGAGTAACTTTTTCAAGTTCTACAATATTTATAAAAAATTTACGGGTAGCTATTAACAAAGCCAATACCTCCATTAGCCAGGTACGACAAATATTAGCACACTCCAAAACAGATTCATGGGATTGTAAAGTAAAACTACTACATAGCGCTGTGACAGCTACTTCATTTTATGCAGCTGAAATTTGGAGCCTAAATTATCTACGAGAACTTGAAAAAATCCAGGCCAAATATTTTAAAAACATCTTTTATTGGCAAAATTCGACACCGAATTATATAATTAGGTCTGAAACTAACATGATACCAATCTCTACGTATGCTTTAAAAGCCATATTGACATGGTGGGTAAAAATTTTAAGCATGGATCAGGATAGATTACCAAGAGTGTGTTATAACAGACTGCTAGAACTAGATCGAAGTCCCTCAAATAGTATCAAATATAACTGGGTATCAACGCTGAAAAAATTAATTTTTAATTTAGGCTTTAATGACATGTGGACAGAACAAAATCCCCTGCTGATACGCAATTCTATAGATCGCATCTTAACTGAATATTGTCAACAATTCTATAATGATGATGCTGCTCGAATAGAAACATCTTCCTATAGTCCTTTGTACAAATTAATTAAACAGGAAGAAGATTCAGTTTCATATTTGGCACTAAGTGTAAACATCACACAACTCAGAACTCTCAGTCAGATACGTACCATGGGGTGTTTGACAGCTAAATTCTATGTAAAGAATATGGTGTACAAATGGGATCCGCAGCGTAAATGCGAAATTTGTAACCAACTGGAAAATCAAACAATGTTCCACTTTCTATTTACTTGCCCAATATTTAACTGGATTAGATCTAGTACAATTGAATCCTACATGAAAAAGGACGTTAACAGCGAAACAAAATTTGTCCAGTTAATGTCTAACTTAACCAGAGATAAAATCTACCAAATTCATAGATATGTTGTAGCGGCCCTTAGCACACGAAGTTTTGTTTTAAACGAGTAGTAGCAGTGAATTTTTAGCTGTCTCATTCGAAAGAATACAAAATTATAATAAGCCATAATTATATACCTACATATTATATTTACTCAAATGTGCTCAAATAAATACTTATGTAATGTTTACTGATTTGTTACATTGTTAAATTATTTGCGAAAACTAATTATTGCTCTATTTATCCTCAAATTTTAAACATTGTTAAAGATTAATATTGTTAATGTTTTTTTTTACTCCAATGCTTGTTTATACAATGTGTTTTTTATTTATCGTTTATTATTTTTATCTTGAATTTGAATTAATATTGTTTAATTTGTTATTTTTGAAAATTAATTATTGTGTAATTATTATCAAAATTTAAATATTGTTAAAAATTAATACCGTTAATGTTTGTAATTTGTATTGTTTAATGACTGAAAAAAAAAAAGTTTGTACCAACCAACTGTAATGAGCTTAGCTCTAAATACAGTATACTTATTTATTTATTTATTTATTTATAATAAATAAATCATACCAATTACAAATTCCATTTTGTAATTATAACAAAGTTTATTAAATGTTCAACAAAACATACGTTGAGTTTTATTCACAAAAATAAGTCTTTGTGATAATTACAAAAATTATTCTGAATTAATAGAACCTTTTAGTACTCAGATTTTTAATAAAAGTGGTTTTGTAATATTACTAAACGGTTCTATTGGAGTAAAAATTTTGTAATATTAATTCACGTTTTTGTAATATACAGTGAGTTTTTTTTTCTGTATATATATATATATATATATATATATATATATATATATATATATATATATATATATATATATATATATATATATATATGTTTACTAAGTGTCCGCACGATAACTCAAGAACGAAACATTTTATTTTTAAGAAATTTCGTGAAAACGTTTACGGTGTTTTGGACATTTTTCGTGAAAAAAATTTGGCGGAATGAGGCGGAAAAATCACATAAAGAAGGTTTTCTTTATTTACAATTACACTATATCAACTAGTTTCCGAGAAAAACGTACTTTTGTAAATGGAAATTCGCTATGTTATGCAGGATGCTGCGACAGGGGTATTTCTCTTTATTTATGCTTCAAATTCTACAACTCTGTCGAATTTCATCAACCTAAGATTGTTAGAAGTGCTTTATATTTTTGATGATAAGTGGAAAGTCAATCTATCACTCAATGACAAAATTGCCGTTTTTTGAGGTATTCAGACTTGAAGAGAATAAGTCATTAACGTATATAAATTGAAAATTTGTTTTAGTTTCAGAATAAATCAATTTGGCACCAACAAACTCAAAAAATCATTTTATTTAAAAGCAATATTTTAAACAAATATGAGTCTCCACCCACCGCCGGAGGTTTCTAGAACCGCCCCGGTAATGGATGGTGGGTCCAGAACTTGTTTTCTTATTTTCTCAAAAACTAGCTAACCTAGAATAATAGTTCAAAAACCTTTTTTATGTGATTTTTTTCCGTCTTTGCAATGGTGTAAAAAAATGTAGCAAAAACTCTTAAATTATAGCAAATTTTGGCAAAAAACTAATTTTTTGCAAGAACAAAAACCATGTTCCTGGCATCCGACGTGCTTGGCTGAAGAACTCATCCAAGATTTTTGGACCTTCAACGTGGTCACCAAATGTCGTAAAGCTAGCAGTTTTTCCTGAAGAGCTATCGTGCTGATACATATATACATACATAAGCCTATACATACATACATACATATATATATATATATATATATATATATATATATATATATATATATATATATATATATATATATATATAAATTTTAGTGAATATTATTTTTGGGTTCTAGGGACCTCAAAACAAATTTCTGCCATAGTCGCAGGCTGAACTTCCACCATGAGCAAGGCTGGAATAGCGAGTTTCCATTCTGGAAATTCGCTAAAAAAGAGAATTTTTTTTTTGTTTAAAAGTGATGTAACGCCTTAGGATTCTTTAATTTTATATTAATGTCTACTAGGCTATTCCGAATTGATTCAAGGAATAAACCTGAACTATTAAAGGGTTGTAAACTATTATAATTAAAATCAGATTATTATAGTCTCATACGGAGACATAACAGGAACAATAATCATTACTTCAAACTCATAGCTCGGTCACATAGCCATGAATGTTTCATATTCCTATCATATACTATAGCTACCTATACCTATTAAAGTGACGCTATATTCAAAACAGCTATAATAAAACTATCATTTTGATACTTACATAATTATAGACATAGATAGACTGTTGGTCATTCATAGATTTATTCAAAACGTTTATGTTCGTAAATGTTGTTTCTATAAAATATTTTTAATATCATATTGTACTAAAACTTTTATTGGTTATAAAATTGCATTAATGCTACTTCCAATATGCAATCATTATCTCTATAAATATTTCGAATATTATTAGTTCTACAACAAAAACATTTTTTAAGCAAATTCTTACACTTATTGAGGTGATGGAAGGTAAGGTATTTTTTTTCATAATTGGTCATATGAATGTAACAACACAACTGTGTTAAGGCGGTATTCCCACGTGACGATTCAAAATTTTTGAATTTTTTTAACTTATGTTTTAACAGTAAAATACATTGAGCGTGTACTGTGAAAATTTAAGACCAAAATTCAAATTAGTTACGCAGTTATAGCATATAGAAGAGCGCATAGCGAATAGCATAGAGCCATAGAGTGTTAGTACTCCACGAAAATGATTCTTACAAAGGAGCGGAAGGGTTATTCTATGAGTCAGGTTTAGCTGATGTCTGTAAGTATCAGGGAACGGAGTACATTGGTTGATCCCTAACAATGCTGGAGTGCATAATATTTTCGAGGGGGGTCAAAAATTTTATTATTTTGTCGAAAATATATACATCTGTTCTGACCTAGATGTTATTAGATAAAGGTAAGGTATAAAATAATTTTTAAGTAAAAAAATTAATTAAAATTATAAACACAATTTATTTAACTAGCTCAGTTTACAAGATCTTATTTTTCTGTAATTGTGTATTCTCAGGAATTCGCGGGAATTTAGAATAGAAATTTCAATTTAGCACATTAAATAAAACAATCAGCCTATAGTAAGTTAACAATTGTATAAAGATCACAGAATTTGAATCACTTTAACAGGTAGTTTAGAAAAGAATAGCAAATTAGTAAAATATTTAAACTTTTACGATTGTATAAATATCACAGATTTAAACGTTCAATCGGTTCACAAAGTTGTACAGAAATCACCGAATTAAATAAACATAGGTTAAACACAACAATAAGTCCCGTTGAAATCCAAAAAATTCAATAAAACAATAAATGATAGTTAAATAAACGTAATTTAATAAATACAAAAAAATAGAATTGTTTAGTTTTCTACGACATACAAATGTATTGCAAATAGAAATTAGTAAAAAGTGACAAGTGATAACAAAAGAGAATAAGTTAAATGAGAAAATTGAATACGAGATTGACAAATTTTGTTTTAAAACAGTTCAATTTAATTTAGGTAATTTGTTTAGGTAAGCCATGAATGTCAATTTGAATTACAAAAACAAACCAATTTCAATGGTACAAAAATTACAAAACAATTATTTTTTAGTTAAATAAATTAATTATCAAAACCAGATAGGGTAAACGTACAAATTATGGAAAGCAAAATTTGTTAAGCAAAATTATTAACAGTTAAAATTCAAGCAAAACACCATAAAGGACGTTTACAAGCTTGGGGGATTGAAGCGTAAAGTTAGTTTGTAGTTACGTGATCAATTGTAAATTCATAAAGGAAAAGATGGTGGAATTAAATCGAAATAACACTTATCTCACTGTTCCAGAAGTTGAGGAAACCATTATGACTGTTGGTAGATGCAGAATCTAAGCAGCAGTCACTGTAACGGTCATCATTCCAATTAACTAAATTCCACACATCAATGCTCCATGATAAACTTCAGTTCGAATTTTAAGGGCGTTGGTTACTAATTTCAAAAACACATAATTCCTGAATTGATAACATATTGCTTGATTAAATCACGTAGTCCGCCTGTTTTCAGAAAATTAATTAGCACTGTTCACAAATCAATATTAACAAGAATTTTGTCACTTTACCCTAATACCATAATTAAACATTTCTCAATATAAAAAAATTAAATATGAAAATTATAGTTACAGAACAAAAGGATGCAATAATTAAATAAAAATTTCTTTTACGAACCTGTTTTCAGCTCCAAACGTCACAACGAGATAAATGAGAAAAAGAAAGTTCGGTTAATCAACTCGTGCTTTTATATCCACATTTTCGAGCTAAATCAGATCTGGCAACTGATAAAATTATCGTTGGTGGATGAATAATCTAGATACTCGTTCGAAATTATTTTAATCGAACAAAAATTAATTAATTATATGTACGGTGGCGTACCAAATTAAGTTTATAATAATAAAATTATTTTAAAAAAATTTATATATTTTTTTTTAATTTAATAAAATTTATATAATAATGTTACGTGCAGAACGTAACAATGTACATATTCTTATAAAATAAATTGTGAATAGTAATAAAATTGTCTTTTAAAACAAAATAAAAAATATTTAGTTTAACAATTTTTCAAACACTTACTTAAGAACATGGTTAATTTTAACTAAGAATATGGTTGATTTTTTAATTTTTGATCATTACAAATGGATTTCTACGACCCACCACCCACTAATGTTTTTTTTCCTTTTTTGACTCCACTTTAACCCCCAAAAAATACAAGCAATGCGTTGTAAAATTGAGTAAGAAAAAATATTTTTGTACAATCTAAGATACAAACATAAACATAAAAAAACTAAAAAGATTGTGTTTTATTTTGATACAGAAAAAAAATCCTGGAATAAGCTTAAAATTCTACGTGTCACATAGGAATACCGCCTTAAAATTTGGAATTGATTGGAACAAAACTAATGGAGATACAGAGTTGTAAGTCTCCGTCCCGCTGACCCAACATAGAGCTGCAGCAAGCCGCTACCCGACACATACGCAGAAGAAGTACGTGACAGTGCTTAGCTTTCGATTTGCCTAAGAACTCTTTGCTTTATGGAGTTGGCATCGATGATTCTGTGTAAGAAATGTAAAAAACACTCATTTATAGATGTTTTTTTTCTATATTGTTTAGGTAGATGCGCCACAACTAAGGTGAGATGCATCATTTTTCTGTAATGTGCTATTGTTTTGCTGTTGGAATGGTTATTGATAATTAAAGTGCGTTAGGTGATTTTGATGATGATGTATCTCCTCCGGTCGGAACCAAACTCGCGATCTACCAGACAAGAGCGGAGTTACTTAACCACTAGACCCTAACTCGGGGCTTTTATAGATGTTTAATTTTTGATTTGCTAGTGTACAAAACAACATTAGAAACGCGTTTTTCTCTCACTTAATATTTTATAAATTCGGTGAAGTCTCTAACTCAAAACCTACTGGACCGATTTACACACTTTTTCTACACATGGATTACGAATTAACGCTGTCAAATTTTTTATAATTTATCTTTCAATAAAAAAATTGCCGTTTTTTTTAATTAAAAATCGATATTTTGACTTCTGAGTGTTACCATCATAAGAAACTTATCAACTAACGAAATCTTGTTAGTTTTTGATTTTGGATTATCCGGTGTTGCGCGTTTTACCGCAGTATAACTTTTTTCTGAGGCGTCTGCAAAAATCTGTCGCCACTGACTCATTTCTGTATATTTTTAAATGTTTTGCAAAATATTCCTCAAATGCCATTCTATTATATAGGTACTAATTACATAAATAAAATCATAACCGTATTGTTAAAAAAATCTTGAAAATATGCTTATTTTACAGCGAATTAACCTTACTCCTCCACTTAAATAATCCCGTTTATTCTAACATATAAGCAAAACCTTAGTAACAATATAATCATAAATAGAATCAATGTTACAAATACAAGTACATCAAACAATTGCTAGATTCTCTAAGGTGAAGAAGACATTTTAGACAAATTCTACTCCATTCTGATAATACGTACCTACATATAGATAAAGAGGCTTTTGATATCATAGGCTTTTGTTGTAATATGCAACTACTATATCCTTAAGTAATCCACAAACGCTTTGATTCTTAGAAATAGTATAACGATTTATCATACTGTGTTACATATTGTGTTTAACATTAAAATACACACATTCACTTATTAAGGAATCTTTGTATATGAATGCATAATGCATGTACAGCGGTTTACATTCAAAGATGGGTCAGTACAAAATAAGGCTGTGACGAATGTACTAATAGGCCAGGAGCTTGTGAAATATCCCGTTATGGTGAATTTGGAATAAAAAGGTTGTATGATAACTGATAGTTTAACAGAATAGAAAGTGAGCTTGGTACGAGCATGACGGGGCTAAGCCTGCCGAAAACTAATTTACTTAAATTTTAAATCATGAAAAATTTTTAAGTTGTTTCCGTCATCGTAAAATTTATGGGTACATATAAAAGATTATATTATCCTCTTTCAAAAGAATTTGGTATGACAAATCTTCTCCTGCCAGAAGTGTCTGTTGTATTTTTCAAAAAGAAGTAGGAGTCCAGAAAAATCTACCGTCATCACCGAAATAATTTATACATTTAATAAAACTGTAACGAGATGCTTTTCGTACATGGAATATTTTTTGAAAATTGTACTAGTACTGTAAATAGTTATCGATGTAGATATCAAAACCGCGATTTTTTAAATTTTTGTCTGTCTGTCTGCCTGTTCACGCATTACGTAAAAACTACTGGACGGATTTTAAGGAAATTTGGTGTGATGATAACTTATTACTTGGGTCAACATCGAATAAGTAAAGGACCTATCGATTTTGATGAAACTTAAATATGTTGTAGCACACTAAAAACTAAGCCACATGTATTTTTTTATCTGCGGAAAAACAGTTTGAGGGGGTGAAATCGCCCTTCAAAAATTAGGGAAAAAATTTAATTTTTCAAATATCTCGAAAATAGTAAGAGATAGAGCAAAAGTTTAAATTAGCGATATTTCTCTTCTTTAAAGAGCTATCTAATGATATGCAATTTGTTAAAATTGCATCAACAGGGGTGGTCGGGGGTTAAAATTTGGGGGTTAATTTTACAAAAAGGGGGTGAAAAATAAACAATATAAAAATTTTGTTTACAGCTTTGAAATCTACATCAAAAAAAAATATTTGACTTGTTTTTCTCAATGTCCTAATATCAAGTCTAGGGGTAGTTAACTAGGGGGTGTCTGTGTCGAATAGCCGTACTACTTAGGTAGTTCAAGAAGTTCTTCTTCATGAAAAATAATTTAAGACAATCAGAATAACGTATAAATGAAATTCTCGAATTCAAAATTCAGTTTGAGCAACATTGGAGAGGGGATGAGTTACCCTCTTAAATTACATACTAGTTTTCATACACTCATTTTTACTATTAACACACTGACAGTGGATAATAACTTCACAATAAGTGGTTCTGAAGTTGGACTATCGTATGTAAAGTTTTTTGTCGTATGTAAAGGGGAATTTGACAAACAAAATAATTTGGTTTTGTCAAATTCCCCTTTTAACCTCTTTTTCAATAACCAATCCAGTGGTGAAGTCGGTGTATTGATGTCTTGATTGTTTTTCGAATAAATTGTTGTAAAATTTATTTCAATGACCAATTCAATAGTAAATTGCTGATGTCACTACATCGGTGTAGATACCGCTGAATCTCTGTTATAATTATACATAATACACAGAGGCTGTTTATCGCACAATTGTCTAGAGTCCGATTTTTTAAGGGCCCGGGCAAACTGTATATTTTGGATATCTGACTCAATATCTAAGACTTACAATTAGTTTAGTTTTTCACACTAATATTTAGTTTTATTTATTGTTTTATAATTTTTGTATACTCTGTTTCTTGTAGTATAACAAAGAGAGGGCCCGACAAGCTTGTCAAGCGTCCCGTTTTGGACCGAACAGTCCGGTTATGACGTAATTTATTCGGGTCCAGTTCTCCATGCGCGATCGGACAAGAAATGTCTGATCAACTGACAAATTAAATAGTTAACATTCGATAGTGAACTTTTGGTGTAATATTAATATAGATATTTTATACTACTCAAACTACTGAAAGCTTGAAAAAAGAAATTTTTAATTATTTTACGGTAGTTCTGTTTCTTTTTGAGAGTGAAATTACGCCACGCCGCATCCTACTGCTTCGCGGATATCGTGAACGCTTAGCTCAACTAATTGTGAAAAACTTAGCTCAATTCATACGTGGAAGTAGTGCATTCAGTGTACAAGTATATCCATGTATGGGAAGTAATCCTACCGTTCATAAACATAAGACTGTCTCATTTTCTCCTAAACCAGAATTTTATTTGATATTTTTACAGTACGTGTGAAACTAAATGACGGCGTCAGACAGATAAAGATAAAAAATAGCATAGTAAAATGTAAAAGTTTCATTCCATGTAGTTAGTAAAACTAAAATTAAAGTTAATTACATACAACAATGAATTCACATTTATTGAAAATCAGTTTTCAGCTGGGAAATGAAATCCTTCTATTTTGTGTAAAAATCCCTTTCCACTCTTTGGGGAGCGGATCTCCTACTCCAGAGCGGGTAACTACTTATATCAAATCTAGTCTAGTTTAATGAATTTGTTAAAATTTCTTGTAGGTAATGGAAACATTTGAGAATTTTTTTTCTTGCGATATTAATAAAAGAGAAATTGTAATAAGAGAAACAAAAGGATTCAGATGGTAATATATACCCCATTTCAGATACAATTGATCATGAGTCAAAGTTAAAAAATTAAATAATTCTTATATTCAAAGCCAGTCAATTTTCTATTCTTTTCTAAAAACAAACTGCAATTCTGAAATTTACGTAGTGCAATTATAAAAGAGATAAAGCCACGAAAACAGAAATTATTTAAATTAATAAGTGATGAAGCATGGCTAAATTTAAGTGAAATGGACCATACTTCTTCCATTTAAATATCTTCAGACAACTGATCCAAAAAAAAAAAAAATTAATGAAAGTTTGTGTATGCTAACTTTAGTAGATTGTCGTTCCTCTTAAAAATACCAAACTATCAGATCAATAGTCTTGAATTCAAAATCTACGTTCAGATTATAGAGTTCTTGTAAACTAAAAACATTATTTAATTAAATTTAGTATAGCTGAACTTGTTTAACTCTTTGATCCTTAAGTTGTTAAGTTTATTACTTTTCTAAAAACAATTTAGCACTTACAACTCACTAAAACTGTAAAAAGTCGACAGATTCGATACTTTTCAAGTACAAGTTGTGTTTGGATCTATTGAAAATAAATTATAGTTTCAGTTTTTAGTTGATATATTACACCGAAAAAAAAAATTAAAAAATTAAAATGAACATAGCTTAGCGCTTCCCAATTCCGTGCAAACATTAGTAGTATTTTAAGTTTATGTGGCAGATATATTTCTACGTGTTTGTTGTATATCTCATGGAATCGATCGTGCCCGAGGGAAATCAGTAAACAGGATGTACTCGCATCTCTGTCTGGCTCATGTTAAGTGTATATACATTTGTCCCTACACATATATTCCCTCTCTTCTCGATTCACTTGCCTGTCCGTTCTTCCGTACGTCCACATATACATTTGATACCTAAGTCTGTTCACTCACTTACTCATTCACTGTACTCTTACTTTACGTACTTTGGTTACCGCCGTGCTACCATTCCCCGCTTGTCTTGCTGTTCCGTCGTAACTGGGTACGTACTGTACAGGTTTGTTTTCTGGGAGTGTTGTTATACACCTGTACACGGGAATGTTGTCATCTCACTGGGTGATCCCTTAGGGCTACCGATACTCTTGCCTGCTTTAGGACCGTTTTTATTTTTATTTTTTTAACTTTCATACAAAAATATTACAAATTTTGATCAATATTTTAATAATGAATTTTCATTAGAAATATTTTTATAGTGTTTCACAAGTATGTATAATGTAGAAACGA
Source organism: Brachynemurus nebulosus (assembly GCA_035578155.1). Taxonomy (NCBI): domain Eukaryota; kingdom Metazoa; phylum Arthropoda; class Insecta; order Neuroptera; family Myrmeleontidae; genus Brachynemurus; species Brachynemurus nebulosus. The sequence continues at coordinate 5,642,086 of JAPWDM010000006.1, read as the reverse complement.
AACAGTAATGGAATTACCTAGTTGTCAAGTTGAATAGTGAATAGACTAGTACCCTACATTTTTGCTAATATATAACGATTTTTTACGTGAAGAATTCGGAAAGAAGTAAATTTTACCCGTTTTTCGTATTCTGCAAAAAAAATCTCAAAGCCCTTATAATTTCGTCACACGCGTTCAGCTATTCCCCAGGAAACCGGATATATTTTAAAATTCTAATAAAAAATTCGTAAACTGTATAAAAAGATAATGCTGTTTAGAAGCAATTAGCGGATGGTATCTATGTCAATATAATATAGAGAGAAAATTTGCTTGTATGTCCGAAATAAACTCAAAAAGTACTAAATCGATTTTAAAATTTTTTTCACTGTTAGAAGGCTAAACAATTCTAGGTTGACATAGGCTATGTTATATGAGGTTATGAAGTCTCCTGGATTCTAGGGACCCAAAGAGGTTTTAATGTGAACTATTCAATCGATCTAAAAATTTTTTCACAAAGTTAAGCTGTACCATATTGTCATTGGCTATGTTTCATAAGGTCCGCCAGGATGTTAGGCACCCAAAAAACTCCAAAATTAAATACCCAGCTGATTTTGAAAATTTTTTTACTGTTGAGTAGCTAAACATTTTCAGGCTGATATAGGCTATATTATATATTAGGTTGCACAGGATTCTAGATAATTGTCTTCTCAAACACTATTGAATTATGAGAAAAGTTACCGTGAGGGCAGAATTGTTTGTCATAGTATTAGAGCCCCAAAAGGCGCTTAAAATAAGCAATTAGACGAAACTTGGGTAATAAGATCATAGTGATTATGGACCACTGGGTAGTAAGGTCATAGTGATTGTGGACCACTGAGTAGTAAGACTATAGTGATTATGAGCTGTTAGGTAGCAAGGTCATAGTGATTATGAAGCACTGGGTAGTAAGGTCACAGTAATTACGGACTTCTGGGTAGCAACAATATAATGATCATTGAATACTGGAAAATCACGAAATGAATTCTAATTCTTTGTAACGTTTAAGCAGAATAATCTATATCCGGGGTCAGCAACCTTTTCTGGATGGCGGGCCTTTTAAAAAATGATTTTTTCAAGCGAGCCGCACAGTCAAATATTTTGTAATGTAGTATGTAGCTTAAATAGTTTCTTTTTTGCTTTTAGCGAATTTTTAAAGAGAAAATTCAGTTATTAGAGCCATTGTCATGACGCGACTTACGCCCGGGACCATAATAAAAATTTGTTTTGAAATCCCTAGAAGTCGAAAATAACATTCACTAAAATTTATATGTAGGGGAAACCTGTACAAAATCGTATACCAGGGTAAAACAGTATAACGGTAAGCAGTTGGTCTATTTTTGCTATTAGTTAAAATTTACGGAACGCAAGCCGCTCAACAGCGTCCACCAATGAGAACTATTTGTCAACAAACACTTGTAGCGGTAAGCACGAACGTTTTCAAAATATTTCATTTTCGTGTTTTTGATAGACTTGATCTTATTTTTGAGAAAATTCAAGCAATAATAGTTAAGTTTATGTGTACTACAAGTTAGTCTCCAATCAGTTATGTTAAAGTGTGTGTATTTACTCGTAATTTACAATATTTGTTTCGGCAACATCGATTTGCATAGGTGGTAGTGAATTATCTGTTTACACATAGGTCTCCGGGTCAAAACCGTACGGGGTAAAACCGGCCTATATATAAACCGGACTAGGACGTATGAAGATGAACTAAACTGATTTTTAATTATTAGTTGCAAAAAAGATGCCACGTAATCATAATATTACTATTACTAGTAAAAAATTGGGATTGGAATAACATGCAAAAAGCCGTTGAAACTGTTTTTGACGGACCCATGGGGTACTTCAAAACTGCTCGAACATGTCAGGTCAACAAAAGTCAACATTCTACGAGACTGAGTCAACAAATTCAAACAAAAAATTATTTGGGTTCTTCAACGCGCAAAGGCTTAAGATGATTTAAACTGATTCTTCGGTGTTGAGTATAGTATACGGTTTTGTCCATGTATCGGGGTAAAACCGTAATAAATAGTGGTTTGAATTTTTTGTGTAATTTTTGTTTAATATTGGGACTATCCGAAATATGTTGATTTGATTATGTTTCTTAGGAAACTGACTAATTATAAACGTTGGTTTCATACATTTACGTTTTAAAATGAATGACATATAACGCTAAATCCTTAGCTATACGGTTTGACCTGGTCTCCTCTATGTATTTATCTGTCCGCGCGATACATACATATAAATATCTTATCGAAATATCCTATTTTTACGAAGTCCAAAAATCTTGGATGACTTCTTCACCCAGACACGTTCGATGTCCTGACCATGGTTTTGAGGTGTTTTTCATGAAAAAAAGCTTTTATCAAAATTTCCCCAAGTTCATTTTCTTACAACGTTAGAAAGAGGAGAAAAGATCACATAAAAAAGGCTTTTGAACAATAGAGAAGTTTACCAATTTTTTTTTTTTATGAATGAAATTAAGGCAAAATTAAAGAAAAGTGTAAAAGAAAAATTAAGATATCTTAACAACTAACAAAGTTAACGGACTTTAAAATTTCACTTTTGAGACAGATGTGTGACGTCATTTATTCTACGGCATTGCAAATAGGACGAAGAGACTTTTTTATTTAATTTTTATAAAGCCGGTCAATACGCTAATTACTACGGATACTATATGGATTCGACCATTTTGAATCTTTTATCTTTTACAAATTCAATATTTTGACGTTTTGAAATGTCATTTTTTGAACTTTTGAAGATTTATAAATATATAATAAAAATTAATTTAACAAAAAATATTAATTTCGTGGTAATTTAATATAATTAATTTAAAAAAAAATTGTATAAAAGACACTCGGTGTCCGATTGTGCGGATGTTTGGCGTCACTTTGATCTTCTATTTCTCTATTATTTGCTAATGGATTCCAAAAATTGTTTCACCAGTTTATTAGTTTTTGTCCATATTTTAATTAAATATAACTATATATTACATTATCCACACTACAATATTTCTCCATTGTTCTGTCAACTAGTTTCCGAGAAAAACTAATTTTTGTAAACAGAAATACGCTGTTTTATATACACGTTATAATAACATCGGAAAACAAAAAGTACAGAGTATGCTCAACAGTGGATACAGGGCCGTGGAGAAAAATGACGGTCCCCGAAAATAAATCACATTTTTTTTTAGTTTTCTTCCCAAAAAATAAGTTGTGAGCAAGAAAAACCCTCAACTTTTTTTCGGGCTCTTTTCTGATAGCAACGGGCTCCCTCCTCAAGCCCGGGTCCCTGTGCTGCAACCCCGACTACCCCACCCTCTCGTCGGGCCTGAGTGTATAAGGAGAGCAAATTGTTAAAAAAATTGTGTTTTGCAACGAGCCCCGCTTGCGGCGCACAGGCCGCGGGTTGCCGACCCCTGGTATATATAATAAATAACATTTCGTACAGAATTTCGGAATATCTAATTTAAAAGTAATAAAACCCATAATTCAAATATTTTTATGTAAACGAAACCGTGGGTCATATAGCTATAATATATATATATATATATATATATATATATATATATATATATATATATATATATATATATATATATATATATATATAATTGCAGTGTTGGAAAATATAAAATATGTGTGTGGGAAATTATATAAATACCAAAATGAAATAGACACCTGAGCGAAGCCAGGATGGGTTGCTAATACGTATGGTTCCCAACTTTTTTTGAGAAAAATAAAGTATAAAATCTTTTAAATAAAGTATTTGTCAGCAAAAAAAGTATTTTCCAAATTTAAGATTTTATTGCCTTTTTTGGGGTTTTTGCTAACAAGTTTTGCACGTACTAAAAATTTTTATTATCTATGAACGTTTCATACCTAATTTTACAATCTAAGTTTAGATTTAAATAAATAAATACATAATTCAGTTTCTATTAAATCTATGGAGGATCTATTTCTCTTTGTTCGCCACTTCGCATTCATCACCGAAAAAACTCTCAGTGAAGGCTAGGGTTGCGGGAACAGGAAGCAACTAAGAAATATATTTTTATATTTAGTAAGCTATCGCACGAATTTTTAAGTACTCGTATATTGCCGTTTTTCAGCAGTATCTTTTTTTGCAAATTCTTTGTTATTATTAGTAGATTTTTTGGACTTTTTTAAGTATTATTTGTTCAGAATATAGGTAAATCATCCATCTTCGTATTTAATAAATCGTTTGAGAATTACGTATCGGAGAGTTTTGTTCAGTGTAATCAGAGTCAAGATTCAAAACAAAGTATTTTAGCATACAGTAGAAGCCCCGTAAACTTGCGCTCCATAGACTTGCTGTTTCTCTAATCTTGACTTGATAATTTCTCTACTCTTGACACTATTATTTCCCACCATGATTCTTTCGTAAACAATTAAATTCGTAATTAATGACCAGTATAGCGTATATTTGGTATCCTTCTCTACCTAACTCTTAGTAGAAATAGGTAGATAGTAGAGTAGAGGGGGGAAAAAGATTTTGGCTGGATCTAACACGCCCACAGACCCCCAGAATTAACGTAAAGAGTTGAACTTTGGTGTGTTGATAAAGTTCGTACCTAGGTTGTACTTTTTGGAGGTTTTAATATCTTACCCCCACCCCCACCATTTTTAAGCTACAATTTCATGCTTTCTCGACGTTTTCGAAGTTTTTACCACTCGCACAGGTCACTCAAATAAATTTAGAGCGCTGAAATTTTGTACTCGGATTGAGTTAATATCAAGGGGTGCTTTTTGGGGGTCTAGACTTTTAACCCTTACCCCCACCATTTTTATACCAAAAAGAACATGATTTTTCTTGTTTTTTAACAGTTTCGTTCGGGTCAAAATCTCCCCAAATAAACCTAGAGGGCTGAAATTTTATGTACAGGTTAAGTTAATAGCCAGCCACTGATTTTTGGAGATTTCAACTTTTAACCCTTACCGCACGAGTTTTATGCCAATATCTTGATTTTTTTGCCTTTTTTCTAACACGCCTAGAGACTCTCTGAGTAAACGTAAAGGGCTGAAATTTTTTACATGTATTGAGTTAGTATCCAGTTAGTGCCTTTTAGGGTTTCCACATTACGTTTCCCCCCACTTCTCCCATTTTTACATCGGAATTCAATGATACTGTTAAATGTGTTTAAAATGCTTTATATTTATACTATAAGTAGGCGAATAGTAAATTTAAAAATTTTAAAAAAATGAACGTACTTTTATAATAAATGCAATACATACCTATTAAGTAAAAAATATACTATTGGAAAGAAAAAATACCGAAAGAAATTCATAAATGCCTTCCAGTTTATAATTTAGAGTCCTTTTTTAATATTTCAAAACAAAACACAAAGGCAATTGGCGAATAAGCATGGGTAGGAATGCCCTCGTACGAAATGTGTTGGCTTTTTTCCTGCTAACTGCTATCGGCACCAAATTGACGTTTACTGAGATTCAGCCCTTAAAAACTTAAAGCCCCGATCAGCCGGACACTCATCATCAGTTTTGAAACCACCAAAATGACAAATCGTGTGTAGACTTTCAATCACATTTGCTTGTAGACATTCAATACCGAAGATGAAGGGAAAAATTCGACTTCCGTGATGGGGCTCCGCTGCCCACGGCGCGTTTTTTTTTTTAAATCCTAAAAAACAGTTTTCTTGATATGTAGCTTCTAAAACCGTTCGAGTAATCAATTAATTTGCCAGTCTGTCACAACGTCGCCAAATATATCCTTTTTCCACCATTTAGTATAAATTTTCTTTATTTCTTTAATTTTATTTTTATTTTCCGTGATAAGATATAATTAAGCTATTTTTTTTTATTTCGCTACATTTTATTTACAACTTAACCGAAAGAATTTAATTAAAGATTGTTCAGAACACAGTTTAAACAGTGATGTTTTTGTTTTAAACATAGTTTAAAACATCGTTTAAAACACTTTAATTTCAAACATATTTTATTTAGATTGTGTTTTAAACAGTGTTCAAAACATGTGATTTAAAACATTTTGTTTTAAACGTGCCAACCCTGCAGTCATATATTTTAATACCACTGACGCAGCATCTGCACAACATAGCGAATTTCCAAAGACTGGACACTGCCGAATCTTATAGAATAACCTGTTTTCATCTAAAATAATTTATCTCTCTAACAGTGAAAAAAATTTTCAAAATTGGTGATAACGCGTTTTTGACAAGTTAGTCAATTTTTATTTTGAAAAATTAAACAGATAAATATTGTTATTGTAATGACAAGGGTAATAAAGCACGTCTTATCGTAAAGAAATTCAGCAAATTTTTTAATTTTTCTAAAAAGCTTAGTCACTTAGAACGATGGTTGAAAAGCTTACCTTGTGTAACTTTTTACGCCCTTCATGATGTAGAAGAAATTTAAAATATTGAACACCAAATTGAAGTTTACTGCGATTTAGCCCTTAAAAACTTAAAACCTTTTTTTTAAAGCCCCGATCAACCGGACACTCATCATCAGTTTTGAAACCACCAAAATGACAAATCGCTTGTAGACTTTCAAACACATTTCGCCTGTAGACATTCAATACCGAAGATGAAGGGAAAAATTTAACTTCCGTGATGGGGTCCCGCTGCTCACGGCGTTTTTGTTTATACACCAAAGTACCTAATAACACTAGGAGACAAATATTTTTAGAAAAAATTGAAATTTAACTTTGGAATTTCTAGAACGTGCAGACTGACTCTGTCTTATGAGAATGATTGTGATTTTCATAAATTATGTTAAGTAAATAATCACCCGTAAAATTTTAGTTTTACTAAAACCTTTAACTGACCAGATTTTCACAGTGACTATAATTCTGATCGAATTTTCTCTAAGCAACTTCTATGAGGTGCTAACTGAAGGTGTCCCGCCAACCAACTGTCTGACTGATGGTTTTCACGTTCGTACTCTATAGAAGTTAACTAGAAGTTACTAATTGAGAACAAATATAAAAAATTTGAACTTTTATAAAACTTTTTGACCCCGAGTATCGTCAGCACTCCGAATAAGAGTAGAGAGAAGAAATATATTATCACGTAACTTACATCCATACTTAACACAAAGAGTGAATATGTACACATGTGTAAGAAACACTATTGAATATGTTTATCAATTTTTATGACAAACTGTAAAAAGTATTTGTACTCGTGCCCGAAGCTGGAAGCCATTTTCCATTCCCGGTGTATTTTTATTTTAAATTTTATAAGAGACGAACAAAATATCTTAATAACTAAGGGTACTGATTTTATTCTTATAGATTTGCTATGTCTCTAAAAGTTATAAATGTGAACTATTGGCTATAAACTTTTGTGAATGGATGGTTGTCTAGCATTATTGTGAAGCTCTTAAGAGAACAAGTCAACGTTGAAAAAGGAAAAAATAAAATTCAGTACGTCTAATCTTAAGTCATCTTTGCATTTCATTAATAACGTCAGACCATTTTCAGTTAATTTCACCTATATCATTATTTACGTACCTACTAGCAGAGATGTGACTTATTTAAGATACAAGTATTTGAAATACAGATACAAGATACAAAATACGTATTTTTATCTTGTATCTGAAATACTTTTTTAAAAATGTATTTTGTATCTTGTATTTAGATGCTTTCTTTTGGTATCTTAGTATTTTGTAAATACTCAAGTTTGCTAAAATACTTTTACCCATTTTTACCAATTAATCCCATCATAAGGTTGAATTAAAACTGGGCCCTTAAAATTTTAATTTCTCAATCTATCAAAAGACTCTATTATCTATTTGTTTCTGTCTATTCTGTCTGTCGCCATTTTCGCCACGCCTGTGCTCTATTATTATTGCTGGCGTTGATATACAAGGTGGTCCAGAATTATGTACCGTAATTGATAGAGCTCGTAGTACGTTCAAAAATAATGGTACCTTTTCATGTAGACTTTTTTTCAAAACTTAATAATAAGGGAGATACAACTCTGTAAAGGGGTAAAACAAAAAACCATTATTTCTTAAATATTTTCCAAACGCTTTTGAATAACTAATTGATATTTTATGAGTACTTATTTTGCATTAGAAGGATTGAATTTATGTCAACACTTATTCCACCACTCATGACTAAGGGGTGGTTTTGGGTGGTAGGTGTAAGTAATCACGTCTTTTATTTTTTAATTTGCAATTATTTAAACAAAATCCCTGATAATATAATTCCTTAGACGATTTCACTCGAAAAAGGTATACTTGTTACGTTTCGATAAATATTACCGTTTTCGAGTAATTTAAAGTAGAAGTATCTATTTCCAAATTATCCCCTAATCATAAGTGATCGAATAATTGATACCATAAATTTAATTATCTTAATGTTCATATAGCGCCCCTAGAATATGAGTCCAGTATTCAAAAGCGCCTAAATTTTTTTTAAAAGAGAAGTCAGTTTCGTTCCACGCCTCTACATTTTACCGCCTCTGCTTTATCTCCGTTATTATTGAGTTTTGGAAAAAAGTGTAGATGAAAAAATACCATTATTTTTGAACATACTATCAGCTCCAGCAATTACAGTACATAATTCTGGACGACCCTGTATAAAAAAAATAATAATCATAACTTATTAAATTTTAAAAAATATCATTTGGTTATAAACAGCACTACAAAAGATTTCAATGTTTGTGACGCCATTAAGATATTTAATATAAAAATGTTTATAACAACAAAAACTGCATAGCATGAATAATTCAAAATAAAAATATATTACTTAATGTTTTCAGTTAAGTAAACATTTTGACGTCACATTTGCGCTCAGGAACTGTCGGCATGCTACTGGTTCTAATTGTAAGTTTAAAAATTTATGGTTTATTTGATATAACTTTTTAAATATTAGGTAAAATGAATAATAAATATCCAATTAATGTGGAATGAAATAAACTAAGTAAATCTCAAAATTAATAAAAACTTTTTTTTAAAAAAAAGAAAAGTATTTTACCTTAAAAAAGTATTTAGAAAATATGTATTCTGTATCTAGTATTTCAAATACCATTTCCACAGTATCTTGTATCTGGTATCTCAAATACCATTTTTAAAAGTATCTTGTATTTTGTATTTTAGATACTTTTTAAGGGGTATCTTGTACATCTCTGCCTACTAGTAAGTTTGGTATTTTAATAACTGTATCTTTTTATTAACGTAGGTATTTATAAACAATTTATAGACGATTTAAAAAAAAAAAAAATTAAAATAAAAAAACATTTTATTTTTTATAATTCATTAAAAGTAACCATTTCCACTTTTCTGTTTAAATATACTCAATATAATATCTATATTATATTTTGCAAATTAAATACCTACAATTCTGAAAACCATTATTTTCTCATTTCTATTTTAAATTGATTCGATGAACCGTTTTACCGTGCTCTGCACTAGACAGTGTTAGAGGTACATTTACATAAGTTATATCTGTTAAATAGTGTAATATAAATGTCACAATAAACTGATAATTTTAATCATAGAACACTAGAAGCCAACTAATATAAAAAAGTGTAATTGGCTTGGAGTCATTTGGAGATGTGTCACAGCTTAAGGCATTAGTCAGTCCGTGTCCGTCGTCGAACCCACAGTGCATTATATGTACATTGTTACCATTGTTGGTTGAACATGTTGAACAGCTCTCTCTGGTAATACATGTATTGCAGTAGTGTGCGTAAATACGCACACTACTAAAAAACACCAAACTAATACACTGCTAACAGTGTGTATCTACACAAATAGAGTGGGGAGATTTACGTCATAAACTCATTACAAGTGGAACAGAGACATAGACAATCTAGTTTGACCCCTTGATTTTAATGGTGTAAAATTTCAATAAGATTAATTTTATTATAATTTGTTATTTGGTTTCGAAATAGTTTACAAAGTACATGCGGCAGCGACATAAATAAAAATTACTTATGTTACGAACAGTGCATACATACTTTATTTACAACAGAAAATAATATAATATTACATTCAAAATTTTTTCATCAACTATATTGCGCATAGATTTCGAGGAATTTTTACTTGAAAAATTCTCACGAGACAACTTCAATATATATTTCAAATAGAAATTACTGACCAAAATTCTCAGAAATAGATCGTCCTGCGTACAAGTACTCGTACACATTTATCATACCTGAATAAAAATTGCCTTCCCAAAAATAATTCAGTGATATGTATTATTAAATTGTCCTAATTCACAGTCATAGGATGGAATCTGCTAATGTCGGCCTAAGGTCGCGAACCTTCTGTTTCTATGTGTTTGTCAAACATTTTTTATTTTTTAAGGGTATTCACCAGTCCAGAAATTTCAAAAAATCGATTTTTTTGTTTTTGAATTTTCTCATAGCTATACTTATCAAAAATCACTTTAAATGCGTTTTTCTCGAAGTGACTTTTTTCGACCCTGTCAAGATTACTCTAAAGCAATTCATCAAAATTAGTTCAAATTTTGACAGAATATTTACTTCACATTTCATTATTGGCTAAACCACAACCAGATTTTTTGGATAAAATATGGACATTTTATAACAATTTTAACCCCCCCCCCCCCAAAAAAAAATGGTAAAATTTCAGAACTTTTTTTTTAAACTGCTACCATTTTGTTTCTATACATGAAAAATTGCTAATTCTAGTTCCATAACCATACCCATATAGATTAAGATTTTTTTTACATTTTTTCTTCAGATGCTCCTGAGCTTCAAAATCCTGTCACAAGTGGAAGCACCTTTTTTTTAGATACTTAACTATATGTATATATTTATTGATCAATATACGTCAAAGGAAAAAATATAGTTTTGTAATCTTGAATACCCCTGTCGCAGCATCTGCATAACATAGCGAATTTCCAAATCTTGGGCACTGGCGGATCTCATCTAAGACCTGTACCTATTTAAAATAGTTTAGCTTTCTAAGAGTAAAAGAATTTTTAAAATCGGCTGGGTAATTAGTTTTGGTATTTTTGGGGACCCAAGAACCCGAACGGATTTTGTGCAGCATAGTTGTATCCATCTAAAATAATTTAGTTCTCTAGCAGTGAGAAATTTTTTAGCATCGGTTCGATAGCTTATTACTGGCGTTTTCGGATCTGCAAGATCCCGGTGGACCTCATTAAAAAATCAGCTCGACCGTATATTCTTTCGGACTTTTGTAATATAAATATATATATATATATATATATATATATATATATATATATATATATATATATATATATATATATATATATATATATATATATATATATACCGTGTGAGTTTTTCGGGAGCTTCCATTTTGATTACAGCCAAACTGTTGATTTAACCGAAAAATTGTTCAAATAAGAGTTATAGATATCGACGGGGGCAACCGATTGCTATAGTCAGGAGCTTTATAGCTCTTATGGTTTTCGTGTTATGATACAAACTTATAGTTTTTTTAAATGGAAACGTATGTTTAAAAGTTTTCCAAAAATTTGTTTGTGATTCGAAACTACCAGAAACACTCAAATTCTCATTGTTTTATCTCATATTTTTGAGTAATTACGTTTTAAAAACGACACTTTTAAATTTCATACTCAAGTACTTGCAAACGATTACGATTTTACGTAATTTAAAAAGATATTGACTCAATATGGTTGCCATTTTTGACAATGTAGTAACGAAAAATTAAACGATTATTACGTTTTCCATCGGAAATTAAAATTATTAAATAGATTAAATTATCATATAAAAATGATAACTAAGTACAATAAGGAAATAAAATTTCAGTTTTAATTCATCGAAAAATAAAAACTTATTTTTCTGAAATGTCACTGTTTGACAGATACATAGGCGTCTAAACATATTTTTGTAGCAAGTATTTTTAAAGGAAATGAAAAGTTTTTTGTGAAAAAACTTCTCCTTTTTAATTTGGTTTGTAATAAAAAGAAAATACTATCGAATTTCAAATATTTTTACACTATTTGAGTACATTTATTAATAATATTTTCGTTCCCAATTAACCTGACTTTGCTACTATTAAGAAACGCCAATGTCATCTTGATTTGTATTGAATGTGTACATTAGAGTCATTTATTTCACTTGCCACCTGTCATTGGCAAAAATAGAATAAATAAATAAAAAATAAATATATTTCTCAGTAAATTAATGAAATACATCAAATTATTTTTAAATTAAGTTACTTTAAATGCTAATTTTTTAAAATAATTTGATTTTTTATGCAAAAATGTTAAATACTTGAAATAGAGCCCGACATCTATACTCCAAAATCTGAATTACTGCCATTCAGTATTCAATGCTGTATTATAGAGAATGATATTGGAAAAGGTTCTTTTCTTGGATATAATAGAAATTTTAGCCGTTAAAACTCTGTCGGTTGAAAGAGCCTCAAATACATATGCATATTTCTACCGCCTAATTGCTAAATTAAAGAAAAATTTAAAAATTAAACATGGCGAAAAAAATTTTTTTTCTTTATTTATATTTTTAGTCGAATTTTCTCCGAAAAATTAGACTTATACAGTCTATACGATAAGAGCTGCGAGAGGCGAGAGTAGGGGCGCTATCCGTTTTCGGACCCGTAGAACACGAATATGTAGAAAAAAAAAATGTCTGATATATATATATATATATATATATATATATATATATATATATTTTCCCGCCACCTTTTAATTTGTGTAGGGCCCCCCTATGGAAGTTAAGAGATGAAATTTGGTAAATGGGGCTCATTTTCGAGGCACCTCATACTATCAAAGTGGGGTCAAATTTTGGGCAAATTTTTTTTCTGACCCGACCTTTAAGGGGGTGGTGGGGGGCGGAAAAGCAATAAAACTTTTCCAAACCGGTTTTAAATAATGTTTCGGTCAATTATCTACAACATATCCAAAATTCAGCTTCCTAGGATGATATGGTGGGAGTAGAGGGGGGAAAAACGATTTTCGCTGGATCTAACAGGCCCCCAGCCCCCCAGAATTAACGTAGAGGGTTGAAATTTGGTGTGTTGATAAAGTTCGTACCTAGGTTGTGCTTTTTGGAGGTTTTAATATTTTACCTCCACCCACCTCATTTTTAAGCTACAATTTCATGCATTTTCGACGTTTTCGAAGTTTGTACCACTCGCATAGGTCACCCGACTAAACCTAGAGGGCTGAAATTTTGTATTCGGATTGAGTTAGTATCAAGGGGGTGCCTTTTGGGGGTCCCGACTTTTAACCCCTACCCCCACCATTTTTATACCCAAAAGAACATGATTTTTCTTGTTTTTTAACAGTTTCGTTCGGGTCAAAATCTCCCCAAATAAACCTAGAGGGCTGAAATTTGGTGTACAGGTTAAGCTAATAGCCAGACATTGTTTTTTGGAGGTTTCAACTTTTAACCCTTACCCCCACGATTTTGACGCCAATATTTCCTTAATTTTTTTGCTTGTTTTCTAACACGTCTAGAGACTCCATAAGGAAACCTAGAGGGCTGAAATTCTGTACGTGTATTCAGTTAGTATCCAGCTAGTACCTTGTAGGGAGTCCGCATCACTTTTCCCCCCACTTCTCCCATTTTTACATCGGAATTGAATGCTATTGTTAAATGTGTTTTAAAAGCATTATGTTTATTCTAAATACAAGTAGGCGAATAGTAATTTTAAAAAATTTAAAAAAAAGTGAACTTACTTTTATGACAAATGAAATACATACATATTAAGTAATTTAAAAATGTTATTAAAGTCACTGTTTATTTATAAATTAGGAATTTTGGATTTTTAGTATTTATAAAATAGAAATTTTGGATTTTTTTGGAAAGAAAAAATATCTTTATAAAGGCCTTTCAGTTTACTATTGAAGGTCCTTTTTTAATATTTAAAACTAAAACATAAAGGCAATTAGCGGATAAACATGGGCAGGAATGTCCTCGTACGAATTGTGTTGGCTTTTTTTCTGCTACCTGTTTTCGGCACAAAATTGAAATTTACTGAGATACAGCCCTTAAATACTTAAAACCTTTTTTTAAAGCCTCGATCAGCCGAACACTCATCACCAGTTTTGAAACCAACAAAATGACAATTCGGTTGTAGACTTTCAATCACATTTCGCTTGTAGACATTCAATACCGAAGATGAAGGGGAAAATTCGACTACCGTGATGGGGCCCCGCTGCTCACGGCGTTTTTAATTGATGTATTAGAACAGTTTTATCGAAAAATTAACATATAGTCTCATTTAAAAAACTATAAGTTTGTATCATACCTCGAAAACCATAAGAGCTATAAAGCTCCTGACTATAGCAATCGGTTGCCCCCGTCGATATCTACAACTCTTATTTGAACAATTTTTCGATTAAATCAACGGTTTGGCTGTAATAAAAATGGCAACTCCCGAAAAACTCACACGGTATATATATATATATATATATATATATATATATATATATATATATATATATATATATATATATATATATATATATATACGACGCATTTGCATCCGCAGGACAGTTGTGGATCTCAGATAACACAACCTGTACCTATCTAAAATAGTTTACCTCGGTAATAGTAAAAAGATTTTCAAAATCGGTCAGTTATTTTATTTTTGACACTTTTAGGTCCCACTGACACTGTCGGACCTTACATAACGTAATCTATATTTATCTAAAATAGTTTAGCTCTGTAACAGTGAAAAAATTTTCAAAATCGGTCGGTTAGTTTATTTTTAACACTTTTGGGTCCCATGGACCCTGGGGGACCCTAAATAATAATAATAATAATAATAATAAAAACTTTATTCAAATTGACTGAGGTACAGTGTTGAATGCGTCATATATAATTTACAGTAGGTATATTAGCTTAAAACAGTATTATAAAATTCATGGAGACTATAGAAAGCGTGCTGTAATAGCTCGCCTTTTACAGTCTTTTTAAACTTTGTTGAATTTAGTTTTCCAGTTATCGGGAAGTTTATTAAAAATTTTAATAATTGAATTTTCAGGGCTATTTAAGGTTTTTTCTAAATTACCGGATTTTATAGCATAATGATGTTTTTTTCTAGTGTCATAATAGTGATTTTTTAAATTCTGTTCAAATAGTTCATGATTTTTTTTTATAAACGTCGAGCACTCTAGAATCTATAGATCAAAAACAGTTAGTATTTTTAATTTTTTAAATATTTCTTTACATGACGTTCTGCTAGAAACATCTTCAATAGCTCTAACGCATTTTTTTTGAGAATAAAATACTTTTGTTAATGTTGCTGAGGAACCCCAAAATATAATCCCGTACCGAAGTATAGATTCAATATATGCATGATAGATAGACAATAAAACGTTAGTATTCACTATATTTCGCATCGAACGAATTAAAAACAGATATTTATTGATTTTTGTTATAATACTGTCAACATGGGCTCCCCAGGTGAGTTCCTTGTCTATCCACAAACCTAAAAATTTTGCTGTGTTCTGAAAAGATACTTTATCAGTATCTAATATATGTAGATGGTCAGATAGGTATCCATAGTTCCCAAATTTCACAAACTGTGTTTTATCAATATTTAATTTAAGACTATTTTCTAAAAACCACGTAGAAATATTAGAAATTACTGATTCGATGTTGTTTTTCAAAGAAGCCTCATCTTTACCTTCTACCACTATGGCTGTATCATCAGCAAACAGAACAACCTGTTTATCTTCATTAATGTTCACTATGTCATTATTGTATAATATGAAAAGTAAAGGTCCGAGAATGGATCCTTGTGGTACACCACGTTTTATTAACATATTATCAGACTTACAACTGATTACATATTTATTGAAGATTTTGTCAAGTTGCACTATTTGTGAACGATCAGTCACGTAAGATTTTAAAAGTTTTAATGGGATACCCCGAATGCCCATTCTACAGAGTTTTTCTAGCAATATGTCATGTTGAACACAATCAAAAGCCTTAGATAGGTCAAATAATGTTAAGACACATAGGTTCTTTTTATTCCAGTTGTCTAAAACTGAAGTTAAAACTTGGTAAATGGCTTTATCTATGGAACCACCTGGTACGAAACCATGTTGACTTTCTGTAATTATTCGGTTTTGTTCTAAAAATTTCATTAATCTGCTATAGATAGCTCTTTCAAAAATTTTAGAGAAAGTGGTCAGTAATGAAATAGGTCTGTAATTATTAGCCTCCTCTTTATCTCCTTTTTTAAATACTGGCTTCACTATTGATTTTTTAAGATTCGCTGGAAAGATGCCCGTTCAAATAACGTAATGTATATCTATCTAAAATAGTTTAGCTCTGTAACAGTGAAAAAATTTTCAAAATCGGTCGGTTAGTTTATTTTTGACACTTTTGGATCCCATGGACCCTGGCAGACCTTACATAACGTAATCTATATTTATCTAAAATAGTTTAGCTCTGTAACAGTGAAAAAATTTTCAAAATCGGTCAGTTAGTTTATTTTTACCACTTTTGGGTCCCATGGACCCTGGCGGACCTTACATAATGTATTTTATATCTATCTAAAATAGTTTAGCTCTGTAACAGTGAAAAAATTTTTAAAATTGGTCGTTTAGTTTATTTTTTACAATGGGATCAGTAAACCCTGGCGAAACTCATACAACTCTAGTACTCTAACAGTAAGAAAAGGGTTCTAGGGATCTCATATAACTTATGGCAGTCCGTAAGCTTCTTGCGGACATCATTTAATTAATTAATTCAAATACTTTAACTTACTAACTGTGAAAAAATTTTTAAAATCGATTGGTTAATTAATTTCTGGCCTTTTTAGGTCCCGAAAACCTTGACCTCACATAAAATACCTTAAATCCATTTGAAATGGTTTAATTTTTTAAGATTATTAATTATTAGTGAAAAAATTTTCAAAATCGATTCAAAATATTTTTCCGTGCATACATATGTACATTGTACATATTATGTTGTTTTGTTTCATATTTAATAATATTATATCATAACGTAATCTTCAGTTTCTTGTTTATTTAAAAATTCAATAAAAAAAAAATTCTTCATTACATTAGCTTAGAAAATCTGTTTAATTTTCATTTTTCAACTTGAGATAGAACCATGCTAATTATAATGCAATAAATGAGAAACAAAACTCTATACATGTATGTGTGTTATAACACATGTATGTGAATAGACTTCACTTGTTCTCACAAAATTCTTTAATAAAAAAGTGAAATATTTTTATACTTCATAAAGAACTGAGATATAAATATAAATTACTTATTAGACTAACAAAGAAAGAAAACTAATATAAAAGTGAAAATTACATTTTCTCGAAAAATACTTAAAATAGAAAGAAAATTATAAGAATATTTTCTTCATAATTTTGTTTTGGTTTTTTAACCAGGTAAAAATCGAACTGTCTAATGATAAGATCGAATGATAAAAAATGACCAGAAAACCTACTTCTGGGCATCCGATGTGTCTGGCTAAAGAACTTAGCCAAGCCAGATCAAAATCGAGTCTCCATACGAAATTTCATAAGCATTAAACGTTTCGTTCGAAAGTTATCGTGGCGACACACACACACACATATACATATATATATATATATATATATATATATATATATATATATATATATATATATATATATATATATATATATAGTGAATATCGTTTTTGTATTCTAGGGACCTCAAAACATATTTCTATTATGACCTCCGCCGGAGGTTGCGTCGTGACACCTACTGTAATAGCTGAATTTCGAATTTTCGAAATTCGCTAATAGTTAATAAAAGAACTGATATCATTTGTTATTTGTTTTCATTGTCCAATTTATCTAAAAAAAATCCTAAAAAAACCATTTTTTCCGATCTCTGGACTAGTGCGCCTCCTTAAGGCCTTATTTTAAAAAACAAAAGCAACCAGAGGCCGACCTTAGGGTACCGGTCGACATTAGGCAATTCCACTCTATATAATTAAATTAGATATTCATACAGTTTCGTTAGACATTTGAAAGACATATGGGTCAGCTAAGTTTACGTAATTTAGCCGCGTTTTGGATAACATAAAATGATTTCTAAGGTATTATTTAAATAATATTTTAATATTAAAGAATTTAAGTATTAATTGTTGTAAGTGAGAATCTTGGGAAGAAAATTTTATTTATACTAACCACATAATTAAGGCTTGGCGTCCAGTGCGAGCAGAAAATTAACCGTGTATTGTCCAGCCGACAATACACGGAATATGACAAACGATCGAAACAATTGTGAATCTGTAAATATATCTTATTCGTCCACTTTAATATACGTTACGAAATGCAAATACACGGAGAGAAAAAATATCGAATATTAATTTACTATTTAGTGTGTAGCACATTAAAGTGATTACAGACCAAATGTTTTAAAATTATTATTGACTTCCACAGTAAAAAATAGAGCGCCAGCACTAAAAAAAGAATCACTTATTTAATTATTATTAGTGCTAGCACTGTAATCTTTACTATGTGAGTCAACAATAATTTTAGAACATTCGATCTGTGATCACTAGACTTGGGAGAACAGTGGACCCTAACAGAATCGCCATATAAAATATTTTGAATTGGGGGAGGGGGGGGGGGCTATAAATTTTATTACAAGGCTGAGGATTTTCCCTTGGATTTGATGACTAGCCTAAGGAAACTTTAAAGAACAAATCAGTAAAAATCAAAAATTACCCAATTTTCATAATTTAATATATAATTTTAATTTTAAAAATAATTTAAACAAATTAATGTTGAATAAATAAGTGGTCGACTGTAATAGAAATTAATTTAGACGAATTCAAAACATTTATAATGTAAACAATATCTCTATTTCCTTTGTGATTATTTAAATAATATGTATATGTCACCTTCTTTATACCTGCTTTAATGTAAACAAAATTGATTGTATTAGTAGATTGTATCACTCTAGTAGGTCGCTCACAAGATTGAACATGGTTTTGTTGCATTAGAAAAATATAAAGATATGTATGTACATATAACAAGCAAAATAATTCATAATATTAGCAATTGAAAAACACAAACAGACACAAAATAACATTAACGATGTGGTATAAATAGTAAAACGTGGTAAAACTGATTTTTAAAAAGATTGATAATATTTTTACGTTTTATGACAGCCCTCCAGTTCTATTCGTAGCCCCCCAGTACAAAATATTTTATATGGCGACTCTGTCAGGGACCTTTCCTTCCCATCTCTGGTGATCACTTTAGTATGCTACACACTAAATATTCGATATTCTCTTCTGTCCGTGTGCATTCGATTTTGTTTAGATTTTGTCTCGCAATAAAGTACCTACGTTTCACCATAATTATTATGAAGTTTGACAAGGTTAAAATGTCTACAATAATTATTATCAATTTTTCAACCAGGCACGTCCGATAGCTGTAACTGGGAATTTTTGGCATTTTTCGGTTGACAAAAATGAATTTTTTCTAAAATTTACCAAATTTCAAAAGTTTATCGAATTTTTTTTTACACTACGACGAAGAGCAAGAAAAACCACATAAGATAAATTTTTAAACAAATATCCTATGTAAGAAAATTTTCGAGAAGAGAAAAAATAGTTTTTGTAACCGAAAATTCGCTATGTTATGCATAGTGTTACGAAAGTGGTTTTTTTTAAACTTAATTTAAACTTTCCATTTAGTAATGCCCCATTGTAACTTTAAAATTTCTAGTAAACGGTAATCCCACCACTGAGTATTGATTTTATATTTTATTTCAACGGTTCTTAAGATTTCCTCAGAATGTTCTAAATCTGAATTTGACGCAACATAGGTCAAAATTCAATGTACAATTTATTAATTGTCGCTAAAAAAATGTTTCAATTTTAAAATTTTCGTCACCGACGAAATTCACTAAGCGGGAATCCGAGTACAAGTGAATAACCCTAGAATCATACGTACACGTCAAAACGACGTACGAACTTCTCTACCTGCTCCAATACTACGACTTGTTGTTACTTGTTTGCTGTGAGATTTCTGTTATCTAATTTATTTATTATTATAACACACCACATATATTTATTTTGTTTATAGTCATTGTCGTTTTGTTTGTATTGAAATAGTGTCCGTCAAAAGGACGTCGATGTATGATTAACGTATGTTTTTTTTGAAGATTTTGTACACTACATATAAAAGTTTTCCTAATTTTTTTTTTAAATTTATTAAAGATATGGATGTTATAATTAATTTATTCAATGATTATGATAATGTGAAAGATGATTACAGCTGTTTGACTTCTAGAGACGACATAATACTGAAGTTTTAATATATTGAATCGAAAACTAAAGAATGCATTTCGAATGACTTAATAAAAGATTAACAATTTATTTTGTGGAAAATATTTTAATTTTTATTATTTTTTTAGATCTTATTCGAAAAATTACTAACAAATTTTAGAAAATTTACAAATGTGCCTAATGGGGAAATAACTACATATCTATAGGAATATTTATGACTGAGAAATTTCACATTCTGTAAAGTCACACATGTCCACTGACTCATAATAGTTCATAAATTAATTATTACAATTGATGTATTTATCTATTTTTTAATTTTTATAATGAAAATATGCTTTGATAAAAAGATTAAAAAAATTAATAAATATTTACATTAAGAAATTTTTCCAAATCCAATTTTTTTAAATATTTTGTTCGCTTTTGTAGTATTGTTATGTAAAAAAAATGTTTTTTGCAAATAAACTCCAAAACTCTCCGTAAAAAGTCCATCCGTCAAAACGACGTCGATGTATGATTAACGTTTCTCGTAGACCAACGTATGATTCTAGGGATAAGCATCTCTTTGGAGCATTAAAGTGTAGAAAATTTCTACTTTATCCTCTTCCACATTTAGCCCTTTTTGAAATTTTAATTGGTAAATACACCATAACACGTTTCAGATACATACATTTTGCCGCTTCGGGTATGAGTCCGTAAAACCTATACACAGTAAAAAACATTTGTGTTTGCGTACAAAAAACCAGTGGTTAAAATCTTTGTGTTAAATAAGTATAAAAACACTGTGTTAATGTAACATTTCGTGTTTGTGTTAATTTAAAATATTAACACAAACTTCGATTTAACAGAATACAAATATTAACCTGTTTTTAACAACAAAGAACTAACACAAGATTTGTGTAGAGAAAAAAAATGTTATAAGTGCCAATCTATTTTAGAGTGTTACAATAGAGTAGTTCTTATTATTAAACAAAACCGGAACACTATAAGTATTTTCAGTTATTGACGAATATAGTTTTATTAAACATTTAAAAATGAAACAATTTCCTTATATTTTGAGGTTATTTTGTTACAGATTCAGTTAGAAAAAATCATGTAACCTTACGATATTGTACCACGTAATATACAATTTCGTAAGCTTACATGATTTTTTCCAACTGAACCTGTTACAAAATAACCTTAAAATGTAAAAAAATTGTTTCATTTTTAAACGTTTAATAAAACTATATTCGTTAATAACTGAAAAAACTTACAATTTTTCGGTTTTGTTTAATAATAAAAACTACTCTCATCTTTTTTATTATATATATGTTAGTATATATACATGGAAACAAATAAGAATTTCTTCAAAGGACTGACTTACTTTGCGTTCTTTCAATCTCATTTATAATAAATTAATAATATTTTAACAAAATCGTTATAATTTCTGACGATTTTCTTCAAATATCTTAAGCGGAAGTAAAATATAGAATATAAAAGTTTAACAACTAACTCTGATAAATCAAAAAAATTAACACAAAATGTATGTCTTCTTGCTCCTCTTCTGCGTTAAATTATTGACACAAAACTTGTGTATGGATTTTACACATATGCTTTGTGTTAAAATAACACAAAAACTTGAGTGGACCATTCTGAACATGTGAAATGTGTTAATTTTAACACAAATTTTTTCACAGTGTACCTAAATTGGGCCCAGAATCTTTCTTAAATAATTATAAACAATATAAAACACATAATCGACTTTGCCTTAGATTTTAAAAATTTACATATTTTTTTAAATTCCCTCAAAAGACAGTTTACATAGGACAATAGTTCAAAAACTTACCGTATGTTTCTTCCTATATTCATAATAACATTGGTGTAAAATTAATTTTGAAAATTTTTGAATTTTGGCAAAGTAATCATTTTTTGACCAAAATGTACAAGATACGCTATTTCGGACATCAAATGTTCGTGGATGAAAAACTGATCGAAGAGTTTGAATGAGTTCCAATCATAGAACACTAGAAGCAAATTAAAATCAAAAAAGTGTGGATCGCTTGGAGTCATTTATTGGTCTGTCACAGCTTAAGGCATATACTCGTTCGGTGGCGATCACCGATGCACGACCATTGTTATGTATTAAGACCATTATTACTTAAACTGCACGTTGCTCCGTCTGCATATACATACGTGTTACGTAGTTTTGTGTGTGACAATTCACACACATGCAAACATCAAACCCACATGACTACAGACAGTGTGTACTTACACAACATAGTGGGCAGAAGTGGAAGGGATTTTTTGTCTACACTGGTATCACTAGTATAGCGATAGCTATACTAGTGATACCAGTGCATTCCTCTGTACTCTGTAGTTCCAGTCTTTGCACAAAGCTTCGTAAAACTTAGATGTTTTGTTTAGGAGCATGTATCCTTCTAATACATAAATGCACATATACTCTCGTTGTAAATAATAGCTGAATTTCTGTAATGAAAATTCGTTAAAAAGTATGTTGGTAAAATAAAAATTGTTAATATATATATATATATATATATATATATATATATATATATATATATATATATATATATATATATATATATATATATAGAGAGAGAGAGAGAGAGAGAGAGAGAGAGAACTGACCCGAGGTGTATGCCTACGGTATGCCGCAATGCCGCACAAGGCTCCGCGCTTAATTATGACGAAACTCGCAACGAATTTGCTGTAAAATATGTAAAGAAATAAAAGAAAAATCAAATTTTTTGTAACCATACTCTAGTAAGCCGCTTGGAAAAGCGACCTGTCTTTGTTAGGATTATTTCTTATTTTGTATCAGGCAGACACTGCAAACGATTTTTTTTTAATATTAATAGATTTGAGCGTTACTTTATGGTATTCCATATTTGTAAATAATAAACATTAACAATAATACACAATATTGTTTATTATTTACGATTTTTTTTTTTTATTTGCTTTAGTTCCAGCGAATACAAATGTTATCCCCTCGAGTCTTTATAAGCCATCAGGCAATAAATTTCACATTCGAGATCAAGAGTCACATTTTAGTCTCTTAACCGTCAATAGTATTCTATTTTTTACAAAATTTAAAAAAAAATTCGCCTCAATTATCTACTTAAATACTTATGTTAATAGTTTGAAACTTGGAAAAATATAAATTTTTTTTTTAGTGTATGAAGCAATTATATTTTTGTTATTTAACCTATTTATGATCTTTTGGGTAAAATGTTAATTTTATTTAAATATTGTAGTTTAATTATTTTTATTTACTTTTTACTATGCCAATTCGTGCAATATTAAAAATTAATTATTATTTTCTTATATCAAAATCGTCTCAAGGTCCCACAAGTCAATTTTGTATCACGCCCCGCTTTTGTTCGCAACAGTCCTGTTAGTAGAACTAATAGAGGGAGGATGCTAAGATATTAAAAAAAATCACAGTTTTGATTTTTGTGTGGTAAATATAATTAAGCTAAAAATAAGCAACAAATATAATTATTTTAGTTCAATTGAGCATATTTCAAATAATTTTTCTATACTTCTAATTTATATATCAACACACACAAAATATATATGCTTGAACATGAATACTATATCTATGTGAAAATGTGTATACAGGTGTTTTTGAATTCAATACGTGCAAATTTATGAATCTCAAGCTAACAACTCCGTAGCGTAACCGGAGATATTAATATAATTTTTGTGAAAAATAAAGAACTATAATAGATGCTATTTCACAATGGAAGATAGCAAGATAAGGAATAGTAGAGGAGTAGTAATTTTTATAGTTAATTTTTTTGATAGATATAGCTTTTATTACTTAATTGTTTTAGTATTATCAAATGTTATTACACATTCACACCTTTTATATCATTTCGTAGTTCAGACCAGGAAATTATTATAAGATCGGTCTATCTGTCTCCACTTCTGTAAACTATAGGGCCGTAATAATAAAATTTTTTATCAGGGGGTTATTTTTAAAAAATGTATTTAATTTTTCTTAACTCAATTAAAAATTACAAGTTTCGGATAATCATATTATTAACCAATTAAAGACTAATTTCGCAAATAATAATAATTCCCAAAAATCTACTTTTGGCCTACTTTGGGCAGGGCTGTCTTTAAGGCGGTGCTGCCGGTGCGGCCACGCACGAGGGTCCTCATTTTCGTATTTTCTTTTAAGAATATAAATACTATAAATGCTTAAACAAAATTTTTATTTCAGAATTAAATTATTCAAATTATAAACTGAAGTTCGAAATCAAAATTACTTTTTAATCAACTAATTTTTAATTGCCTAGAAATTAAGTAGTTAATGATAACTAAATTTTGTGCATATTTTCAATTCAGAAAAATATAAGGAAACCTATCTTATATAATTAGTGTTATAGCAGAACGTATTTTCAGAAATGAAAGTTGGATGAAAATCCATGATCAGCTCTCTGTATGATGGCCAACAACTACAGTTACAATTCACCTTTGAAAGAAAATGTGAGAAGAGGATTGACTTAAACTTCCAATAAAATATTTATTTTATTAGATTTTAAATTATGTATTAGTTATTATAAAGCATACCACGTAATTAGTTGTTGAAATCTACATTGTGTTTAGATTATTCCTTCATTCATTCTACTTCATTATTATTAGAGTCGAGATTCTTATGGGCAACAACAGGACCGTATTTGTTTTGTAAGATATGAACTATACATGATATAACTATGACTCATTGTTAGTCATCATAGCGTCGAGAATAGTTGAGCAAAGTCAGACACGAATTAATAAATATCAGTAAAATGTTTGCAAAATTTTTACAAAAATATATTTAAAATTATAGGTTTTTAGTATACAAAATTATAGGTTTTTAATGAAAAAATCTATTCACTTGATAAATATGTAGTTGTAAAAGAATTGAGAATATACTCAAAATTAATACAAATTGACCAAATAAAAATACAGCAATCCCCCGAATAACACGATTAATTGGTTCCATGTTCTTTGAAACTGTTGTTCGAGATTCCAAAAAATAGACATTTTCTATTACAAGTGTGAAAATAAGAAAATATAAAAATTTCAAAGAAATAATGCAACGTTTGAATTACATACTTACATACACATTTGTATGCAATGCGTATTTATTTCGATTAAAATAGAATGGAATTGAGCATTCATTAGTTCTGAAGTCGGTCTATCATAAAAATTTATTGAAAACCTAGATCCTAAGTATCTCGTAAACGGTGCATCGTAGCTCAAAAATAACAAAATATTTGAAGGCTTAAGCGAAGCAAGTTGTGGATATTCGAAACATATTGCGACTGTTAAAACCTACTTTTCGTTATCGAAAATTATCGATAAGGAACTACTTATCATAAATTCGTTATAATTGTTTAATTTCAGCTCTATTAGTCCCTCTGATTTGGTCACCAATAGAATATTTTCGATACTTTTCGTAAACGTACATTTTTGATCGTAAATATCTCCTAAACGGTGCGTCGTAGCGAAAAAATAACGAAATTTCTGAAGGCTTAAAGGAAGCAAGTTATAGGTATTCCGAACATATTGGGACTGTCGAAACCTACTTTTCGTTATTGAAAATTATCGATACCGCGTAACTTATCATAGATTGGTTATAACTGGTTAATTTAGGCTTTACTAATCCCATTTATTTAGTCACTAATTGAATATTGTCGAAAAAATTAGTTTTCGATACTTTTCGCAAACGTAAACATTTGATCGTAAATATCTCCTAAGCGGTGCGTCGTAGCGAAAAAATAATGAAATTTTTGAAGGCTTAAGCGTAGCAAGTTATGGGTATTCCGAACGTATTGGGACTGTCGAAAACTACTTTTCGTTATCGAAAATTATCGATGTCGAAAATAACGATATTTCCAAAATTAAAATATGTAAATTTTTGCATATTCGTTATCATTTCTACTATAAAATTCTCAAAAATTTTAGTAGTTTTTATTTCCAGCATTTTTCTTTTATAATGACAGATTCAATTTACACGATTTTTATTCGCGTAAATCGAATCAACATTTGATATACATATTCGCGTACATTGAGGACTGATGTAACTTTATATCAAATATATAATATGTACTTGAAAATCGTGTTGTTGGAAACCGTGTAATTCGGGGGAAGGGTACCCCGTATTGTTCGAGTACCGTGTTCTTCGGGGGATGCCTGTATTTGCGAAAACACTAAATAAAAATAATATACACTAATTGTTTAAATTATTTTTTTTAAAAATAATTCTTTTTTATGAATAGATTTTTAAACCGACAACTACGAGAAATATGTATTTATAGTCAACCTAGATGTGTTCTATGATCTAGACATACAGACGTCTCTAATTAAAACAAAAAGTACATACAAATTAAAAAATATTTAACACCAGATCGACAGTTTTTAGATTACAAAAGGTGTTAACGCATATGACGATTTAGCTTCGAAAAAAATTAATAAATGTACTTTATTTATTGTACTCCAGCTATTGTAATATCAATGGTAAGTTGGGTATTTACATATTCACAACTTCTCTTTTAATTCATTCATACCTACGATGTCGTCAAAAATTATTTTTGGTATATGTGTTTGAATGAAATGGACGACTAGATCATTGGAATCACTTTATGTAAGTGTAGTTGTGTATTAGTGTACGACAATTAAGTTTTACAAAATTGTAAGCAAGGTAGGCACATTAAATTTTAAAACGTTAAACAGAGATAGAGAGTTTGTTTTTCTGTTCAGACATAAAGGAATGCCGATGATGGGTTTGACAGGTAATATTTTGTTTTGTATATATACGCTTAGCTAGCTAAACAAACAAATACTGCAAAACTTGAGTGCAATAAAATTTGGGGCCCTTTTTTCTTTTTGATATAGATCTCATATAATAATATCTTTAAAAAAAAGTTTTCGCTTCTTTATGTTGAATTTAAAAAAAAAAATAAGGATTCTGTAGTTTCTGGACAAAATTTTTGCAAAAATTTTCCAAACATTCGATGTCGATTTATTGATTTTTTATTAATTCGTCTCTAACTTAGCCCAACTTTTCTCGACTCTAATTATTATTATTATAGACTTTGCGCCAACCTGGCGCTCACTACTTACAAGGATATGCACCCAGAGTGAAATTCGGGATTTTGATGAAATTTCGTTGGTGTGTAGAATAGGCAAAAATAAAGGACCCGTATTTTTTTTATCGGCCATCTTCCACGTTTACAGGGTGAAGCCAGCCCCTAAAGTTGGGGGTTCAAATCGTATTTCTTAAAATATCTCGAAAACTATAAGAGATAGAGGAAAACTTTAAATTGACGAAATGTTACTCTTTCAAAGACATATTTACATGTATAAGTTAAACCAGGGCCGGGTTCATAAGAGGGGCTGGAGGGGTAAAAATGGGGAAAATTTTCTTGTAGAGCCTAAATGGTTCAATGTATCAAATTTTTGCCATCATAAATATAAAGAACACTAAAAATTAGTGGATACGTGTTTTTACGTTTTTTCGAAATATGTGTGGTATCCAAGCCATATAAGGAAGAGAAAAATAGGGGGTATTTATATTGCATTATGGCTGATTGCAAATACGTTCTTTATTTTTTAATTTTTAGGTATATTTTCATCACGAAAATATAAATTTTTAGTTTCCGAGAGTGATTCACGTATTTTTTAGTATTTACTTGATTGGTAATTTAGCCATGTGTATATTTGGTTACTCATATTCGATGTTTTTATACCTATTTCTACCAGAGTTCTCTGGTCTGCAAGTGTTAATGAATGTTCAACAAGAAGCAATAATCTTTCGTTCAACAACTGCCTTAATCTTCTTACAAATTCGTTTTTAACCAAATAAACGCGGCTTATTTCTTTCTCAACATTCAAACTATTTTCTTATTCTTTTTGTATGTTTTATAGGTGTCAACCGCATTTCCCAAATCGCAAAATTTATTACAAAGTACCTGAGGCGTGAGCGAAAGAGATTATTGCCTCTTGTCGAGCATTCATTAACACAAGCATACCAGAGAACAGCAGAAATAGGTATAAAAAACATCGCGTATGAGTAACCAAATATACACATGGCTAAATTACCAATTAAGTTAGTACTGAAAAATATATGAATCATTATCGGGAAATAAAAATTTACTTTTTCATGATGAAAATCAACATAAAAATAAAAAAATATAGAACGTATTTGCAATCAATAATAATGCAATATAATCTACCCTATTTTTTCTTCCTTATATGGCTTGGATACCACACATATTTCGGAAAAACGCAAAAATACGTGTCCCCTAATTTTTGGTGCTCTTCCTATTAATGATGGAAAAAATTTGATACATTGAACCATTCAGGCTGTACAAGAAAATTTGCACCCATTTTCATCCGTCCAGCCCCCCTTATGAACCCGACCATGGTTTAAGCTATACAGGTGAATAGGCCGTTCAAAGAGTAACATTTCGTCAATTTAAAGTTTTCCTCTATTTCTTATAGTTTTCGAGATATCTTAACGATTTGAACCCCCAGCTTTAGGGGCTGATTTCACCCCGTAAACGTGGAAGATGGCCGATAAAAATAAATACGGGTCCCTTATTTTTGTCTATTCTACACACCAGCGAAGTTTCATCAAAATCCCGAATTTCACTATGGGTGTATCTCCTTGTTAGTTGGACAGTACTGGGTAACATTTACTTATACCAGCGTTATGCAAGGTATTAGGCTCTGTGGAAGGTCAATGCATCAAACCAGTCCGTAAAGGTACCGTAGTACATTCACGGACGATTTTGTGACACCACTCCTTATATTTATTATTATTAATATTTTTTTTTGAAAAACAGAATTTTTAGGATTTCGGAGCCCTAGCAAGCTTTGAAATACCTTATAATATTGCATTTTCTGTCACAGACATGCGCATTTGTATTTGACTAAGACGCCCACATTTTTTTTTGAATTGAGGGACTGTTTTTTTCAATACAAATTAACAAATTTAAAGAGCAAAACTTAAAAAAATGCAAATTATTCAATAACTAAATGAACTGTCATCAATTTATTAAAAATTAGTTCGGTTTTTCTGTTATTTTACAGCAATTATTTTTTATTATTATTAACAAAATAAAAAAAAATATATGACTCCAATGCGCAACCAATGTTTACTTGTGATATTAAATTAACAACAAAATTGCAATAAAAAGACATTTTTTCTCTTTCTTTTTCTATTTTATAGAAGCATATATATATTTATCTCTTTCTTTCGCTGTTTTTTCTTAAAATTATCTTAAAATTATTAATAATGGGGCAGATTCTAAAAATTGTTATCTTTGTCTAATAACTTATTTTAGTACACACAGAGCCACCTTTACATATTTGTGATAATTACTTATCTACATATCAACCCTGCAACAAACTAATATATGTACCAAAATGTCATTTGGTGATTTAGAATTTCAAAAGTAAATAATGGTTAAGTGGCAAAAATTATTTTCTGGTGTTTATAATTAATTTGGGTTTTAATTATTTGTTAAATAATATTTTTGTCAAACAAATATAATTATTTTGAATAAGAAAAAAAATAAATTCTTAATTTAAAGTAATTTATTCTGTGCCCAAAAAAAAGCAATTGAAAAAGTATAGAATAGATTAACTAAATAAAAAAAAATTTTAAGTTTAAGTTTACGTTACGTCGCGTCGTTTTGATCTGTGCAATATTCACTATGTAAGTCTGAAAATTTAATTAAAAATATATGAACAGGTTAATATTTGTTTAAAATTTATTTTAAAACATTGATAAAACACCTTAGAATGATTTTTATAATTGAAATATGAGGATCAATTACTAGGCTCAATTCTAAAAGTATGGCCCAGTTGTTGACCCTAAAATTCTAACCTAAAACGGGCGATGTTATCTGTATAGTGACATATGCATAAAATAGTTAGATTAGAAAGATAGAACGAATATGGATGATTAGTTATATTTCAAATTGGTGTTTTTCCTCTGGAAAAATAATGAAAAACGGAAACTGGTACAAAGTTCGTTATCGTTGAACGTCGTTGTCGGCAACGTCAATTAAAATATAAAAAAGTAGTCAAGTGCGTGTTAGACACGCACCAAGTCAGGATTTCGTAGTATAGCAGCAAGAATTCGAGAATTCACCGCAAAGCATCAAGTTAAATTGGCTAACTGTGAGACAACGCTGTACCGTGTCAACAATTCTATAATATCTAAGTGTACTAATTGGAAGTTCCGTATTAGTGGGTTATGATCATCTACGCGTTAATATTAAAATTAACCTATAATTATAGTAAAATAATTATTTTTCGGGTAAGAATAGTCAGGGCCGGACCTAGAGTTATGAGGAGGGTAGGCAAATTTTCCTATTGGCGCCCTTCACGGCAAAAATGCAAAATAGAAATTTTGGTGCAGCGATATTTTAAAAATTTTTCACCTGGTCCCTATCAGAAATGGACAGTGTCGCTCTTTTTGTTTTGCTCATCATTCCTGACCCCTATCAGAAATGGACAGTGTTGACCCTTTTTTTGCTCATCAGTTCCTTTTCCAGGAAAAAATTTCTAAAATATCCCTGCGCCAAGAAAATTTTAAACATTTTCTCCGTTTTGGTGCCCCTCAACTTATGTTTTTGGCGCCCCTAAAAGCTTGCAAGGGGGGGGGGGAATTCCCCTCTACCCCCCTAGATCCGGCCCTGAGTCTATTGTTACTCGAAAAAATAATTATTTTACTAAAATTTAAAGAAGATATATGTTTTTTACGTCTAGTATTTTTAAACTAAGTTTATAAATAACATTTCTCATTTTGTCCCTATGCATCCGCCTGCCCTGATTTATCCCTGTGTACGGTAATATGTATAATGTATAAAGGTGGGCATCCTAAAGAAACGGAAAACAAAAATGGAAAATTTGGCAACATTTTATGGATGGGATCGGCAAATGTTCGGTATTCTTATTAAATTTTTTTTAGCTTATGCGCAAGGTAAAAGGTTTGTATACTCTTATTAGCCCATGTGCACACGAACTTTTGTTACCGTAACATTTTTGTCACTCCTATTTAATTTGTGTGTTAGAAGTGCACAATAGAGTTAGCTCTCTTTCTAACACATATAACAGATAGAAGTAGCAAAAATGTCACGGTGACAAAGATCCTCCGTGTGCGCATGGGATTATTAAAAAATTATCGGTTAATTTTAATATTAACGCGTAGATGATCATAACCTACTATGACGGAACTCCCAATTAGTACACTTAGGTATTACAGAATTGTTGGCACGGTACAGCGTTGTGTCGCAGTTAGTCAGTTTAACTTGATGCTGTTCGATGCTCATGACCGTCAACGTTTTAAGTAAATGCAAAAATTATTTTATCTCGAATTCTTGTTACTATATTACGAAACCCTGCCTTGGTGCGTGTCTAACACGCACTTGACTACTTTTTTTATTATATTTTTGGCTTTTATTTCAAAATTGTATTCTATTAGATATCGGACTTCCCGGTACGGGAAGATCCCGCAAACCTTTTCTTGCACCAGGTCTTGCACTTGTTAAGGGCGGCACTGATTTTGGTTACCATTTTGAGAAACTTCTGCAATGATTCAGCTGCTTAAAAGAATTTTTGTCAATTTCTACGAAATTTTTTTTATTTTTCCATGTTTTTCCGTCCAGTTACTACTTTTGGCACGTAAAAATCTAATTCACTTGAACTATAATGTTTCAGTATGCAATGTGGGACAATTTATGCATTTTTAAATTATCACAAACAAATTTGTTTGAATTGGATTTAAATAAGTATATATAAGTAGCGAAGAGTTTAATTTGTTTTAGTGACCGTCACCTATGTGAAACCATACTTGTGCGAGCGTGACCCGATTTTTTTAACAGCGTTAGATGTTCATCTTTTCATTATTTTCTTTCAATATATTCAAATATACCGGTACCCACTATATAAATTTTCACACTCGACCAACGAGCAAAAGTTTCTTTGCCATTTATCACTTGTTTTTAGGTTACGAATGCGTTGATAAATTTATAGCTCAAAGTTTGTAGTCATTCTGTGTATAATATATGTATGTAAATATGTATGTTGACACGTACGCTCATACGTTGATACATACACACATACATGTGGGGTAAAGACATCTTCTAAACAACAAACCGTTGTTAACTCCTTGGAGACTCATACGACATAACTATTATGTGAAGCTGCTACTTGCTTGCTACACCGCTACACGATACCAAACAACAAATATTATAAATAAGTACCTACGTATCTTAGTATATGTATGTATATGCTTTTCCACCATATCTTTTTTGTGTGATATTGTAGATAGAGTGGGCATTAAAGTTTACTAACAATAAGACTAACTACTCTTGGTGTTGAGACATTGCTCTGTGGAAATAGTTTTAACATATTGTTTAAACCCGATTTAGAACCCGAAGGGCACAATTCTGACCAAAAGAGAACCTAAAAGTTCTAAAAGTACCTACAAAGGATCTCAAAAATGGTCCGAGAACGATCTCGAGAATGGTCATATTTGCCGAAACATGTCATAAGAGTTTTTATATTCAATAAAAGTGGTATTTTGTTTTTTACGGATAAGTTCATCAATTAATTGAGTTGAAAAACCAAAATTGCCCTTAACAACGGTTTTTCAACCCAATTAATTGATGAACTTATCCGTAAAAAACAGCACAAAGTCACCATTGAACAAATATATCCTCCCCTTACAATTGACCCAGACCCAAAACATTATGTATCTCTTCCATTCTTAGGTGTCATCTCACATAAAATTGGTAACCTGTTTACAAAATATAATATATCACCAGCTTTTCATTCTGTTGGAAATCTTGCCCGTTTCCTTTACAACGCCAAAGAAAAAACTGATCCACTAAAAATGAGTGGGGTCTACCGCCTGGACTGTTGCCATTGTAACGCCAAATATGTGGGACGAACAGGACGAAGTTTCGACATAAGATATAAGGAACACATTGGTTCACAAAAACACAGCTCTAACTTCGGTCTACACATCTTGGAAACAGGTCATTTTCCCAAAACAAACCATAAACCAAAAGTTCTACATGTTTGCCATAATGGTTTAAAATTGAATCTTTTAGAGGTTCTAGAAATTAATAGATTAAACAGTGACCCACAAATAGAAGTTTTAAACGATCAAAATGATCTAAATAATTCTCCTCTATTAAAAATAAATTTCTGAACGAATATAATCACTTCAGTCTTTCAATAATTTTGGACACCCCTATTTTAGTTTTCATAAACAGGTCATTTATCTGAACAGTCATATTATTAGGTAAAAATAAAATTTTTTTCATATCGGTAGCTACAAACTGGTTTAATTGCTTTCTTCTCTACACGTATAGTTAGTCGCTTCGATACAAAATTTTATGGGTTTTCCCAATTCAATAATATTACACCCCTCCTATATATTTTTCTTACCTATAAATTCCCATTAATTATTTTCATCTTTCTACACTGAGGATGACCGAAAGGTTGAAAACGCGTTCAGTAAAAATAAAAATAATTTTAATTCGTGAAATAGACAAAGTAATCGAACTTTAAATATTTTTCAATATTTAAAATGGAGCTTCACAAAGTAAATCTCTCAACAGTGAATTATTTAAAAAATTAATATTTATACAATAAAAACATAAATTCTAATCAACCCTATCTATATTACAGACGAGGAGAAATTCGACTCCCGTGACGGGACTCTGCGGCTCACGGCTTTTTTTCATTACAAAACAAGAAAACAAGAATAATTTTCTTATAAACAATAAAGTTGAACGGAGCAATATGTCCTATAACGTCTTGTAAAGATTAAATGAATTAATTGAGAGCGATTTGACGGTGTGCAGCCTAAAGAAAGGGAAACGAATTTTGATTTTTTGAAAAAAAGTTAATACTTTACATCCAATAAAGTAGAGTCACTGCATAAATCTTAAAAAGGCAACTTCCGAGTAAGATAGAGAAGCCTTTGCTACAACAAAAACAGATTTAGCTGGCGCAATATTTTGGCTAATTAAATACCTCACCCACATTATTTTTAATACCGTAAAAAATTTTCCATATTCTAGATACATATGGTTGACTTGAATGGCTCTGCTCGATACCAAACAATCAAGCGACTCATATTCATTTCTTGTGGCAACCATTCAAGCCCTCTAACTACTACCACTAACACACCGAGAAGAAAAAAGAAAAATACCAAACATATATAACATCAACTAAAAATAATGATTTTATATGACAAGGATAATAAATGTAAAAATAATATAAATTTCTCTCTTTACCACCAACCCGAAGTAACCGCCTGATGATAGAGATGAAACAACAAGCCAACAGAAACATGTAAGCATCAACAACATTCTTCTTAAATTGATTGTAAATTATATTAGATGAAAATTTGGATTCATTTTCTTCTTTGGAAATCTTTTTCTCTTTATAAATTGTTTTTATTTTCAATTTATTTAGTTCAAGTATTTTCCCTTCAAGATGTTGATATTTATATAACATAATATGACATGTTTTAAGGAATTTTTTTTTATTATGATGGTAATATATATAAAATGTATATACGTGGTTTAGTTGACATAAAAATAAGTAATTACTAATTTAATATATCCATTATGTTAATAAATAACTTCCAAATTACTGTCCACGTGTCCACTATATTCTTCTTAAATTGATTGTAAATTATGTTAAAATTATCATTTTCTTCTTTGGAAATCATTACTTTTCTGACCAATTACTTTCCCGCCTTTTAAACATTTGTGTAAAAAATATTCCTTCAAATAAGCAAATCACATAGGACGTCTGGAAGCTGACGCAATAAAATTGTTTATACGAATGATTAGTCCCTCTAGCCTATCTAGGACTATTTGAACTAACAAGTGAATTTGAAATAGATGATGTTTAAACAAAACTCATTGAACTCACTTAAGCACTTCTAAATTCACTTATACTTACTAAGACAATACGGAATTCGTGGTGTCAGCGCTGTGAAAAAATATTTGTTTTAAGAATTGTAAGTAATTTGAGGTCGAAGGATTCTAGATAGGATAACTCAAATTTTTTTTTTGATATTTCTTGTCAATTTTATTTACTCACTTTTAAAATTTAACTCTTACTTTTTTGGCATTGGTTTTCTTATAGCACTGAATCATATTCAAAAAACATTTTCCAAAAATTACGATGATGAAAATGCAATAGACATTCGTGATAACCTTATTGTATTTTAAATGATTTTTCCCCATGATCGAACTCCAATAAAGAGTCTAACCGACTACGTATATATGGTATTCAACCCAACGGATTATTCGGCAATTTTTTTACATGAATATTGCTTATTGTGAGAAATGCTTAACATCAATATATATACTTAACCTCCCCCTATATTATCAGCAATATGGGGAAATAACTTTTTTAAAATTTTTTTCTTCGGAACTTTTGAAGATAATTGAATGAAATTAACAGGGAACATTGGTATAAAATAGCTTCATATTATAATACTAGCCGTATGCCCAATGGGATTTCCCATCGACAACATCTTTTTATTACGTATTCACTTTCTGCTCAATTTTAATGTTTTTAAAAAGCCTAAATCAATATCTACGTTTATAACTCCAAAAATGATGAACTTCCCATATAAACTTTCATTTTCTATTTTAACGCCTTAGGGAATAAATTTCCAGAAACAACTGATTTTTATTTATAAATAGAAGCCTAAACACCGATTTTCATAACTTCTGTGCTTAATTTCGTCCTTCTAAACTCAACAGTTCAAGTTGTGCATTGTCTGTCAGTCACAGATTTATTTAATTAAGATATTATTTATTTTAATAGCCATAGTAACATTTTTTATGTATCTCTAATTTCAAAAATGACATTGGTATCTCTAATTTCAAAAATGACATTCATACAAATTTTCATCCCCTATTTACCCCACTTAGGGTCCAAATTTTTAAAAATCCTTTCCTAGCGCTCATCTACGTTATATAAGGAACTCCTGTGTAAAATTTCATTCTTCTAGACCCAACGGCTTAGGCTGTGCGTTGTCTGTCAGTCAGTCAGTCAGTCAGTCAGTGTTACAAATTTATTAGGTAGATATTATGTTCTTTTTATATTCATATCGCGCTAGTTATAGTAATCTAAGAAATAAAAAAATTTTTTTTTAAGGGTGCTCTTTATATACCAATAATACCTTGAGTGACACCTATCAAAAAGATCTATATTATTAACTCAAATATCGACTTTCACATAATTATCGTGTGTAGAAATTGCAGCAAAATCTAGGTAAGAAAGCCTAGGTATTTGGTAACAAAACCAAAATTTTGGCCATTTTTCGCCATTTTTAGTGGATTTTTGCAATAAATGGCCAGAATTTAAAAATATTTTAAATTTCTTCTACATCATAAAGTGCGTAAAAAGTTACATAAGATAAGCTTTTCAATCATCGTTCTAAGTGAATAAGCTTTTTAGAAAAATTAAGAAATTTGCTGAATTTCTTGACGATAAGACGTGCTTTATTACCCTTGTCATTACAATAACAATATTTATCTGTTTAATTTTTCAAAGTAAAAATTGACTAACTTGTCAAGAACGCGTCATCACCATTTTTGAAAATTTTTTTCACTGTTATAAAGATAAATTATTTTAGATGAAAACAGGTTATTTTATAAGATTCGCCAGTGTCCAGTCTTTGGAAATTCGCTATGTTATGCAGATTCTGCGTTAGTGGTATTAAAATAAATGACCGCAGGGTTGGCAAGTTTAAAACAAAATAGTTTTAAACACTGTTTAAAACACAATCTAAATAAAACATGTTTGAAATTAAAGTGTTTTAAACGATGTTTTAAAATATGTTTAAAACAAATAAAAAACATTACATATTAGACTGTGTTCTTAACAATCTTTAGTTAAATTCTTTCGGTTAAGTTGTAAATAAAATGTGTTGAAATAAAAAAAGTAGCTTCATTATATCTTTAGTAATTAAAAATTAGGCAGTTCTATTCCAGTATACATCAGTAATAAAATAATAAAAACAAAATTAAATTTTTAATTAGGTTAAACTAAATTTATTTGAGTATGTATTTATATTTATGTTATTTTTTTTCTTTTATGTTAAATACTAATTTATGTTAAGTATTTTCATTTAAATCCTGAAGAACAGCGACTAGCATTGCGGCTCTTTCTACTAAGACTACAGTTGAATGAAATTGTGTTACTAAATCAAATATTTTGGGTTCGATTTGTGACTTTAGTGATAGCCGCCATTCTAAAGCACTGACTTGTATTTAATTATTGTATTTTATTTACCAGTTCAACTAACAATAAAATTTTGAACTTCTTTGTACCGTAATTTAAACTCTTTTATTTTAGTATGTATCAAATTCAGTGTTGCCAGATTGACTCATCGTTAGTCAAAATCCCTCCAAAAAAATGCATTTTAGGGAAGAAAAATACCAAAAAATAGAAAAAATTATTTAACACACATGAAATACGAATAGCCTAAAAATAACTAATACGGCGGAGTGGCGAACTTTTTAAAAAATGTCTTTCTTCAAAAATAATACAGTTGAGGAGCCAAAAAATAAATAAATAAATAAATAAATAATTTATAGCAAAATATGATTCTAATATTATTTTCAAGAAATTGTTTACTGTATTTTTTAAACAATAAAATTAGGAAAAATTGATTGTTGACTTTTAACGTGTTGTCTTAAAATTTAAAAATTCGCTCTTAAATTTTGGAGGGAAAATCACCCAATCTGGCAACACTGATCAAATTTTATAAAATTTCTCAGCAACGTCTTTGTTACACACAGTATTCAACACGCATAAACAACAACGATTTGATAAATTTTACAACAAACAAAATATTCAAATGTTTCCAATTAATGCCACCTATTATAAATTAATAGTACATTATTTTATACCAGTGTCTGACAACAAAAAGTCAGACATTTCGAGACAAAAACTTTTTTCCATATGGTTCAATTAAAGGAATTAAACCTGTTTAAAACAAGTTTAAAACGTTTAAAACATATGTTTAAATTAAACTAATAAAAACACGATTTTAAACATAGGAACACTTGTTTAAAACATTGAACTGTTTGTTTTATAAATTTAAAAAAAAAAAAAAAACTATTTTTTTCCATCTCTGTATGACCGTAATATTATTATAAAATTTATATTGTAGTATTTTACCCCCGCTTATAACCGCTTAACCATACAAGGGTTTTCGAAACTTTTTAGAACTGTATTTTCCTTTAATACACATATTATTTTCAATATTTTCAGCGGCGCCCTTAATACGAATCAATATAAGACCCATCGAAAATATGCCAAAATACCATAAACTATGCAGGACCGGGAAAAGAATTAACAGATCCCGAAAACTGCAAATTCTTAAATTCTTAAAAATATAGATGGCAAGCAAAAAAAAAAAAAAATAAATAGGAATAAAACTCACTTCGGCCGGGTCATTTTTCCATTTTGTCCAAAAATGTAACTACTGAACAAAATAAAGCCTTATTTTTTGACGTGACAGCCGCAGTGCACACTTTGACAACCCCTACTAACACTATTTAGTTAATACTATATAATTGTCTGTAAAGAAATTTTTCAGTTGTATTCTATCTCAATATAAATTAATTAGGTACTCGAAAGCTAGCTCGCAATCAAACAGTTTAATTTAGTGAAAAATGACCAAGAAAATTACTCTCATATTTGGAAATATATTAATGTACTTTTATAATAAACTGTAAAAGAAACTACCTAAATGACCTTTCTTAATCCCGAATGCTGTAAAAAATTCTATCTACGAGGGAAACTTTACATAATGCATATCCAGTACACTCTTGGCGAAATTTATTGAGGTATGGTATTTATTCATAACTCAACACTTATTTCACTAGTTACTGCATTCCTCTTCGAAATTATACCATAAAAATGCAATGAAAAATTCATAGTTAGAAACTCTATCAGTATGTAACCGACTTGCCCATGAACATTGTACATGTAGGCTATTATTAGTTAATAAAATTACACATTAAAAAAATCTGTTACTAAAGGTATTCAGCACATTCTTAAAATTAAATGTTTTCTACACCATTTCCTTTTTTTATTCCTTTCTTACACCTGCTTTAGTTATGGTAGGTATAGATACCCAGATAGTTTGTAGTAAGTAGGTATGTAGGTATATGAAAAAGTTTTATATTAAAAATTTCCTACGTGGCTGTTAAAATATTTAAACATTTCTTTTTTTTGTTGAACATAAAGGCAAAATTTATTTTCGTTAGCGTTTTACGGCATCAAAGTAATAAATAGTTTTTGCTTCGCAAAACAGGGCTTATTATTTTCCGAGATTGTACTTATATATAACAGAAAATAAAATTTTCTATTGGGTAATAATTATTTGATAACCGGAGCTTCCCAAAATCTCACTTTTAATTCTTTCATTCTCCCATTTTTAGAATCTGTAGGTAACTGTTGAGGAGTTTCCATAGAACAGACATGAACAAAGTAGCTCTTATGTGTAAATTAACTTTCCCGATTTTCTCCGAATTAATTGCGATAGGAAACATACAAGTAATTTCAATGAAAAGCGCTAATAGTTAAGTATCTTACCTACATTGACTAATCTGAATCCAATAATCTACAGGTAACTTTATTTTATAATTCAGATTTGAGTGTGCCAGTTAAAGTGCCAGTCCAAACATTGTGACTTTGGACTGGTACGTAGATGGTTGGAATTTCGCGCGGGGCTACGCTCATAAAGTTTTTTTGCAGTTTATTTTCACAAATTCAGATGAATATATTGGCATAGTTGCTGAAGAGGACAGGTGCAAACGTCTACCTACCAAACCCTAGACCCCTCCCTAATTCCCCCGTCCTCCACCCACATTACAACGTAAAATAATTGTAATTTGAATGAATAAAGTTTAAAAATACTGATATGGGTGGCGTCTGTTATAAACGAAGTTGTCTGAAAAACGGACGTAAAAGCCCATTATTATTATTAACATTATTATTATTATTTTTTTTTAAATTGGAGCACTGCTGCTGGTGGATGGCGCAGTCAGCAGTGCCCGGCGGCATCGCCATCTATGGGCATGCGCCACCATAACGAAAAGAACGATAAAAACAACACATAAAGACAGGAACACATAAATGCAATAGACAAGGGACAAGACATACACATAATAAAATCCATCGATGGGCCCTGCCATCCCAGGGCATCATACAGAGCGGACAGTCCTTGGTTGCGGTACGCTAAGTGCTAGCCAGAGCGTCCGTTCACCAAGGACTGAAAAATCAACGATGAAACTCCACCCAAGAGCAAACAGCTCCGGAGTGGAGAGAACCGACTAGATGTGTACAATACCCCTGTCGCAGCATCTGCATAACATAGCGAATTTCCAAATCTTGGGCACTGGCGGATCTCATCTAAGACCTGTACCTATTTAAAATAGTTTAGCTTTCTAAGAGTAAAAGAATTTTTAAAATCGGTTGGGTAATTAGTTTTGGTATTTTTGGGGACCCAAGAACCCGAACGAATTTTGTGCAGCATAGTTGTATCCATCTAAAATAATTTAGTTCTCTAGCAGTGAGAAATTTTTTAGCATCGGTTCGATAGCTTATTACTGGCGTTTTCGGATCTGTAAGATCCCGGTGGACCCCATTAAAAAATCAGCTCGACCGTATATTCTAGGCGGACTTTATGTAATATATATATATATATATATATATATATATATATATATATATATATATATATATATATATATATATATTCAAAACCCGTTGTGTAGCATTCTACGCCGCATTTGCATCCGCAGGACAGTGGTGAATCTCAGATAACACAACCTGTACCTATCTAAAATAGTTTACCTCGGTAATAGTAAAAAAGTTTCAAAATCGGTCAGTTATTTTATTTTTGACACTTTTAGGTCCTACTGACACTTCAGACCTTACATAACGTAATCTATATGTATCTAAAATGGCTTAGCTCCCCAACAGTGAAAAAATTTTCAAAATCGGTCGGTTAGTTTATTTTTGACACTTTTGGATCCGATGGACCCTGGCAGACTTTACATAACGTAATCTATATTTATCTAAAATAGTTTAGCTCTGTAACAGTGAAAAAATTTTCAAAATCGGTCGGTTAGTTTATTTTTACCACTTTTGGGTCCCATGGACCCTGGCGGACCCTAAATAACGTAATGTATGTCTATCTAAAATAGCTTAGTTCCGCAACAGTGAAAAAATTTTCAAAATCGGTTGGTTAGTTTATTTTTGACACTTTTGGATCCCATGGACCCTGGCAGACCTTACATAACGTAATCTATATTTATCTAAAATAGTTTAGCTCTGTAACAGTGAAAAAATTTTCAAAATCGGTCGGTTAGTTTATTTTTGACACTTTTGGATCCCATGGACCCTGGCAGACCTTACATAACGTAATCTATATTTTTATCTAAAATAGTTTAGCTCTGTAACAGTGAAAAAATTTTCAAAAACGGTCAGTTAGTTTATTTTTGACACTTTTGGGTTCTATGGACCTTGGTGGACCTTACATAACGTAATTTATATTTATCTAAAATAGTTTAGCTCTGTAACAGTGAAAAAATTTTCAAAATCGGTCAGTTAGTTTATTTTTGACACTTCTGGATCCTATGGACCCTGGCAGACCTTACATAACGGAATCTATATTTATCTAAAACAGTTTAGCTCTGTAACAGTGAAAAAATTTTCAAAATCGATCAGGCAGTTTATTTTTGACACTTTTGGGTCCTATGGACCCAGGCGGACCTTACATAACGTAATCGATATTTATCTAAAATAGTTTAGCTCTGTAACAGTGAAAAAATTTTCAAAATCGGTCAGTTAGTTTATTTTTGACACTTTTGGGTCCTGTGGACCCTAGCGGACCTTACATAATGTATTCTAAATCTATCTAAAATAGTTTAGCTCTGTAACAGTGAAGAAATTTTTAAAATTGGTCGTTTAGTTTATTTTTTACAATTATGGGATCAGTAAATCCTGGCGAAACTCATACAAGTCTAGTACTCTAATAGTAAGAAAAGGGTTCTAAGGATCTCATATAACTTATGGCAGTCCGTAAGCTTCTTGCGGATATCATTTAATTAATTAATTCAAATACTTTAACTTACTAACTGTGAAAAAATTTTTAAAATCGATTGGTTAATAAATTTCTGGCCTTTTTAGGTCCCGAAAACCTTGACCTCACATAAAATACCTTAAATCCATTTGAAATGGTTTAATTTTTTAACATTATTAATTATTAGTGAAAAAATTTTCAAAATCGATTCAAAATATTTTTCGGTACATACATATGTACATTGTACATATTTTGTTTTGTTTTTATATATTTAATAATATTATATCATAACATAATCTTCAATTTCTTGTTTACTTAAAAATTCAATAAAAAAAAAAAATTCTTCATTACATTAGCTTAGAAAATCTGTTTAATTTACATTTTTTAACATGAGATAGAACCATGCTAATTATAATGCAATAAATGAGAAACAAAACTCTATACATGTATGTGTGTTATAACACATATATGTGAACAGTTTTCACTTGTTCTCACAAAATTCTTTAATAAAAAAGTGAAATATTTTTATATTTCATAAAGAACTGAGATATAAATATAAATTACTTATTAGACTAACAAAGAAAGAATAAAAGTGAAAATTTACATTTTCTCGAAAACTACTTAACATAGAAAGAAAATTATAAGAACATTTTCTTCATAATTTTTTTTTTCCATTTCAACGATGTAAAAATCGAACTGTCTTATGATAAGATCGAATGATAAAAAATGGCCAGAAAACCTACTTCTGGGCATCCGACGTGTCTGGCTAACGAACTTAGCCAAGCCAATTCAGAATCCAGTCCGCACACAAAATTTCATAAGCGTTAGACGTTTCGTTCGAGAGTTATCGTGGGAACACATAAATATATATATATATATATATATATATATATATATATATATATATATATATATATATATATATATATATATATATATAAATTTTAGTGAATATCATTTTCGTATTCTAGGGACCTCAAAACAGATTTCTGCCATAGTCCCGGACTCAGATTGCGTCATGACACCTACTGTAATAGCTGAATTTCGAGTTTTCGAAATTCGCTAAAAAGAAAAATATTACGAAAAAAATATCACAGTAAAAAAATCACAGATGATTATCACAGTAACCCATTGCACTCGCGAGGAGCCTGGAAGCACCCAGTGGTGCAAAGGGGATCGTAACAACGCTACTGGAGGCTCCAAGAGCCTCCAGTAGTAAGGGGTCAAACAGAAACTCAACAACAGTCAACAACAAAAGAAAAACAACAAAAAATATCACAGCTTAAAAAGAAAAAATCACAGTTCAAATATCACATTGCGCCCATTGCACCTCGAAAGTCCGAAACCATTCAGTGATGCAACCGGTATAGAAACAACACCTTTGGGAGCCCGAGGGCCCCCAGC
Source organism: Brachynemurus nebulosus (assembly GCA_035578155.1). NCBI lineage: Eukaryota > Metazoa > Arthropoda > Insecta > Neuroptera > Myrmeleontidae > Brachynemurus > Brachynemurus nebulosus. Next base: position 5,598,290 of record JAPWDM010000006.1, on the reverse strand, counting down.
GGCAAAAAAAACACACAATAAACAAAAACAATAACAAATTTTGTGTTTAAAATGATTTGTGTTTGTCTTATTTATTACCAAACCAGAGCCCCGTTAGCCTGCTAGCCAGCTAGCAGTTACCGCCGAGCACGACGAGGACGAGGGGTTGGTATTATTATTATTATTATTATTTTTTTTTTTTTATTTAATATTGGGGTACTGCTGCCGGTGGATGGCACGGTTAGCAGCACCCGGCGGCATCGCCATCGGAGGGCATGCGCCGCCATAAACAGTAAAAATAAAAATAAAAACGACACATAAAGACAGGAACACATAAATGCATTAGACAACGGACAAACATACACATGATAAAATCCAACGATGAGCCCTGCCATCCCAGGGCTTAAAAAGAGTGGACAGTCCTTGGTGACGGTACGATAAGTACTAGACAGAGCGTCCGGTCACCAAGGCCTGAAGACCATCGCTGCGACTCCCCCCGAGGCGTAAAGGGCCTCGGGGTGGAGGAACCTGACTAGACAATACACAAATAAATATCACAGATCAGTATCACGGTAAGTATCACAGATAAAACTTATTGCGTCACTGGGAGGCCGCAGGCCGACCAGTGAAGCAATAAGGAGTTAAAACAATACCGCTGTAGAGCCATAACAACAGGCCCACAGCGGCATAACAAAATATCACAGATAAATAAAATCAAGTGATGTACCATCTCGGGTGGAAAACGCCCTCAGTGGTACATCGTTAAAACAAAACATACTAAAAACAACCTTAGTAAAAAACAAAAACTACAATATCACAAGTTTGACAATATTTCTTGCTCCGTGACACGATTCCGCTCCCCATAGTCTCGACAATTCCGAAATGGCTTCGTCAACACCTAGGAGCTCACACGTGTAGGGACAGTGACATCTGATTACTGAGCAACATGTACTGTTCTGTCAGATAGCTGATTACTGGGTACATGTGCCGTTCTGTCAGATGTCGAGGTCAACCTACACGGGAGACCGGTACGATGACTAGGCCACGTTCGTCCGAGTCGAGGCTACAGAGAACGGGACAATGCCACAGAGTATCACAGTATATCTGACTTATGTCCCTATGATCCCGACGGGGCAAAAGCAGTCCAGGACGCTCAAGCTCGCATCCGTATGAGGGAAGACGACATCTCCTTACTAAGCGAGCTCGCTCAAGCTGTTCGGGCAGATGTCGACTCATACGCCTGGATGACGCGAACGAGTGCGTCGAGTACCGCATTCCTACCCGTCGAAGTCACAGGGACAAAAAATCAACGAAATATCACAGATGGTATATCACGGTTGTGCTCACTGGGGTGCACCGTCCAGTGAACACAGAGATAAATACAAGAGGACAAAAAAAAAATTAAAAACAAAAGTACAACAATCACAGTTCGGAAAGACAAGAGACAAAAAAAAAATCACAGTTAAATATCACCAATTCGACTAATCCGAATTCGAGTCACGATTTCGGTATTCACACACATATGGATACTAAACACATTCGACGCTACAGCCAGACATCAGGGCGAGATTAACAAGCATTAAGCAGACGATGGTATTTCTCACATACTGTGGAAACCTCTGTCGATCCTACGAAGTTCGTCCTCGTCGAAAAAAAGGACTATCGAGGTTTACACCTCTAGATCCGGCACCTTTCGTGAAAACGGTGGTACCTCGAGAAGGAATGGTGCCGATCTTGGGTAGTCAGAGGCTAATGGAATCCGAAGATTACTGTATTGCGCATAAACTACCCCTGGGACCCTTAGCCTCCTTGACACCAATGGGGGATAAATATCCCTCACGGGTGCCAAGGGTAGCTGCTATAAGTGCCCTCACCACCATTATTATTATTATTATTATTATCATTATTATTATTATTATTATTATTATTATTATTATTATTATTATTATTATTATTATTATAGACTTTTACGCCAACCTGGCGCTCACTACTCAGTAGGACAGTACTGGGTAACATTCACCTATACCGGCATTATGCAAGGTATTAGGCTCTGTGGAAGGGTAATGTGCCAAACCAATCCGTAAAAGTACCGTAGTACATTCACGGACGGGTTTGTCACATCACTCCTTATATTGTTGTTGTTGTTGCTTGAAACGAGGTGTTATGCGTCTATTTTGGTGTACACTGGTTCGTACGACGAGACTTTTGTGGGAGCGTAGATGTTGGCTCAATGACAGACGGCTGTGAATGCCTAGTTCGTTTTCGTGTCCTCAGAGAATAGGTAGGATTAGGGACAGAGGGAAGGGAAAGGACTGTTTGTGTTTGTGTGTGTGTTCGTGTATGTGTGTGGATGTGTCGTTCTATTTTTCGTTTCTTGGTGTAAATGTGTTCTGGTTCATCAAATTGCTCATTAAGATCGGGTATTCCTGGAATTGCGCGTTTAGATGGTACAGAGGTTGACGGACCTTGTGTGTTATTGAGTTGGGGTGGATTGTGCACCAGAGCGGTAACAGTTACAGTGCGGCAGTTGGTCGATCCTCCCTCTCCATCAGACGAATCTGGATCTGTATGTGTGTTAGGTGTTTGCGGTTCTGTGTTAGCGTATTGTGTGTTTATATATGTGTGTTGTGTGTCTGTAAGATGAGTGTCAGTGTGTTGTTCACTCACTGTAGATGGCTCAGATGGAGTACAAGCAGATCTTGTGCTTTCACATATCGCAGTCGGATTCGTATTACTGAGGAACTTCCGTACTATACGACATGTGTTTATGATCACTGCCTTTTGCATAGTGACATATGTGTATTTTGGGAGACCCAAGAGGCTCAAACTATTGTGTAGTGTGTGTGGAATGACCCCGGTGGCACTGAGTACTATTGGAACAATGTGGACATGTTCCATTCGCCATTGTTGTTTTATTTCGGCTGCGAGGTCAGTGTATTTCTCCAATTTAACTGCGTGTGTTTTTTGTAAGTTATGTGTATTCGGAACCGCAATGTCGATCAGATAGGTGGTCTTAGTTTGTTTCATTACGAAGGTGATATCTGGTCGATTATGATTTATGGTCTTATCTGTAATAATCGACCGATCCCAGTAAAGTCTACAGGAGTCATTCTCCGCTACTACTTTTGGTGTGAGCTTGTAGTAAGGCGTTTTATCGGTTATAAGGTGGTGCTTAACCGCTAGTTTCTGATATATAATTTTGCCAACCTGGTCGTGACGGTGTTTATATTCGGACTGAGCTAGCTGAGTACAGGCAGCTGTGATGTGTTGGATCGTTTCGGGTTTGGAATGGCACCTCCGGCATGAGTCAGATGTTATTGACGAGTCACGAAGTATGTATTTTGAGTAATTCTTTGTAAGAATTACTTGATCTTGTATAGCCAGCATGAATCCTTCAGTCTCCGGGAAAAGACTTCCTTGACTCAACCAGGCGTGCGACGCTGCTTTGTCGACGTTACTCTGGTTAAGGTCATGTGGATGTCTCCCATGTAGAGGCTTGCGCATCCATTGCTGGATTTTGTCCTCCTTCGTGACCAATGGGCAAAAACTATCTGGCATTTCTGTGTGTGAGAGGTTTAATGGTGTGTATGCCTTGTCGGCTTGGATTATTGCATTGTGTAAGTGTGATGTGTGTGTTTTGGTGTAAAAGTATTCTCGCAAGTTATGAACCTGTTTATTATGCGTGTTCCTTATGTCTATAAGACCCCGACCCCCTTCGGCTCTTGGCAGCGTCAATCGTTCTATCGCTGCTTTGGGATGATGAATTCGGTATTTGATCATAAGGACGCGGGTCTTGATCTCGATGTTTGTCAAGTCCGTAGGCGTCCATTTGATTACCCCAAATGAGTACGTTAGCACCGGAACTGCGTAGGTGTTAATTGCTTTGATGGTTTTTTTTCCATCAAGGTGGGTGTCCAGTAATCTCCGTACACGCGTTAGGTATTGCTGCATCAGGTGTTGTTTTACAGCGCTGTGATCTATACGTTCGTCCTGATTGAATCCGAGATACCGGTACGACTCTCCCTCGTCCATGGGCTGCATAACAGACTCTGGTTCGAGTTCGAATGCGACCGCATCTCGTTTTCCTCCAGAACGACATTGTGTTCGACATTTATCGATTCCGAACTCCATACAGAGGTCTCGCGAAACCTCGTTGGAAAGTCCCAGCAGCTGCTGTAATTGATGTTTAGTAGCTGCATAGATCTTAATATCATCCATATACATCAGATGTGAGATGGTATGGCGCGAATTCGTTTGCGTACCTACATTGTAACCGTATTTGGTTTCATTTAACAGGCGAGAAAGTGGATTCATTGCGAGACAAAACCATAATGGACTCACTGAGTCGCCTTGGAATATGCCGCGTCTTACTTAAATAAGGTCGCTTGCTGTTTTTTCATTACCAATACTCAAATGTAAGGTCGTTCGCCAATCGGACATGATCGTTCCAAGAAAGTTCACGATACTTGGGTGTATTTTGTACAGCTCCAATACTCTCCGTAACCAGGAGTGCGGGACCGAATCAAATGCCTTTTTGTAATCAATAAACGCTGTGTACAGGTTACGTTGTCTCCCTTTCGCTTGTTCCAGTACTACGGAGTCAATCAGAAGCTGCTCTTTGCAGCCTTGTGACCTCTTTCGACATCCCTTTTGTTCTTCTGTCAGTATGGTTATATTCTTTCATGGTAGTTAGGCTCATTCTCGACAAGTTGTTGAGTGTTGTTTTGTGTGGGGCTCCCCATTTCTGGTGGGCCGTCGTCGGCATGACTTTCTTCATTTTGAGCAAATTGATGTGCGACTTGTGTTTTAATAGTGTTTATGAGGGAAGAAGGTATAAGGTTATTGGTGAAAATGACACGCTTTTGGTCTGCCAGTCTCTGTTCAGTGACGCGATTTAGGTGAGGATAGGTGCGCGCGAACTCTTGATGTAATTTCGTACGGTAACCAGTTTTGTCCGTTTCAAGTTTAGTAACTTGGAAGTATGTGCGTACGATGAATTCATTCAGTTCATCTGTCCATTGCATACGCACACGCTTCTTACCAGCTTTAGGGGTCCCCAAAGGGTGCTCCGAGGCAACACTTAAAGTCGGCTGAGCCAAAGGTGTTGGTGGCTCTGTAAGTAGGGCAGTAGTATTTTGGCTGAAGGTGTTATTACAGCTGACAGGTGGCTGCCTAGAACCCAGCCTGTCGTCACCGCGATCTAAACTGTCACATTCAGTGGTGACCCTGATGCGCCCGGTCGCTCCACTGGCAGCGGCATTTTTCCGAGGCTTTCTTTTCAGTAGTTTCTCCATCCTAATGGGTTGTCCTTTTAGTCGCCTTTTACGACAAGCAGGACTTACTGTGGGCAAATTCTGCAAAGTGAAGCCCCCACCCACAGGGCGTTTATTATTATTATTATTATTATTTTTTTTTTTTTTTCGATTAAAATTGGGGTACTGCTGCTGGTGGATGGCGCGGCCAGCAGCACCCGGCGGCATCGCCAACTAAGGGCATGCGCCGCCAGACACGGTAAAATAAAAACAACACATAAAGACAGGAACACATAAATGCAATAGACAAAGGACAAACATACACATAATAAAATTCAACGATGGACCCTGCCATCCCAGGGCTTCAAAAAGAGTGGACAGTCCCCGGTGGCGGCACGCTAAGTGCTAGCCAGAGCGTCCGGCCACCAAGGTCTGAAAACCAACGATGAAACTCCGAGGTATAAAGGGCCTCGGAGTGGAGAAAACTGACTAGAAAACACTCAAAAAATTTATCAGACAATATTAAAAAAAAAATCTCATTACGTCACTGGGGAACCACAGGCCGACCAGTGACGCAATAAGTAGTTAAAAACAATACCGCTTAAGGGCCACAGCTGCAAGCCCACAGCGGCACAACAAAATAACACAGATAAGAATAAAAAAAAAAAAGAAAGTGATGTACCACCTCGGGTGGAAAAGGCCCTCAGTGGTACATCATTAAAACAAAACAGATTAAAAGCAATCTTATTAAAAAACGAAAACAACAATATCACAGATTTCGGAAACTTTATAGCTCTGCGACACGATTCCGCTCTCCATAGTCTCGACAATTCCGAAATGGCTTCGCCAACATTAGGAACTCACACGTGTAAGGACAGTGACATCTGATTACTAAGCAACATGTACTGTTCTGTCAGATAGCTGATTACTGGGTACATGTGCCGTTCTGTCAGATGTCGGGGTCAACCCACACGGGAGACCGGTACGATGACTAGGCCACGTTCGTCCGAGTCGAGGCTATAGAGAACGGGACAGTGCCACAGAGTATCACAGAACGACAATCAGACCTATGTTCGTATTACTTCGACGGGGCGGAAGCCGCCACATCGACGCCCACGAACGCATCCGTACGAGGGACGACGACGTCTCCTTACTGAGCGAGCTCGCTCAAGCCGTTCGGGCAGACGTCGACTCGTACGTGTGGCCGATGAGAACGAGTGCGTCGGGAGCCGCATTCCTACCCATCGAAACAACAAGAACAAGGCCAGGGAAACATCACAGAACGAGCAGATTAAAAAAATACCACCTCAGGCATGAGAACCCAAGGTGGCATAACAACTATCACAGGTATCAGATCACAATTTTACATAAATCACAGACGCTATATATCACCTTTTCGACACATCCGAACGGTATCGTCGGACTCCGAAGATCACGCCCACTGGAGTATGCAGCACTGGCGACGCGTTGAATTCCGGTGAAGGTACAAGTAAAGAACTCCGGCTGACGCAGGCATAACACTCACTCGGGGGATACGACATCGTCCCCTCCACACGATCATCCTTGTCGAAACACGGTACCAGAGCCTCGTCAGCCTGCTAGCCGAAGCTAACAGTTGCCCGCCGGGCACGAACGGGGACGTGAAGGTTGGATTTTAGCCCAGCATTATTATTATTATTATTATTATTATTATTATTATTATTATTATTATTATTATTATTATTATAATATTAAGGCGGAATTCTCATGTGACGATTTAATTTTTTTTTAATTTTTTTTTTTAACATATAGGGTAAAAGCCCCTCTACCAGAACGTGATCATATGTCCGAATAGTTTTGACATTTATATAGTAATGAAGTTATTTCTGAAAGAAACCACTGATAACAAAAATTATTATTAATAGAATGGTTATTTTTCAGTCTAAATTCACCTCGTATTTAGCGTTTCCTTACTTAGTTAAAGAAATACATATGTATATTAAACAATTTTTGTTGAATATTGTATTTTGATCCTTTATTTACGTCTGATACTTAAACCATTCTGTTTCCTACACTGACATCTAGATGTCACTGTATGTGTCATATTACTTATATTGCACGTCTTTTTGTATATCGGTTCCCAACTCCTAGTGTCATTAATATTTATTTGTTTGGATATAGATGTTGACATTTTGTAAATATTATAAAAACATTAATAAATAAAAATTTTTGGGTTTTGTTTTTTTAAAAACATATTCATTGGATTAAAAAAACTTTCTTTCATGTTTATTAAGAAAATAAAATGGGTGTTTAATTTATTTATTTGTATAAGCCAGTTTGATTACACACCTAAAAATAGTGTCCCGGTATAGGGGCTTTTAGTTATTTTAAAAGTAAAATACATTAAAAGTGTACTCCGAAAATTGTAGACCGAAATTCAAATTACTTACGGAGTGCTGGAGTGCATAAAACTTTTGAGGGGGGAGGCAAAAATTTATTGTTTTGTGGAAAATGTATACATCTGCTCTGACCTAGATATACATATACTTATAAAATAAAATGTAAATAGCAATAAAACTGACTTTTAAAACAAAACTAAAAATATTTTTTCGTTTATGACCAAAGAAAAATAGTTTGTAACCCCCTAGTTCAAAATATTATACACGCCGACTCGGTTAAGGATCATTTTGACTAAGGTCCAGTAAATATTTTTAATGAAAATATTTTTTCATAATTCTGATATATTTTATGAAAAATTTGTCATTAAGACTTTAAACATTTTTTCCCAGAAACTACATTTATCTGACTGGTGGGCAGTATAGACAAAATTCTCATAAACCGATCGAGCTATAATTTTAGCACGTTTTTCTTCACACTAGTGGCTATCGTTGGAACTACATAGAATCATTTATTTTTAATACTATTATCCATCGTAAATGGACGTGTTTATTGTTAAATAATTATTTACGATTATTAATAATAAAAAACATTGTTGCGTTTGCACATTCTTATAAAGGTTATTTATTGTACAATAATTCATATTCTAATTTTTAGCAGTGCTTAGTCAGCAATTACTTAACTTTTATTAATATTTTTCTTTTTTCTTTTTATTGTTATTGTTCAGTATGCTTCTTGGGCAATATTTTTGTGAACTAATTAAGTGTATTATTATGCCTTCAGCCAGTGGCGGTTCAGATAATGTAACAAGCAGATATATTGATCTACCAGTTGCATCAAATAAGCCTAAATCACTGTTGGATGAATTAAATGAAGTAAACAGCGGTCAACAGTTAGCTGGTACATCAGCCATTCACAAAATGAGGGATAGAGTTTCTAATTACAAAAGCAGTATCGAAAAATTTGAACAGGAAAAACAGAATGCTATAAGAAGATTAAGTAGTTCGTCGCAGGCCTCCATTCTAGATAACGACCAATCGAATAACAAATCGGCCATGGAAAATAATCCAACCGCCAGTCAAAAACCCAATCGGCAAGGAGACGACTTTGCTGTAGTATCCCGTAAAAAAGGAGAAGTCTAGATGCTGAACAGAGAAGAGTTAAGCAGAAGGAAAATTCGGATACGGAGGTCACTACCAACAATCGCTTTGAAATTCTCCAAAGTGTTTCTCAAGACCCAGATATACCAACCAAAAGCTTGTCTAAAGATAAAAAAGAACCTGTGCAACCTATTTTTGTAACAAATGTTATTAATTTTAAATCATTTGAGCAGGAAATAAATTCGAATGGCTTTACTAATAAATGCTTGTTTAAAGTTATGAATAAGCAAATAAAAATTATACCAGTAGATGTTTCTACATACCGCGCATTGGTCACATATTTTAAATCACGTAATGTAAATTATTACACTCATCGCTTAAGACAAGAACTACCTTTTCGAGTTATTTTGAGGAATGTCCATCACTCCACCACACAAGAAAACATAGCCGCTGACCTTTCCGAACTTAGATATGTTGTAGAAAAGGTATCCAATATAAAACATGCTAAAACCAAAGAACGTTTACCTTTGTTCTTTTTTAATCTGAAGAATAATGAAAATAAGAAATCAATTTATCAGGTCACAAAAATGGGAAATAAAATTGTAAAATTTGCAACGCCTAATAAAAAAAGGGAAATTCCGCAATGAAAAAGATGCCAGAGATTTGGTCACACCCAAAACAACTTTGGGCGTATTTATAGATGTGTAAAGTGTACTGGAAATCATCAGACAAGTGCGTGAGAAAAAAAAAGCAAAGATATTCCCGCTGTTTGTGTTAATTGTGGTGAAAATCATCCAGCAAATTATAAAGATTGTATCGTTTACAAAAAACTTTTAGAAAAACGTTACCCTCCATTGAGAAGAAAGAAGCCTACTGAATCCAACTTGATCTCACGAGTTCCATCTCCAAACTACGTGCGAGAAAACTTCACCTATGCACAAGCAGGTGGAGATTTGCCTTCCACTAACATTACTGAAACCGCCACTGAACATAATATAAACCAATATTTAATCGCTTTTATGAAGCAGTCATTTTCGGAACTGAAAGAAATGTTTCGAGATCTTATGAAACAAAATAGCGTGATGGTTAATTTATTCACAGCGCTGGTTGCTAAAATGAAATAAAATGGCTCTATCTATAAATATCATTTTATGGAATGCAAATGGTTTATTAAACCGTTGTCTGGAACTTGAAACATTCCTTCAAGAACATGACATAGATATAGCCCTAATATCTGAAACGAAATTCACTCAGAGAAGTTATCTTAAAATAAGAAACTACGAGTATACTGTGTATGATACGAAACATCCTAGTGGTGGTCACGGTGGTACAGCAATTATAATTAAAAACAGCTTAAAGCATCATGAGCTACAAAAACATAATGAAGAATACCTTCAAGCAACAAGTGCAGTGGTGGAAGATTGGATTAGACCAATAACTTTTTCCGCTGTGTATTGTCCTCCAAGATATGCAATCAGACAGGATTTGTTTCAAAATTTTTTCAGTATCCTTGGAAATCGATTTATTTCAGGCGGTGACTACAATGCTAAGCACACGCATTGGGGTTCTAGGCTTATGAACCCTGAAGGTAGAAATCTTCTAAAAGTTATCGATGAAAGCAATCTGAAACTGAATGATCTATCTACTCGTGAACCAATTTATTGGCCATCTGACTTAAATAAAATTCCAGATTTGTTGGGCCTATTTGTTACGAAAAATATGTCTAGTAGATACATGGAGAGAAAGTCGTGTTTTGACTTATAATCGGATCATTCACCTGTTCTCCTTATAGTTAACACTAAATTAATCCATAAGGATAAAACACCTATCCTGTTCAGTAAGCATACAGACTGTGATTACTTTCGAAATTATATTGACAACAAAATTACCTTAAGAATATTCTTAAAATCAGAATTAGAATTAGATCAAACAGTGGTAAATTTTACTAAACTCATTCAAGCTGCTGCTTGTGAATCCACTCCAGACATTGTTAATAATTCAGGTGCCAAAGTTACCTCACCAGGTACAGTTAAGGAGTTGATTTTAGAAAAACGGAGACTAAGAAGAATATGGCAACAAACCAGGTTTCCAGGAGACAAATGTCGTTTTAACAGAATATCCCAAAAGTTAAAGCAATTACTGAACAAATTAAAACATGATGCTATCGAAGATTATCGCGAAAATCTTTGTCCAACTGAAGCATCTGACTACGCCCTCTAGATAGCTACTAAGTACATAAAACAGCCATAACAGCTAATACCACCACTTCGTGGAAATAATAGTGGCTGGGCAAAAAGTGCCCGAGAAAAGGCTGAAACTTTATTTGAAGTTTTTCAACCCAATCACGGAGATAACTTAAATATTGAAAAAACTCAACTTCTAGAAGCATCTTTAGAATCAACTGTCTCAGTTGAACCTTTTTCGCCAAAGCAAATTAAAAGATTGATCTGGAATGAACTAAATATAAAGAAAGCTCCTGGCTATGATCTTGTCACAGTTAGGATTCTAAGAGAATTGCCTAATAAAGGTATTATGATGATAAATTTAATTTTTAATGCCATTTTAAGGCTAAAATATTTCCCCGCTGTTTGGAAATTAGCTCAAATCATCTTAATGCAAAAACCAGCGAAGCCAGTAAACGAGGTGAGGTCGTACAAACCAATCAGTTTACTCCCCGTTTTATCCAAAATGTTCGAAAAGTTATTCCTCAGAACACTGCATCGAGTCCTTGATGACCTTAAAATTATTCCAGATCATCAGTTTGGCTTTCGCGCAAAACATTCAATCGTCGAACAAGTTCATCGTGTAGTCAATACGATCAACCGTTCTTTTCAAGAAAAAGAATACCTATTGTACAGCAGCTTTTCTCGACGTAAGTCAAGCATTTCACAAAGTATGGTACGCTGGTTTATTGTATAAGTTAAGGAAAAATATTTCTGAATCATTTTACTTAATACTGAAATCTTATTTGTCAGATCGTTACTTTCATGTAAAGTTTCAGAGTGAAATATCAGAAATGTTTCCAGTTCGTTCCGGTGAACCAAAAGGTAGTGTTCTAGGGCCTGTTCTTTATCTTATATATACTGCAGATTTGCCGGTTGTTAAAGAAAATACTAGCAACATTTGCTGATAACACTACTATACTAGCTACTGATGAAGACCCAAATGCCGCATCACAAAAGTTATAATCTAGCTTCCCTTCATAATTTCTTACTTTTGGATTTCCTTCATTATGTTCAAACTGTCACATAACTGGTTCGGCATTATGTTATTTTAAAGTTGATTTCGCCAATATGGTGTGGATCTTTTCTTTTCTTCTACGGGTGTCGGAAGATGGATGCGCCAACCTGTGTTTCGATGCGTAGCGTGTTTCGGCCTGCACCAACTTGCCGCAGCCAATATGTTTTTTTTTTAATGGCGAACTAGTAGTGTACCATCGCGTTTGCCGGGAGTTTTATTTTATTTAAGTTAAAATTGTCATTAATTCAATTTCATTTTTTTTCTCTCGTGTCGCTAGCACTAAACTTAGGGACAGGGTGTATCCCCTGAGCTTTAACACTGAGTAACATGTAGTAAACTTATCTGAGTCAGTCGAGTCGATGGATCAAATTGTCACTATACCAATATCTAAATGTAACTTTGTAAGATAGGGTAAGTTCAAAAATGTAAACTTTACCGGATCGATGCAGCATCATAACGTTTCTGATGCGTCTAATACTGCATGATGCGATGCTGATGCTCTCTTGAAATTTGATGCACATTAGATATTTTTGTATGGGATATTGGCATCATGATGCATGTAGCATAATAGACACACAATGTAGCCAATGTATCATGATGGACTATAGATAATATAGTAATACAGTCCTTGTATAGGTATATTATCTTTGAATTTCAACTTGAACTTACTTGAAATAAAAAGTATTGAAATTATTTGAATAAAACATATTACATACCTATTTTGAGTGCAAGATGTATTCAAATAGTTTAAACAATTTTAATCAAAGGTAAATACATTAATCTTTTTCAAAAGTCTCTTTTTCGGAATTATTCCTGTTGGTGTTAATACCTACATAATATGGCAAGTAGTTATAATTCTACACATGACAAGCATCTTGGACACGCATCACCAAATTTCTTGATGCATTGTTTTGACGCATCAGATGCAAAAATGAACTTTTGATTTTTCGTTGTGATGCGTCTGATGCGTTTTTGAACTTTTGACTCTGCCTCATGCAAGCAGTGATGCATTTTTGAAATTAGCCATACATTGAAATAAACTGAAAATTTTAAATTAACACCTAACAATATTTTTTTTATATCCATCATTATAATATATATATATATATATATATATATATATATATATATATATATATATATATATATATATATATATATATACTGGGTGTCCCGATAGGATGTATACATACGATTTACATGTTAATTTTTAGCATTAGATTCCCATAAGGAAAAAGTTATGTCTCAAGAGTGCTTTGGATAAACATAGTAATATTTTTGGTAATTTTTTTTTATTATTTTAATATTTATTTTCAAAAAAATAAAAAAATGCCTTTTTGAATTTACAGCAATTTACAACATTCATTTCTTTATTTGACTGCATTATTATTGTTAAAGCTACAGTAACAGTAATTATAATATTAAATTAGTATTACTAGTTTGTTCAACGCACTCTTGTGACATAATTTTTTCCTTATGGGAATCCAATGTTAAAAATTAACATATAAATCGTATGTGTACATCCAAATGGGATAACTTATATATATATATATATATATATATATATATATATATATATATATATATATATATATATATATATATATATATATATGTGTGTGTGTGTGTGTAAAAGTGTAAAAAATGCTTTTATAAAGCAAGTTTTATTAAAAAGTACTTTATTCGACTTGTTTAAGATTAAAAAGACAAGTCAAATAAATGTTAGTTACATTTTCCGAGTCAGTACGTTGTAATTAAGTGGTTTTTCATACTTACCAATGATACACGACACATATAACAAGTACAGTAGTTCTATATTATGTATGTGTTGCTCTAGCTAACAAACTATCTGTATGTTAGCGAGACGATGAATTAGTTAGCTGTTAATGATATTTATGTATTTAATCTGTCTGCAAAGTGAGATGAGTGACTGTGGAAATTGTTTTCAAAAACCATTTTACTCGTGCAATTTAATATTAAGTAATTTTTCCAAAACAATTTTTAAGAAAGCTTTTAAGAACACTTAATATATTCATCTCCAAAATTTTATTTTTTAATTAAAAATAATAATTTTGAATTTAAAAATTAATTTTTAAAACAGCTTACCTTTATTCTATTTATTACTCACTTTTCATTTTTTCTTATCTTGTATTTTCTACCAAATGCATTTAATATTTACCACACACCAGTTTCTGTTACAAACTAACGAGGTTTCGTAGCCAATTTTGTTTGAAATAAAACTTAGTGATACAAAAAATAACCAGAAAAATTTTCCAAATATTGCAATAAACACGCCTCTCATAAAGCGCTTTTTACAAACTTTCACAACCCGCAAATTAAATATTTACAAATTTTGAGCTTCTTACATTAAGGCTAAATTTAATATTTTTATTAGGGGCCCCATTTGGTGTTATTTGGTTTTGTAATCCTGCAAGGTGAGGAACCAGTTCAAGCGGGGTGCAGTAATCGTTTCATTCTGATCACTTAATATTAAAAGCAAATTATAAACACCAGGAAACTTTATTAATATTTTTTTTATTTGATTTATATGTGAAATGTTTATTGTTTCCCATCAAAATTCCAACACTGGTTTAGAAAGTGTTACATCTATGACAAAACTATTTTTCATTCAACAAATATTGCATAGAATAAATCTTTCACTTTAAAAAAGCTAGTCGTCTTCAAAAAACAATTTTAAAAATTTCAAAAAATTATTTGATAATAAATAGGTGCATTTTAGGTGTTATTTCCAACAGTTTTCCAGAAAATATTAAAAACAAATGGGACGGCTAGCTTTACGTAAACGTAGTAGTATTTATGGTCCTTCTCCGGACTTGACCACAGTAATTATTAAATTGTGGCAAATATAAACTTAGCTTTTGCGGAAACCCTTGGAATTTTCTAAAACCTTATTATTTTCCAACTTCTATCTACTTAATAAATTTCTAACACTGACTGACTGACAGACAACGCACAGCCTAAACCGCTGAGTTTAGAAGTATGAAATTTTGCACAGGGGTTCCCTACGTAATGTAAGTGAGCACTAAGAAAGGATTTTTGAAAATTTGTTCCCTAAGTGGGTTAATTAGGGAATGGAAATTTATATGGAAATTCGTCATTTTTGAAATTAGAGACATAAAAATAGGTTACTATGGCTATTAAAATAAATAATATTTTAATAAATCTTTGACACTGACTGACATCCTGAGATGTTGCTGATGGTAAACCACCCATCGGGTGGGTATACGGCTAGTACCGTATAATTTATAATGCCTAACCAGCAATGGAACCACTATAGGCCAAAATCAATTATTTTTCGGGAATTTTTTACAATCATTTATTTAAGAGATTTTTTACAAGTGATGTGCTATAAAAAAAAAAAAAACTTTTTTGGAATTTTTTTTGGAGAAAACTATCGTAATGAAAGAAAACGCCGTGAGCAGCGGGGCCCCAACACGGAAATCGAATTTTTCGCTACATCTTCGGTATTTTCAAGATTTCTAAATGTGTTTGAAAGGATACAGGTGGATTGTTAATCTGATCTTTTCAAAACTGATGATAAGTGTCCGGCTGATCGGGGCCTTACAAAAAGGTTTTAAATTTTTAAAGGTTGAATCTCAGTAAATTTCAATTTTATGTCAATAGCAGTTAGCAGCAAAAGAGCCAACACAATTCGTACGAGGGCATTCCTACCCATGCTTATTTGCCAATTGGCTTTGTGTTTTATTTTTTAATATTAAAAAAGGACCTTAAATGGTGACCTGGGAGTCCCTTATGAAGATATTTATTCTTTAAAAAAAAATTCAAAATTCCTATTTTATAACTAAAATAAAAAATAACTTGAATAACATTTTTAAATTACTTACATATCTATTGCATTTGTGACAAATGACAGTATTTAATTCATTTGTTTCTTTAAACTTATAATGCCTGCTGTATTTGTATGACAATAAATCACATTGAACCACATATAACAACGCTATTGAATTCCGATGAAAAAAATAGAAAAGTGGCGGGCCCAAGTAATGTGGAATCCCTAAAGGGCACAACCTCGATTTTAACTAAATGCAGATACAAAATTTCAGCCCTCTAGGTTTACGAAGAGAGTCTCTAGGCGTGTTAGAATAAAAGTAAAAAGATCAAGGAAATATTGACGTAAAAATCGTGATGGTAAGGGTTAAAAGTTGAAACCTCTTAAAAGCAGTGGCTCGCTATTAACTTAACCAATACACAAAATTTCAGCCCTCTTGGTTTATTTGAGGAGATTTTGACCCGAACAAGACTACTAAAAAACAAGAAAAATCATGTTTTTTTTAGTATAAAAATGTTGGAGGTAAGGGTTAAAACTTGGGACCACCAAAAGGCACACCCTTGATACTAATTCAATCCGAATACAAAATTTTAGCCCTCTAGGTTTATTTAGGTAGTACAAACTTTGTACGAGTAGTACAAACTTCGAAAACGTCAAAAAAGTATTAAATTATCGCTTAAAATTAGTGGGGGTGGGGGTAAAATTATAAAACCTCCCAAAAGCACGCCCTAGGTACGAATTCTATTAACAAACTAAATTGCAACCCTCTACGTTAATTCTGGGGAGCTGTGGGCGCGTTAGATCCAGCCAAAATATTTTTTCCTCCTCTACTCCCTCCAAATCATCCTAGGAAGCTGAATTTTGGATATATTGTAGATAATTGGCCGAAACATTATTTCCAACCAATTTGGAAAAGTTTTATTGTTTTGTCCCCCCCCCCCCCCACACCACCCCCTTAAACGTTGGGTCGGATCTAAAATTTGGTCCCACTTCGATAGTATTATTGTGCATTACAATCGCCCGCACTTACCAAATTTCAGTTCACACCGTCCATAGGAGGAACCTACACATGTCAAAAAGTAGCAGGAATATATATATATATATATATATATATATATATATATATATATATATATATATATATATATATGTCGTGCCCCGAAGAAGTTGTAGCGGTTCGATGAGAAAGTATACTTGACTCGTCTTACGATCTCTATACCCAGTATTCTTCTTCTACGACTATTTATTGGGATCCGCAAAAGGATGATCGCCACTCAAGCTTTTAGGACAAACAGGAGAAACCGAGTCCTGGAGTGGACTGATGTCTTTGGACTTACTTGAGTTGCTTAAACTTTTACTTGATGATCTTTTAAATACTACTTATTTTATTTTAATTGATTACTAATTTCGTTGTTTTAATTGTTTTATATTTATTTTGACTTCTTTTTCATTTAATTATTTCGTTATTTGTTTCAATTTATTTTTAGATTTTAATTATTATTTTAAGTTTTTAATTTTAATTTTATTTTACTTTCTTTTGATTTGTTTTATTTTAATTTTAAGAAGTTTGCTTCATTTGAATTTTGTTTTAAGGTTTTTTATAACAAATAAGTCTAATTTGATATTAACAAAATTTATTAAAAATTAGAATTAAATTTACAAAAGTTTAGAATTAATTTTGTGGAAACTTCATAGGTTTATAAAAAAAATAATTACAACAATGATCAGAATTACCTGCAACAATCGAAACATTATTACTTTTACAAATTTTCCTTGAAAATTTAAAAATACCGACGGACAAAGTAACGAGTTAAAAACGATAAAAATTTTTCCAGAACTAAATTTTTGTTTTGTGAATTGCAAATGGAATGAAATGTGAATTACAAATTTTGCATTTTTGCTAGTTTTATCTAGGTTTGATAAAAAGGAAATACATGAAATATAATCAAGGGAAATGTTAAATTTTAAATAAACAATTTCGAATTATCTTAAGCAATGATTCAATAGATTGAAAATATTAGAGGAAATTCAGCAGCAGTTCTGTCGGCACAACATATATATATATATATATATATATATATATATATATATATATATATATATATATATATATATAAATATATATATATATATATATATATATATATATATAAATATATATATATATATATATATATATATATATATATATATATATATATATATAGATATATATATATATATACAGGGTTATATAATAACACAGGCCTACAATGGTTTTCCCCTTTAAGATATGACAACTTATTTTGATAGTTTTTAGGGCGCTGATTACGAAAAAAATATTCAAAAAATTCCAGCATGTCAGAATTTTTAGATATTAGGTATTAAAATTTTTGACTAAAATTAGCTAGGTCGACCAAGTCAAGAATAGATTATGCATTTTTATTTATTTTCTATCTAATAAAAAGTCATTAGATAGTTGCAATTGGCTTCTAAGAGCACATTCTCATCAATGGTTTGTTAAATGTAGCCTAATTAATCACGTGACATATCTTTATTTTGCGAAAAAATATGAATTTTAAGGTCATCCGCTAATGGGCTCATTATTGAGGGTAATTTATTTTTTTTCTATTCAGTTTTAATTTATAACTAAACCTCACAAGTTTACGGTGCTAAAAGGACCATACTACCCCCGTACTTATATTTTATAAGTTTAAAAGGTATTAAATAAGCGTAAATACTATTTTTTTTTTAAAATTATATGTATGTATATATTTTCTATTAAGCTATTAATAAAAATTAATTTAAGGCAAGTAAAAAGCACAAAAATTTTAACTTTTTTATATTAAAATTGCTGAAAATTTAACGGGCTGATTGTATTTTAAATGTTGTTAATAAAAAACATTTATTTTTTAAAAATAATTTTAAAAAAATAAAACGACAGAAAATTCGATGAAAAATTTAGTGACGATGAATTGAATGCTTGAAAATCTTTTAAGGAAGTAGTGAGGAATTTCCTAGGAAACTATAAAGGTGCTAACTATGAATATATCGTGAAGAAAATAATAGAAAATTTTGGAAAAATGGGATGTTCGATGAGCATTAAGCTCCACTTCCTACGTTCTCACTTAGACTACTTTCCCGATAACTTGGGAGCTGTTAGTGAAGAGCAAGGAGAAAGATTTCACCAGGATTTGAAAGAAATGGAACGTAGGTATCAAGGAAAGTGGAATATCCGAATGATGGCAGACTATTGCTGGTTGCTAAAGCGAGATGATCCAAACAGGAATTTTAAGAGGAAATTTCACAATCGAAGCTTCAGCGAAAAAATAACCGATACCACAAAAGTATTGGATTATTGTTATTTATGTATTTAGGTCATATAAATACATTTATGACGTTTCTAAGTAATTTAATACCTTTTTGTTTCTAATATAATTTTATTTTTCTGAAATGGTGTCTATTTTTGTGATTTCTCTCCTACGGCTTTTCCGCAAAAACTGAGGGTGATAGCGAAAAACTAAGTACATATTCATAATCAGCGCACCAAAATACCCTAAGATCAGTCATCAAATCCAAAAGGGGATGACATGACTTAAAATTTGCCGGCCTGTGTAATTTTTTATAAGCCATTCACATTTCCCCTGTGCGGTTTTGCAAATCTTATGAATTTCGGGGTAAAAGTGAATGCCATCAGAAAAGTTGCCACCAGCACCTTCATCAACATTTTCATCTCTGAAAACAACACTACTGAAATTTTTGACCGAATGGCGGCATTTGTGAATGACGTTCACAATTACCCCACAATTTTAAAATCATAGGGTAATTGTGAATTGGTGATAAATTGTCCAATTTCTTTAGCAGTTAATAAGGAACCCTCTCAGGATTTAGACCACTTCTTTAGAAGTACTTTTAACCATTTTTTACCTTTTAAAAAAAGAAAATGTATTTAAAAAATTTTTTTTTGAGGATTGGTCGAAGTAAGATACATAAAATTTTGCAAGGGTTTTTTTCAAAATAAAAAAAAGATACTAATACTTGGAGAATTGCTATGAAATTTTAATAGTATATTAAGAAAGGACATAAAAACATATTAAGAGTTGATTTTTAACAATACTAATTCATTTTAGAAATTATAGGCGCCGTTCACAATTGCCCCACTTCACAATTACCCCGGTCAACCCTATCAAAATTATTACACTTACAACATCATTATCATAGTAAAGGCGTTTGGCACTTTCCTATTCAATTACATAGTAAAATATGTAAGATTCAACAAACAGTGGAAACGCTGTGTACACATATCGTTTTTAACATTATTCACAGCGCTTCCATGATCTAAAATATCATTTCTTAAAATTGTTGGAAAATTAGAGATGGGCAAAATTCCCAATAATTACCCAAATGGGAATAATCTCGGGAAAATTTCCGATGGTAATTTTACCATCGCCCATCTCTACGTACTATACAACGCCATATGAGCGGTCAGTATACAGATTAGGTATTTATAGAATATATTAAATGTACCAATAGAGATATTCCCATTTGGGTAATTATTGGGTATTTTGCCCATCTCTACCTAAAATACACTTATTTTTATCTAGTAATTTTTAGGGATTTTTATAATTTTTATTTCAGGGAAGGCTGGTTTTATTCTCAAGAATCTTTTCTGAAAAATGTTGCGTAAATTAGAATTTGAATTGAAACCTCCACATTTCATATTTGTCTATAATAATACATACAGTGACTGACTGCATTCGTTCTTTATGTCATGAACCTAAAGATCCAGTACACTAAGAATAAATTACGTACAAGTTTAAAAATAATTTTTTTATTTACTTTTTATTATTAAAATGTGCAGTGAATTACCAGCGAGTGGTACCAACTTAATAAGAAATTTATTTTGTAACTAGAAGTGTTTAAAGTAATTTCTTTTGCTCTCTGGTAATCTCTGTTACACCGACACAGAAGTTAAAATAATTTTTAATTCAACTTTCTATTTAGAAAAGGTCAAAGAGAAGTAACAAGTGGGTATATTAAGTTTCATAATAATTATGTAATATCTGGTAATTAAATTCAAATTAAGAGATTAATTTATTTACAGTCAGACAAATGTTTTAATTCTTTTGTTTTAATAATTATTAACAATTTTCTTTAAGGTAAAGAAAAATTACCTTAGACCAAGTAGATAAACTGTTTACCTACATTTTTAATTTAAAAAAAAGCGTGGGTAGCAAACCTCTATCATTCGAGTTGAATTTTCCCATCATCTTCGATATTTTTAAGATATCTAAATGTGATTAATAATTGGACTTTTATTGCTTCAAATATTAAAAAATTCTGAGGTAATAATGAAGGCAGTGAGAGTTAAAAATTGAAACCTTCAACACCCTAGATACTAACTCAATCCATACACGTAATTTCAGCCCTCTAGATTTATTCAGGGAACCTTTACACATGTTAAACCCACCAAAAAACACGAAAATACCATGAAATTTTGGTATAAAAACGGCAAAAATGAGAGGGAGGGGAGTTTTTTATTTTTAATTTAGACCATTTATAAACAAATTGTAAACTAGATAAAGAACTTTTTCCAATTTTGCTCGAAAAATAATTTTAATAGAATAATGATTCAAAACCTATCTTATATGATCGCTTTTTTTGGTGTACAAAAAATTGGAAGGACTTTGAACTATGGCCAATTTTCAGAGAATGTTCAATTTACCGACGAAAAATATCCCAAAAAAACCTGTCCTGTGTATCGATCGAGTTTGTTTAGAATTCGTACAAGGGTTTCCAACTTCCAACTTTTTCACCAAATTTCGTAATAATAGGATGTTTCGTTCGAGAGGTATCTTTCTTTCACACACTGAACAATTGTATAGTTATTGCTACTTAAATAATTTCAATTAACTTTAAATATTTCTCTAATAACTGCTTGTTGTTTATTACTGTTTTGTTGTACTACTTATTTGTTTGAAAAATTAGTTGTGATAACTAAAACAGTTTGAATAAAAGATGTACCTATTTACTGACTTATATTTATAACAAGCGATTGAGAACTGCTGTAGTTAATGAACTATTGTTACAGTAATAAGAAATATTTGTTAGTGCGACAAAAATGAAACTTTAAGATAAGTTCATAAATATGAAGTACCCAATCATTTTTTAGTCGAATTTTTCCTATACGATAAGAACGGCGGAGTATATATAGTTTAATGGCAGAGTATATATTTTTTAGTCGAATTTTTCCTATACGGTAAGAACGGCGGACTATTTTGAGGAGTATATATATATATATATATATATATATATATATATATATATATATATATATATATATATATATATATATATATATATGTATATATGTATATACATACATATATATATATATATATATATATATATATATATATATATATATATATATATATATACTCCTCAAAACAAAATAAGGGCCATTTGAAAGTTTGTATTTTAAAACTGATTTATGTCGATCCACGTCAAAATAACTTTCCTAAATGACTGTTGTTATGATATTAAGTGGTTGAGTAAATGATAACAGTTAGGTTTAAGTGATATTAGTGACACCATATGGACGAAGCTACTACTACCAGAGCCGTAACGATGATTGAGGGTAGTCAATCTCAACGTTCCGTGGCTCTGCAGTTAGGTTGTTCACGAAGGGCTATTCAAAATGTTTGGAATCGGTATCAGCAGATCGGTAGTGTAACCCGGCGCCGTGGGTCAGGAAGAGTTCGTGCTACCACTCCCCGTGAAGACCATTACATTCGACTGTGTGCACGACGTGAGCCGACTGTTACCCCAGGTACTCTGCAAAATCGCTTACATCGATCTACTGGTACTGTTGTCAGTAATCAGACCATACGAAATCGTTTGCATGAAGACCAGCAACGTTCAAGAAGACCAGTAATCCGTACCAAATTGACCGGAGCGCATCGTGCAAACCGTTTAAGATTTGCACGTGAACACCTTGAATGGGGCTTGGAGGAATGGCGTCACGTACTCTTCACGGATGAGTGCAAGGTGAAGTTTTTTAGTGATGATCGACGTGTAAGAGTGTGGAGAAGAAGTGGGGAAAGATTTTCTGATCGTCACATTCATGAACGCGACAGATTTGGCGGTCCTAATGGCATGGTCTGGGGTGGAATTAGTTTGGAAGGCGAAACTGAGCTTGTTTTCCTGAACGAGGGTACTGTAACGGCTCAAAGTTACATCGAACAGGTTGTCAGACCCCATGTGATCCCCTTTGCACAACGAGCGGCCGACAGATTTATCCTGATGCAGGATAATGCCCGAGCGCATACCGCTCGAGCGACGACAACTGTCCTTAAGGAGGCTAATATACAGGTTTTACCGTGGCCTGCAAATAGCCCTGACTTGAACCCAATAGAACATCTTTGGGATCAATTAAAACGGCGAGTCAGAGCAGCCGGAGAGGATGTGCACACCCAACAACAACTGATTGATGTCTTGAGAAGATGTTGGGAGGAGATTCCTGATGAAACCGTTAGGCATCTTATTAAAAGCATGCCGAGGAGGCTTCAAGAATGTGTTTTAAAAAGGGGAGGGCATACTCGATATTAAATCACCGAAAAGTTGCATAATGTGTGCTTTTACTCAAAGCATGAACGTTTGTTGATGATAAAATCCAAAAAAAATGTAATTATGGATTAATTTTTTATTTAATCTTATTAAAATTAATTTTATTTAGTAAACAATTAGTTCCTTAATTAAATGTAAGCATACCTTATACTGTAACTTATATAAAAATAAACTTATGCAGCAAAACATGAGTGGCCCTTATTTTGTTTTGAGTAGTATATATATATATATATATATATATATATATATATATATATATATATATATATATATATATATATATATATATATATATTCTCTTCTCGCTACCTTTTGACATGTGTAGGACCCCCTTATGGAAGTTAAGAGCTGAAATTTGGTAAGTGGCGCTTATTCCGATGCACAACAAAGCTATCAAAGTGGGGTCAAATTTTGGGCAAATTTTGGATCCGCAACTTTTAGGGGTGGTGGGGGGCAACAAAACAATAATAATTTTCCAAACCGGTTGGAAATAGTGTCCGGTTAATTACCTACCACATATAAAAAATTCAGCTTCCTGGAATGATTTGGGGGGAGTAGAGGGGGAACAACGATTTTGGCTGGATCTAACACGCCCACAGTCTCCCAGAATTAACTTAGAGAGTTGAAATTTGATATGTTGATAGAGTTCGTACCTAGGGTCTGCTTTTTGAAGGTTTTAATATCTTACCCCCACCCCCACCATTTTTAAGCTATAATTTCATGCTTTTTTGACGTTTTCGAAGTTTGTACCACTCGCATAGGTCACCCCAATAAATCTAGAGCGCTAAAATTTTGTATTCGGATTGAGTTAGTATCAAGGGGGTGCCTTTTGGAGGTCTTAACTTTTAACCCTTACCCCTACCATTTTTATACCAAAAAGAACATGATTTTTCTTGTTTTTTAACAGTTTCGTTGGGGTCAAAATCTCTCCAAATAAACCCAGAGGGCTGAAATTTTGTGTACAGGTTAGGTTAATAGCCAGCCACTCCTTTTTGGAGGTTTCAATTTTTAGCCCCTACTCCCACGATTTTTACGCCAATATTTCCTTGATTTTTTTGCTTTTTTTCTAACACGTCTAGAGACTCTCTAAGGCAACCTAGAGGGCTGAAATTTTGTACGTGTGTTGAGTCAGTATCAGTGCCTTTTAGGGATTACTTTTCCCCCACTTCTCCCATTTTTACATCGGACTTCAATGGTATTGTTAAACGTATTGTTAAATGTTTTACTTTTATTTTAATACAAGTAGGCGTATAATAGTTTAAAAAATTAAAAAAAAAAATGAACTTACTATCATAACAAATGAAATCCACCAAATATTAAGGGCGTTTTCGCGTTATGCCTACCGTAGCGAGGAGCGACGCTACTTTGTGATCGTCTATTCGCAACCATTGATTCCAGTGGTCATTAGAGCTATGTTTAAAAATATTTTGAAATGACTAACGCAATATCGCAAATTTAAATTTTTCAAACTGTTTATGTTTTAATAATTCTTGTATTATGCCACGTTAATTTTAATAATTCAAACATAAATTTTTTCTTCATTACATTAACAATTGCAACCATTTTAAGAGATTGTCAAAAAAAAATTTTTAATGACATTTGTATGCTACGCGAACAACTATAGCACGTATCCATGGGAGCAATGTTTATGCAACGCGAACATGAATGCTACGTCAATTCGAGGTGATGCCCACGGAAGCGATGAAAGCCACAACGCGAATACGCCCTATGTAATTTAAAAATGTTTATAAAATCACTGTTTATTTATAAAGTAGGAATTATGGATTTTTGTTTATAAAATAGAAATTTTGGATTTTTTTGGAAAGAAAAAATATCTTCATAAAGGCCTTCCAGTTTACAAGTTAAAGTCCTTTTTTAATATTTAAAAATAAAACACAAAGGCAATTGGCGGATAAACATGGGTAGGAATGCCCTCGTACGAATTGTGTTGGCTTTTTTCCTGCTAACTGCTATCGGTACCAAATTGAAATTTACTGAGATTCAGCCCTTAAAAACTTAAAACCTTTTTTTAAAGCCCCGATCAGCCGGACACTCGTCATCAGTTTTGAAACCACCAAAATGACAAATCGCTTGTAGACTTTCAATCACATTTCGCTTGTACACATTCAGTACCGAAGATATTGATTCGATTCAAATTCGACTTTAATGGGGCCCCGCTGCTCACGGCGTTTTTCTTAAAACATTTAATTTTTATCGATTCATCAAGTTAATGATTTTAACAATTTTTCAACTTATTTAATTTTTATCTAAAAAAACCTATAAGAAATTATTTTGTCCATTCCTGAAGTAAATAGAAACATAAAAATACTATTCTTCATAACAAGAATAATTATAGTATAGTATATATTTAAGACTAAACAGTACTGACGGTCTTATGATGCAGCCGATAAAAGTGTGGTATACAGGTGGAAAGTATTATAAATCTCGCTGTGAAAACAGTGAGTAGATCTCACCCATGTAATTAATGTTTGCCAATAAATTTGAATCAAAAGTGTTTTTTAACAGAAAAAATTTGATACTAAATATGTGTCAAAAAAATGGCCCTTAAAATTTTTTTAATTCTGCTCTGACCATCCAATGATTTTAAGGTAGTTGGTCGATAAAACGATTTTTTCAAAGGATTTTAACGAAACTTTTTTAGATATTTATTTAATTCAATACCAATAATACGAGCCCTTACTGAAAAAAATTGACCACCCCAATTTTGAGAAAAACGATTTCAAAGTTTTGTAATTTTAACACGAGCTCTTATGAGAAAACTCTATTTTTTTGAATAAATTGAAAACGTGTCAAAGGAATTTGATAAAGAATTAATATGTTATAAAATAAAAAGTTACAAACCATATTTAATAAGAAATACCTAAAAGTTATTCACCACGCTCCGTTTTTGAAATATAATTTATAAACATCATTTTACAACGTTTTTATACTGCTACAACATAAGCGCGGAAATTAAAAAAAACAAGTGGTATACAAATATAATCACTGAAGAATATTAATACATTATTTAATTTTTGATAAACGAAAATTTTTTTAATTTTTGATTTAATTTTTTTTTTAAATTTAATTTTTGATAAAAGAAAAATCTCAGAGCAACTACGTTAAGATAAATTTTCTGTTTAAAAAAAAAAAAACATACAATAAAAAGTAACTAGAATTAAACATATGTTTACAAATATTTATTTAATTTTGGTAAACAAAATTATTTTGTACCTTTGGTACTAAAAAGGTGTATGCATAATTTAGTCAGGGCTGTACTTAGAAAATTTTGACAACATCGTGGAACCAGTTAATTTGCGTTTTTCTCAAACTGTTAATTCCGAAAAAAATTCCTGTAGTTTTAATGTCTACAGAGTGCTATGAGTCACCTCTGAAAACGACGAGAGTTATTTACTTTCGAGCCCGTATATTTAATGCGAACCAGATCTTATTACTGTTTCGAATCGTAGGTGTTTTAGTAGTAATTTCATTTTACACACATAGTAAACATTATGTAAGTACTTAGAAGAGATACAAAAAAATGAAATAAATGCATAAAAAAGGCAGGTAGAACCCAAAAGCTACTTATTAAGCGTGGGACGAAATATAGTTGAAGAAGGTATTTGTTATTTCAACAATTTTCTTTGTAAGCTTTCAGAAACGTTTTGTTAGCTCAGTAATTAAAAATTTATTTGATACCGTATTTAACTTGAATAACCATGTGTATTACCAAATTTGACCATGATAATGATTTTCTAGGAGCGAAGACAAATATTTATTTGTGCTTAGTTGACATAATTAGTTTCAAATGCCTATAATATTTCCCAGATATAGAAACAAAAGACATATTCCAGCATTATGAATAGCACTGTATATTATAATATCACATCAAGAATTTATTTTACCTTTAATAAATAAATATTCAATGAAGTCCGAAATATTTCTGTATCATATACCACTCACTGACACAGGACACTACATCATTTGTACGTACGTTGTTATTTCAATGTTTACTTAATTCAATAACCGACCGATTGATCGCCCTTGCGCCCCTTAATTCTGTTCCAATTCCGTTCCAATATAAATATAAACATATACATGATAATACATATGTATACCTATGTTAGCTATATTGGTCATATGTATTATAATAGCTCTAACTCTTAGCTCCGAGGACATACACGGACACACAAATCTATATAACATTATTATAAAAGTTGTAATAGCTTCAAGGCATTATGAAATTAAACAAGGAGTGGTTTGATCGTTTGGTTTCTTCTTTGTCCATCATCTTTTTACCATTGTTTGTTTACTAACTACTTTGAAAATAAATCTATCATCCTTTCCGCTCGGCGACATCTTGAAACATAAGGAATGGAACGAGTGGTTAGGGCGGGAATTGAAGGAAGGGATAGGGAAGTGTCTGAGAAACTCGAACTACTCCATTGCCATCGCCACCTAATCATTTTCATAATGGTTTGTTATTATACGTAACTGGTAACGGATATATATGAAGATCATCAGATCGAATGTACGTTTTCACAGTGAAAAACCTCGCGTGCATACATGGCTAAATACGTAATGTAAGGAATAGATCTTACGATACTATATCAGCTCCAAAAAAATTTCTGGCCATAGACCATTGCAAATTAAGCCGTGAAAAGCTTTACGTGAAAGGTAAGACCTTACTATACTTCAGACAAGGGCAGATCCAACCTTCAAATTAGAGGAAGTTCCCTTAGGTATCTTGCCAAACTGACAAGTCAATGAATTATTAACTTGTTGGGCAATTTTACAAAAAATTAAATTGTAAATATCACGATTCCTTCAGAAGATGGAGGAGTCTTCTCGTCGGTCATATGCCCTCTACTTTGTCATAGTACTATTCCTTTCACTTCTAGTAAACCTGACACATTTTCATATTATTGACAATGGTCTGTAATCTCGGTTTCTTTTATGTCCAACTGATTGTCATCAAGTTAGCCCCTCTATTTTCTTCTTTTTTTAAAATAAAAAGGATTGTATTGTATTGTGCTAGACAGCTGCTATCATGTTCAGAAAATAAAAAAATTTCCCAAAATTACCATTTTTACAGCCAAAGCTAATTTTGGGCATAAAGTTAGTTAGCCCCGTCATTTTCTTTTCCTCGAACAGGAAAAGTCATGCTGTATTGCACGGGATTATATCTTTGCACTCAAAAACTGGCTTTAAAAATCCACATTGTGGACAATACAGCACAGTCGTTTTTGATTGAAAAAAGAAAATGGCGTGTCCAAAAATAGTTTCTGGCTATAAAAATGACAATTTTCAATTTTTTTTATTTATGGCACATGTTAATATATGTCTAACACACAAGAGCACAAACTTTTTATTTGACAAAAATAAAATGGATGGGGGAGCTAGCTTGCTCGACATGCCCGATTGGATTATAATATGATACGATATGAATCATACTTAAAACCTACAAACATTACGACATACGATAAATTATATAGTAGGGGAGACAGGGGCTAGTATTAACGGGGGTAAGTATTAACAGGCCATTTTCCGCCAAACTACGGACGGAAAAGTTAAGTATGTCCGGTTGCTGTCATCAGTAGATGACCACGGACACGTTGTGACCAATCAGTCTTCGGCCGGTTGCTGCAAAACAAAGTTGTGAGTAAGGCGTAGATTTTATTTGGTAAAAGAACATTTTTAAGTCGACGGTTTTTTGATTTGAAGCATGATTGTATATCTAAAAGAGACTAAATTTATTTCAAGCGGTAGCATATTCCATCTGGTATTATATTTTGTTTAAATTTTACAACATTATCAACATACTCTTTTTAAAAATTTAAATTTGTAAAAAATTTACCTTGGGGGCAAGTATTAACAAAATACATGGGGTAAGTATTAATATGTTAACATTTACCTCATTTAAATTTTATACAACAAAGACTATTTTTTTTAAATTCCTTATAAGAAAGTTATTATATTCAGCCCGATTTCAAAATCCAAATATCGTCATTTTCATGCTTCGAGGTTACCAAAATTTTTTTCGTGACATTGCCAAATATGTTTGCATGTATGTGTGTATACATATGTGAGTGTTAAATTTAAATAGTTTTAATTTTTATATCTTTTCTGCAGTGAAGCAGAGGAAGAGTTTTGCTTGATCTGAGTTATCATATATTTCAAGAATTATAATAATGTTAAATAAGACGAAGACTAATTTTTTAATAAGTAAATATTTTTTTAAATAGAAGATATTAAACGATTGTGGTTATCTATCGAAGACTGAAAATTTACCAATTTTTGTTTCGTTGTCAAGGTCAAAGTGACGTAATTTGCTACTTAATAAGGACTGACTCAGAAAAAAATTAAAATAATGATTAACTTTAACTAATTAAGTAAAAATAAATTTAAAATAAGAATTTTCTATGTCAAATTAATTCCTTTCTAATAATAAACACGATACTTTGTTTTATTTCCTATAAGTACATATCTACAAAATACCATAATCATATTAAAACTCTAACGTTAATACTTACCCCAACGTTGTTAAAACTTGCCCCAAAAGTGGGGTAAGTATTAACAAACACATTTTTTAAGAAAATGGGTTTTTCCATAGAAAGTACAAGGCATATGTAAGTTTTTTTTTATCAAAAATTATAGACAGATAGTTGATGCTTCATAACGTTTACAAAAAAAATCGCTAACTAATTTCATTTCCGTTTAATATGTAAAACAGTAAAATCTGTTAGGACATGCCCCTGTCTCCCCTACTTGCTAAAACATTGTAAAAATGGAAACTTGAGATACGCTCAAAATACAACCAACTACGAATTCGTAATAGTATATTCGTATGTAATCAGTGCAATAACAGTAATATCCGTAGTAACAATTTTTAGTCGAATTTTCTCCGAAAAATTAGACTTATACAGTCTATACGATAAGAGCTGCGAGAGGCGAGACCAGGGGCGCTATCCGTTTTCGGACCCGTAGAACACGATTATGTAAAAAAAAAAGATGTCTGATATATATATATATATATATATATATATATATATATATATATATATATATATATATATATATATATATATTTTCCCGCAACCTTTTAATATGTGTAGGGCCCCCCTATGGAAGTTAAGAGATGAAATTTGGTAAGTGGGGCTTATTCCGATGCACAACAATACTATCAAAGTGGGGTCAAATTTTGGGCAAATTTTTTTTCGGACCCGACCTTTAAGGGGGTGGTGGGGGGCGGAAAAGCAATAAAACTTTTCCAAACCGGTTTTAAATAATGTTTCGGTCAATTATCTGCAACATATCCAAAATTCAGCTTCCTAGGATGATATGGTGGGAGTAGAGGGGGGAAAAACGATTTTCGCTGGATCTAACAGGCCCCCAGCCCCCCAGAATTAACGTAGAGGGTTGAAATTTGGTGTGTTGATAAAGTTCGTACCTAGGTTGTGCTTTTTGGAGGTTTTAATATTTTACCTCCACCCACCTCATTTTTAAGCTACAATTTCATGCATTTTCGACGTTTTCGAAGTTTGTACCACTCGCACAGGTCACCCGAATAAACCTAGAGGGCTGAAATTTTGTATTCGGATTGAGTTAGTATCAAGGGGGTGCCTTTTGGGGGTCTCGACTTTTAACCCCTACCCCCACCATTTTTATACCCAAAAGTACATGATTTTTCTTGTTTTTTAACAGTTTCGTTCGGGTCAAAATCTCCCCAAATAAACCTAGAGGGCTGAAATTTGGTGTACAGGTTAAGCTAACAGCCAGACACTGTTTTTTGGAGGTTTCAACTTTTAACCCTTACCCCCACGATTTTTACGCCAATATTTCCTTAATTTTTTTGCTTGTTTTCTAACACGTCTAGAGACTCCATAAGGAAACCTAGAGGGCTGAAATTTTGTACGTGTATTCAGTTAGTATCCAGCTAGTACCTTGTAGGGAGTCCGCATCACTTTTCCCCCCACTTCTCCTATTTTTACATCGGAATTGAATGCTATTGTTAAATGTGTTTTAAAAGCATTATGTTTATTCTAAATACAAGTAGGCGAATAGTAATTTTAAAAAATTTAAAAAAAAGTGAACTTACTTTTATGACAAATGAAATACATACATATTAAGTAATTTAAAAATGTTATTAAAGTCACTGTTTATTTATAAATTAGGAATTTTGGATTTTTAGTATTTATAAAATAGAAATTTTGGATTTTTTTGGAAAGAAAAAATATCTTTATAAAGGCCTTCCAGTTTACTATTTAAGGTCCTTTTTTAATATTTAAAACTAAAACATAAAGGCAATTAGCGGATAAACATGGGGAGGAATGTCCTCGTACGAATTGTGTTGGCTTTTTTTCTGCTACCTGTTTTCGGCACAAAATTGAAATTTACTGAGATACAGCCCTTAAATACTTAAAACCTTTTTTTAAAGCCTCGATCAGCCGAACACTCATCACCAGTTTTGAAACCATCAAAATGACAATTCGGTTGTAGACTTTCAATCACATTTCGCTTGTAGACATTCAATACCGAAGATGAAGGAGAAAATTCGACTACCGTGATGGGGCCCCGCTGCTCACGGCGTTTTTTTTCTCATATAATCAATACCTATAAATAAAACAGAAGGGTCTGTCTGTGATTTTCAAATTTTTAAGTATTTGTATGTTTTTCAGTTAGCAAATTCGATATATGAGACGTTTACAGCCAGAGTGGCCTAACTAACAATTAAGAATACGCCAATATTGCACGACTAATCTCTCACATTTATAGTACTGCAAAAATAACTTCTGGCATCTACCAAGGTATTCATCACTTCAACGTAGGCCACTATTGTAATCAAATAATGCAGTTATCGCATTCAAGAGACTTAAAAAACGCGAAATACAAAACTAATAATCACTTAGGCCACTCGGGCTGTAAACGCCTCATATATAACAAATATAACTTTAAATAAAATTTTGTCTTTCTGTCTGTCTGTTTGTACGAACCGATTTAACTCAAAAACAATTAAAATTATTGAATTGAAATTTACAGGGAATATAGATATTAACCTCCCGATGAATCTTAGCCACATTTTAATGTGATCTCCCAAATGGTTATGTACGGGAAGATTCAAATAGAATCTTCATTAAAAGTTTATAGTCTTCTAAATAAAGTAGATTTTTGAAAATTTGGTTATGGAAATTTTCATTTATGAAGATTTTAATTAAAATATTTTTAACCTGATGCCATTTCCGGTTAACATTTACAATTTGTTATTTGAAGTGTTTTTGACAGCAAATTTGAATTCGCTGGAAATTGTTACTAATATTCTATGTGACAGTGATATTTCAGCCTTTTGACTTGATACAGGATGGTCACATAAAGCATTTTTTTAAATATTTTTTGTTTATTGTACAAATTTTTTTTTCAAATGAATCACATATTTTTTATCATAATTATGTAGAAAATGTAAAGTCTATTTATTACTATAAGATATTCTTATATTTAAAACTGATATTTTGGAAGTTATCTAGAATTTATATAATAAAATGGTCAGTTAGGTTTTCTATGAGCACGGCTGACAAAAAAACCACGGACAGATTTCAGTGAAACTTTATAAAGTTATTCCTTAGACGCTTCATCATCTCAACATTGACAACATCTCCGATCAAAATTATCACAATATTCTTTATGGGGGTTAATATATTCAAGACAAAAGTATATATATATATATATATATATATATATATATATATATATATATATATATATATATATATATATATATATATCAAAAATGGTCCTTTAACAATAAACGGAGACAAAAGAAAGAAAAACAAAAGATTACCTAGGTTCCGATAAAAATAAAATTTAAAAATTAAAATGTTGACATCAAAGCTTTTTTACTAAAATTTCACCTTAGAAAAGGATAGTAGTAAAGTTTAATTACGGAGGAACTGAATATTATTTTAAAAAGTCCATTAGGATTCTCGGATCCTGAAAAGGATCTAAAATTGAATTAATTTTAAAACTGGAAAGATCTCAAAGTGTGAAAATTAGATATATTAATATGGTTACTTTCGAGTCGATTGGCGAACGGAGCGAAGCATTACATGGAATTAACTTTTTATAGAATTTTAAGCTGGTTGGCGAGCAAAACGAAACACTTTAAAGAATTTATTTAAAATTAAATTTTCCCGATTTGTTTCCAAATAACTGATTTAAAGTAGCTTTACTCGCAATTAGGATAATTTTACACGAATGAAACTGGGGGGCATAGTTAGAGGAGGTTATAAATAAATTAATGAATACATGTTTCAACACTTTTTGAAGATTAATCCTGTTAAGGATAAAATAGGGTATAAACGCAAAAAAATGAGAAAGAGATCAAAGTTTACATTTTTAACGCCTACTATTCTAGCGTCTCCAACAATGAGTCAGTTACTTTAGGAAATGTTCAAATATAATGCAAACAGACTTATAGGGGATGTAGGGTTTAAATTTTCCAATAGGAATAGGGAGGATACTTATTTAGAGTAAAGTCTACAAAATATTAGCTATCTTAAAAAGATGTAATATTTAAGTATTTTAAATCGACATACTTTTTTTACTTCTATAGCAAATTCGTTGACACCTTCTTGACAGGCTTACTTTAGATTTTTAGTCTATTGTTATATGCTTGAAGAAATGACCAATTAGTTTTTGAGAATTTTCAATTGCTCCTAGATAACTAGCCAAAGGGATAGCGGACAACAACCCAAAAATAAAAAGGACTGATGAGTAAGCTTATCGATAAATAAGGCCTATCATTTCAGTTTACGATAAGAAAATAGGGACTAGATATTTTAGCAAACTCCCTAAATGGAATTGACTTTACTAAATTACGAAATTCACGCTTGCAAAAACAAAAGTTTAGTTTTTTGAAAACTTCATAATTTTTTAAAAACAATTATATTGGCCCACAAACTAATGAACACTATTACATTATACTACTAGACAAAGCGTAAAGTCAGTTTGTAGGCAGTTTTCTTGAGGCAGGTAATGGGATGAGATGGGTGAGATTTAAAGAATATATTGTATTGTCTATTTTTCAGTAAATAGGACCTAAATTATTGCAGGACATAATTTGTATATGCACGTATTTTGAAAATAAAATGAATGCCACTTTTTTTCTTTCAAAATTTTGCAGTTTCTTCTCAAAAAAATAAATTTTATTATCAATATACCTATATTTTGACAATAATTATTTGAAAACATTACTACGGATACCATCGGTTGTTACATTGATTATTATATTACAAAATACTATTAGGTCGTATACTGGTCGTATCTGAGTGCTTCATTTATAAATTAATAGAGTGAGTCTACAGAATATGTATAATATGTTCTTCGGTCTGTGTATTGGCCTTATACTGAAATGCGTATATATACAAAATTATTTCTTGCAATAAATATAGTACTGTTTACCACATAACAGATAGACATTATATTTCTCATGTTATACTCCGCTATATGCTTCAATAAAATATTTTACAAATTGGCTATATATACGTTTTCTATCCAACTACAATGTTCAATCAATTTCTAGCAAATAGTTACAACCATATAGGTAAACAAGAATTTGTATGGGATTCTCAAAATTTTAAGGCAAATTTTTCCAGGGGCATTTTAATCCGACATCAAGTATCGACCACAAAACTAATATGAACTTGCAACATGATAATAGTTGATATTCTCTAATATTATCAAGAACCACCAGCGCCACCGCCACCACCGTGAATACCTCAACTGTCTGAATATGGAACGGCGTTATACTGACGTGTAGGTACTTAGTACGGTGGCATGTGACAATAGTAGACCAACCCTCAGTAAACAAACACTCCACCGATAACAATGACATTAATAACATCAGCCTGTGTAGAAAAAATGAAGAAAAACGATATTTTATTGAATAAGTACATAAACTTTGTGTGTGTGTGTGTGTGTGTGTGTGTGTGTGTGTGTGTCCACTGTTTTGTTCTATTTTCATACGTGAGCGAAGTAAAATGAACGATGGATAGCGAAGAAAAACTTAGTAAAAATGTAATTACTAAAATTAGTTTCAAAATGTTTGAAAATAGTATCATTCATCATATCAGTGGTTCCCAAAGTATGTCATAAAGACAGCTAAGAGTCCATAGAAAGAGTGAAAAGATCCGTAGTTAATTTAAAAACCATTGAAGAATTACTAATCTGAAACCAGCAAGAAAAGTCACACGCAGATCTAAGACCTACCCGATCAAAAATAGATTTCAGTTTAGCTTGAAGTGCCTTGAAACAAATTTCGTATAAAAAGATAACAATTTATTCCGTACTGTTAGAGGGAGGATGACCTACATGGAAACTATTGGGCAATTCTGAACAAATAGTAAATCGTCATGGTAGATCCTTACATCATGGTCAGGGCCTGCATGGTTATTCGATAAAATTACGAGCATAATATATTTTCGACATATAGAAAATTACTATATAAAAAATTTCTGGTATATAATTTGTTCTCGTTTATTCTGTTAAAAAACATTATTATGTTACAATTTCAATGAAAAAGCACTTATTCATGTGCGATTTTTATTTATTTTCGTAAATCTTTTGGTATTGATATTGAATTGATACTGTAACCTTCAGACTTTTACTATTAGAAACGCTGCAACCTTATTACTTTTTGTGTAAAACTGCTGTGAGCTTGCTACTTTTGGTATAGAGTTACTGTTACCTTACTACTTTCAGTATAGATCTGCTGTGAGCCGTGAACTTACTACTTCTAGCATGGAACCGCTGTAACCTTACTACTTTTGGTATAGAACCACTGTAACCTTACTACTTTTGGCATAGAACCGCTATAAATTTACTACTTTTGGTATAAAACTGCTGTAACTTTATTGCTTTTGGTATAAAACTACTGTGTCCTCGCTACTTTTGATATAGAACCGTTGTGATCTTATTACATTTGGTATAGAATCGCTGTAATCTTATTAATTTTAGTATAAAACTGCTGTGACTTCGCTACCTTTGATATAGAAAGTGATGAATAAAATTACTGAAGAGGTAAACAAATCTGGATTAATAATCGTTCCGAAATAATATTTTATTATCTTCAATTTTGAAAAAGACCTTTCTGCAAATACAATTGTAATAGTTTAATTGATAAAGTTAGTCTAGTTATCAGAATAGTAATAAAATTTGTGTACAATTCATATAAATTATATATCTTTAAATAAATATTTTAATACTTATTATTGTGTACCGGCCCGACAAGAGGGTGGAGGTAGCTTCGGAACCCGGGCTGGAAAATGGGACCCATAGTTGTCGCTGAGAGACCCAACTAATTTTATATTAGT
Organism: Brachynemurus nebulosus; assembly: GCA_035578155.1. Lineage (NCBI taxonomy): Eukaryota > Metazoa > Arthropoda > Insecta > Neuroptera > Myrmeleontidae > Brachynemurus > Brachynemurus nebulosus. The sequence continues at coordinate 5,561,560 of JAPWDM010000006.1, read as the reverse complement.
TCTATAGTATATTAACTGATACTAATTTTATATTAGTAGTAAATTGTATTAAACATAAAAAAGGTGAGAGACCGGCCTTTCAAAAAAGAATCTGTCGCAAGAAGTTACAATATGGCTAACTTCAAAAATGCATCACTGCTTGCATGAGGCAGAGTCAAAAGTTTAAAAACGCATCAGACACCTCACAACGAAAAATCAAAAATTCATTTTTGCATTTGATGCGTCAAAACAATGTATCAAGAAATTTGGTGATGCGTGTCATGCGCATAATGTAATATCACAGCTACTTACAATTAAAATATAGGTGGCTGTCGTAGCTATGGTAATGTGAATAAAACATGATGCCAATGGTCCTATGACCATAACGGTTATAGGAATAATTCCGAAAAACTAAATGTTAAAAAAGATGAATTTATTTACCTCTCATTAAAATTGTTTAAACTATCTGAATACATCTTACATTCAAAATATGTAATATTTTTTATTCAAATAATTTCAATTTTTTCAATTTTCAATTTCAAGTAAATTCAAGTTGAAATTCAAAGATAATATATACAAGAACCGTATTGCTATATTATCTATAGTCTAATCATGCTGTATTATCTATAGTCAAATCAGAGGTTAATTAATGATGCCAATATCCCGTTCAAAAATATCTAATGAGCATCAAATTTCAAGAGAGCATCAGCATCGCATTATGTAGTATTAGACGCATCAGAAAGGTCATGATGCTGCATCGATGCGGTAAAGTTTACATTTTTGAAATTACCCTATTTGTTTATTTTAGTCTAGGTTATTACTAGCCAATCAATGTGACGCCAAGTTAATGTTGCCATCTCGAGCTAATTGGTATAGTAGTAACCAGATCGGTAATAATAATAAATAACACTAGACGAATTTGAAGTCATAAATTTAATATGTATTTTGTCTCACATCCCTAAAAAAATGTTCAAAATTTAAGAAAATTTTATGACTTTTATCCTTTATTGATATATTTTGCTATTTCTTTTTCTTTTATATTTTACTGATATATTTTGCCACTCATATTCATAAAGTTCACCTTACGGTTTAATAACTTTTTGATGGCACTGTAGATATTCTTTAATTTTATAAATGCATAAAGGATCGAATATCAAAATGAATTTTTTAAATTATGTACTGGTATCATTTTCGAAGTATCAAATAATATATGTATGTGGTATAATAAATCCGTAACGATGTCGATGACAATTTATAAATAACAATCATTTAATATTTAAAATTTTATTCAAAATAAAAATATTTTTATTTAGGTAGTTTAAGAAAAAAGATGCTAAAATTAAATAGAAATATCATTTTGCTAAACATTTTTCGGTTAAATTTTAACTCATTTCAATAGTCTGTACCTATATGTTACAGTAAGTAGGAAAAGTGGCTTATTTCTCGCGAGTATGAATTGCTGGGCGACTGCAACAAATTATATGAGCTTTTCCCACGTATATTACACTATACTTTTTCTACGACCACATTTTTTTCCTAAAATTTACATTAATATTTAAATTTTTATAGTAAAATTTTTTATTAACAATTTCAGTCCCACGGCTTCGGTATCCGAAAACAATCAAAATAACCGTAGAGGCCGATCGCGATCAATGATTAATTGTATACGTATTATGTATGTATGTGTGCGATGTTACCACACCGATGTGTATATACTCAACTCACACAAACACCAACATGCACTACTCTCTTGGTTTCTATAAAAAATATTAAAATAAACAATATAAGAACTAATAAAAGTATGTATTTGTTTGTTTTTTTTTTTTTTTTTTTTTTTTAATTTATTTTTACCAGTTTGTTATCTAAACTTTCTGTAATTGTCTAATTGATTTGAATGTGTTTGAATGTCAAATATATCTATTTACGAATCACGTATATGTACAAGTTGAATCATTTTATGTATTTGTTCATATAAAGTTTCTTTAAAAATATTGTCGGTTTCCAGGGAAGTTTACTGTGAAGGTGCTCGGGCCTCATAGTGTTAAGGAGAATTTTGCTTAAAAAAAAAAAGAAATCGATTTTTTTCCCGTTATAATTATCTTTCTTAAAGTGTTAGAAATATTCTCCTAAAATTTTATTTAAAAAAAAAAATTAAAAATAAAAAAGTTATGGACATTTTAGTGCACGCATTTTACTACAATTCAATTTAAATAAAAAACTTTAAATGATTTTTTCTCGAAAGTAAGTTTTTCGACATGGTTCGTCATGTATCTAAAAAAGTATTTGAGATATCGACATAAATCAAAGTGCATATTATTCCTCGATACCGTCATTTTGGCAGGAACTAGGATCTTTTGGTTTCGTAATAAACTTTCAAAATGGTGGCTATTTATAGTCGAGAAAAAGCGGTGATTTTTGAAAATTTATTTTCAAAATGCTATTTCTCACTCGTTTTTAATTATTTTTCTTAGATCCTAGTTATAGGGTAGTCAATAAAGGTTTTCACCTCTAAATTCTCTATAACAGGTCCCATTTTGATGATTTTTTTTTTAATTATTCCTTTTGTAGTATTATTGGAAATCATAAACGTTAAAAATGGCGCTTAAAAGTTTTTAAGCCCTAAATTTAAATAAAAATGAAAAAAATATTGAGTTCAAAAAAACGTTATTTGAATAGCAAAATCTAATACACATATTTACTTACTGAACTGCTAAAATATCTATATTCATAGCATATTTTAAAGTTCAAAGCATCTTGGTAAAAATTTTTTTTATCCAAAATGAAACATTAATGCTTCAAAAGTGACAAGACTTAGCGCGTTGAAACAAAGTCCATTATTTGAAATAATTATTATTCTAATATAGAAGAAAAATTCAAAATAATTCCCCAATTTTAAATATGGAACAATGAGTGGTAAATTATAAAATTTGTTAAATTTTGTAAAATTCATGTATCTGTTTTTAATAACAAAAATGAATATTATAATAATATGGTTTTTTTTGGAACTTAGGTTTAAAATTGTTAAAAAATGAATATTGCAGAAAAATTAAATCGTTCGTATTTCTAGGTCCGTAAAGTTGCCCCCCCCCCCAATTCCAGCACTAACGATAAAAATTTTATAGTCGTTAGTGCTACATTAGTGCTTCTTAGTGCTCAAATTTTAGCGTTAGTGCTCTGTCGGTTCAAATTTTATAACATGAAGTTGCCCCCCCCCACATGATCTATAATGATGAAAATGATATCGTTGGTTAGGGCTACGTTAGTGCTGGTTAGTGGTCGGGTTGTAGCGCTAATGCTCAGTTCGTTCAGATTTTAGAGCCGAAAATGTTTTGAACACACAATTCAACAATTACTTTTGCGCGGCAAATTTAAAATTAATTGTTTTAGCGGGAAAACTTTAAATTAGAGCACGATTCAACTTTCTAAAATTAGAAAAGATTTTAAACGATGTTTAATGAGCTGCGTCTGCGCGTTACTCTAAATTGACATACTTATTTTTCACGCTGAAACAATACAAGTTGTTTCCGCGTGGACAATTCAAAATAATACGGAGGAGCAGCCCATTAATTAATTATCGTTTGAGTTTATAGATCCATGAAGTTTGCGCCTCGATTTCAGCATTAAAGACGGAATTTTTATACTATTAAACAATTTTTTTTAAATAATCCGGTCGTACGTCGCTTAGCGTAATAATTAATAATTACTGAATTCTTTTCGATAGTTTCTAGAATACAAATGTCTTTGTTAGTCATATTTTTTTTTTTTTTGTTTTTACTTCGATTTTACTTTTACGATTATCTTAAGTCGATTACGATATCTTACGATTATCTAAAAATGCCATATTTCGAGAAAGTATTAAATGCGATTTCAATTTAACATTAATTTGTCCTAAGCTTAATGTTAATCATTGTATTGTCTATATGTCATAATATAGCTTAAATACAGTAGAACCTCGATAATTCGGCTATCGATAATCCGAACCCTCTAGTAATCCGGCCCGATTCTAAAAGTTGTAGTTTTGAGAGAATAACTGATAACAAATAGCAGATACAATTAAAATAGAATTGTATTGTACAGTAAATAATCACGCGAAACGCCGAACTGCCTGTTACTGTAATGGTAACGAATACAGGGACTCTTAGCTTTTTGTTTTGTAAACAAAGGTTTAAAATTTCAGTAGCGACTTGTAGTTTGTTGTGTTGGATTTAATTTACTTTTCAAATAAAAAGGTACTGTATTAAATAAAATGCGTAATTATTAAAAACCTCCCACTTTAAGCTTTTATTGTAAATGAATGTACAATGACTTTTTTACTCTACACGTGAAATTACTGTGTTTAGGTTTTACTAATTGAAGGAGCCAGTTTTGAGAAGTGCCTACAAACCCAGTATATAGAACAGCAGTGCTTGCTGTTAACTTCTTAGAGGAGCTATAAGGAGTCTGAAATTCATTACATTTTAAACGCTCTCGATGGTCCGGCTTTTTCGAAAGTCCGGCCTATCGGTCGCCCATTTAAGCTGGATTATCGAGGTCTTACTGTAATATGTTTTCTTGGTGTATGCGAAAAAATAAAAATTAAGGACAGAATTTAGATTTCAGCATATAACGGTAAATTATTGTCCCCCGCTGTTAATGCTAACCAATATTATAAATCCGAAAGTGAGTTTGTATGTTTCTTTGTTTTTTTGTTTATTTATTGCTTCAACAGCTTAACCAGTAGATTTTAAATTTTGCCCAGAGAAAACTTAGGGGCTGGGAGGTATATATAGCCTACTTTTGCCCTGGGGAAAATTGTATTTCTGTTGCAGAATTCCTAAGAAAATATCGGTCAGGAGCAAGTCGGGCTTGGACAATTAGGGTTCTGTACAGTGAGCAGTCAATAGGCCAAATTAAACTATATTTATTTGTGTATATTAAACTTTATTCAAATTTTCCGTCGCCTCAATCTCCGAGGTAAGTTACGTTACAAGATTAAATTTTCTCAGAAAAATTAAAATTAATAGAAGTAATTTTCCAAACTAAATTATAGGTACGTTTAAGTGTAGTGTACTAAAATCGCAGTTTTGGACACTCATTTGCTGACTGATTGATAGATTATCAAAGAGCTAGGGTAATTACAATCAGCCCCGGATCTACGATTATTTAAAACCGGGGCAGAAACTTGAAAATGGCGCCCCTCCTCTCCAACGTTTGATATAAATGGTCAAAAAAACTCACAAGTATATAAGTCCTTTATAAAACTCCATATTGTCCTGTTACGGCAATGATAAAAATTGAGGGTTTTGCAAAGGATCAATATAGGTACAAGTTGATTTTTTATTTTAATAAATCTACTCCGAAAGTACTACAAGTTATGCAAATTTCAAATTTTTATCGCCAACCCCATCAGAGATACAGGGGCGCAAAATTCCAAAATTTGGAAAAAAGTTTTCGGAAGTTTGTAAAAATTAAAGAATACAAGTTTCACAATTGAAACAGCGTGTAGAGTAGACCGGGGTCAATTGAAACACGGGGCGGTTGAAACAAAGCTGATAATTCAGGAACTATTAACAATAGAAAAAACCATGTAAGACAAGAGAAACGCAGTATTTTTGTTAGAACCTATATGTTAATGTTTGATGTCGCTTCGAGCAAACCACACGTCTATGAGAAGGTTTATTGTATTTTTTTCTTAGAAAAGTAAATATTTTTATTGTTGCTTTTTTGTTTCTTAATTGAAAAATATACTGGTTTCGACTACTAAAGTTTTTAACGTAAGAACTCTGATTATAAGAGCTCAAATTTATGTAATTCTTTTTGATCTACATTCCATATTTTAGAAGTTACAATGACAAAATTTTTAAAATATGTGCCGGGGAAGGTTATAACATTTTTCAAAGGGTCGGTTGAAACGGTTCAACCGACCCCTATGTATTTCAAACCGATTAAAGTTTTGTTTCGTTTCCTAGATGCTGAGAAATCGTGTTAGGAAAACATCTAGAGAGCAAAGCAATATTTATCTCACAATCAGTTTTTTACAAGTACACGAAGACTTAAAAAACGAGACGAACTCTTAAATAACGTAGAACAAGATATCCTAAAACGAATAAGTTAAATCACACTTAAAAGTAGGAGTATTTCCTCTTGATCTGTACCGAATTTTTTGGCACTTACAACGTTTTGGTTTGGCTCCCCTCAAATAATATCTTATTTTAATAAATATTTAACACTGACTAACATCCGGAGATGTTGCTGGTGGCAAATCCCATCGAGTGGGTATACGGGTAGTAATGGAATAAGTTTCCACAAGGAATCATAATTTAATTGTAGATAACCACAAATTTAAAAGTTAGAAATTTGGTTAATAGGGACATTCTTATTATATAACAACGGAAGCGCTGTAAAAAAAAATATTTTTGTAGAATTTTTTACACTCATTCATTTAACAAGATAGTTGAAAAGTGTAGTTCAATGTTTACGGTTATTACATTTTTACATGGTAGTTTAAATTTATAACAAGTTATCATATTCATAACATCATTATTATAGTGCTGGCGGGGTGCTGCGAGCGTTAAGGAAATTTTTGACATTTTTCTATTCAGTTACATAACAAAATATATAACATTCAACAAACAATGGAAGCGCTGTGTATAACGTTTTTAACATTATTCATAACGCTCCCATGGTTTAAAATATTTTAACATATATGATTTTTCTCAAAATTTTCATTTTACAAAATTTTTGTCAACGTGGTCGAAAAACACCTAATTTACACTTAATTCTTGATACTTTAAATTACCGAAAACACTTTTATTTACCTAAGGGACGGCTAGGTTTACTTAAACCTAGCTGTCCCTTTTGTTTTTCATGTTTTCTCGAAAGCAGTAAGAACACCTACACGGAGAGAAAAATCCTATAATTTTTGTAGAGAAAATTTCAGAAAAATTACCATGCTCCCCTATAATCCGTGCGCGATCGACGACCAAAATAAAAAATATGTGCTAGCATGGTAAAATTTAATGTGGTGCTAACACAACTTTTATCACACTCTTATGCATGTATATTATAGTTTAATTCTTGTTGTCGTACTCTTTCATTTGCGCATCTGACTCGCGACCTTATGTTGGTTGCACTGTACCTGTAAAAATATGTATACAAAAAGGATTGCCAACAATATATTCTAATACATATACTAAAGATAGGTAAATAACAAAAAAGATGAATTAAACGATGACATCGTCCTAAGAGAGTGTAAAAGCAACTGACTACTCGCTGTGCTAGCTGCTTGTAACACAGTGATAAATCAAGGTGCTTGGTGCGAACTGTCTGACAAAGTTTCTTCCACAGTCGACACCTATGGTTCGCATGTAACTCGCCTAACTCGCTGAGTGAGGTACATTTCATTACAGCGTTCCCAACACAACCAACCTTCTTTCTGTTTTTTTTTCTTTCTATTATTAGCATGTTAGCATGGTAATTTTTTTAATAAAAACAATTAAAAATTATTTTTTTGTCGGTAATGGAACTTTTTACTGTGCTGTTTTACAAATTTTACGGAGATTATATTACGAAAAGAACATTCCATCCTTTAAATTTTTTATGATTACTTATAATCTTTATATTTTTACCTTGCAGAATTGAATATGTTCGCCTCTTACACGTCGATTGTAGTGCTGAGCACAGTAATTTTTATAGGAATTTTCTCTCCGTGTAATTTTTTATTAGCACACCTAACTTGCACCTAAAATAGTAAATGGTTTTAGTGAAGGTTAATAGTTTTTAATAAAGGCTTTAATAAAGATTAATACGTTTCCAAATTATCCGTCGAAAAATATATATCCAGTTGGGCAAGTGGATGTTTAAATAATTTTTTACTCTTTCAGATAGTCTCCATAATGTGTGAATAAGTAAGTGCAAAAAATGTTTATGTATAAAAAATTTTAAGTACAATATGGAGGTTAGTAAAATACCCCTACTATCCTGTAGTAACGAGCACGTGTATCTGACATGTGTACAGTAAATAGAATTCACAATATAGCCAAGTGAACCAACAGTAATACCAACATTATAAACCTACGAACAGTGGAACTGTGTCTGTATCACCATAGAGACATATCGATCCAAATTATGTTAATTATATAAATTATATTCAAGCGCACAGTATAATACACCTGTAGTATACCCGGAGGGTCCCGTATCCATATTATTATTATTATTATTTAGTAATAGACGTCCACAATAATTGCAATATGGTCGTCGTTATTCTAATAATTAGCGATTTGTAATTGTGATACGATGCCAACGAAACTTATTGAAAATTAGTTTTGTATTCAAGCGTTACCGAATGTTTACAAAGACAAAAATCTTAGGTGTAGAAAATTTTCTGGGGATATTTTGCCCGAGAAACTGAATACTAGATGAGTAGGTGCTACTGTTAGGAGCGCTTCTCACTTCAAAGTTTCATACCTCTAAAAAAAATTAAATTAGTCCTACAAGTAAATAACTTCTTATGGAACCCTTGGTAGAGTTTCGTTAAATCCATCCGCCTGTTTGCGCGTCACACCCTCTGTAATTCTTACATCTTTCAGCCTATTAACAAGAATTTTCTTAATATTTTGTTTACCTCTCTTCTGGGTTTTCCCATCTTTTAACCAACCACCTTTCAACCTGCTTCTGTTTTATTTTTATTTTATTTTAAATATATACCTGTTCCCAACAGAATTCAGTTCAATTCAGATTTCACCTGAAGATGGTTTAGGAAACCGAAAACTAGTTTGAGAAAAGGTATTTTTCTATATTTAAGTTAAACATTCTCCGCTATATATAATTTTACTACCCCCTATTGGAAAATTGGAATGAAAATTTAATTCTAACCTATCCCATCGTGTGAATCCCGTTATGAAGGGTTCGTAAAATGAAGCTGAGACAGTTTTACCAATTTTGATTTTTATACCCCGTCAACAAAACAATTAGGCTTTTTGTCTCTTCTATCGGAAAGTTTAAACAAAAAAAGAAAAAAAAACTACATGTACAGTTGGACCTGCTGAAAGCATTCACTCAAAGTTATTTCGGGAAGTTGTATACTTGTTTCGATAACTTTCGGAGATACAGTTAAGTAATTTTATTTTTCGTAATTCTTAAAACTTAATTTGAATTAGGAAAATAGTCCTCAGTGAAATTTTGTGAAGTACATTTCGCTATTCGAAAACATCTCTCTAAAATTCAAATAAGGGAAATGCTAGAAGATTAACCAAATTTTCGTTTTTCCTTAGTAACCTCAAAAATAACTGCACGGCATCCTATCGTGCGGGATATTGTTAGGAAATTTTTTTTAAATGAAGCTGGGGGTTAATTTAACCACTTTTCGTTTTTATGCCTCCTTTATGAAATACTGACCTTTAAAGTTCTGTGACAGATATGAGTCAAATTGTTTCCTAATTGATTTACATGTGCAAGTGTTTGTTGAATTTTAAATATATTTATCTAATTTTAAAATAAACTTTAAAAATAAATTTAAATGAATCCTGACTTAATTCATGAACATACAAATTTTTAATAGTAAATTTTATTTTTCAAAAACATTTGACTAATTTTTAATTTGATTACCTGCATTTATTCAATGTAAATGTACAAAACATTAACACACTGACATATCCTGAAATTAGTATCGACCATAAAATACAATATAATAATGTGCATTTGTAAGTTTGGTCCTTTCAATCTTTTTTGTTTATTCAAAGAAAATTTACAATAGGATCAAACCCTAATGGTTTTATTGAAAAGTTCACTTGCTGTGTTTGAATGAAGTGTATACAGCAATGAATAAAGCTCTATAGCTAAAGGGATCAAAGCGTACAGTGTATTCACACTTAATATTAGTAGAAAGCTTTTCATTGGAAATAAAACATTATCTATTAATAATAAAGCACTAGAGTTAATTTAATTCGCAACTACTTAGTGTGCAATAGTTAATTTTCAAAGTCTGGCAAATTACAAAAAAATATTTAAATTGCAGGCCATCAGGCCCGAGGAGGGGGTGGGGCAGGCGGGGATGCTGTCCCAGGGCCCGGACTTGAGTAGAGGGCCCGTAGCTATCCGTAGTAGGCCTGCGAAAAGAAATTTAGATTTTTTTTTGCTCACTACTTATTTTTTTGGGAGGAAATTTTAAAAGAATGCGGTTTATTCGCGGGGCCCGCCTCTTTTCTCCACGGCCCTGCAGGCCATAGTGTACTCACTGTTAATATTAACGAAAAGCTTTTCATTAAAAATAAACTAGATATTTTTGCACGATCGTTTGTTTTCATGTATTTACCGATACTGATGGTAATGCTCATAAGTTATATTTCCTGAACATTAGGTTATATCCGTGCACGGAGAGAAAAATCCTATAATTTTTGTAGAGAAAATTTCAGAAAAATTACTATGCTCCCCTATAGTCCGTGCGCGATCGACGACCAAAATAAAAAATATTTGCTAGCATGGTAAAATTTAATGTGGTGCTAACACAACTTTTATCACACTCTTATGCATGTATATTATAGTTTAATTCTTGTTGTCGTACTCTTTCATTTGCGCATCTGACTCGTGACCTTATATTGGTTGCACTGTACCTGTAAAAACATGTATACAAAAATTATTGCCAACAATATATTGTAATACATTATACTAAAGATAGGTAAATAACAAAAAGATGAATTAAACGATGACATCATCCTAAGAGAGTGTAAAAGCAACTGACTACTAAGCTGCATCAAGGTGCTTGGTGGGAGCTGTCTGACAAAGTTTCTTCCACAGTCCACATCTATGATTCGCATGTAACCCATGTAACTAACTCGCTGATTGAGGTACATTTCATTACAGCGATCCCAACAAAACCAACCTTCTTTCTGTTTTTTTTCTTTCTATTATTAGCATGTTAGCATGGAAATTTTTTTAATAAACACAATTAAAAATTATTTTTTTGTCGGTAATGGAACTTTTTACTGTGCTGTTTTACAAATTTTACGGAGATAATATTACGAAAAGAACATTCCATCCTTTAAATTTTTTATGATTAATTATAATCTTTATATTTTTACCTTACAGAATTTAATATGTTCGTCTTTTACACGTCGATTGTAGTGCTGAGCACAGTAATTTTTATAGAAATTTTCTCTCCGTGTGGTAATAAAAAAATTACGGTGCAAAAAGCACATTATTGTGCGGAAAGTAAAATTAGTTTAAAAATCATTATCAAGGATTTTTGGTGATGTATTATTAAGTACGGAATTTTTTGGAAAAAAAATCACCAGTTTACTAAGGATTCTTTATTTTTTTAGCAACGTTTCGAGACGCAATACTGTCTCCTCATCAGGCCCTAAATAACATATTAGTATTACAACAAAACAACTTTAAAAATGATTGTAATTATTTATTTATATATTGAAATTAAACAATTGTTATAAAGTTAAAATAATTATAATATTCGAATTTTCATTAGTTTGCAAGACATTATCACTATTTCTATTGCTACTAAATTTGTCTTAATATTTATTAACACTTCAAAAGGTTGTTCACACATTTTTAAAAAAAATTCGTTTCTGTCTGTTGTTGCTACATAGATTAGTTGTTGCTACATAGATTTGTACTGATTCTTTGAGCGACGATGAGCAGAGGCATAGCAAACATAACTGGCGTCCGGTGGGTGACACTTTATTTGCGCCCCCCTAAACATCTAGAATTTTAAAAATTTTAGGTAATGGAACGGTGTATTTAAAATTTTGGAAAAAATTTCTACTGTAGTAATTTTTAAATGCCCAACTCTGGCGTCAGTTTCTTCCTCTTTACCCTTCGTCCTGCTATTAGGGCTCTTCATCGCTTAAACAATCAGTAGTTAGCTACTACAAAAAGGGTATAACGAGGATTGAATCGTAAAACTGCATTTGGGGCCGAGGTTTAAAATGATGTGTATAGTAGTAGGGGCTTTTTATATATCTAGGATATATATGATTTAGCCTCTAACTTTGAGCTTTTCTTGAGATAATCGAAAAAGTTCTCGCGATGCAATACATTTTCAAATTTTTATAAGTATCTCGAAAATTAGAAAAGCTAAAAATATGAAACAAAGGGGGATCGTTAGGGTATAGTTCAAAGTATATTATATATTTTTTTCAGATTTTCGCATGAATGTTATATGTTATAAATAAAAAAAAAATATTTTTCATTGTTATTTTTTGTACAGTGGTAATGAAAGAGGGGTTTTTTGAGAAATTAATTATTATCTATTATTAATAGAAATTAACTACCGTCTAATCGAAAAGTGTCTCTCAGTAAGAGTTCAACATTATTTTTCCAAAGTAAAAATTTTTTATGAAGATGTAAATTTTTCGATAAAGACCTTAAACACTTTCAGTCGGTAACCCTATGAAAAATAATAGCATTTTCATTCATACAGATATGTATATGTTGTGTTCGTATTACAAAACCGTATTAAACAAAATGGAAGACACATAGCTTGAAGATCAATCACGCATAAGACAGAAACCGGAAATGAAGAGAAATGTAAGTGTCTCTAGGTGGCATTACAATAGGAAATAGTATTGTAGTCCTATTTTGCACTAAAACCCATCAATATAATTTGCCATACAAAATGGAGACAAAAGAAAATCCGACAACCAATATCTTCATTATCAGGCAAACTTAAGTTTACTCATCCTTTTTAACATACTTTTTTTTAATGTTGAACATTCTGTTTGTGGAATTGAAAGGGAAAATGCTAGTCGTACATAGAAAAAATGGGTGCTGCCTTCGTAGGCGATCACTACCCGGTCTTTTAATATTTTCTGCCCACAAATTACAATTATATTGCATAAGTAGTGAAAGAATAGGACTTAAAAAATGTGCTCCGATACCCGCCACAAGCATAGCCAGTTAGATCCAAAAAACTGTTGGTCTCTTGATTAGCAACTAGTTAATAAAGCACTGAAAAGTTCTTACTTATATTTTTTTTTTCGTACTTATCTCTGTTAGTCAATCAAAAAATGTCTGTTAGTCAGTCAAAAAATGTCTGTTAGTCACTTTGATAAAAATCTTACTTATATTGTTAGTCAGTCAGAATACATAACGTTAACGGAAAATATTATTCTTCTATACATCTCTATACATTATAATAATACTGTAACGAAACCGTTTCTGTATACAGGAATATTTTTTGAAAATTGTACTGGTACTGTAAATAGATATCGATGTAGATATCAAAATAGCGATTTTTAAATTTTTTATCTGTCTGTCTGTCTGTCTATTCTTACATCAAGCAAAAACTACTGAACGGATTTTAATGAAATTTTGTGTGATTATAACTTATTATCTAATTCTAGAAAAACCATTTTAAGCATGTGCACACATTACGCAAAAACTATTAAACGGATTGTGATGATACTTGGTCTGGTGTTATCTGGGTCAACCAACAAATAAGATACTTTTTATTACGATAAAATGTCTCCTTTCCTCCGAAAAATATGAAAACCATTTTGAGCATGTGCAAGCATTACGCAAAAACTATAGCTCTGTACAAGTTCTGTATAATTATTACACTTATATATTTCTCACTGATTTTATAACAATGCGTCGCGCGAACGACGTCGCGGATACAGCTAGCACACAATAAAATAAAAAAAGGGAAATTTTAAAAAATTTTTAAAATCACAATGCTATTACTGAATTGCTTAAAAACATCATCAAACTTCCAAATTTAATCAAAATTAAAAATTAATATGTACCTACCTATATTACTATGATTTAAAAAACACAAATAAGTTCATTTAAGTTTTTTATACTTTTATTTAAATTCAAAATTTATTTTTCGGATCATATGAGTTTATTTTCATAAAAAAAGAAAAATGAGTAGAGTGTGTGCTATAGTAGCCTGCACAGAAATAACTGTATTGCATTTTATTTATTTAATTTTATTTTTTGAACAAATATTGATCAATATACTTACAACTACATACCTATATATTTTCAAGTAAGTTAGCAAATCACAATTTTACAAAAAGAAACAAATACATATTTATTTTAAATAAAAGATTTTTTTAATTAAAATTTAATTGTGTACGTGTTTGCTGATAAACACACCAAGGATCAAACAAATTTTATTTTCTGTCACTCCAATACCTAATTTGTATCCTTACTAGTGATGGGAATAATCGAATGATTTCAATAATCGATTATTTTTAATCGAGTGATTTTAATAATCGATTAATTTTATCGATTATTTTCATTCGATTATTTTTGTCGATTATTTTCATCCGATCATTTTTATCGACTATGTTTCATTCGATTAATATTATCAATTATTTTCTTTCGATTATTTCTAACAATTATTTATCGATTATTTTTATCGGTTATATTATTCAGTTATTGAGATGAGATAAAAAATTAAATTTCAATTTTGTAATTTTTCGGAATGCTCTTATTGTAATTTTTATTTTCAAATTCAAACCTGTAATACAATATTATTAACTTGTATGAACCATACAACCATAATCCACCGTTCAGTTCTTTTGTTTTTAGGTGGTTTATCATATTATCGTCCAAAATCATTTTTTTTATAATATTAATGTCCATAAGAGATTAAACCAGTACTAATTACAGTATTATCGGTTTTGCCATTTTAATAGTCGACATTTTAACACGTTGATGGTCATAATCTATAGGGTAAAGTGGGGTAAGTGCGCACCCGGGGCAAGTGCCTTCGCGTCAAATAGAATTTCCAACTAACTATAAAGTGATTTAAAATCAATTTTAAAATATCCGCTAACACTCAGGAGAAACAGGTCAACCTTAATTTGGCACTTCTGTCAATTATATAGAGTCGTAGCGGCTATGTTTTTCAACAATGTGTTTTATGGTTTAACAACGAGTTGCTGAGTACATTTTCAATAAATTTTTAATAGAGTATATTATAATATTTTTATATTTTTTATTTAATATTTTTAGTTGTTATTAAGGTAAATTTTAATTAATTGAGAAGATTTTTTCTTTTATTCTGTTATTTTAGAAACACTAAAGGGAGCGCACTTACCCCAAAATTTTTCCCTACGGGGCAAGTGCGTCTTTTGGATTGGGGTAAGTGCGCTCTTAATGTATTATATGATGTAGCGCTAAAGGGAGCGCACTTACCTCACTGTGTTATATAATGTAAATTCTGCTTGTTTTTGCCCATAATTATTTATTTTAGGTAGAAATGGTACGAAATTACATAAGAAAAACTGCCAGAAGCACACAGTATTCACCACCGGCCTTGGAAACTGCATTAGATGATATTAGTATACCTCTCAATTATAATATAATATAATATGTATAATAAAAGGTAATTTATCACTTAAGATAAAAAGATATTTAAAATTTTTTTGCACAGTTACGTAGAGAAAAGTATGCTTATTCAAAAGCTTTGAATAAGTATACTTTTCTCTACGTAAGCATTTCTCTACATAATCATAACGCACTTGCCCCAAACCATGGGGCAAGTGCGTTATATGTACACATTTCAAAAAAATAATTACAGTTCATTATCACGAAGCTCTCTAGAATTTCTTTCTTATGATTATTTAAGTTTAAAGACCAGGTAGTTGATAACGCTGATAAACAATCAGATGCGATTAATAACATTAATACAATAATGGTCTGAAAGTTAACTATCAAAAAATGGGGGTGCACTTACTCCACTTTACTCTAGTGACGAAACACAGGAATTTGAAAACCAATACACTTTATATATAGAATTGTTAACGTAGTACAGCGTTGTGTCTTAGTTAGTTAAGTTTTACTTGACGGTGCACATACAGCACCCATAACCATTAAAGTATCAATAAGAAAGCAACCGTGCTAGGTTGTGCTATTCATCGTATGCAAAATATCGCCAATCATTGTTATCATAAAACCTCTTTTTTTTTTTAATTTAAACTGTTGTCTGTTTTCAATAGATATGACGACCCACTAAATAATTTTTACCTGATATTTAATAGGATTACTTAAAAGAATCGAATTTGCTTTATCTCGAGATATTTTTAAAACTGTTCGATTGAAAAATAATCAAATGATTTAATATCTCGAGATATTTTTTTAAAATCATTCGAATGAAAAATAATCGAATGATTTATTATATCTCGAGATATTTTAATAATCGAATGATCGATTAATTTTCATTCGATTATGCACATCACTAATCCTTACCATTGCACCCATTGAACTGCCTTATAAAATAAAATAACCAGTGAAAATAGAAATCACTGAACTTTGTTTTATTTACAATATCTTACAGGAAATATTGACCGTTGGCCAGCGCAGGTGAAAGATTGTGATTTTTTACCTGCCTTTTGAGGAGGGAAAAACCTCAACGTGACAATGAAGATAAAAATTGTCTTAACCGTTGCTTTTGGTCTTAATCGGGTTTTGGTCGTTTTCTTTTTACCTGCCATTGCACAAAATCAAAGAAATTGGTGCAGTAATACCTATACCTATCGAGAAAAAATGGTAGATGGTTTCCATCGATCGAAAATATAGATATGAAGGAGCTAACTTATAGGAAAATTATTATTTTAATACATTTTCCCTCGGAAATGAAATATTTTCTCGAGGTAAAAAGTGCCTGTTCAAAGCTATGTTTGTGTAAAATTAAAGTTGATTGGCTAAGCTGTTGAGGTGTAAAAGCAAGTCAAACAAACAAACAAACTCACTTTTGCATTTATAATATGAGTTAGAATTATTTGAGGAGTCCAGTTTCAAAACGGGTCTTATCCAAGAAATCAAAAATTGAGTTATGCACAGTAATGGATTCTGCATATAAAGCCTTGCACGATTCTGGACAGTTTAAGTTAAAAAAAACGCTGTCTAATTGTTTTTAGCATTAGAAAACTTATTCTGTTTTCAAAAGGGGTCTTGTAACATATATGTATTCATTAAATACAATATAAGATCAACATTTATTAGTAAAAATATACATATACAAATTTATTTATACAATTCGGCATAAATTTGTTGAATTAATGGATTATTTTGTAATTTTTTTAATTACATGTTTCATAATTTGCGTATATATCATTTGGGGAAGCAATTTGTTAAAATTTTTTACTAATTAATTTGATTTATATGTTGATTTAATATTTCTTTAAAGTTTTCATTCATCTTAACATATACGTGGTTGTTTGTTGCATTTCGATAGATATTTAATCTTTTCATACTTCAACAAAGTATTAAATATTTCACAAATCGTTAAGTATTTTCGTTTGTTGAGAGCATTTTTTGAATAATTTGATTGGACATTTCAATTTTACAATCATCAATTTAATTGTAGATTTTAACAAGTTAACAATCAAATTCTTAGTATTGAATGTAAGCGTCACTTGTCAAAATCTCTATAAGTAGGCTTCACGCCCTCCGATCGAGGCTCAGTTAGTTCTTATCGGTGTCATAGGGCATATCTCTCAGTTATATCGTAAAATGTAGTTGGTTCTTATTTACTCTTTAATTGTGTCATGGGATATTTTAAGTGACAAAAATAAAAGAAACAACCTAATTTAAAATGTTGAAATAGGGTAAAAGCCCCCTTTGTGGAACGGTATCTAATTATGAACATTTACATATTAATGAAGTTATTTCTGAAAGAAACGTCTGATAACTAAAACTATTATTAATAGAATGATTGTTTTTCAATTTAAATGCACCTCGTATTTAAAGTTTCCTTACTTAATTAAAGAAATAAATATGTAAATGTCAAAACTGTTCCAGTATTAGATACCGTTCCACAAAGGGGGCTTTTACCCTAAATATAAAAATAATAATTAATGTAAATCTTAATTTTAAAACATAAAAATGCTGATATCTTGATTTGTCGACATATTAAAGTGTGATATGAATTAAAAATGAATAAAATATCAAATTAAAAAGCTTATTGTGCAACTTCATTTTTATTCATATAAATCCTTGATTAACTCCCGACACTTATAAGGATCAACTTAAACGCGTGGCAAACAACACCTTAGTCTTCATTTTGTGCAAACATTCTACCACATCAACAACGTAATTACTGGTGGGTTCAAAAAGAAACTCATACGGGACACACATCACCTTGCTCCCGTAAGTGACGTAATGAGATTGAGGTTCCATCATTTACCTTAGTCTCCTCAAATTCATCCAACTATCATCACAGTCCTGTCATATTCTTCATCTAAACAGCTCAAGTTGCAAAAAAAATCCTGCCCCGTTGTTTTTAGCAATAGAAAGCTTACTTTGTTTTCAAAATGGGTGTTATCGTATTACCCATTATATTAAACATGTCACATTGCAACAATTTTTTTGTCAATATCTCAAAATCACAAAAGTGGACATGACTCGTTTTGAAACTAGACTCCTCATTTTATTTAAATATTTTTAATAAATTACATTTCAGTTAAGTTTTGCAAACTTATATGTATAATAGCGTTACATGTTAACGTAAACTAAATATTCAAATATGTTGTATTTATTTTATTCGTTATTAAAACCAAAAGAAGCTAAGATGTTTCTAAAAAGAAAAACTTAAATTTTTAGAAAAGCATTACATTCTTAAGCTGAGCGTCCACTAGGTCTGAAACGCGGCGCGGCACAGTTCTGCTCTCGAAGATAAATACATCTGAATAAATACAAGTGCGTCCACTGGGTCGACAGAGCAGCGCGGTACCGCCCCGGAGATCTAATGGACTCATAATGCAATATATAAACACTAACTCAACAATATATTTTACCTCAAAAAAAAAAAATGTTCACCCCTGTTATTCCTGATGGATATTCTCAGTACCTATGTTAACCGGAAAGGAAATATATTTTTTATTTATGGAAGTATTTACTCATTGTTCCTTCCTACAAGCTTTTTGATGATTTCAAAATGTATTTGGTCGGATTGGAATCACTAGAGTCATAATTTTGGTTTTGTTTAGGCTTACAAAAATACGAAAAATGGATGCTTTTTTGAAATTATTCAAATATGAAATTTTTAGTTTACACCATTTTTAATAAATCGAGCGTATAATAGCATCATACATAATTCATCTGTGTTTTGCTATAGTTTTCCCAAAATTATTCAAATAAAACACCGCTATGGATATACGAGTATTTAAATTTTCTCCACGGCGTAGTTTTGAATTTCGTTCATTGTCATTTATTGATTTTTAGTTACACAATTTGAGTTTACCTACCGGTGTTTGTTACCACGACGGACATTTCTTTTTATTTATTTGTTCATTTATCTTTGTTTTTTATTGTTTATATATTGATATTGTTTATTTGTTTTTATTTGTTAGTTTATTTATTTGTTTTAAGTTGATCGAAATTGTTCGGAAAAATTTGATATACACCACAAATCCAATTTTACGTAGTGGTCGGTGCAAATTTAAGGGGAAGTGCGTAAAATCGGAAGATCAGGGGCGTCGGTAAACTTTTGTTTCGGGGGTTGGTAAACATTATTTATCTGAACTTATTTAAAACAATATAATCTTAAGAGACAATTTACACCTAAAATTCGGTTGTGTAGACAAAGGAAATCGAATGTTATACTAATGAATATGAGTGACGACTTTTAGAAAACTGTTGAAAAATCAATTTCACTATCGCATTCATCAGCGTAAAAGACGCCAAATAGTGGAAGCTGACAAAAATTCTAGAATATTCTACTCGTGAACTAGCAAAGATACCAAAAAATAAACTTTACTATTGAATTGGGCACTAAAAATTAGATTAAGCAGCGCATTTTGACAAAAATTCTAGAATGTTCTATTCGTCAATTAACAAAGATATCAAAAAATCGATTGCACCATTTAATTGGTTATCGAATAAAAGACGGAATAGCACATTTTGATAAATGTTCTAGAATATTCTATTTGTCAAATAGCACAAATTGTTTGTCAAAATCGGACATTTGGTTTACATTAGTTTAATTTCGGTTGGACAGTTAAGTGATGCAGTAGATTTTCCAATATCTTTGTTAGTTGACAAATAGAATATTCTAGAACATTTCTCAAAATGTGTTAATTGGTCTCTTTTTTGGTAGCCAATTCAATGGTGACGTCTGTTTTTGAATATCTTTGCTAGTTAACGAATAGAATATTCCAGAACATTTGTCAAAATGTGTAATTTGACCTCTTTTTCAATAGACAATTAAATGGTACAATTGATTTTTCAATATCTTTGCTAGTTGACAAATAGAACATTCTAGAATTTTTGTCAAACTGCGCTGTTTAATTTCATTTTTAATTCACCAATTCAACGGTGAAGTCTGTTTTTTGATATCTCTGCTAGTTGACGATTAGAATATTCTAGAATTTTACGTTACTCATTTTGCATTTGCATTTTGCATATTACGTATACAGAATATGTGCATATATATCTGCAGTGAAATTTTAAAATTTTTAAGGGCTACGTGACCCCCAGACAATATTACCTACGGCCCTGACTCTGGCTTGGTACATAAATTTTCACCAACACAGACAAACAACAACATATCTGTGAGAGGAGATCCCCACTAAATCGCTGACGTCACTACGTAAAATCGGAGTACGTACCATTGGATGTCCGCTGTACACCTAAAATAGATACCTTGTGAAATTGATTTATTTGACGAATAGATAAAGTTTGGAAATAACAAAAGCGATTCTGCTGGCAGAGATTTTGTTTACAGTTGTGCAATATATGTAGTATTCTATTAGCAGGTATCGGATTTCTTTCGGATCAGACAGTTTCTTCTTTAGCATATGCAGGTATAAATATTGCACTCAATGTGACTAAAAGTTCAAAATATTTTCATAAAAACAACGTACACAAGTTACATACACACACATACATACGTGTATCAAAATATTATTTATACGTATTTTATGTAAACATCCTTTTTTTCTTTTATTTATTACCTGCATATTTGAAAAGTGCCACTGTAATTCTAATTGACTATCAAAAGTATTTTTGTTTATATTATGTATGTGTATGTGAAATAAATTCATCTTTTTTTATTGTTTTCAATTTTGAGACATAGCAGTATAGCTGCTCGTTAAAAATTTGTTTTTCAATAATAAAAAATCTTAGTAAATACGTACGTCTTATAAAGAAAGGTATCCAACTGTATCTCTCAAAAATTTTTGAAACTTTGGTGGATTGTAGATCTTATTAAAACTAATCCAAAGCCATATTTCGTTCGTGCCCATAAGCGGTTTAAGGGGGTGAAACTCACCCCTGAAAATTAGAGTTTTTTTCAATTTTCTTAAATATCTTGGAAATGGTAAGAGCTTTGAAAATTAGTTTTTCTTGGAAACTAGTTGACATTGAATAATAGTTTAAAGACCTTTTTTGTGTAATTTTTTCTCCTCTTTCCAATGGTGTAAACAAAAATTTTGAATTTTGGGAAATTATTCCAAAAAACTCGTTTTTTGAACTTCCAGACATCGGACGTGTGTGAAAAATATTAGCAGGTAAAAAACCATTATTTTTGTTCCAGATTATTTTAGTTTACATCTTTAGAGTAAATTTAAAAAAAAAATTACTACGGTTACTGCAATGCCTTTGGTCAATAATCACTTTTAAAGATTTTTTGTTTATCGATTAAAAAATGTCTCAAAATTTAAGTCTAACAAAGCATTACATAGAAACATGAAGTGATAATTAACCAAATTTATTTTTCTTGTAATCTCCTGACTTTTCTAAACATTTTGATGAAAAAATTATTGCTTTATGTTAAATATTACAGAAGTTATGGATTTTTTAATATAATAACGTCACCGAAAGTGATACCACGGGAACATCAATTTAACCCTATTTTGCTAAATTTCAAAAATTCATAACTTGAAAACTATTAGAGATAATTTTTTTTAATTTTGTACAGATGATTAGGATGGCTAAATAAACAAATAAAAAAATTTTCAGCTAAATCTGAGGTCATGGGTGACATTTTATGTTTATATTGGATGATTTGAAATGAAATGACCCGCCAGCTTTCGAGTACACGGTTAAAAATATAGGATTAATAAGTAATCTATAGAGGTTACATATATGGCAACACCAAAATTTTATTAAAATCTAATCGGTTGTTTATATTAAAAAATTCATTGTAATATAACTGATATTAAAAATTAATTGAACCTGGATTAGAGTCACCAAACCAAATTTTATTCCAATTGTATTGCAAACTAATACTATGAATATTACGATTCTAAATTCAACAGGTATTAAAAATAAGTAACGGTGGCTTATATTTTAAACCAAATATGTATTAAAAGATAGGTTTCTTTGGTTTGAAATTTTAATATTATCTGTATTAAAATCTAAATATTGTAATGAAGGTTATATTGAAACGCAGTAGCATTTTTGTATTAGTAACATTTTATTGATTTTTTTCACAATAAACAAAATAAACGTGAATTTCTAAAAAAGAAAATTAGATCTTCCGGGCTTAGCTCATGGTCGTATTTCTTCCTGAACGTTTTCAGTAGATTCTTCTGATTTTTTACTTTTTCTTAAACTATAATTTTTCATAATAGTATAATAAATCCTGTAAATAAAGAGAAAAATAAGTGGAATTATTGTAAGTTAAATGTCAGTTGCAAAGGCTTACCACATGATTGATAATTAAGTGCTTAAATTCTACGCTGACTGCTACATTACATCGCCGAAGTTGTCTGGGTAAATATTTGAATTTTGATATAAATAAAAATCAGAACACTTCGCTCTTGTCTGGTAGATCTTGAGTTCGAAACCAAACGGGGAAGATACGTCATCTACATTACCATACCGCTCATCTATCAATAATCATTCCAATATCAAAATCAATTATGTATTACCCCAAACGATGCATACAACCATAGTAGTTGCGTAGGTACCTAAACAATAGATAAAAAAAATAAGAATATTTTTCATATCGTTCAATATTTAAGATCGATATTACGTACCTTGTATAAAAACCTGAGTTAAAAAAAAATTTGAACTTTTATAATGATAAACTATATCGACTATTATTTCAGGAATCTATGCCGGTTGTACCAAAATTTCAATAAAAAGAAAATATTTTGCCGATGAACGGTAATTTATTTAACAACGGAAATGACTTTATATAAACGTTAACAATTGAAATTACATTTTTAAATATTCAAGTATTTTTATATTTAAATGTTTTAAGCCCGATCGAAGTTACGAAAATAAACAAAATAGTTGAAGAAAAAAGCAACGAATTGTGTGTGTAGTTGTTTATTTGTTAGTGGTGACTTATATTTTGATATGTGGGAAACGTTCCTTGATGTTAACTAAGTCAATTAACCAACCAAAAAGTACAGAGAAAACAATATATAAATTAAATAGGTTGGAGTGAGGACATAGTAACCAAACCGAGGTACCTTGAGAACACCGAGTCGCCAACAACGGGCAGCAGCCTGCACAGCGAACCACTATCTAGCGAACCACAACTACATGTGACTGTTTTTAGATTTGACTGATTCAATCCAAATGGTTTAAAATTAAGGCCAAAAAGAGACCGAAACCACAAAATGTATATACCGTGTATTGCTTTTTAATATTTTTTTGGTTTCGTTCTTCTGATTTAAATAATTTTGTATTATATTTTAATAAAAAATGGTTTAAATTATAGGAAATAATATAAATAGATTAAATTTGAATACCAAAAAATATTGGAAATATTTTAATATAAGGGCAGGATTTAATTTTAGTATTTTAATATTTAGTTTTTTCAGTAAGTTAAGGTTGGATTAAAAAATTAGTCCAAGATTTTTAACCGTGTAGTTAACTCAATAACAGGTTTAACACAATTGAAAATTATTTATTCTATCTTTCATTAATAATTTATTATTATTATCTTTCATAATTAATTAAAAATAAAAAATTTTTAGACTAAATTTTACTGTAATCATAAACGCAATCTGTTAAATTTTGAATAATACAATGCAATAAAACCTATACATGCGTCAAATTTAAAATAACGAACTCACATGGAGCAAATTTAAAACGGCACGCATGCGCAATTTTTTAAAAAAACTTTTTAATTAATTCATTATGTTTTATCAGGCGATCCTACGAACATTTTACCGTTATATTTAGACACTACAAACGATAAGCTTTCTGTTGTTACCAAAAAAATTACCTTCACGATTGCTTCCGGTTAACTTCAGTACAAAATTTTGATTGTTAATTACAAATAAACTAAAGCGCTACAAGCGAAAATAAGTATACTACAAACATCTACAAATGGCCTACAATCGATTGAAGTTATTAATTTTTCACTACAAAAAAACTTCCGGCCAGCGTCATGATGCCAGATATATAAGTAATTTTACAATAACAAAGAATAAAACAAAAAGGAAAAACATGCTGGGACGTGACAGCCATTACAAACTTTCCTTTGACTTAGCTTCTCTTTTTGATTGCTATCCACTAAAAATTGCTATTAAATCCTCTACTCCTAATCAGGCTCGGATCTAGGGGGGCAAACCGGGGTTCCTGCCCCGGGCGTCAGTTTCAGGGGGCGCCAAAATCATAATAGGTCGGTCTATATCAAATGGTCTAAAAAAAGGTTAGTTGCTCGACAATTTTAGAAAAAATTAACATTCTTCCAGTTGTTTCTAAATTTGAAGTATTGAGAACAATTCTTTAAAAAAATTATCTTGAACCGTTTAATCGTGGTAGCCATTTTTATTTTCCAGTTTGCGCTGATTTTTGTGTTTGCAGCCATTTATGCCAAGGCACATATTTCATAAACCGTTTATCCTAAAAGGTTTAAATACCATTTTAAAGGTAATAAATGTCTCTTTATTTTAAGCGATGTCCATATTTAATCTCTTTTCGTCCTTTCCATAAGAAAACTTTACCTAAAGTTGGATATCTTTCGCAAATTTCACTTTTCAGCAAATTCACTTTTTGAACATTTTTTTTTTCTTATAGAAGGAATGTTTTAAACCTCGCTTAGTATTTTTTATGAGAATAGCTATACGGGTACAACTACCCATTATAAAACAAATACACACTATTTCAATTGTGAAACTTGTATCCTTTAATGACTCTTTTCCAAATTTTGGAATTTTGCGCCCCTGTATCTTTGATGACAAAAATTTGAAATTTGCACAACTTGTAGTGCTTAAAACAAAAAATTAGCTTGTACCTATATTGATCCTTTACGAAACTTTCAATTTTTATCATTGCCGCAACGGGAAAAATAGGAGTTTTGTAATGGACTTATGAGTATTTTGACAATTCATGTCAAACGTTGGATAGGGGGGGTTGCCATTTTCAAGTTTCTACTCCGGTTCTAAAAAATCGTAGATCCGTGGCTGCTCATAATATTCAATTGTCTGACACTAAAACTCTCAATCTCTCACACTCAATTATTGGCGTCAATTTTTCCACATTTTTAGTAAATTAATTTCAAAAAATTAAATTAACCCATACCGTACTTGTGTATTATTAATAAACAATAATTCGTAGCTTCATCCCTGCATCATACACTAATAATAATGATTGTAATTTATGCCTAGATGTATGCACCGTATCGTGTCGTGGCCCAGGTATAGCTTACGTCCACTCAGTTAACGCTCTTAATTTTAATATAAACAAAACTTGTTTACATTCGCAAATACGTTGTGTTACCAATTATAACTAATTATATGCATATTAATGTTTAAAATCGTGTCTAATCATATCAAATGTAATATCATAAACCATATAATACAAAATCCAGGTAACAATCAATTTTAAATGGCTCTATCCACAGAACAAATAGAACGAATATAACTGTCTCTTTTCTGCAATCACTTATGTGCAAGTATGTGCATTTTACAGAACTATGTTGTCATTGACTTACAAGCTACCAATGGGTGTGTTTCAATTGTTATCATATTGTTGGTGTTGTGTTACCGTGTATACGTACATCTACGTAGCGCATACATATTATATATTTTTTTAACATAGGCGTATACAAGACACGCATACACATAACCATTTAGCGCACTACCACACACAACTCCGCGTGCACATATATAACGTAGTGGTGGGATATCTTTTATCCTTTAGCGTTACACTGATTTCAGTAGTATAGAAATATTACCGCTCGTTCTGTGCTATTCTGTGGCTCTATCTATGGATATGTAGCGAGCGATATTCGGTAGATATCAGTACCTTCCTAACAAACAAATATTTATAATCCGTATCCATACATATTTTCATATATCGTTTGCATACGTACATATACATACATATTAATACATATTACAAGTAGCTGCATACATGCTGCAAAACTGCAAAATTTCAGATACAACAGGTACAATAGTAATTTTAACACGTTGACGGTCATGTACACTGTATAGCGTCAAATGAAATCTGATCAACTGCTACATAACGTTGTACCGCGTCAATAATTTCATACAAGTGTATTAGTTTTCAAAATAGTGTACCGGTTGGGCGTTCCGTCAAAATAGGTGGACCGTCAATGTACTAAATAATTCTAAAAATATGACTTATTTACGTATGCATGTTAATATAAAATAAATTCAAACTTAATATGGTTAAAACAGAATTTGTAAATTTTGAGAGCTATGGATACCTATACCAAACTACTTACAAATATTAAATACCGAAAAAATTTCATTTTAGGACACAGCAATATTTTTAGGTTTGTGGATTGGAAAGTAACTATTTTGGGAAGTTTAAGTTAACAAAATGTGAAAAAAATTAGAATTAATGAATTTATATTTTTAATTCGTTTGAAGCGAACTGTGTTAATGTGTTAATGAGTGTTAATGTTTTCTCGTATGTTTACTATGCATAATATATAGAATCTATACTTCGTTATGGTATTATATTCTAAGATTCCTAACCAGGGATGGATTAATCCATTTCGGAGCCCTAGACATTTTCTTCTTAAGTTTTTACTGAGCCTACTCTTACCCCCTAAAAAAATATAGCATTGACGGCTCGTGAGGGTATTCAGCGTACTCGATCTCCTTGTGTATGCGTCAGTCCCTTAGACTCGTGCCGCAATTTAAGCCTACCTCTCTTTACGAATACGTATCGAGAGTAACTATACCAATACAAGTTCTATTACTCTATATAATTATTCTACTAATAAATTAGTCAATGTCAATGTAGAAGAACAAAATATTTATAAAACAGAAAAAAAATTTTAGTATCAAAATTTATATTAGAATCATGAAATTTAAGAACCGATCCACACTATCGCTCCGCTCTCGGTACGATATCGCTACGCTCCCAATTCGATAAAATATTCTTACATAAGAAACAATGAGTTTATTCACATCATCACTCCGATACCACTCCGATATCAGTCACGGTACGCTCTCGCTCCAATACCAATACCACTCAGATAATATTTTAACGGAGCGATATCAGACTTATATCGATAGTGTGAACACTTTTTTGACTCCACTTCGCTCCGCTTGCATTCAATTGTTATGAAAAAATATTTGTATCTGTATCAAGCTGAAACCGAACTGGGAGCGTACTGAGAGCGGCATTATAATTTGAATGGAGAACGAATAGGTACTAGCACGGTATCAGTACTGAAATGTGAACACAACAAGAATATATAGGAGCGAAACCGAAGCGGGGAGCGTACCTTTATTGGCACTATAATGTAGATCGGGCCTAAAAGTCGACAAAAAAATTATTTAATTAAAATTATTATCAGTATATTAAGAGGAAATACATTTTATACACTATGGACTCTTTTGTCCCTATACCAGTATTGATTATTCCAAACCTCTGCCCTGAGTACAAGTAAAACAAAGATAGATAATAGTCATAATAATAATGAAATTTAATAACTTTTAGAGAGACAGGTAGAGAACATCAATCACATTATTGGTATTAAAATGGCTTTTTGTTTTCATCAAAGTAAAAATTTTTTAAACTAATAACATCAGTACAGCAGGCATAGGTACATATATAGGGTTGTATTGTTTGGTAATATTCAAGCACTAACCTAGGCAGTATTTAGTAATCAAAATAGATGCGTATACAACAAGGTTTAACAAACAAAAAAAAATGTTTTGTCAAATACAAATTTGTTTTCCAGCGGCTTTATTGCAATCTGCTGCTGTATTCGTTAAACAAAAGCTTGTGAAATAAAGTGATATGATATTAAGCTGTCTTTATAACACACTATAGATATAAATAGTAATACATCTATGGACCAATATTAAAAAATTGCTTTTTATTTTGCTTTATTCCTACTAGTTGGTATTTTATGATAAAAAATATTATTGTTCGGAAATAGTTTAGCTCTAATAGTTTTAGGATTAGTTCAATAGTACCCAGTCTTCTCCTCTACAAAAGCTTATCATAAATGTCAAAAACTATTCATACGGCTTGTATAATAAAATGAAAATATATTATCTGATGAAGAGAAGAGAAATTGATTGCTGTCAAGCAATAATCTAAATAGTACGAATTACTGCAATCAGATTTGAATATTTTTATGAATCATTGCTCGTAATATTGTGATAAAAGTTGACTCACAAGTAACACTACACTACGGTCAGAAACTGATTCGCCTGAAACTTTGCAGACTTAATATTGACTAAAACCTATAACCTATAACTGTCTATAGCAGCCCAAAATCATTTTAACAATTATTACTATATTTGAAGTGACCGTAGTCGTATTCGGAATAGTTTTGCAATCACAAGAAATGATTCTCAAGCCAATTAACTGTAGTACTATAAGTTGTAGGTCCATATACGTCAAGCCTATAAACTCGTATCCCATAGATTCTAGGACCATATACTCTGGATACATGAACTTTGGAGCTCATACCTCTAAATCATCGATCTAGAAAACATGGAGAAATGAATCTTATAAATCCATAAAACTCGAATTTATAAGCCTTGAGACCATTAGGCCTGACCGTAAACGTCTAGTGTATGAACCCTAAACCAGAAAAAGATTCTAGATTTTCAGACGCACATGCAGAGTGTGGGTTGAAGTTCTCGGCTTACCATTCTACTCGCCCTTGGCCGAGCCCAGGAATAACCACGTGGAGCTAGCGAGTGCCTATTTTCTTATTTTCTATTTTTTTCAATTTTTTTTTTTTTTTTTTATAAGTTTTAATTAATTTTTATCGATTTTTTCAAATTCTGTTCATCTTTTTTATTTTTTTAATTCAAGCAAAAGATATAGTTCTCGCAATATATTTACAACTAATATGATTCCTTTAGACTAGTGATGAGCAAAATTAGTCTTGGTCTTGCTTTTTTGAAAGACCAAGACTGTGTATACCAAGACCAAGACTATAAGTATGGCTGCAAGACCAATACCAAGACTCAAGTGAGCAAGACCTAGACAAAAGCAAAAAAAGCAAGCCTTTTGCTAAAGTATTTAAATAATTTGAAAGTATAATTAATACCGTAAAGAGAGAAAATTCTGATTTTAGAAGGAAAAAATTCGCTAATAAGTAAATGCAAGAAAGTGCAAGATTTTTTAGCAAGACTGAGACGAAAACTGTATTTGCAACACCAAGACCAATATCAAGACTCAAACTGCTCTAGCAAGACCAAAACCAAGATTCATAACGCAAGAACAAGATCAAGACCAAGACTGCCAAGTCTTCGTCTTGGTCTTGCATTTGCTCATCACTACTTTAGACCGTTACAAAAACTTCAAGAACTGCGACTCAGGAGGGGAAGAAAACATTTTGTTGCACTTCTTGGAGTTCAACTGTAATTGTTAAAATGATTTTGGGCCGCTGTAATCAGTTATAAGTTATATTTTTTGGTCAATACTAAATCTCTGCAAAGTTTCAAGCGAATCGGTTTCTGACCGGGTAGTGTTGTTTGTCAGATGTTTTTTAAATTTCTAAAATTAATTATATTTAAATACTAAATTTACTTTTCAATAACTGCAATAAAATTAGAACTAGTGTGAAATAATAGTTGTTACGAGGACTTTGAGGAAAAATAAAAACAATAATTATAAAATTAATAAAACGGTATAACCTAAAGCGTGAATTAAATCTACAAAATTTAATAGAGACAATTCAATTCATAAATGCAAATTCAATGAAATAAAAAATTAAATCATTCTATCACAAATACTTAATTAATTTAAAGATTGCTATTGTGACAAAAATTACGACACCATACATATTACTGAAATCGTATACTATCTTTCTGACCATTGTTTATTGCAATCTTAGAAACGCAGAATTACAAAAATATTAAAAAATATATACATTATCTATTAATTTCCAACACTGAAATTTTTTCTGACTACTCTTTCGTTACTTTTTATTTAAAAATATAAAAATAGTCAATCTTAAAATATTGTCAACTTTAAAAAACGCCGTGAGCAGCGGGGCCCCATCACGGAAGTCGAATTTTTCCTTTCATCTTCGGTATTGAGCGTCTACAAGCGAAATGTGATTGAAAGTCTACAAGTGATTTGTCATTTTGGTGGTTTCAAAACTGATGATGAGTGTCCGGCTGATCGGGGCTTTAAAAAAAGGTTTTAAGTTTTTAAGAGCTGAATCTCAGTAAATTTCAATTTGGTGCTGTAGTAAGTTAGACATCTGTTGGTCAAGATGGACAGTAGTTTGAGTGATAACTGTGCAGTGATCTATGTAATTATGTCTTACCGACAACATAGATAAGTACACTTGGAAATAATAATAGTTATAATTGCGGTCACTAAGTTAATGAGCAGCGCTGGTGATAATTATGCAAACATACTCTATGGATGATCTAGCTATGGTTTTCGACCCGCCAACTCCGGTCAATGAGTTCACTTGTAAATCGGCAGCAATCGAAGTAGTTCAGCGATATTTAACATTTTTTGACTTATATTTTTATTTTTATATTATTTTAATAATTTGTAATAGTACACTGTAAAAAATGAGTGTAAAATTACTATTATTATAGTCGCAATATTACTATTATGATAGTAGTAAAATTTACTAGTTAGTAGTAAATTTACGCCAAAAATATTTTTTTGTTATTTTTACATATTTGAGGTGTAATTTTACGTAACTGATATGTAATTACGATTATTTTACACAACTGGAGATGTATTCTGAGATATATCAGTGATTTTACTACTATAATTGTGTAATATTACACCTTTTGGATGTAACTTATTATATCACGTGATTGATTCTGCGCGATTGACGGCGTCACTTGAGTTGGTTTGTTCATATGTTTGCAGTTACTACTATAATTGTGTAATATTACATCTTTTGGATGCAAATTATTAATATCACGTGGTTGATTCTGCGCAATTGACGGCTTCACTTGAGTTGGCTTGTACATGTTTGGAGTTTATTTTATTATGTATTCGAGGTTAATTTTATACAATATAGTTTCATAATGGTTTAAACTGTTTTAAACAATTAAAATTTTTTTGTAAGTGTTTTGATGAGTTTACGAATTCAGAATTATAAAGAGAAATATCCGAAAATTATCCTTATTAGAAATTCAATATTGTATTTATTTAAACAGTATAAAATCAGGCAACGGACGTGCATTCAACATGACTGAACACTGGATCTACTTTGGTGTTATATTTGGTGAAAGATAAATAATTCAGTTTCAGTGTTATTTAAGGCAAAATTTAACTAGTAATGGCAGTGCTTGTTAAAACTTATTGTGGACTATAAAACATAAATATTTAGTTGTAAAACTGAACAAAATAATGTTTTTCTTTGATTGTTCTTCTAAGATTTGTAACTTTGGTTGTGTGAACCCATTTTGCGTTATATGTTATTAAATATTAAATATACGTTAATAAATAAAATTATTTTTACAAAAACGTGTTATTTTAATTAAATTATCCCTTTATAACGACTATTTACAAAAAGTGAGCATAGTTTAGGGATTACGTTGAAGTATATTTTGCAATTAAAATTATATTGTAAATACAATATTACTGAATTTTAGTCATGATGTTATTATCTATGTCTAATACTCATTTTTACTAAATAGTTTATTCTTCTATAATGCATTTTCAGGACTGATGAGACTTAAAAATAACTAAGAATAAAGTATTAAACAGGTAGGTACCTATTAGAAAGTACTAATTATTAAAATATTTTGTATTATTATAGGTATTATATTAACATTTATATTATAGTAAGTACATTATATTATATTTTAATACATATAGGAGATGTAAAGTGTACACATGTGTGTAAAGTTTACATACTTGTTGTGTATTGTACATCTTAAATATGTAATAATTACATCTTTAATTCGTATTGTACGCAACAAATATGTACAGTTTACATATTTAAGACGTAATATTTTTTAGTGTACATCACAAAGATGTACATTACGTCGCGTATGTAATTTTACTACTATGAAAGTAGGAAACCTATTTCCTACTATTATAGTAGTAATTTTTTGTTACAGTGTATTTAAAATAAACAAGATTTTGTGAATTACGTACAAGTTATTACAGTGGCGACGAGTTTTACGATCCGCGCGCTTTTTGTTTACTTGAAGTATCAATCCGGTCAGTAAAATAATTGTGATAAAAACATATAACCATGCCGGACCAAATATGGGGTAATTTGCCGCAATTTAATCACGTTATGGATAACTGGGTAATTTTTAAAAAACAACTAGAACAATTTTTCATTATGAATGACATTGACCAAACGAAAATGGAGAAAAGGCGGGCAATTCTGATTAGTTCACTAAATCCCAGTACCTTCGAGCTACTAATCAATTTGGTACATCCAAAACAACCCGAAAATATCGTATTTTTTATTTTAATGGACGTTTTGGAAACACACATTAAACCACCCCATTCTGGTTACGCCGAACGACGTAAATTCTACGAGGCGGTTAAGGAAATGGGCGAGTCAATACCAGAGTGGGCAGCACGTGTTAGGTCATTGGCGGGAAAATGCGAGTTTAAAGAACACTTGGAACATGCTCTGTGTGATAAATTCATAATGGGATTGGAACGTGGCCCAGCTAAAGATAAACTATTTTTAGAGGATTGTACTACGTTAACATTGGAAAAAGCAATCAGTATAGCTAATACCGTCGAAGTGATTCAGCACCAATACGATAGCAGCACAGTAACTGTCAAGCAAGAAGTTGGTTCGTCGGGAGTGTACCAAATGGGGACCGCGAGGAAAAGTGGAAAGATCGCTGAAGCAAAGGCTGCAACAAGTCAACAAGCGTCACTGGGGAAAAAATGCTCTATATGTGGTTATACAAACCACACTAAAGCTCAGTGTCGATTCAAGAACTACCGTTGTAAGAAATGCAAAGCCAAAGGTCATCTGAAGGAAATGTGCAAAAATAAGGGACAAAGACAAAATAAAAAAAATACACCGTGCAATTTTATAGATAATAATGAGTTGTCTATGTTTCATTTCAGAACCAATGAAAACTTGAAACCCATTACAGCAGATGTAAGTCTTGGAGGAATTCCTGTAAAAATGGAAATCGACAGTGGATCACCGATTTCGGCGATTTCGGACAAACTGTACCAAAGGCATTTCAAGCAACATCCGTTATCAGATACTAATACAAAGCTAATCAGCTACAATGGAAATTCAATGGTACCGAAGGGCGTTTTTGAAGTAAACGTGAGTTTTAATAATATATCAAAAAAATTAGAGATTTTTGTAATAGATAGTGGCGGGCCTCCAATATTAGGACGTAATTGGGTGTATCTGTTTAATATAGGGTTACAAGAAATAAAATTCATTAGTAAAAATACTGATAAAGAGTTGTTACGCTTATTGAGTCGCTTTAGCGAAATTTTTAGAGCAGAATTGGGTACATTTAATAAGGCACTAGTTAGTCTAAAATTAAAAGAAAATGCAGTACCAAAATTCTGTAAACCTAGACAACTTCCGCTAGCGATTAAAAACAAAGTTGAAGCTAAAGAAGAAATAGATAGGCTAGTAAAAATAGGAGTCTTAGAACCGGTCGAATTCAGTCCGTGGGGTACACCTATAGTACCTATTCTTAAAAAGTCGGGAGAAATAAGGATTTGTGGTGACTTCAAGGTCACGGTCAATCCCTATTTAGTTGTGGATCAACATCCGTTACCGCGTATAGAGGAACTTTTTGAACAACTATACGGGGGAGAGGAGTTCTCTAAAATCGATCTCTCGATGGCTTATCAGCAGCTCGTGCTAGATAAGGAAAGTAGACGTCTCATGACCATATCTACGACGAAGCGCTTATTTCAATATACACGCTTAGTGTATGGTTTGGCCTCGGCGCCAGCTATTTTTCAGCGTACTATGGACTCTTTATTTTCGGGATGTCCCGGTGTAGCAGTATTTATGGATGATATTTTAATAACTGCTAGAAACAGAACAGAACCTTTAACTAGGTTAGGAAATGTGTTTAGTAAACTAAAACAAGCTGGATTAAGAGTGTGTAAAGAAAAATGTGAATTTTTGGCTTCATCAGTCAATTATTTGGGGCACATAATAGATAAAATAGGCTTACATACATGTCCAAAAAAAAATTGAGGCGATAGTTAAAGCTCAAGCTCCTACTAGTGTAAAAGAATTACAAGCCTTCCTGGGTCTTGTAAATCATTACCGGAAGTTTATACCTAATACTAGCGACATTTGTTTTCGTCTACATAAGCTATTACATAAGGATGTAAAATTTGTATGGGGTGTCGCAGAACAGGAGGCTTTTGACAAATTGAAAAACGATTAATCGAAGCTTAAAAAATCGATTCTTTTTTCAATTTTTTTCATTTGAATCGATTATTAAAAGTAAGAGATCGATAACCGATTTTTCCAAAAATAACTTCATTTTAATGATAATTCTACAAAGAAACATGTGTTAAAATGAAACACCAAAAACTTTATTGTTAATTGCCACTTTTTACTCATTATACCAACGAACCTCTCCTATGGCTCTATATAAGTCAGACTATTAATACAAAAGGAAGGAAGAGACCACCTATCTGTGCAAACGACGATCCCTTTCCCACAAAAGCGGCTTATTTAGAAAAAAAATTTTTGTCAATTTGTTTGAAATTTTTGAATAAAGCGTTTTTACACGATATTATCGACATTACCTATGTACTATCAAGTAAGTCCCTTAACAAAAATTATCAGCTAATTTTATTAAACTTTTCAGAATTTCGATTTTTTAGATCGATATGACAGAATCGATATTTTTTTAGCCGATTTTTTTTTGAATCGATTTTTTTGATTTCGATTTAAATCGATCCAAAAATCGATCTTTTTTTTGGAGAATCAACATCTCTAATCTACAGTAACGGTATTGTTAGGCCAATAAGTTTCGCTTCACGAACACTAACGTCTTGTGAGCAGAGGTACTCACAAATAGACAAAGAGGCTTTGGCAATAGTATATGGTGTGAAAAAATTTCATCACTATTTATTTGGACGTAAATTTACGTTGGAAACTGATCATCAGCCATTAGTGGCTATATTTAGTCCAAAAAAAGGCATCCCCGTAATGGCGGCTAATAGATTACAACGTCATGCATTATTGTTGTCTGCATATACGTTTGATATACAATACGTAAACACTAAATTAAATTTAGCTGATTTCTTATCGCGATGT
Source organism: Brachynemurus nebulosus (assembly GCA_035578155.1). Classification (NCBI taxonomy): domain Eukaryota; kingdom Metazoa; phylum Arthropoda; class Insecta; order Neuroptera; family Myrmeleontidae; genus Brachynemurus; species Brachynemurus nebulosus. Next base: position 5,526,018 of record JAPWDM010000006.1, on the reverse strand, counting down.
CCTGTTGACACATCTGAATCAGATGATTTAGATTTCGAAAATGAAAATTATGTTTATATAAATTATGTATCTGAAATGCTAACGCAACCAATTACGTTCAACCAGATAAAACAGGCTACAAAAGAAAACCCAATATTAAGTAAAATCATAGATTACGTTATTTCCGGTTTTCCTAAAAAAATCACTGAGGATAAATTAAAACCTTTCGTTATACGTAGGGATGAACTTTCAGTAGAGCAGGATTGTCTTTTTTGGGGTTACAGAATAATTATTCCTGAGTCGTTACGTCAGTGTGTAATTAAAGAATTACATAAGTCACATTTGGGAATTTCTAAAATGAAAAGTTTAGCTAGGGGTTACGTTTAGTGGCCTAAAATGGACAGCGAACTTGAACTTGCTGTTAAATCGTGCGAAAAATGTTTACCTTTTAAAAATAATCCCCCCAAATCAGAACTGATTTCTTGGGAATGGCCAGAACAGCCTTGGAGCCGAATACACATAGATTTCATGGGTTTAATATTTGGACGACATTTCCTAATTATTGTTGATAGTCACACTAAGTGGCTGGAATGTATAGATATGGGTACATCAATATCTGCGAGTTCAACTATTAGAGCTTTACGTCCAATCTTCGCTCGATTTGGTATTCCTCAACAATTGGTTTCTGATAACGGTAGCACGTACACGAGCCGTGAGTTTCAGATGTTTTTGAGTAACAATGGCATAGAACATTTGTTAACTCCTGTTGGTCATTCAGCAACCAACGGACAAGCCGAAAACGGTGTGAAACTAGCGAAAAATGCATTAAAAAGAGCATTATGCGGTATGAAATCATATAACCATTTAGATTACTATTTAAAAATCTTTTTATTAGATTACAGGAATTCTATCCACTGTACAACAGGACAAACACCTGCACATTTAATGTTTAATAGACATTTACGTAATCGGTTAGATTTGTTAAAACCAGTTCAAAATGAAAGTGTTTCAGGCGTTTTGAAGCGCATAAAAAACAATGTGAAGTTCAAACAGGAAGTTCAACGGGAAAATTACAAAGGTTCACGAAAAAGAACTTCCCAAATTGGGGATCTAGTGTTAGCAAAAAATTATAGCGTTCCTGGTAAGGTATCGTGGACGAAGGCACGGGTGGAACAAAAAATCGGACGACAAACATATCTGGTAAAAGTGCCAGGCATAAACAAAACATGGAAAAGGCATATTAATCAGTTGTGTTCGGCCGCTGAAAACGACACGCCCGAAAAATACACTCCAGCCGTTATCACGACGCCATACGCCACAGTTAATATTCCACGGACGCAAAATCCTAGCGACGACGTCCCAGCTGTTGAAGAAGCTCCTGGTGGAACTCAACAACAACAGGAGCATCGATATAATTTGCGTAGTCGTTGTATCGACCGCTGCGCATAATTCAATAAGAATTTAATTTTTTTTGTTATTTATATTTGTGTGTAATAATATTCTTACGAATTTTTTTTTATTTTTTATTTCAGGTGTACAAGTGAACTAAAGGGGGGTGCTGTAGTAAATTAGACATCTGTTGGTCAAGATGGACAGTAGTTTGAGTGATAACTGTGCAGTTATCTATGTAATTATGTCTTACCGACAACATAGATAAGTACACTTGGAAATAATAATAGTTATAATTGCGGTCACTAAGTTAATGAGCAGCGCTGGTGATAATTATGCAAACATACTCTGTGGATGATCTAGCTATGGTTTTCGACCCGCCAACTCCGGTCAATGAGTTCACTTGTAAATCGGCAGCAATCGAAGTAGTTCAGCGATATTTAACATTTTTTATATATTCATTTTGATTATTATAATTGTTACTTTGTAATCTGACTTATATTTTTATTTTTATATTATTTTAATAATTTGTAATAGTATTTAAAATAAACAAGATTTTGTGAATTACGTACAAGTTATTACAGGTGCCGATAGCAGTTAGCAGGAAAAAAGCCAACACAATTCGTACGATGACATTTCTACCCACAGTTATCCGCCAATTGCCTTTGTGTTTTATTTTTAAGTATTAAAAAAGGACCTTAAATAGTAAACTGGAAGGCCTTTATGAAGGTATTTTTTCTTTCCAAAAAGATCTAAAATTTCTATTTTATAAATAAAAATCTAAAATTCCTACTTTGTAAATAAACATTAACTTTAAAAACATTTTTAAATTATACCTCATTTCAGATACAATTGATCATGAGTTTTCGTTAAAAAATTAAATAATTCTTATATTCGAAACAAATCAATCTTCTATTCTTTTCTAAAAATAAACCGCAATTTGGAAATTTACATAAATGCAATAATAAAAGAGATAAAGCCAAGAAAACGGAAATTATTTAAATTCAAAGTGACGAAGCATGGTTAAATTTAACTGAAATGAACCATACTTAATATGTATGTATTGCATTTGTTATAAAAGTATGTTCATTTCTTTTAAATTTTTTAAAATTACTATTCGCCTACTTGTATTTAGTATAATAATAATGCATTTAAAACACATTTAACAATACCATTGAATTCCGATGTAAAAATGGGAGAAGTGGGGGGAAAAGTAATGCAGAATACCTAAAAGGCACTAGCTGGATACTAACTCAATACACGTACAAAATTTCAGCCCCCTAGGTTTCCTTAGAAAGTCTCTAGACGTGTTAGAAAAAAAGCCAAAAAATTATGGAAATATTGGCGTAAGTAGCTTAAAAATGAGGGGGGTGCTTGGGCGAAAAGCTTGGAGAAATTGTCAAGCAGGCTAGGGCAGAAGGCAAAACGGCATACATTATAAAAAATAAATATGTCAGTATTGAGGGAGTAATATATAACTCACAGCAGTTGGAAATCAATGAAAATGAACAATATAAAAGTCCTCATCACAGTCCTCAAACACCAGAAAATGAAACAAAAAAACGAAAACAAATAATTAAGTCAAAAAACTAAATAAGGAATTAAATATATTAATTTGGAATATCGACGGTCTAAAAAATAAGGTAGGTAATTTAGAGTTTAATAGTTATTTAAATAATTTTGATGTTGTAGGTTTGGAAGAAACTTAGTTATCTAAAGAGGACCACATCAATATGAAGAATTTCATTTCATACCATAAAATTAGGGCAAAAACTAAAAAGAAGGGTAGACATTCAGGCGGTATATTCTTTTTGTTAAAATATATTTAAAGAAAATGTAAAAGTAATCGAAAATAAGTTATCAGAAACATACTGGATAAATTTTAAATTAAGCAATAAAGAATGGTTGATATATGCAGTTTACAATCCACCAGAAAGCTCTGAATACTACAGAGAAAATTTCTTTGTTGATTTGGAAAATGAGGTCGAATCTATGGAACAAATATTCCCAATGGCAGAAATCATAATAGCAGGAGATTTTAACGCCAAAACTGGAACACTAGATGATATCATAAATTCAAACAAAAACAAATACGCAGAATTAAATGGGGACGGACGGGCAAGAAGGATATGCTAATTTGATCTCTAAGAAAAAGTATGAGATTATAACAAAATTCGACCTGTGTATAAAAAACACGCTTCATGGGTCCATTCCTGACAAAAATTATACTGCATCCAGTCTTCAATTGCGGATATATGTATTTTTCTTAACAGACAGTACAAAAATAATTATCTTTTTAGTCGAATTTTCTCCGAAAAATTAGACTTATACAGTCTATACGATAAGAGCTGCGAGAGGCGAGAGTAGGGGCGCTATCCGTTTTCGGACCCGTAGAACACGAATATGTAGAAAAAAAAAATGTCTGATATATATATATATATATATATATATATATATATATATATATATATATATATATATATATATATATATATATTTTCCCGCCACCTTTTAATTTGTGTAGGGCCCCCCTATGGAAGTTAAGAGATGAAATTTGGTAAATGGGGCTCATTTTCGAGGCACCTCATACTATCAAAGTGGGGTCAAATTTTGGGCAAATTTTTTTTCTGACCCGACCTTTAAGGGGGTGGTGGGGGGCGGAAAAGCAATAAAACTTTTCCAAACCGGTTTTAAATAATGTTTCGGTCAATTATCTACAACATATCCAAAATTCAGCTTCCTAGGATGATATGGTGGGAGTAGAGGGGGGAAAAACGATTTTCGCTGGATCTAACAGGCCCCCAGCCCCCCAGAATTAACGTAGAGGGTTGAAATTTGGTGTGTTGATAAAGTTCGTACCTAGGTTGTGCTTTTTGGAGGTTCTAATATTTTACCTCCACCCACCTCATTTTTAAGCTACAATTTCATGCATTTTCGACGTTTTCGAAGTTTGTACCACTCGCACCGGTCACCCGAATAAACCTAGAGGGCTGAAATTTTGTATTCAGATTGAGTTAGTATCAAGGGGGTGCCTTTTGGGGGTCTCGACTTTTAACCCCTACCCCCACCATTTTTATACCCAAAAGAACATGATTTTTCTTGTTTTTTAACAGTTTCGTTCGGGTCAAAATCTCCCCAAATAAACCTAGAGGGCTGAAATTCGGTGTACAGGTTAAGCTAATAGCCAGACACTGTTTTTTGGAGGTTTCAACTTTTAACCCTTACCCCCACGATTTTTACGCCAATATTTCCTTAATTTTTTTGCTTGTTTTCTAACACGTCTAGAGACTCCATAAGGAAACCTAGAGGGCTGAAATTTTGTACGTGTATTCAGTTAGTATCCAGCTAGTACCTTGTAGGGAGTCCGCATCACTTTTCCCCCCACTTCTCCCATTTTTACATCGGAATTGAATGCTATTGTTAAATGTGTTTTAAAAGCATTATGTTTATTCTAAATACAAGTAGGCGAATAGTAATTTTAAAAAATTTAAAAAAAAGTGAACTTACTTTTATGACAAATGAAATACATACATATTAAGTAATTTAAAAATGTTATTAAAGTCACTGTTTATTTATAAATTAGGAATTTTGGATTTTTAGTATTTATAAAATAGAAATTTTGGATTTTTTTGGAAAGAAAAAATATCTTTATAAAGGCCTTCCAATTTACTATTTAAGGTCCTTTTTTAATTTTTAAAACTAAAACATAAAGGCAATTAGCGGATAAACATGGGCAGGAATGTCCTCGTACGAATTGTGTTGGCTTTTTTTCTGCTACCTGTTTTCGGCACAAAATTGAAATTTACTGAGATACAGCCCTTAAATACTTAAAACCTTTTTTTAAAGCCTCGATCAGCCGAACACTCATCACCAGTTTTGAAACCAACAAAATGACAATTCGGTTGTAGACTTTCAATCACATTTCGCTTGTAGACATTCAATACCGAAGATGAAGGGGAAAATTCGACTACCGTGATGGGGCCCCGCTGCTCACGGCGTTTTTGATTTTTTTCTTTGATTGACTATCTTTTTTAAACGAATTTTCTTTACTTTTTCATTGGAAGGTCCGAGATCATTTAAAACAATTTTTCTTTTGACTAGAGAAGCTTCATTTTATTATTCATTTTGCCCGACTCCATTTTGCCCGCCAAGCATATTTTTAACTAACCTAGCCTACAATACATACAAACTAATAGATTCAAATTAAATACGAGCAGGAATTTGTTGCTCGTAATGATCATACAAACTACAGAAATCCTTAAAAATAAATAACTGCAATACACAAAGAAATAACGCGTAAATTACTTACTTCTATTTATTGATTTTTTTCTCGTCAAAACAGTTTTTCGGTCACTAAACACGCAAATAAACTACAGTGGGATCATTTGTCAAAAGGAGGCCTCCTTTTGACAAATGGTCCCATTGAGCGCAAAGTGAAGAAGCAGATGACATATGGATCTGAGTCAATCATACATCTAACTAGCGCAATTAGGCTACTATTCTTTTTGGCCGATCTCTCCATATTGCCCGTCCGTCCTCTATGATTCTACCTTTTTATGAACCAATTAAGGATCGCGAAAATACGGATATTGGGGTAAATAAAAACGGTTTAAAATTAATTAACTTTTGTTAAAATAATAACTTTATAATATTAAATGGTAGAACAGTAAATGATGAAAATGGTGATTTTACATTTGTAGCTAATACTGGTACAAGTTTAGTTGATTACGTGCTAGTACGTAAAGAATAATTTTCCGAAAAAAATTTGAGTATTGAAAACCGATTCGAGTCAACACATTTACCTCTACAGTTAAATATTAAAGTAAAAGAGAATGTGCGATCGGATAAAATCGAAAAGCAAACAAAAAACAATAGTAAACTGATTTGGGTACCAAGCACAAAAATTATCTTTTCACAGAAATTTTAAATGTCATCAAAGTATTTCACAGTAGGAATAAATAGTTTCATAGAAAGAAATGATTTAAGCAGTGCAGAAAATTTAATTACACTTTGCATCAAACGTGCTGGTCAATTATTAGAAATGGACAACAAAATAAACTCATAGTGAAGATAACAAAGAATGTGGAACAACTAAAAAAGAATTGCACATATGCTCTGCGAAAATACAGAAGAAATAAAAGTAATATTAATTTAACAGAGTATCTATTTTATAGGCAAGAATATAAGAAAAAATGTAATGAAATCAAAGAAATTGCACAAAAACAGTTCAAAACAAAGCTCTAAAATATTGCAGATCATGGAACTATTCGACAATTCTGGAATTTTTTTGCATAGAAGAAAATCAGTTCAAGTATGAGCAAAGCGAAATAGAATGGATAAAACATTACGATAATATTTACAATAGGGATAATAGATGGATGCCGAATTCGGAACTAAACCCTATAAATTACATAGAACATTTGGATAAAAATATTGAAGTAGAAGAAGTACATTTGGCATTACAAAATATGAAAAATAAATAACAAACAACCAGGGATAAATGGAATTCCAGCTGAATTTTACAAACAGATGATAAAAACTAATCATTGTAATGTAGCAACGTTATGCAATCTTTTTAATAGAATCAGTCAGACGAAAATAATACCGGCACACTGGAATCTAGGTCTAATATTAAATATATTTAAAGGTAAAGGCAATGCTGAAGATCCCAACAATTACAGGCCGATAACACTTTTAGATGTAATAAGTAAAATCTACACAAAAATATTGGCAAATCGTATTCAAGACTGGAATGAGAAAGGAAATATTTTATCACCGTATCAGAACAGATTTCGAAAAGAAGGCCTGGGGAAGTCCTTTGACACTGTAAACAGGGAGGCTCTTTGGTACAAGCTATTAGCGAAAGGTTTATCTCGTAATATGGTTTCTATTCTACAAGAAATATATAAAAATGTCAATTACTGCATAAGTAAATAATACTAAAAATGGTTTACGACAGGGATGCTAGCTCTCTCCAATTTTATTTAATCTATTCATAGACGATGTTACCAAAATGTTAGAAGGAAGTGAATTGCACGCTCCGAATATTGGTAAAAAAAAATTGGGAAACTGTTATATGCGGATGATCTCATAATAATGTCTGAATCACCCATAGGACTTCAACAGGCAATTAATAAACTCAAAAATTACATGGATGAATGGAAACTATCAGTAAATGTAAAAAAGACCAAATTTATGATCGTAAGTAACGGCAAGAAAGAAAGCGAAAAGCATAAATGGTTTTTTGGAAAAGATGAAATTGAAATTGTATCAAAATTCAAATACCTGAGCGTCATACTCTCAAACAATGAAAATTTTGAAGACTGTGTAAAAGCAAAATGGATACAATCCAAACAAGCTGTTGGAATAGTTAGATCTAGAACAGCTTCTCAAAAAAATTTAACTCCATATTTGTATATGAAAGTGTTTAACACAAAAATCGAACCGATTATAACCTATGGAAGCGAAGTTTGGGGGCCTTATTCAAAGTCATCAACAAGTGTGTACCAATTTTGGAAAAGAAGTACTACGAATAAATAAGAGGACTTCAAATCTAGGATGTATGATAGAACTTGAAAAAGTCCCAACTAGTGTTAAAGTTAAAATTCTATACATAAATTATTTTACAAAAATATGGTATGATCAAAACAAAATCTACAAAATTACTGCTTTAATTATCAAATAGAGCAGTCTACAAATACTAGTAATTGGTCACATCGAATCGTTACTGAAATAAAGAAATTCAGAATAGGCGAAGTACTGAATCAGAGAGAATACACCTACAAACTGAAAATGCAAATTACACAAAATATCACTAATCAATATTATGAAGATACACTTGCTGAAATTTGTAAACTGCAATCTCTTTATTTCTTCAGAAATCTGCATCACTACCAACAAGGAGCGCATTATTTAAAAATAATTGAAAATAAAGATCATCGAAGAACTTTGGCTAATTTTCGACTCGGATCATGGATATGGGAAATTGGAACAAAAAACAAAAGAGGAGACATTAGACTTTGTGTACTATGTAATGAGACTGAAACCCCCGAAAACTTTTTTATCGATTGTAACGGATGCGATTACATTAGGCAGAAGTATGAAATTAGAAAATGTGAAACAAACTCACAAGTACCGTAAAACCGTTTAGACCCGGACATTTTTTTACATTTTTTGGTATAATTTTATGTTTATACATGTTTCCATCATAGATGTCACCAATAAAAGTATTACCATTAGAAAGAGCGTATATTATTTGTTACATCCCTGATCCATTTATTTCATTATAAGTAAAAATATAAAAAAAAAAAAAATTAGTAAGTGTCCGGGTCTACACCCCAAATCCGTCTTGACCCGGACACTTACTTAAATAATGTAATAATATGCAAACTAACCTCTCCCGTCGGAGTTAGGACAGCGTTTTATATCGTCTGATGTCTTTGAACCTGTCAAAGGCTTCAAAATATTTTGTGGGAAGGGAGAGGGGTCAACACATAGTATGCCTCTCTATGAAGTAAACATGCGATATGACACCAGAAAGAGGCATAAACGGCGTAATTCTGGCGGGAATGTAACGTATGGATAGTGGGAGTTACAGCCAATGCGAATCGCGGCCATAGTGTAAGAAACTGATGTGTCCGGGTCTAAACGCATATATGTATATAGCATGCATTTTTTTATATATACATCGGATATAACTTCAAACATCATTAAATGATGCGCGATAAAATTCTGAACACATGCATATCAAAATTAAAACAATGTGACAATTATGACAATTATGACGAAAATTACATGTCTAAGTTAGACACACATTTTATTCCTTTGAAAAACTGGAGAATAATAATCCTGTAAAATGAGATAGTAAAAGTTAAAATCCGTAGTTTTTATTGGTACAGCTGTTTAGAGGATGGTTTTCTCTTTCTAATGACGTCAAGAACAAATGTTTATTGTATCAGATTAATGTAGAAACTACTTATTTTGAAGATTGGTGCAAAGTGTCCGGGTGTAGACCCCCTGTCCGGGTCTAGACGGTTTTACGGTATATGAGCTATTTTAATAATAAAGTTGTACATGATTTGAATCAACTTAGTTCGTTTATTGCTGAAGTATTATTAATTAGAAAAAATAAAATATAACGCCCTGAATGTTTACTCTCCTATTATTACAAAATTATTCTTATGTTATGTATTTTGTAAATATGAAAAAAAATTATTACTATTCTAATTTTTGTTAATTAAAGTAGCACCATTTATTAATTTTAATTAGAGTTAACTCAAATTTTGACAGTTAAATTGTTATAACGCATAGAAATTTTACAGAATTTTCATTGTAAATATTTGTAACTTGACTTTATGTCAATTATTAAATAAATAAATAAATAAATTTCTAAAATGTTAATTTAATAGTCTATAGAAAACAAAATTGTATAGGTACCTATTTAACTTGTTTAAAATTATTTACTTAATTACAAAAGAGGATGTTAACTGAGAATTTCGGCTCTTTTGTATACAAATAAAATATAGATCAAACGAAAGAGTGTGAGTCACTGATCAAAAATGTTAATGGGATCTTTTTGTAGAACGACGCCAAAGGACTGTACATGTTGTCTTCTTATTATTTATAATGAGTTAAATAGACCACGTCCTCTCTTCCAAGACAGTTTTTGGGCACCGTCACAACTTCCTCAACTAGGGCTACTTTATTCGGAAATGTACACTTTTACGTAAAAATATAATGGTGGTAAGAAAATATACTTAGTTTGGCAAGTCCCTTGGATTAACACTTAATCTTGTCATGTTAGATATTAAAGACGCTTCTCTAAAGTTACACCTAGAGAGGGAATGCTATTCGTATTCTTCTCCGAATCAGCGTATGTATATAATCCCGACATTCAGGAAACAGAACATGTTTGATTTATATACCGCTAGATGGAGATAAGGTTGGTGTGAATGCAATAGTGGTTTGCGCATAGTGAATTTACTAGTTTGCAGTATACTGAGGCTACGGAAAGCATTTTACAACTCTATTTGCCAGCAAGCTACTTGGAAAAATTGCCATTGCAGAAAACACTGATAGTTACAATTTTAGTTAGAGGAGACCTATATTGCGGTTGATGTAAATGATCCATTGGCAGCCCCGGATCTACGATTTTTTTAAAACCGGGGCAGAAACTTGAAAATGGCGCCCCCCCTCTCCAACATTCGACATAAATTGTCAAAAAAACTCATAAGTATGTATATAAGTTCTTTATAAAACTGCAATTTTTCCCGTTGCGACAATGATAAAAACTGAGGGTTTTGTAAAGGATCCATATAGGTACAAGTTGATTTTTATTTTAATAAATCTACTCCGAAAGCACTACAAGTTGTGTAAATTTCAAATTTTTATCACCAGCCTCATCAGAGATGCAGGAGCGCAAGATTCCAAAATTTGAAAAAAAGTCAGTTTTCGGAAATTTGTAAAAATTAAAGGATATAAGTTTCACAATTTAAATAATGTGTATTTGTTTCATGGGTAGTTGTACCCGTATAGCTATTCGCATAAAAAAATACTAAGCGAGGTTTAAAACATTCCTTCTACAAGAAAAAAAATGTTTTCTTATGGAAGGGACGAAAATAGGTTAAATATGGACATCACTTAAAGAGATATTTATTACCTTTAAAATGGTTTTTATTTCAACCTTTTAGAACAAACGGCTTATGGAATATGTGCATTGGCATAAATGGCTGCGAACGCAAAAATCAGCGCAAATTGGAAAACAAAAATGGCTACGACGCTTAAACGGTTTAAGATAATTTTTTTTTAAAAATTGTTCTCAATACTTCAAATATAACAGAAACAACTCGAAGAATATTAATTTTTTTAAAATGGTAGAGCAACCAACTTTTTTTTAGACCATTTGATATAGACCGACCTAATATGATTTTGGCGCCCCCTGAAGCTGACGCCCGGGGCAGGGGCCCCGGTTTGCCCCCCTTAGATCCGGGCCTTCTCATTGGTACCGCTCGGTGTTATCCTACAAGTTTCTCACTTTTAACTCTTATTAACTACACATAAAGCTTTTGAATTATCACTATTTTATTAGTATGCAAAGGAGCCCAATTTGGGCACCTTCTTTTCCGTTTGAAACAAAGCGCATCAATTTTTAATTTTCTCAGCCAGTTTTTAATTTTATAACTTTATCGCGTCTTCAGTTGTTCGACCATCCTCAGAGTAAACTGATTTCCAACTGTTGTTGTGATAAAACTTATGAATTCAAAACTATCTCTAATTTAAACTCGTAGAACTGTATAATATAGCAAATAATAATATCAATATCATATTTAATAAATAATCAACTACATAAAATAATTACTATTTTCATAACTATCCGTCAATATAATTCTGCATAAACAATCATACTGGTCACATTGCAAGATATAATTAATAATAATATGCATATTACATTTGATTGAATTTACTGTAATGCAATCAATCACTCATTAATTAAATAAAAATTCATATTCATATTCATTTTTGATTTTTGATTGGCCAAAGATAAAATCTATGCGAATAGTGTAGTGAGTGCTTGTTGGTTAACATTTTCCAAATTAATCTTTTTTGTTCCTTTTTTATGAAACATTTTTAATATAAACATTTTTTAGTTTTATTTATTTTGCATATTTTGTTAATTTAATAATTATTATATTGGAAATTAAATTTTATTTGCTGTCAAAATAATAAAATGTTTAAGACCGATATTCATAATTGGTTTTACTCTCAGAGTACAGAGGTAACGCAACTGTCTCTATCATGAAATCTGCAGTGTGCAGTTCTGTGCAAGTTAGGCTACTTAGTAGCCACTCGCTCCAGAGCAGTGGATGAGTGTAGGTCAATCACAAGTCAATTGTTTTGATTTTTGTTGGCATTGTTAGAACCCCTACACGGAGCCACATACATGCGTTGTAGTATCAGACATATGTATGCCACACCACGGCCAACACACCTCTGATCACTCACACAAAGACAGATCACCGCACAAATGCAAAGTAAACCCACTATACATATGTAACATATTTCCTATCCTTTATTGGTTACACTTGTTTCAGTAGTATAGAGATAGATATGTTGTCTCTGGTACTCTGTAGTTTTACTATACCAAAATTATAAATTTCATTGAAATATCTTAATCTATTTATTGAAAGCATAAAGTACCCGCCAAAATAGACGAAAAAGTTGATATTCAGAGATTATTTTTTAATTAAGAATAATTTATTGAAAAGAACCATTCAGTGATTTCGTATGGACCCGATAGAAAAATTTTATGTAAAACTTTAACAGTGAAGTGTAAATCACATTCCTAAAAAAAATGTCAAGTTAAGTGTAAGGTAAATATTAATGTAAAATTAAGAATGCGTTTGCGACAAAAAATTATTCGATTTTTGCTATAAAAATGTAAAAATTTCGCTTGGGAATGGAATTTGGAATTAGAATTTATTTAATTTTATTTTGAACACTCCCTCTATACAACGGGAATATGGCTTACGCTTTAGAGCTATGGTTTTGATTAATGTTACAGTTACGTTTAATATAATTATGTCAAAAATAAAAAAGATGATAGCAAAAATATCAAGGCAACCAAAAATGCTATCTCTTTTTTAAAATCAGTAATTGTTTATAATCAATAATCAGAAACTAATTTATACGTATATTTACAAAACTTAGTATCTATTAATTCTAACTGTTATTTATCGTTTTCGAAAGATATGTAATAATTCCAAATATTTATTTTTATTATCTATATACCGTCAGTGCATAAAAAAGTGACAACCTAAAAAATTACATTTTCAAGTTTATTGTAAAAATATATACCAAAAGCATATTTTTATATTCCAGAACGACATATTGCTAGAAAGCGGTTTTGTCATTCTTCCCTTACATCAAAGTACCGATTTTTTTTTATCAAAATCTTTAAATACAGCGTTCTCTTAAAATAAGCAAACCTAAAATAAGGAAATATTGTAAACAAACACACACACATTCAAACATGTTTATATTAAAAAGTAATAAAAATATTGTCAAAAAAATAAAAAATATTAGTATAAATGGTGTGACAAATAATAAAGTGTTCATGAACTTTTTAATCATTTATTCAGAAAAATTAAAAATTTTGCAATTTGTACATTTACTTATAAGTTTGAAATGAAATGTTTAAAACGTCGAAAACCCTACAATTGTCTATAATTCTAATATAATTATGCATATATAACATATCCAAGATTTGATTATTTAATAGTATCAGGTAGTAGGCATACATGCATATAATGCTTGTGAATGTGTTGTTGGGACCGTTGGGACATTATGAAGTGGTGATAAATTAAAATTTAATAGCTTACTTGACATTCACTCCACAATATGTATCTGTACGTACCTATTTGCTTTTTGTTCTGTACTTAAACATTAGCAAAGAATATTCTTAAAATGGCTCATTCGGAACATACAAACGTATTTTCTTATTAATAATAATAATAATTGTTATCGATTTATTATATGTATTTATTGTGTACAGTTGTTATTTTAAATAGAAAAAGTTAATTACTTAATGTATGTAGTTAAGTTATGTACTTATTTTATATAACTAAATAAACTGTATTTTTAATATGACAGGGGTTATTAAGGAAAGAAAACATTTAACGTGAGAAAATAAACTAGAAATATTTGGAGAACTGGGCATCGCAGCATATCTTAGCTTTTGGTTACGGTATATCAGTGACCTAGTAAATATATGTATATGCATGTACATAGATATTTAGTTCATCCTGTATGTTACGCTTAAAATAGGGAAAGTGACTTGTTTACTATTCCCTATTTTGAGCGGAATCTGTATTATCAACGTTGACTTGTTTTATTATTCGAATAAGAGGTGAATACTAGTGGTTTAAATGCCAAAAAAGTTTTGAAAATTTTAAAAATCCAAGATCATGATAATTTTTTGCAGGAAACAAGAAATTTTTAAATTGCTATTCTAAAAATCTATTTTTTTTATTGAGTTGTGTCACTTTTCTTGTGCACTGACGATATGCAAAATTAATAAACTAAAAAAAATATGGAACAATATTAAATTAAAAAAGTTTTATGTACAACAGAGGACCAGAATATAATATATTTTTTATACTCTAAAAAGCTGAAAACTAGTAACTATTGATTAGTGACACAACTTCATAGGATACAATGGTCAGATATAGAAGCTCTGAAGAATTAAAACTGGGAGTGCCAGCGGTGAAGCTAAATATACACCGTAAAACGGAATGTACAGGAAACGCAGGGTGAATCCGGAAAAATCGATAATTCCTTGTGATTATTGGGGTTAGGGGAAAATGGCATCAAAGCGACAAGTACTAAAAGGAACAACTCAAATTACAAGCTATATAAATATAAATCTTGCTAAAACAAAATTATTTTCGTTATGTGTTAGCACCAGTGAACAAACTTTATCACCGACTTCAAGATGCTATCATTTGAAAGGTGGCAACTTGGTCCTTTTGAATTTATTCGTGCATCAAAGTAATTTTTTGTAATTCTTTCTAAACTGTTTTTCATTGTGAACTGTTTGTACATTGTACATTATCACTCATTCATTCGATAATAATGTTAACGGAACTAGTTACGGCAAACTTCTCCTTAGAGCTATTAGAAATAAAATCACTGAACAATCTAATGCAGTGGTTCTCAACCTTTTTTTTGTTGCGGCACGTTTTTAACGATTTCGAAATTTGGCGGCACATAAAGAAAACGATTTCGAAATTTGGCGGCACATACTAGACATATTTCTATTGCTATGCACGCCACTTCATCACAATTCGACACTAAGAAAAAACGCCTTGCAAAGCAAATAATAAAATAATTTATTTTTTTATGGATTTAAATATATATTCATGTTAAATATATTTTTATTTTTAAATAAAAAAATTTTTTAATATTAACATTATTATATATTTGCAAAATTTGGCGGCACATTTTTGAAATTTGGCGGCACACAAAAGTGCCGCGGCACAGCGGTTGAGAATCACTGATCTAATGAAATACTTAATATGTATGGCACGCCTATCGATTGGGTCTAAATCAAAAATAAATAATAATCGGACAAGAGAAATGAAACCAGTTTAATTAAAGACTTACATAATCTTAGACAAGGTAATCAAACTTTTCAGACATTCTACAGTAGCATAATAGAAATTTTATCTACAATATCAAATCATGTTAAAATACATGAAAAAAATGGAGATGTTCGAGCCTCCAAATTAAGTTTATATAGTGAAATGTGTTTGAATGTCTTCCTATCGGGATTAAGGTAACTTCTAGAATCCACCATTCACGCATTGAAACCAAGCACACTATCAGAAGCCTTCAGCTTTTGTATAAAAGAACAAAATATTTACTATACTAAATCGCAAACCTCAAACATAGTTAATAAACCGAAACCAATAGTTCAACATAACAATTCTAGTAACAATCGTCTACTTCCAAATCAATCACAACATCGTACATTTATTCCACAACAAACGAACTATAGACCACAAACGGTACAAAGACAATTTATGTTTGAACCCACAACATATGCACCACAACAATCAACTTCAAGTTTCCCTCCGCAACAATTAACGCGATATAAACCTGAACCTATGGAGATAGGAAATAATAGATTAAGTATTAGGGTACAACCACAAACACAACAATCTAATTCTAATAGTAATCGTGTATTCGCCCCTATGTCTAAACCAAATTTTGTTATTGAAGAATTACATAATAACGAACAACAAAATTTCCAAAATTTAGACGACTGTGAAACTGCAAACACCGATACTATTAAAAATATCGACGTATATGACGAACAAGACAACGAAAACAATACGAATCCTATGTCCGTTGTCAGTTCCGAATACGAACTAGACGATTCAAATTTTCAGTCAACCTGGGACCACAATTTGGTTATCTAGACCTGAATACTCACGGCAACACACTCCCTTATATACATATTCAATCCCCATCCGGCAAGTACCTAAAATTTCTTATTGACACTGGCGCTTGAAATTCCTTTATAAACCCGGAACATGTAGATCCAAATTATTGCGAAGAAATTACACCAATAGAAATTAAAGCAGTATTGAACACTTATCACTTAAAGAAAAAAATAACTTTACCCATGTTTAAAGAATTTACACAACCAAACGATACGATTGGTTTCCTAATTTTTCAATTCCATCAATATTTTGCCGGTTTAATCGGCTTAGACATTTTGAAAAAGATTAACGCAAAGATTGATGTTGTTAATCAAATTTTAAAAACAAAAAACTACATTAAAATTATTATCAAAACCAAATTTTATGTCTGGAATATTTATATTACAACCTTTTTCAAAAATGATAGTTAAATTACCGGTCGATATCCAATCAGGACATTTTATTTTAAGAAATATTTTCATTGATAATATACTTCTAATACTCGAAGGTGTCTATAATGCAAACGATAAAAAAATTCTTTTTATAAAACAACCGATTAATGCAGAAATTCTAAATCATGAATTAATTCAATTTAAGGAAAACCAAATTATTTCACAAACAAGTAGCTTTTGTAATTGCATCGACAATTTAATTCGAGTCGATCATTTAAATAGGTCCAAAATTATTAACCTTTGTAAACAGTTTGACGATATTTTCTATCGCGAAGGACAAAACCTGACTTTCACGAATGAAATCAAACATCGTATCATTAATAAAGACGACATCCCTATACACATAAAATCGTATCGCTATCCACAAACTCATAAAGAAGAGGTTAGGAGACCAATTGGCCAATTATTAAAATAAGGTATAATTCGACCAAGCTATTCTCCTTGGTCATCCCCCGTTTGGATTGTCCCCAAAAAAGCCGACGTAAGTAGAAAGAAAAAATAGAGACTTGTAGTCAATTATAGACGCTTAAACGAAAAGACAGTCGACGACAAATACCCATTACCAAACATCACTGATATTCTGGACAAACTTGGCAAATGAATGTATTCTACTACCCTTGACTTGGCCAGCGGATTTCATCAAATTGAACTCCATCCTAGAGATATTCCCAAGACAGCTTTTAGCGTCGAGAAAAGCCACGACGAATATTTGCGAATGCCTTTTGGCCTAAAAAACGCCCCGTCCACCTTTCAAAAGGTTATGGACAACGTTTTACGAGAACTACAAGGCACTGTTTGTCTGGTATATATGGACGACATCATAGTTTTCTCCACATCATTAGACGAACACATTGTAAATTTACGTAGTCTTTGAGAAACTTAGAAAAGCAAACCTTAAACTACAACTTGATAAAAGGGAATTTTTACATAAAGAGGTAGCTCTCCTTGGACCCATTGTCTCTTCAGAAGGTACGAAACCAAATTCGGATAAGATCAAAGCCATTACAAATTTTCCGTTACCTAAAATACCAAATTAAATTAAAAGCTTTCTCGTTTTACTAGGGTACTATCGTAAATTCATTAAAGATTTCGCGAAAATGACTAAACCTTTAACCCAATGTTTAAGAAAAGGAGAGGAAATTAAAATAACCCCGGAATATATTATAACTTTCGAACTATACAAAAAATTACTCACTGATAAGCCAGTACTCGCATATCCTGATTTTAGTAAAGAATTTAACCTAACAACAGACGCTCGTAATTGTGCTATAGGTGCGATACTTTCGCAAGGACCTATCGGTAAGGATCGCCCAATCTGTTATGCCAGCTGTACACTCACTAAAAGTGAACAAAATTAAAGCAGAATAGAAAAAGAACTTCTGGCTATTGTGTGGACCACAAAATACTTCCGCCCGTACCAATTTGGCCGCAAATTTAAAATTATAACAGACCACAAGCCTGTTACGTGGCTTATGTCATTAATGGAATCGAATAGTAAGCTGGTTCAGTGGCGCCTCAAACTTGAGGAATTTGATTATATAATCATACATAATTCAGACAAGAGTAATACAAATGCTGATGCTCTTTCAAGCGTTATTATTCCAGAAATTAACTCACACGAAACTAGTACTAATACATCAAGCCAGAGAACAAAGAGAACGAACATTGCTATGTCTATACTAGGGAAACGAGCGTAACCACAAAGGATAGAAAATAACCCACCACTATGTTATATATGTGCACGCGGAGTTGTGTGTGTTAGTCCGTTGGATGATGTGTGTATTGGTGTCTTGCATACATACATATATAATATGTACGTGGTGGTGGAACGTATGATGTACGTATACCACGTACATATACCGTGTTAATACGAGAGGTAACAATATAACAACAATTGAAACATACCCATTGAGTGGTGGCGAATGAATGAGGACTAAGCAGCCTAAGATGCACATAAAAGCACATAAGTGATTGCAGAAAAGAGGTAGATGTATTCGTTCTATTTGTTCTGTGCATCAAGCCATGTAACACGACATACTTCTACTCGAACAAATAACAGCAATGACGAAAACAGTACTGTACATAGTGTTGACGATGACGATACATTATTTATTCCAATCTCTGAAAATCCTTTAAATGATTTCGCTCAGTCATTTTCCTTATTAACCCAGAACTAAAAACGACAAGCTGTAAATTAAAAAATCTGTTTAAAACGAAACGTAGACAAACTTTCCAAAGTCGGAATTATACTGATGAAATTTTAATTGAAATATTTAAATAGTTCTTACCACCGAAAAAACGTACAGCTATACACTGCCCCGATGACGATTTGTTTAATAAAGTACAAGAAATCTATCACCAATACTTTTCTCATGGCAGACAATTCAAAATTATAAGATGTACAAAATTATTGGAAGATATTGAAGACGACGGACAACAGGACCGCATAATTTCAAATTTTCACCAGACTAGTAACCATCGCGGAATTAATGAAACTTTCGCTCAGTTAAAACGAGATTACTATTTTCCAAATTTAGAAAGCAAAATAACTTATTACATTAATAATTGTAAAACATGTCAAAAAAATAAATATGATAGGGGACCTCAAAAACAAAAATTCCAATTAACTCCAACACCAGTCCGTATCGATAAACTGGTAATATTTACTATAATTGAAAAATTTTCTAAACTTGCCCAAGGATACATTCTTCTCAGTAGAAGTAGCATACACCTAATAGAAGCATTTTCAAAATTTATAGCCACATATGGGAAACCTACAACACTAGTCGTAGATTCTGAAAGGGGATTGGATTCTATTCTATTTTGTCAATTTTGTGATAACTATAATATAAATTTGCACACTACTTCGGTACGAAGTTTAAATTCAAATTCACCCATCGAGCGATTTCACTCGACACTGTTAGAAATTTACAGAATTATCCATAAAGATTCCAAAAATAGAGAAATGCAACCCGAACAAAAATTATTATCTGCAATTTTCACGTATAACAATTCCGTCCATTCAGCTACTAGGTACACTCCGTTTGAACTTTTCTTTGGCAGAACATATGACATGAGCTTAAATCCTGACTTAAACGACATAAACGAAAAACAGCAAAACTTGTACGACAAAGTTAATGACTACGTGTTGAAAGGAAACAAGAAAAAATTGTAAAACTAAATAGAGATAGACATGAACCCCTAAATTACGTACCCGGCACAAACGCGTATCTAACAGAAAACAAACATAATAACAAACTACATGCTAAATTCAAACAAACTGCTGTATCTAAAAATAATAAGATAACCATATTAGATAATAAGAATTGAAAGTTAAACAAATAAAATTTAAGACGTCCACTTAAATTGCAGGATAATGCTGTCGGTAACAGCACAGAAAATAGAAATAATAGACCAGACCAACAATCCAGGAATCCTAGTAATGAACCAGGGCCAAGCACGAGTCGTGAATAGTTAGGACCATTATATTCACATTATTGATCTTAATAATTACAAAGAAAATCTATTTAATATCGAAAATACCGCGAGGTAGAAAAGTAAATTATTTTGTTATTGTAAAACTTTTAAAATTTTTGTATTGTTGTAAAAATAATTTTTTTTATACGTAAACTTCTATCGAGTTTATTTTTGGCGTAACCGGTAGGATCAGTGCAGGAAAATTTCGTAATCCTCCACTATCTATGCGCTCATCATAAAGTTAACGCGACGGTTAAACTACGACTGTTTCAAGACTTTGGAGCCGAACCTACGAAACAAATAAATTAAATACAACTCGACTGGAACAGTAACAATGGTTTGGAGCAACATATCTCAGACAACGACATTCTCGACGGATTAGCGGGAACCAATAACGAACTATCCATTCACGGCGGCTTACTGTGGAGAAGATTGGCTTCGTTCTGTTAACGTCTGGGACTGCACGTACGCTGGTTCATTGAAATATGTGGAGATCATCGATTCTATTGTTGTAAGTCTTAACTTTCCTTTATTATCGTTTGATTTTCAATGCCCAAACCCTACCGTTCTGTCAAAAGTATTAAATACTTGAAGAGAGACGACGGTTTATCGCTCGATTCAGATTCATCAAGTAGTTATGACTTCGCAAATAATTTTGAAATTTTTAATAACAAAAATAATAATGGTAATAGTAATTTAGAAAATAATTTAAAAAAAAAAAAAAACAAATATGGCTCAACCAAGATTAGTATCTATTGATCAATCTGCAAACGCAGTTGAAACATTACTAAAAAAATTTTAAATACCAGACATTATTAAGACGATTGTACCATACGATGGTAATAGAAGTAATTTATTTAATTTTATAGACAGTGTAGATATAGTAGTCGATTTATTGTTTAGCTTAATAGATAACAATCTAAAAAACTTATATAGTAATGAAATTCGTAAAAAGATCATAGGTCTAGCAAACGACGTATTAAATTAATACGGTCGTGTTAGGAACTGGGATAATATTAAAGAAATACTTATAGGAAATTATGCAGCCAAAGGAGATGAGTACAGTCTGACACGGGACCTTTACTCATTAGCACAAGGCAGTCAGTCCGCTGAATTATCTTTCGGACGAGTAAATGAAGTACTCGTTCAATTAATAAACAATGTTTCACTAATGTATAATGACGAAAATATAAAACGATTGAAAATAGAACATTACAATCAAGCCGCATTAGATTACTTTTTAACCGGCTTGAATAGGAATATAGGTTATATAGTACGTGTCTTCCAACCCAAAACTCTGGGAGAGGCATGGCAATGTGTGCGACGTGAATTAAACGTTTACTATAAACCTGAAGAAACAGGTTTTGAAGGAATTGAAGAAACGTTATTGAAGAAACAAAGGAATTGAAGAAACGTTTAAACATTTAAAACGAAATTATTATTTTGATAATATGAAATCAAAAATAACTACCTACATAAATACATGCGACAGTTGCCTTAGATTTAAATACGAAAGACATCCATTACGACTGAAACAAGAACAAACCGAACAAGCGACTAGACCCTTCGAACTACTTCATATAGACATACTTCACATAAAGAAAAATAATATACTATTTTAGATAAATTTAGTAGATATGCGGAATGTACCATAGTACCCTTTAGAAATTCAACAGAAGTGCTGAAGGTAATCAAAAATTATATAGCTAGAACGGAATCCCCCAAAAAATAGTTCACGACTACGGCTTAGAATTTTCAAACGTAGATGTTAGGGAATTTCTTAAAATGTACGGTTTTGAATATCATATTACTTCTGCACGTAATTCAACTGGTAATTCTCCAGTAGAACGACTACATAATACTATATTAGAAATATTACGAATATTAAAGGAAAAGAAAAAACTAGTATTAGATGAGTTATTAGATTTAACCATGATTACTTTTAATAATTCAATTCATCCTAGTATAAAATTTACACCCTTTGAAGTTATTAGAGGAGTTCGCGACAATACAATCTTACAACTCAATAGAGACGCATTAACGGAATACACAAAAGCGCGACAAGACGAAATAAAATTATTTATGAAATAATACAAACGCGAAATGAAAAACAAAAACAAAAATTAAACGATAATAATGACCAAAGACAAGAACCACCCCAGTTAGAGATAGGAAACAAAGTATACGTTAAGAACAACCAACGAAATAACCCTAAACACGTAACTAAAGACAACAAACTAACCTTCCAGGCCAAGAAATACAGATACCACAAGGCAAAAATAAAACCTAAACGAAAATAATATCGTTACAGATTTTTAACGATGACGAACGCACAACGAATAGATTACCATGACATTTCACACACGAAAGGGCTAATTGCATTTAACTTAGGTAGTACTAGGATAGTTTCACATTACAATAATTTGATTCATATTGTCAATTTAACTAGTATTAGAGGCACATTAGAACATTTAAAGTATAATATTTACAATATTGAATTTAACAAAATATTATATTACAATAATAAGAATTTAAGGGATTTATACAATACGATTGAACAAAATTTAGATAACTTGGAACCTAAAGTAAAACGCAATAAAAGAGGTTTAATTAACGGGTTAGGTTCAATAATTAAAACAATATTGGGAAACAGGGATAACAGTGACGCAATCAGAATTAATAAACAAATAGAAACACTTAAAAATAATGAACTAGTAATAAAAGACAAAATAAATCGACAACATAAATTAAATACGCAAATGTTAGAACGTTTTAATAATGTCACGGAATTCATTAATGCAGAACAAACCAAATTAAAAATCCTTGCTAACGCAATGAAAACTTACCCACACATTGATCAACAACTATTTCAATCTCAATATTACTTCCCAGTTCAGTCATAATTGCAATATTTGAATCAACATATTAATGATATAGTATTATCAATAGAATTAGCTAAATTAAATATAATTTCCAAACACATTCTCACACGAAACGAACTAAAATTAATATATACCAATTTGAAAGAGAATATCAAAATTTTAAGAGATGAACACCTGTATGAATTATTAAAATTAAAAGCTTATTACAACGGAACTAACATCATATTTGCAGTCATGATCCCTCAACTTAAAACTGATACTTTTAACACTGTTAAAATACGTCCACTCCCAGAAAATCGTCAAGTAATCAAACCAAAACCAATCTGATAAAATAAAACCCACTTCCAGTTCCTCGAGAAGACTTGCGACAAAATAGAACAGGAATATATTTGCCCACCTGTGAAGTTAACACCAAAAGAAGCCAACACCTGCGAAATCAAAATATTGGAAAATATGCCAGCCCAGTGTACCTTACATCGTACCATGGAAGAAGAATTTATTGAAGAAATAGAAGAAAACCACATCATTGCAATAACCAACCACACAATCAACATCACAAATAATTGCGGAAAAAACATCACCAATTTTATTGGCAAGCTCCATATCCATAACAAATATGTGCTAGGTCAAAATCAATCAAGTAACATATGGGACGTTAAGCAGTTCAACCAACAACATAATCCTGGGACAAATCCTTTATAATACAATTAATATTACTGGCATTTCTAAAAACATTAATTTAGATTTGTTGCAGTTAAAACATTTGCAAACACTTTACAACTTATGAAAATACAACATTACACGCCCATCAGTATCACAGCTATCGCCATTGGAATTCTAATAGCAACATGCATAGGATGAACCACATATCGAAAATGTAAGAAACAAGAAGACATTCCAGAAATGTTCCAGTATATGATGGCGCCTACAGCACCACCAGTGGAAAATGCAGTCGTTCAATTCCCTTTCAAAATTGAACTCCCATCTTAAGGAGGGAGGAGTTATAAACTCTGGACTACCCACCTTAATCTTCAAACTAATCTTCAAACTACTTGATTAAAAATACCCATAGGATATGTAACCAATGTCACACAAATTTCAAGAGAAAGGTAGTCCAACGTATGAACTAATATTTAGAGCTCTCTCTCTCTCTCTCTCTCTCTATATATATATATATATATATATATATATATATATATATATATATATATATATATATATATATATATATATATATATATATATAATATATATATATAATATATATATATATATATATATATATATATATATATATATATATATATATATATATGTCAATTTCTTTATAAGTCCGCTTAGGGGCTTGTAGGAGAATATAATTCTAAGAATTTTTATACCCCCACTTGTGCTTAGTAGTCGACCGTCGTAATTCCCCCTACTTTTCCAACATGTGACAATGTACTTACTTATACATATATTTAAAGCGCTGACGTTTTGTGTATTATAAATCATCTTGTCAAAAAACTGAATATTCTTCAGGAGCGCAAAAACAAGTACGGAGGTTAAAAAGTGATAACAAACTGTATATTATGTACTATGCATTTCTTTACATTACACAGTACTATACTTGTGTGTGTATGTATATGTACTATGTATGTCTTTGGTTTAACTCATTAAAAAAAAACTGATTTTACCATTAGATTGGTGATCTAAAAAGAGGCTAAACGGTGGCAAAAGTTCTAGAATATTCTATTCAATAGCAAGCAAAAATATGGATAAATCGACTTCAACATGGAATTGATAATAAAATAAATATGCAAAACAACGATATTTAACAAAATTTCTCGAACATTCTACACCGGTCCCTCAATTTACGCGAATATCTGTTCCAAAAGGATTCTATTTCCGCGGATAAAAATCGGATAAATTTACAGAATTTTACAGAATTTTATAATAATTCGCAGTACCCACAACTCGCCTCGTTTAAGCCTTCAAAAATTTCGTTATTTTTGAGCAACGACGCACCGTTTAGGAGATATTTACGATTAAAGTTTTCTTTAGCGAAAGTTAACGAAAAGTAGTTTTTAAAAAAATTGTTCTGTTACTGACCAGATCAATGGGACTAACACAGCCCAAATTAACTAATTATAACCAATTTATGACAAGTTACGCGGTATCGATAATTTTTGATAACAAAAAGTAGGTTTTAACAGTCCCAATATGTTCGGTGTACCCACAACTTGCTTCGCTTAAGCCTTCAAAAATTTCGTTATTTTTTCGCTGCGATGCACCGTGTATGAGATATTTACGATTAAAAGTTAACGATTACGAAAACTAAGGAATTGCTATTTTTTTAAAAATATACTATAGTTAACCAAATCAATGGGATTAATGGAGCCTAAATTAATTAATTATAACCAGTTTATGATAAATAATTGGTTATCTTTGCTAGTTCTCGAACAGACATTCTAAAACTTTTGTTAAATATCTTTATTTAGCTTCTATTTCAATAATTCTTCTAATAGTGATACTGGTTTTTTGACATCTTTATTAAATTTCGAATAGAAATTTTTGTCAAATTTTTCCACCTGTATTCAAGTTGTTTTTCGATGATTAAACAAATGGTAAAGTAGATTTTTCGATGTCTTTGCTGATTTCGCGATAGAACATTCTCGAACTTTCGTTAAATTTCGCCACATGGATCCTTTTTCAGTAATTAATTCGATGGTGAAATCAAGTTTTGGGTATCTAATCTTATTTTTAGATAGAATATTCTAGAACTTTTACGGAATTTCATTTCTTTGTCACTTTTCTGATGAACAATTTGATGGTGATGCCAAATTTTCAATAATTTTCCTGATTTCCAAAAAGAATATTCTAGAACTTTTGACGAATTCTGCTATTTGGACGATTTTTTAATGTCCAATCCAATGTTGAAGTCGGTTTTTGGATATATTTTTTATTTTCCGAATAAAATTTTCTCGAACTTTTGCCGAATTCCATTAATTAATCGCTTTTCGATAAAAAATTTGGCGGTGAAATCAGATATTCGATATTGTTTCTAATTTTCGAAAAGAATTTTCTAGAAATTTTTCTAAATATCGGTACTTGGTTACTTTTTCGTTGGTCAATCAAATTATAAAGAATTTTTTATATCTTTTTTAATAAAATTATTGAAAGAATATTCTAGAACTTTTGCCAGATTTCACTATTTAAGCATCTTTTCGATGACCAGCCCAGTGGTGAAATCGAATTGTGTAACAGTTTTAATTTATCTGTATCTTTGTACAAGAAATGTCTCCTCATAAAAATTTACAAGACTACGTTCCTCTCAGATATGTTTTTTAAATTTTAGTGTATTCAAAAAAAAATTTTCTACAGGTAATTGTTTACGTGGACACATGCAGTTGATCAAATTAAACTGTGGTCGTCCGTCGCGCGAGCGATGTTACAAATTCTAATTTATTGAGCAACTGTGTTGTTTATATTAAATTTTATTGTTTTCACTTATTATTACACGAGAGGTTTGTATTTTTTCGGATAAATTTGGGTTTGTCTCACGAAAATTTATTGCCTAGCAATTTAACGAGAAGAACTGTCAACTAGCAAAAGCGCGACAGGGTAGCTGAAGCGTTTTTGGGTTGACAGTTCTTCGAGTTAAATTGCTTTTAGGCAAGAAATTTGAGTTGTAGAAAACACAAATTTATTCAGAAAAAATAAAAAACTCAAATGTAATACGGTAAGATAATTTAACGACTGATCGTATAGGAATGTATTTGTTCTACCTTTGTAATTGTTGCGATTAAGTCATCTCATATGATGATGTATCTACATAATTCTAATATTCGAAAATAATTTTGAGCATTTCAAATTGCCACAAAATTTTTTGTATTAATTCGCCACTGTACTAGACAAAGAGTACTACATTTTTTTTATTGTTTCTTTTGCTCACTATTTTTAATTAAAGCGTAGTGAATTCATAGTAAACCACATTAATTAGAACAACTGACACGACTGAACTAAAACATCACAAAGCAATTGAAACCATTCATATTTCTAAAAGTATTTCTTAGAATCATATTATGTAGGAGAATTCAATAAAATGAAAACCCTAAATTATTTAGTTATATATCTACGTGGGTTTTAGTCGGATGTTTTGTCCGTATAGGAATAACACACACATGCATTTTCTTCTAAGCAAATAAATATATGTACCTATAAGTTATAAATAATATGTATGTTATGTAATACCTTTTTCATGTAGGTTTATTTATGACATATGCCATATTATGCGTAACCAGAAATTACGAGTCCATCAAGTTAATTTTACACAGGACTGGCTTTAGAATTAATATAAATATTTTTTCACCTTAATACTAATAGTAGGTACGGGTTTCACACAATTAGTCGAGTGCAATTAGTCATTATTAAGAGAAAATGACGGAATCCATTTTAGTCCAAGCAAATTAAATTTTTACGTGACAAAATTAGTACCTGAAAGGGAAGATATGGAAAAGATAGGAAAAATTCCGTAGAATTCGATGAACTATTTTTAAACAGCTGAATCATTTGGGAAATTCCTCAAAATGGCGGCCAAAGATGGCCAAAAACAGTTTTTTTGGTTTTAAAAAAAAACCAGACTTTCCACAAAAAAAAGTTTCATACAGAAGTTGTAGAACAATTAAATGCCAGTAGAATAAGACCAATTTAATGCAAATTGGTGTATAAATAAATTAGTTATCCCAAGAAAACTGCCAAAAATCTAGATTTTTTCAATTGCTGATATCTTAAAGGAAAAAAATATCTTTTCTATAAAACTTGGTGAAAGTGTAGTTCTTTGCAAGTGGAATAGGCACGTCTTTAAAAAATCGTAAAATATTGGGTAACTTCTCCAAAATTTAATTTTTTCGAAAAAAATACGTTTCCGTAAAATTCGATTTAACCAGGTTCTCGGTCACCTACAGGCACGTTTATGGGCTTAAAATGTTCCTAAAAGGTTATACTAACGTATGCAATATGTGCGCTTATCGTTAAATAATTAGAAATACATAAAAAACAAGCGAAAGATTAATAAATTTTTTGGAATCCAGAAAACTTTGATTTTTTTTTTATAATTTATCTTTTATAACTTTTAGGTATATATCTCATCGTTTACTTTTTTTATATTACGGGTTAAATTTGTATCATTCTAATTAACGACTTACAGTTCAATATAAAAATTTATTGTTTACAATCATTGACCACGTATTTTTTTCTGTAAACTAAATCTTAGTGGGCGCTATAAAAAGAAACTTATATTAACGCTATT
Organism: Brachynemurus nebulosus; assembly: GCA_035578155.1. Lineage (NCBI taxonomy): Eukaryota > Metazoa > Arthropoda > Insecta > Neuroptera > Myrmeleontidae > Brachynemurus > Brachynemurus nebulosus. The sequence goes on along the minus strand of JAPWDM010000006.1, from coordinate 5,497,568 downwards.
TTAAGTGCTATTATCAATACATATATTAGCTTCGTAGAACATCTAATTGTGAAAGTAATTGGTGAAAACACAGATCTTCTAGTATTATTGACGTAATTAGCACCATCAAATGAAAGTATATACTTCTGTAAACCTGGAAAGGGACAAGAAAGCGAGAAAGTGTACAACTGTAACAGTTTTAAGTATCCCGATTTAAAGAAATACGTTGGCTTATTTTACATAATAACAGGATGTGACACATCATGCTTTTTCAAAAAAGGCAAAAATAAAATATTAAAAATTTTTAACGAACAAAAAGGTACTCTACAGAAGTTGGATATTTTTTACGAAACGAAAGTACAACACAAACATATTGAAAAAATTGGTTGAGACATAATTGCAACTTTGTATTCGCCTAAAAAGGTAACTGGTCGTCTGAATGAACTGAGATTCAAACAATTTCAAAGATTAACATTGAAGTCATCTTTTCATTTAGGAAGCCTCCCCCCAACGGAAAGTGCTGCAGCTCAACATTGTTATCGAACTTAAAGCAATTGCAAACCTGGCTTGAAAATGCGCTTGATCCCGAAAAAAGGGGGTGAAAAATCATTAACAATACTTTATAACCTATTTATAGCTCTGAAGTACTGATTCCTGAAAATACCATCAAAAAAATAGCGTGTAGATGCGAAAGTGGTTGCAAAACTATCAATTGTGGGTGTAAAAAGCATGGATTGAAATGTTCTAATATGTGTTTACATTGTAATAATAATAGTTGTTCAAATATTGAAGAAAATAAGAGTGTGATTCCGGAAATCAACGATGATATGGATGGCCTAAATACTGCAGAATATGAGACAGAAGACCATGATGAACTATCGGTGATGATGGTGATGATAGTGATGACACTGTAGAAAGAGTATTAAATGACAATAATGAAGAGGAGCAACCGTTTATAAAAAGGCGAAAAATATATTAACTATTTTTAGGTGATACTGTATCTTCTTAAACGTTTATGGCGTTCATTACTGTGGTGCGTCAAGTGTAACTGTCGAGTTGCAGTCTTCTTTTCCCCTATAACCGGTTCCAACACACTAAAGTGTTCTTTTTACGACGCTTAGCAATGCAATTTTGATAAAATGTTCAATTATAAAAAAAAAATCAAAGTTTTCTGGATTCCAAAAAATTTATTAATCTTTCGCTTGTTTTTTTATGTATTTCTAATTATTTAACGATAAGCGCACATATTGCATACGTTAGTATAACCTCTTAGGAACATTTTAAGCCCATAAACATGCTTGTAGGTAACCGAGAACCTGGTTAAATCGAATTTTACAGAAACGAATTTTTTTCGAAAAAATTGAATTTTGGAGAAGCTACCCAATATTTTACGATTTTTTAAAAACGCTCCTATTCCACTTGCAAAGAACTACACTTTCACCAAGTTTTATAAAAAAGATATTTTTTTCCTTTAAGATATCAGCAATTGAAAAAATCTCGATTTTTGGCAGTTTTCTTGCGATAACTAATTTATTTATACACCAATTTGCATTAAATTGGTCTCATTCTATTGGTATTTAATTGTTCTATAACTTCTGTATGAAACTTTTTTTTGTGCAAAGTCTGGTTTTTCTTTAAAACCGAAAAAACTGTTTTTGGCTACCTTTGGCCGCCATTTTGAGGAATTTCCCAAATGACTCAGCTGTTTAAAAATAGTTCATCGAATTCTACGGAATTTTTCCTATCTTTTCCATATCTTCCCTTTCAGGTACTAATTTTGTCAAAAAACAAGTTTTTAATCAGTAATTTGCTTGGACTATTTATAATGAATGGATTTCAATGATTTTTTTGGAGGGTTTTCTAATGGCATAAAGTAAAAAGTTTACCCATTTAAAATTACCGCATTTTTGGAAATTCGTAAATTTTCGGAAATAATAAAAAAAATTATAAATATCAATAAAAAATGCAATTATCGAAATCTTTAGAATTTTTTTTTACGAAAATAATGATTGTTATATTTCGTTAAAAGAGCAATTATCTATACATACTCGTATAATAAAAGTGCAACGAGACCGTTTCTGTATATGGAATATTTTTTTGAAAATTGTACTGGTACTGTAAATAGTTATCGATGTAGGTAGGTATCAAGACATCGATTTTTAAAATTTTTATCTCTCTTTCTGTCTGTCTGTCTGTCTGCCTGTCTGTCTGTCTGTCAGTCTGTCTGTTCACGTCATAGAGATACATAGAGAGGCAACTTAAAAAATCGTTTAAAAATTTAAATAGTGAGTAAAAAAAAAGATGACAGCATTCATTTGTATTTCTAAACTATATTTTGTCTTTATCTAATGAATGACAAAATACATTTGTTAAAGAAATGCTAATTTTGAGTCAGCAGTAAAAAAAGATAGCATCACCTTAAATGTGTTGTTGTCACATTTGTTTATATTGGGGTTTCTGTTGTTTATATTGGGGTTTCTGTTGTCATAGATCACAGTTGTCTACAACATACTTGCTTCAAAAATAGGTACATAGTTGGCCATCCATGTGTATCACTGGTTCACGTATCATGCACAAACTACTGAACAGATTTTGATGAAATTAGGTATGATCATAATTTATTGCCTGGGTCAACATCTAAGATACTTTTTACTCCGGGAAAATATCTTATTCACATGGGAAAATGGAAAAACCATTTTTAACATGTGCACACATTACGGAAAATTATTGAACGGATTTTGATGAAATTTGGTTTGCTGATAACTTATTACTTGAGTCAACATTTAAGATACTTTTTATTCCAGAAAAATATTTTATTCCCACGGGAAAATAGAAAAACCATTTTTAACATGTGCACACATTACAGAAAATTATTGAACGGATTTTGATTAAATTTGGTTTGGTGATAACTTATTACTTGAGTCAACATTTAAGATACTTTTTATTCCGTGAAAATATTTTATTCCTACAGGAAAATAGAAAAACCATTTTTAACATGTACACACTAGTGGTGAAGAACTATCGATAGCACTATCGATAACTATCGATAGTTTTGACTATCGAAAACTATCGATCTTTTTTTTTACTATCGATAGTTTTCGATACATTTTTTCAGTTATTTCGTTTACTTATAAATACTAAAGATAATAAAAATTTCGTAGAAATTATAGCCAGAGATATAAAAACAACCATTTTAAGGGAATTTCCGGGCAAAAAGGAATAATTCCGCCCCAGCGTAAAACCAGCGACCTTTTTTGTTTTTTTTTTTTTTTTACTCGCCGGCTATCTAAATGCCGCCCAACTTGGGTATCAAAAACTATCGATAAACTATCGATAACTATCGATAGTTTCACGACTATCGTAACTATCGATAGTCGGGACTATCGATAGTCAGAACTATCGATAGTCGGGACTATCGATAGTTCTCCATCACTAGTGCACACATTACGGAAAATTATTGAACGGATTTTGATGGAATTTGGTTTTGTGATAACTTATTACTTGGGTCAACATTTCAGATAGTTCTTACTCCGGGAAAATATCTTATTCCCACGGGAAAATAAAAAAACCATTTTGGGCATGTGCATGCATTACGCAAAAATTATTGTCCTATGCAAGTTCTATATAATTATTACATTTATATAGTTCTCATTGAGTTGATAACAATGCGTCGTGCGAACGAATTCGTGGATACAGCTAGTTTAAACTAATTTTCTTCTAATGATAATTACATTTCTAATAAGGATAATACCGTACAGTAAAAAACTTAAAATACGAGTATTTGAAAATCTGGCTATTGATTGATAATGGATAGCTGGATCGAGAATGGATAGATGTTATATGCATACATATTTATATATTATGTGGTTATATATTTCTCGAATTTCTGCAAACAATACAGCCATTTCCATATATAAAATAGAAACGGCACAACAGGTATATATGTAGTAAAAGTTAAAAGAACTGGAATGAACCAAGAACAAAATAAGAAGTTGTTTTCGCCAACTGGGTGTGCCTTGTTTTTGACACGCTTTTTACAAAAATTTTTTCTCGACTTCGAATTCTTTTGAATTTGTTTGATTTTTCTATGCTTTTCGACATGATTTTTTGTTCTTTTGATTTTCTTTTCTTTTTCGCTATGATCTTTGATAATGGTTATTTTGACCGAAACATGTAAGATGATTCTTTAAAATTATATTTTCGATTTTATTTTCATTTTTATTTTATTTTATTTTATTTTTGCTATGAACACTTGATTTTTTACCATACGTATATGTAGCTCATATTTTGTGATTTACGACGTTGGTTATTTCATTTTACAATTTTTGCTGGAAGTCGTTCAATTTATCATAGTAAAAAGTTTACTTCTTGAAATCTTCCGCTTTTTTGTTTTCTTTTTTTTAAGGGTAGTTTAATGAAGATAACCTTACTTTTAGTACAATATATTCTTTTTGCAGCTATATTTTTCTTTTCTTTTGAGAATTATTTAAATTTTATATAAAGTATACAAAGGGATACCAAACGTCCTTGAAAGGTAGGTATTGCATGTACAGTAAGACCTCGATAATCCGGCGTAAATCGGCGGCCGGTAGGCCGGATTTACGAAAAAGCCGGACCATCGAGAGACCATTTAAACGACTTTTATAGCTTCTCTAAGAAGTTAACAGCAAGCACTGCTGTTCTATGTACTGGGTTTGTAGGCAGTTCTGCGTTTCGCGCGATTAGTAACTGTACAACACAATTCTATTTTGTACTGTACTAATTGACTGTAAATATAGAATATAAATGTGTGTAAAATTGTATCTACTAATTGTTAAATCGGGCTCGATTACTGAAGGATCTGGATTTTCGAGGGCCGAATTATCGAGGTAGTACTGTATAAAAAAAATGGGAATAGAGTGAGAAACTAGTGATAGCGAAGAGTTCGAGGGACAGATGACTCTCTACTAGGAATACAGTCATGGTTGCCAGATTGGGAGTATTTCAGCAATTTGGGCGGATTTCAAATATGTCTCGCGCTCATAATTTGTATTGGGCGATTTTCCACAATTTTGGCTACTTTGAAAGTAGTCCATATGACAATTAAACATGTTTAAATTTTTAATATTTTTCTTTATTTTTGAAAATTTCTTATTTTGTAAGGAATAAAATTAGATGACTAATAATTTAATGAAGGAATAGGATATTAGGAGTTTAAGTCATCAAAATGAAAAACAAATATTTGTTTTAATTTTCTGCTACCGGTTTCGGGGAAATTAACCCCATCTTCATGGCAGTTGGTTTATTATAGAAGTAAACAAAAACAAAAACATTAGAAATGTCAAAAATTTTTTTACAAAAATGTCAAAAATTTTAAAATATAAAAAATATATTGAAAAAACATGCACTACTTACATAAAAAATTTTTTTTGTTGTGTTAAGTTGTTAGTATTTACATTATTAAAAATAATAACTGTGTCAAAATATAAAAATTGAAAAATTTGGTTATTTAAAAAGTTTTATCAAAAAGAAAACAATAAAATTTTTTTAAAAATAATAGTAATAATAGATGTAGTGTCCATGGTAAGAAACTGAACATGCGATTTTAAAATGACCCTTTTTATATGTTATTGAAGTTGTTGAGGGGAAAATTTCTGGAAAACATTGACGTAAGTGTTGTCCAATTTCGACAAATCAGCAGCAAGATTAGCATTTGGATGAATAGAGGAGATCCAAGAAGATTCTAGAAAGTATCTTTTCCTCCAATGAGCCTCTGTTTGTAAGATGGTGGGGTTGTCAAAATCAAAACGGTGGTCATTGTTCCATGCGTGTTGTACCAAGCCAGATGCAAGATCGCCACGTTTGACATTTCTTCGATGTTGTTCAATTCTTTGCGATAGACGCTGTTTTGTGTTGCCAATATAGGCCGACGGACATTCGGAGCATCGAAGCATGTATACAACATTTTGACAACTAGATACAGGATCAAGTGGTTTCAGATTGGAATAGAATTTATTAAGATTATTTGGATATTTGAAAGCTGGTATCAAGTTAAAAGGTTTTAAAATGTTTTTTATGTTTTTAGATGTCTGTCCAAGATACGGAAGGGAGAAAAATTGCTGATTTTTATCGGTTTTTTTGTTGATGTAAGAGCGATTATTGAAAAGATTGAACACAAGTTTTTTAGTGATGTTACGTATTAAAGTCCACGGATAATTGTTTAGTTTCAAAATATGTTGTGCATTTTTTAGTGCGATTGGACGGTGTAAATGATGGCTAAGTTTAAGAGCTCTACTAATGAGGTTAGAGGCAACATTGTATTTCTGTTGGAAAATGAAAGTGACGGAACAGTTATCCAAAGTATACAATAAAAAATTCTCTAACCGAATTATTGATTCTTTCCTTAAGGATCTAATAAAAAACACAAACTCTTAATTTGCAAATGAATTTACAAAATTCATGTGTATTCAGGAGCAGGAAACGTTGGCAAAATTACAAATATATATAAATATATATATATATATATATATATATATATATATATATATATATATATATATATATATATATATATATATATATATATATTTAATTATGTATTTTAAAACCAATAACATTGCACTGATTTTCGTAATTTTGCCAACGTTTCCTGCTCCTGAATACACATGAATTTTGTAAATTCATTTGCAAATTAAACTAAAAAATTTTGGAACTATTCATTTAAAATCATAGGTGAAATGAAAGCTTTCAATTACTGATAGACACTGAATATTCTTTTTTAAGGCGACTCTTGAGGGAAGGTGTCAATTCATCTCTGTAGAAATATCGTTTATGTATTATATGTATTGTATTTAACAATTCCCCAGAAATATAAATTCAAATAGAATTATAAATTATTCCTACCACAACTTTCTTTTAAGTACAGTAGATCCATTTATGATGGTCACTGTATGGAACTTCTTACTTTTGATAACAATAACCGGCTGATAACATTATTCGTTATCACAAACACCTACTAATGTATATGTATATTATGAATATTCTTACACTTTGTATCGTACCCAAAAATGAAAGGGTAATTTTTTTTTATTGTTTTATTAAAAAAGAAAAGTATCTAATTAAATGATCGCAAAACAATTTTTTGCATCTGAACTTCTTGAGCAATATTTTTTGCTTACGTTAGTAAAGTTTTACATTAAATTCTGGACGACAAAGAGAAAAGAAACACTTATAACTAACCATAAGTTTCATATTTGTGTTACGGATTTCCAACACTGTATTTAACCTTTGAGAGGCCCCTGGCCAGTTTTCATGTGAAGACCCCTGTAAGGCGATCTAGCAATTTTTAACTCAAGGAACTGTAGAAACGAAAACTTCTTGCAAATGGAAAGTTTTCAAGTGCTACCTCTTAATGTGTTTTTTTTTTTGACGAAATTGCTCAGTCGATATTTGAGTTTAATATATATATATATATATATATATATATATATATATATATATATATATATATATATATATATATATATATATATATATATTGGTTTACCCCGCCTTAGGCAAAGTAACAAAAAAGAAATTAACGTTATATCCCTTTATTGTAATATTTTTTGAAAATTTTCTAATTTAAGTAAATTTTTTTGGCACTTGCGCGTTATATATCTCTTAGTACTCTATAACATATATTTTTATGGAAAAACGTAATAATATTTACATACAAATGCATATCATGTTCGGTACTACATATATTACTTATATATAAAAAGGACCATAAAGTAAAATATCTGCCCTATTTCTAAAATAATATAATTACATACGTTCATAACTACGATAATGTAGTCTAAATTTACAAAAGTCCAACATTACCTGCCGTTTGTCTTTTTTTATTAATAAAACAAAATAGACATTGATTTTTCTTTTATTAGAGTTTTTTCTTTGTAAGACGTCAAGTGAAACTTTACTAGCTCATACACCACGTCTTACAACGTTAACAATTTCATACAAAGTATATTAGTTGCAGGGCCGTGGAGAAAAATCGCGGGCCCCAAGAATAAACCGCATTTTTAAAAAATTTCTTTCCAAAAAAATAAGTGATGAGCAAAAAAACTTTTTCCAGGCCCTCTACTAGCAGCTACGGGCCCCCTCCTCAAGTCCGGGCCCCGGGGCTGCAACCCCAGCTACCCCACCCTCTCGTCGGGCCTGATTAGCTATCAAAATAGTATACCAGTTAGTAATTTTGTCATAATTCGTCATGACCCGTTATCGTGTTAACAAATGAAGACAAACGGCAGATAAAGCTACACGTTTATCTAAAATTGTTTATCGTAATTATGAACGTATGTTATTATGTTACAGAAAAAATTCACTTTCTGCACACTCCAAGAAGTGCAACAGAAACATCAAGTAAGAGGGGCGAGCTACATATTGCGTACACACGTACACTACTTTCTTAAGTATGAGCGTAGGTTCAGATCCTTTACACGCCAAAAATGGTTCATGTATCTTCAAGTTAGTTATATTTACATGTAATTTACCTACCTATTTTTATAACTACAAGAGGTTTTAGCCGGACTGTTATTATTACACATTGTTGAAGTATTTTGTTGCAATTTATTAAGTTAATGTTTATTATTATTAAAAAAATATAACATTTAAGACGTATTATTGTTATTTATTTATTTATTTTTTTTATTAAAATTGGGGTACTGCTGCCGGTGGATGTAAAAACTCAGTAAAGATAAAAATAACACATAAAGACAGGAACACATAAATGCAATAGACAATGGACAAACAACATACACATATTAAAATTCAACGATGAGCCCTGCCATCTCAAGGCCTAAAAAGTACGAACAGTCCTTGGCGGCGGTACGGTAAGTGCTAGCTAGAGCGTCCGGTCACCCAGGTCTGAAAACCAACGATGAAACTCCGAGGTGTAAAGGGCCTCGGAGTGGAGAATACTGTCTAGATGTGTTGCCCAGGAATATATCACAAAAAAAGGAAAATCTTATTACGTCACTGGGGAGCCACAGGCTAACCAGTGCTGCAATAAGTAGTTAAAACAATACCGCTGAAGGGCCGCAACAGCAAGCTCACAGCGGCATAACAAAATATCACAAATAAGAATAAAAAGTGATGTACCACCTCGGGTGGAAAAGGTCCTCAGTGGTATATCGTTAAAACAAAACATATCAAAAACAATCTTATTTAAAAAAGAAAACGACAATATCACAGATTTTAAAGAATTTCCTGCTCTGTGACACGATTCCGCTTCGTCAACACCTAGGAACTCACACGTGTAGGGACAGTGACATCTGATTACTGAGCAACATGTACTGTTCTGTCAGATAACTGATTGCTGGGTACATGTGCCGTTCTGTCAGATGTCGGGGTAAACCTACACGAAAGACCAGTACGGTGACAAGGCCACGTTCGTCCGGGTCGAGCTTATAGAGAGCGGGACAGTGCCACAGAGTATCACACAATCAACATCTAACCTATGTTCATATTACTTCGACGGTCCATGAACGCATCCGTACGAGGGACGATGACGTCTCCTTACTAAGCGAGCTCGCTCAAGCCATTCGGGCAGACGTCGACTCGTACGAGTGGCTGATAAGAACAAGTGGGACGAAAACCATCACAGAACAAGCAACAATAAAAAAGTACCACCTCAGGCATGAGAACCCAAGGTGACATAACAACGATCTCAATTTTTACACAAACCACAGACGCAATATCACCTTTCCGACACATTCGAACGGTATCGTCCGACTCCGAAGATCACGCCCATTGGAGTATGCAGCACTGGCGACGCGTTGAATTCCGATAAAGGTACTATTAACCAAACTCAGACTGACGCAGGCATAATACTCACTCGGGGGATACGACATCGTTCCCTCCACACGATCATCCTTGTCGAAACACGGTACCAAAGCCTCGTTGGCCTGCTCGCCGAAGCTGAGAGTTGCCCGCCGAGCACGTAGTTTAAGACTGGACGTGAGGTTCAATTTATGCCCGGCATTATTGTTATTATTATTTATTTAAATAAAGTTTCCAAAACTTAAATTTTTGTTGAGTTAGATGTAATTTTATTTAGTAAGTATGCTGGGATAATTTTATTGATTTCATTCAAATATTCAGATTCATAGTAAAATTAACCTTGAAAATTATTTTTTTTTATAACAAGTTAAAACAACTGCAACTCAGGGGAGAAAGGAACATTTTGTTGCACTTCTTGGAGTTTTATTGTGTTTTAGAAATAAAGCAGATACTTTATGGCCCTTTTTACACATAACTAATATATGTAGTACCGACAAAAATATATGTTATAGAGTACTAAGAGACGTATTATTGAACAAAAAGTGGTGGGTGTCGCTAACGCGTAAGTGCCAAAAAAAATTTTACTTAAATTAAAATACTTAAATAAAATAGTATAATAAAGAGATATAACGTTAATTTTTTTTTATTACTTTGGCTAAGTTGGGTACACAATATATATTAAACTCAAATAAATCGGCTCAGTAATTTCGTCAAAAAAATTTTTTTTCGAAAATTTTTGTCTTTTTGTGTATTCATAAACTATTAGCCTTGAATGGTTGAAATTTGGCAGGAATGTATCTGGCGCTAAGAAGTATTATTTCCTATAAAAACAATCAATTTTACGTCACGTGCCGTTTTCCCTATCTTACCCGGCTATGCCTTTTATTTACTTGTTTAAAGAAAGATATTCTTTTATTTTGAGTATTTTTTTGTTTAATGGAATTTTTACATTTATATACGGCACACTTCTATTTAAATTTCAAAAGTTAAATAGAAAAACAATGGCACAACTGCGATATGACTTTTAATACAACTTGTAAGCGACTGAATCATATAAGCTATAACAAGCCAACAAACGGCTCCAGACGAATCACACAATTTTGAATTTACAGTGATTCTTGTATTCTGTGGTTGTGGAGGTTCCTTTTGTGTGAGACCATGGTGCCTATGTCCCAAGTCTTATATAAATCTGGCTCTGCGGATTTTTCTTACTGGTGATCACCGATAATTGAAGTAAATGTGATAATAATAACAACTGCAAAATATTTTACACAATTAATATGTTCCGAATCTTCTATCTTAATTTTGTCGGTCTACGATGATCCTCACGAGGTTAATATAAACACTTGCAAAGGGTTAATATAAATACTTGCAAAACTTGTAGTAATAATTTCAATAAAATTCTATTTAATTAATTTTAAACTACCAAATACTTTTTTTTTCTAAAACTGGAAATTGAAATAAAATACAATTAAACCTATAAATTTCACAGCGCTGGTTGAATAGCGTTAATTTGAAAACAAAAAGCAATGTGGTAAATAAATAGATTGGTCTGGTGCCATTGATAAAATAATAATTTACATTTGATACAACAAAACGTCAATTAATATAAATTCAGGGTAGGCAATTCAGTTCACAGAAATAAATAAGCATCAATTACAGTCCCAGCATGTGAACAGCCGACAATACAAAAGGAATGACAGAGGACGCGGGTCCAACGCTAACTTAACGGGGTCGTCAATTGTTACGGTTGCTCTTTCATCATTATTAAGTAAAATGAAGAAATAAAATTAATGGGATACCGTATAAATGTCAATGATGAAAATAATGATGTACAATTGTTATTATTGTCGTCGAATTGGAACTCTAGGAGATGACTGACTGGGCTAATCAATTTCTGGAAGTGGAGGCGCCACTTGCCGCGCATTATTCATCATTCAATGTTTTCTAATCAAACCATATAGACGCACGCAGCCTGACGCTGCCTGATCACAACCGACGCAGTCGAAATAAATTTACGCATCCATTGAAACACACACACACACACTAGTACATATGTAAGTATATTAAGAGAAATTGATAAGGATCACCCGCTGTGTGCAGATTGTTGAATGGATGAAGAAAAAATAATTTATGTATAGAAAAAACAACAAATTAAAAAGATAGAGAAATCCCTATTTCTGTTAACTGTGAAGCCTTAAAAAGCTATCCGTAGTTGTTTATGTTTTTGCATACAATATACCTAACTGCTATACCTAATTAATTAACTTTTGAGTTTACAACCATTTTTATTTATTCTCATTTTAAAACTACTACTGTTTGTAAAATTTTCAGGAAATAAACTTGAAATACAGTAAGGTATCGCGAATCTACAGCACCCTTTCAGCAATGATATAAAAATTTCAGCAATGATATACAAATTTGTCATTTTTTTTTTCATGCCAATGAAAAAAACGCTGTGAGCAGCGAGGCCCCATCACAGAAGTCGAATTTTTCGCTGCATCTTCGGTATTTTCTAAATCTGATTGAAAGGCTACAGGCGAATTGCCATTTTGGTGGTTTTAAAACTGATGATGAACGTTCGACTGATCGGTGCCTTAAAAAAAGGGTTTCTAAGGGCTAAATCTCAGTAAATTTAAACTTTATGTGGATAGTAGTTACAAGGAAAAAAAAAACCGACACAATTCGTTTGGGGGGGATTCCTACCCATGCTTATCCGCCAATAGCCTCTCTGTTTTATTGTAGAAAACGTTCAAATTCATGTAGAGCATGAAAAAATTTTTTTCGAAAAAAGAATGGCTAATCCTTGCAGAGAATTTAATCGAGTTTTTAAAACCCACCTCCAATTTTCTGTGCGATCATTGGTTGCTGAAATATCGATGGTCAACGACGAAATTATCCTTTTCCATTCAAAGACCTATATCTCAGCGAGCAATGGTCATATTAAGGCCTTAAAAAAGCAAATTAAAGCTAAAATAACAATTTATCCGGCCTATGTGGTAGTTAAGTCGGGAAAGTTCGTGGAACAAAAAAACAAAAAAAAAATTCGAAATATTTCTTTTTCAATGTATTTATTAGGATTGAGCGATACACGTAGATTTGAAAATTTTTTAGTTGGAAGATTTCAAAGCTAAAGACTTCAAGCTTTAAATTGCTGTGCTTACGACTCCCATACGATCATTTTTAACAAATATACAGCCATTCGAAAAATCGCTAAAAATTTGATCCTTTGTTTCCGCTAGTATATATATATATATATATATATATATATATATATATATATATATATATATCATATATAATCATATTCCATGCTCTACATGAATTTGAAAAATCAAGAAAAAATTGGCTTTTGGTAGCTTTCTGTAAAATCGATCGCTGAATAAAAAAACGCCGTGAGCAGCGGAGCCCCATCACGGAAGTCGAATTTTTCCTTTCATCTTTGGTATTGAGTGTCTACAAGCGAAATATAATTGAAAGTCCACAAGCGATTTGTAATTTTGGTGGTTTCAAAACTGATGATGAGTGTCCGGTTGATCGGGGCTTTAAAAAAAGGTTTTAAGTTTTTAAGGGCTGAATCTCAGTAAATTTTAATTTTGTGCCGATAGCAGTTAACAGGGAAAAAGCCAAAACAATTCGTACGAGCGCATTTCTATCGATGCTTTTCCGCCAATTGCCTTTGTGTTTTATTTTAGCGAATTTCCAAAACTGGAAATTCAGCTTTTACAGTAGGTGTGATGACACAACCTACGTCCGGGATCATAACAGAAATATGTTTTGAGGTCCCCAGAATACGAAAATGATATTCACTAAAATTTATATATATATATATATATATATATATATATATATATATATATATATATATATATATATATATATATATATATATATATATGTGTCGCCACGATAACTTTCGAACGAAACGTTTAATGCTTATGAAATTTCGTATGGAGACTCAATTTTGATCTGGCTCGGCTAAGTTCTTTAGCCAGACACATCGGATGCCCAGAAGTAGGTTTTTCGGGCGTTTTTTGTCAAAAAACTAAGTCTTCTGTCAGAATTAAACAACTTTTTAAATTTTTTTTTATAAAATCGGAAAGATGAGCAAAATCTAGATATGATAAGTGTTTAAATTATTATTTTACGTAAACTAATTCCAGAGAAAAATTAAGAAATTTGTTAGAAATGGATTAAAAAATTTCCAAAAGGATATTTGTTGTCTTTTTTTATTATATGGACAAACTATTTCCATTTCAATTTTTAAAATGGTACATTTTCAAAAAGGAAACTTTTTCAGTGATATGTAATGAAAAAATTTTTTTAAGCAAGGCAATCGACCATATACATTTGCTCCACTCCCTCACCCAGGGTCCATACGTGTTTCTATCTCATGTTATTTTTTTAAAAAAGCTCCCGGATTTGTGTTTTTATGTGATGACAATTTGAAATTTATTATGTGGCCTTTTCCACAATACAATATATTGTTAGACGTAAAACGTAAAGCGTAAGAAATATTCTAATCTAATCTAAATAAAAATAACATAAACTTTGGTTCGTTTTTTTTTAAATTTAATTCATTTTATGTAGAAATTGTTAAATATCACGAAAATTTGCTGAAAATATCTCATTCGTTTAAATTTCTTTATTATTATTATGTTCGGATTTCTAATTAATATTTTTATACTTACCAAATCAAACCAACTGCGGGAAAAAATTATAAGATCAATAATAAAAGAGACGACAAAAAACCCGCAAAAAAGTGATGTGATCACCTAATAATATTATCAAAAATCATATCGAAAAATTAAGAAACAAAAAATAAATCAATCAAAAAAGTTGTCAAGTTTTGACTAGTTTCGGCATATTTAATGCCATTATCAAAAAACATCCGACCTTAAAAATCGCAGTCTAAAAAGATCAACTTTACAGAAAAAGTTGAGGTAAAATTGTCAGAACAAGAAGATAATTAAATCAAAAAGAAAAACATCAAGAAACAAAAAGAAAAACATCAAGAACTAAATGTGTTTAATTTTATTTTATAGGAAAAGAAATACAGAAAAAAATGGAAGTATTTGAAAGACGCCTATATAAAATCATTAAAACCTGCGCCGTCTGGTTCCGCTGCAGATACAAAGAAACCCTACGTTTACCACAAACAAATGAGTTTCCTTTCAAGTGTGTTTCAATTTCGAAAGTGAATTTTTAAGATTGTTATGTATATATGTATATTTGTAACATTAAAGTATATTATATAAGTTATTTATTAACCAGAGTTAAAAACAAGAATAAACCAATTGGTTATATATGATTTTGTAAATACTTTTAATTGAATAAAATCAGTTCCGTTTAAGCAGTCGTATAGAAAACTTACCTATTGTTCCTAACTTACTACTACGGATACAACAGTGGCGCAGTCGCAGTTCAACACAAGAACCAATAAAACGCACCACGTGCTAATTCAAGTTAAAATTTTTTCGTTTTATTTTTTTTTTTGTAAATAAAATGACGGAAAAAGTAATCGGTTCTGTTGGTTATTTACCGGAATTTAATTACAAAATAAATGATTGGACAATTTATAAGGTACGTCTAGAAACGTATTTAACGGTAAACCAAATTGCGGACGAAGAAAAAAGAAAAGCATTATTGTTAAACGCATTGCATGAAGAATCTCATAAATTACTAATAAATTTGTGTGTGCCAAATAAACCGGAAACCAAAGTTTATAAGGATCTAATTGCTACTTTGGACAGGCATCTAATCCCACAGAAATCGTATTTTCCACCTCGCTACAAATTCTACTCTGCAACAAAGCAAGTGGGTGAAAACATTGCGGAATGGGGAGCACGTGTTCGTCATCTAGCATCCGCATGCAAATTTGGTCAAGAGCTTGAAGTTCTTATACGGGACCGGTTCATAATGGGCTTAGAAAAAGGCAAAATAATGGATCGTCTCTTCGAAGAAGATGCAGTAACATTGACGCTCGACAAAGCAATTGAAATCGCTTTAAATAAAGAAGTAAGTCAAGACCACTACGGAAATTGAAGGAAGCAGTGTCGACGCAAATGAAGTACATCGATTCACCAGCAGCACAGGTGCATCAAAAAAGCAGATGAAACAGCAAAATAATAGTAAAGGTAAAAACAAAAAACAATTTATAAAGTGCAGTGTCTGTAATAAAAACAATCATACAACTAATAATTGTTGGCTTAGAAAAAAAACTTATAAAAATAAAAATAATTTCCAAAATAACAAATCTCATTATTTAGAAAGCACAAATAATAATAATAATAATGATGTTATTTATAATTTGTCGGAATTATTTAATTAAAACACATCCGATGGTAACAATTTTACACCGCCAATTACAGTAAAACTTCTAATAGAAAACAAACCAATCAATTTTGAAGTAGACACAGGTTCAAATTGTTCTTGTATTTCAGATAATCTATTTAGTGCACTCAATTTTAATTTAAATATTTGCAATACATCAAAGACATTTAAAACTTATACAGGCGAAAAAATTGTTCCCACAGGTTACGTTGAAACTAGTGTAAAGTATAATAATGATTGTAAATACCCCTGTCGCAGCACCTGCATAACATAGCGAATTTTCAAAGATAGGACACTGACGGATCTCATATAACAACTTGTATCCATCTAAAATAGTTTAACTCTATAACAGTGATAAGATTTTCGAAATCGGTTGAGTAGTTAATTTTTTACTTTTGAGTCCCCAGGACCCTTCCGGATCACATATAGTATAGCACATATGCATTTAAATAAGTTTAACCAAAAAATCACTAAAAACGGTGAAAAATGGCTTCTAAAAATCGGACATATCAGCTAACGAACTCGTCCCAGCTTTTGAAACTTTTGAACTTCTAACAAAATTTCGTAAAGATTGAATGCTTCATTCGAGAGTTATCGCGCAGACACACACAAATATATATATATATATATATATATATATATATATATATATATATATATATATATATATATATATATATATATATATATATATATATATATATATATACATATATATATATATATAAACAAATAACTCTTGTCCTTTTGTGGGTGACTCTTTGCACCTTGTAGACACTAAAACCGCAGGATTTTTTTCGGAATTAACAGTCGCGTCACCCCTCGATATAGGAAATAAGAATTATTTCCTTTACACACTGTATATAATATATATACACACCTACATATATATATATATATATATATAATATATATACACACCTACATATATATATATATATATATATATATATATATATATATATATATATATGTATATATGTATGTGTGCATATATTATATACAGGGTGTAAAGGAAATGACTCTTATCCGTTTGAGGGGTGACGCGACTGTTAATTTCGAAAAAATTCCTGCGGTTTTAGTGTCTACAGTTTGCTAGGAGTCGCCCTCCACAAAAGGACGAGAGTTATTTGTTTTACACCCTGTATATATATATATATATATATATATAAACTTTATAATATATATATATATAGTATATATATTATAAAGTTTATAATAACTTTATAATATATATATATAATATATATATATATAATAAACTTTATTCCATATTTTCATATGATACATGAATGGATTGCGTCAACAGATTATATAACATATATATATATATATATATATATATATATATATATATATATATATATATATATATATATATATATTTAAACAAATTTCTGCCGTATAGTCCCGAACTCGGATCTTTCCATGACATTCTCCGTCATAAATTAAGTTCCAAAATGGAAAGTCGCTTAAAATAATAATTTAATAGTTAAATGAATTTTTACTTAAGTAACAGAAAAATTTATAATTTTTTTCTGCTTTCCGTCCTGCGGCTTCACTCAGGTGTCTGTTTAGTTTTATTTTTGTTTTAATTTTGATTTATATAATTTCGTGCAATGGAATACATTTTTGTATTTTGTAGCTTTAGTTTGAGACCTTTGCTCTGATATCCGTAATAATAGTTTTTCCTTACTTCACTTACTTCACTAAAACCTTACTTCACTTTTTTATTCGCTATTCTGAAATTCTGTACAAAAACAGTTACTTAAATAATTAATACTATAAAAGCAAGTAATATTCATATTTCAGTAGCATATCTAATTTTCGCAACATCTTCTTGAGATCCGCCCAGCTGTTTAGTATCAAGAAGTTTTTTTGGGGGTCCCAAGGTCCTGGGTGATAATTTTGCCCTCACTTATACTAACAAAATCATCTTATTTTAATTTAAATAATAATAGTACAGTTACCTGAGATCCATTTATCCATTTCTATAAGAGAAATGAATAAACAATTTATTTTACTTTACGTGTAATTGCTTTGGAAAAAAATTAAAATTTGTGGCTCCGTAACTAACGATAACAACTAATAATGAAACCAAATTTGAAAATTCAGGCTCTCTTGTGCCACCCCTGATATGATGCTCTATTCATAGACACTTCACTAGTCGAAATCCGTTAAGTAACCTTGGCTGTGTGCTTTTCACAAAATTTTATAACATTTTTTCTAATTGTATTATATATCTATATATTGATTATTTAATAATAAATCATTGTTAAAAAGATTTAGATTTTAGTAATCAAAATTATTACTTCAATAAATTATAAATTAACACTTATTTAATTGACTAATTATTTTCTTAAATAGACTAAACAAAAAATTATAATTATTTATTTATTATTTAAATTTGCCGCTTTGAGGAATTTGCTTTGTTGTTTGTAACTTGTTGCCCTCTGCTGGGTTGTCTACACAATTAATATTTAATCTCTTTAATGGACATTAAAGTTAAATTTACACAATTAATATTTAACTTTAATGTCTATTCCTTTGTTCAGAAAATGGGCTATTACTTTTTTAGTTATTGTGTAGAAATCATTTTCATTTGTAAACATTTTATCTAGTCGATATTGAATTACAAATTTAAAATTTGAAATAGGATTATTGTTCAACATTTTGAAAGGTTGTAACATATTTTGGAACTTATAACCCCATTCAGGTAAGATGTTAAATATTTCAAAAAATTTAATAATTAATTAATGTATTTTTTTATTTTTTAGATTGTTTTATGAGTATTTCAATTAAATTGTAGACAAGCAATCTACTTGACACTAAAGAAATTTCCAATCTTTTGTGATGAATGTTTTCAACAACGAATTAACACTTAATCACAAATGTAAAAATGTTTGAATAGCTAACTGTCGTGTGTAAAGAGGTTAAAATTCATTAACAATTATTAATGGAAATTAAATTATATGTGTAACAATGTAAAATATTTTAAGAAAGATTAAAATTTATTTTTAATTAAATGATACATAATTTTATTGGTGTTTTTACAAGTTCTTTTTTGTGCGCTTTTTACACCAAACAATCCGTTTGCATATATTTTCATACTTTACTATTTTAGCAAAAAGTCAATTCTGTCAAAAATGTCACTTATGTAGATTTGATTTAGCATTCAAATGTAAGTTGAGCCAAAACTCGTTTTTTTCTATTTTTTTTTTTTTTTTTTTTTTTTTTTGTTAAATAACTCATGTTGTGTGAATTTGTATTGTTTTTTTTGGACACAAGCGCGAGGCTCGTAACTGCTGGCTCCTGCTACATGGCTAATTTAGTTGTTCCGGCACTGTTTAGTTGTTCCAAAAACTTTATTTTCTGTTAAAAACACTATATTGTACCCATGTACTTTGTTTTTAATTCCAAAGTATACCAATTATATGTCATCAAAATCTTGTCAAATATATATATTTTTTTTATAAAATTTCCTTACCATCAATTAGTTTTTTCTAATTTAGTTCATCTTATTTAAAATTAAATAAGAAAATTTTCAAAATAATAAATATAATGTGTTAAAACAAAAATATTTATAATTAGGTTATATACATGCATGCATATTATATGCATATATTTAAAAATGATTCCATTTGACAGATTGTTATAAAAAAACAAAACAAAAAACTAACATTATCAAAATTTGTACTTCGTTTACAAATATCTAAGGGCCATTCAACACCACAAAAAAAATATGTCAAAAGTTTATTTAATCAAATAAATAGTACAGTTTAATTGATTAACATTTATAATATAACTTTATAAATTTATTAAGACATTATTCATAATGTTTAATTAAAGAAATCTGACATATATTTAGGTAATAGAAATAACTAGTGACGAAACACCCTTAGACACATTTATAAACACAATATATATTAAATAGAAAAATCAAACGAGGTAGAGTGAAATAACAAATTAAAAGAGACTTTTAAAAAGAGATTATTTTTGATTTTTCTTAAGAACCACGTTATATAGAAGAAAAGTATAAAAAGCTCTCTGATATAACTTCTTACGAAATTTTTGATAATGTAATAAAATTTTTGAAAAAGTTTTAAGTTCTGATCAAAAACACAAAAAAAAGACTTTAAAGCCCAAAATATCCGGTCTGTGGCATCGGATGTGTCTGGCTAACGAACTTATCCAAGCGTTTTGAACAATTAACGATTTTACCAAATTTCGTAACAATTAAATACTTCGTTCGACAGCTATCGCGTACACACATAAATACATATATATATATATATATATATATATATATATATATATATATATATATATATATATATATATATATATATATATATATATATATATATATATATATATATATATATATATATATATATATATCTATATATATATAAATTTTAGTGAAGTAGATTTTCGAGTTCTAGAGGCTCCAAAACAAATTTCTGCCATAGTCCCGGGCTTAGGTCTTACCATAAGAGCTGCTGTAATAGCTGAATTTTCATTCTGAAAATTCGCTAAAAAACTGAAATTATACATAATTCAAAATGGTGGCCCACCATTAATGGGGCGTGATTGGTTAAATGCATTCCATTTAGGTATTCAAAGCTTAAATTTTATAACTGAAGGGGGAAAAGAAAATCTTATTAAAGAATTAATTAGAAAATATCCAAAGGTATTTTCAGAAAAGTTAGGAACATTTAAAAGAGGAGTTGTAGACATTAAATTAAAACCCGATGACATTCCAAAATTCATTAAACCACGACCATTACCCTTCACTGTTAAATCAAAAGTTGAGAAAGAAATTACGAGGTTGGTAGAAATGAATATTCTAGAAAAAGTAGACTATTCTAAATGGGGTACTCCCATTGTACCGGTAATAAAACCGGATGGTACGGTCCGTTTATGTGGTGATTATAAAATAACGATTAATCCTTTTATGGAAATTGATCAGCACCCATTACCTCGTATAGAAGAAATTTTCGAAAAATTAGGTAGTGGTAAAGAGTTTACCAAACTCGATTTGAGTCAAGCTTATCAACAAGTGGGTCTGACACCCGAAGCACAAAAACTTACCACCATTAGTACACATATGGAATGTTTTAATTTTAAAAAGATTCCATATGGTATAGCTTGTGCTCCAAGCAAATTCCAATATATATATATATATATATATATATATATATATATATATATATATATATATATATATATATATATATATATATATATATATATATATAATATATAATATATATATAATATATATATATATATATATATATATATATATATAAATATATATATATATATATATCAATATATATATATATATATATATATAAATATATATATATAAATATATATATATATATATATATATATATATATATATATATATATATTCAAAACCCGTTGTGTAGCATTCTACGCCGCATTTGCATCCGCAGGACAGTTGTGGATCTCAGATAACACAACCTGTACCTATCTAAAATAGTTTACCTCGGTAATAGTAAAAAAGTTTCAAAATCGGTCAGTTATTTTATTTTTGACACTTTTAGGTCCTACTGACACTGTCAGACCTTACATAACTTAGTCTATATATATCTAAAATAGCTTAGCTCCCCAACAGTGAAAAAATTTTCAAAATCGGTCGGTTAGTTTATTTTTGACACTTTTGGATCCGATGGACCCTGGCAGACTTTACATAACGTAATCTATATTTATCTAAAATAGTTTAGCTCTGTAACAGTGAAAAAATTTTCAAAATCGGTCGGTTAGTTTATTTTTACCACTTTTGGGTCCCATGGAACCTGGCGGACCCTAAATAACGTAATGTATGTCTATCTAAAATAGCTTAGTTCCCCAACAGTGAAAAAATTTTCAAAATCGGTCGGTTAGTTTATTTTTGACACTTTTGGATCCCATGGACCCTGGCAGACCTTACATAACGTAATCTATATTTATCTAAAATAGTTTAGCTCTGTAACAGTGAAAAAATTTTCAAAATCGGTCAGTTAGTTTATTTTGACACTTTTGGGGTCTATGGACCTTGGTGGACCTTACATAACGTAATTTATATTTATCTAAACTAGTTTAGCTCTGTAACAGTGAAAAAATTTTCAAAATCGGTCAGTTAGTTTATTTTTGACACTTCTGGATCCTATGGACCCTGGCAGACCTTACATAACGGAATCTATATTTATCTAAAACAGTTTAGCTCTGTAACAGTGGAAAAATTTTCAAAATCGATCAGGCAGTTTTTTTTTGAAACTTTTGGGTCCTATGGACCCAGGCGGACCTTACATAACGTAATCGATATTTATTTAAAATAGTTTAGCTCTGTAACAGTGAAAAAATTTTCAAAATCGGTCAGTTAGTTTATTTTTGACACTTTTGGGTCCTGTGGACCCTGGCGGACCTTACATAATGTATTCTAAATCTATCTAAAATAGTTTAGCTCTGTAACAGTGAAAAAATTTTTAACATTGGTCGTTTAGTTTATTTTTTACAATTATGGGATCAGTAAATCCTGGCGAAACTCATACAAGTCTAGTACTCTAACAGTAAGAAAAGGGTTCTAAGGATCTCATATAACTTATGGCAGTCCGTAAGCTTCTTGCGGACATCATTTAATTAATTAATTCAAATACTTTAACTTAGTAACTGTGAAAAAATTTTTAAAATCGATTGGTTAATTAATTTCTAGCCTTTTTAGGTCCCGAAAACCTTGACCTCACATAAAATACCTTAAATCCATTTGAAATGGTTTAATTTTTTAACATTATTAATTATTAGTGAAAAAATTTTCAAAATCGATTCAAAATATTTTTCCGTGCATACATATGTACATTGTACATATTTTGTTTTGTTTCATATTTAATAATATTATATCATAACATAATCTTCAATTTCTTGTTTACTTAAACATTCAATAAAAAAAAAAATTCTTCATTAGATTAGCTTAGAAAATCTGTTTAATTTATATTTTTCAACATGAGATAGAACCATGCTAATTATAATGCAATAAATGAGAAACAAAACTCTATACATGTACGTGTGTTATAACACATGTATGTGAATAGACTTCACTTGTTCTCACAAAATTCTTTAATAAAAAAGTGAAATATTTTTATACTTCATAAAGAACTGAGATATAAATATAAATTACTTATTAGACTAACAAAGAAAGAAAACTAATAATATAATGGTGAAAATTTACATTTTCACGAAAAATACTTAAAATAGAAAGAAAATTATAAGAATATTTTCTTCATAATTTTTTTTTCCTTTTCAACGATATAAAAATCGAACTGTCTTATGATAGGATCGAATGATAAAAAATGGCCAGAAAACCTACTTCTGGGCATCCGACGTGTCTGGCTAACGAACTTAGCCGAGCGAATTCAGAATCCAGTCCGCACACAAAATTTCATAAGCATTAGACTTTTCGTTCGAGAGTTATCGTGGCGACACATATATATATATATATATATATATATATATATATATATATATATATATATATATATATAGATAGATATATATATATATATATTTATATATAAATTTTAGTGAATATCATTTTCGTATTCTAGGGACCTCAAAACACATTTCTTTTATGATCCCGGGCTTAGGTCCCGTCATGACACCTACTGTAATAGCGTATTTCCAGTTTCACTTTTGGAAATTCCCTAAAAGAATTAATTTGAAAATTTAATTACAATAATACTTAACAGATGGCAGCATTTTACATACAATTTAAACGTTTTCAGAAATGTACAATTTTTTACAATACATATAGTTAGAAACACAATATACAAATTTTTATTATTTTATATAAACACACATATTTATATATATATATATATATATATATATATATATATATATATATATATATATATATAAACATACATTTATATATATATATATATATATATATATATATATATATATATATATATATATATAAACATACATTTATATATATATATATATATATATATATATATATTTATATATATATATATTTATATATATATATATATATTTATATATATATATATATATATATATATATATATATATATATATATATATTACATAAAGTCCGTCTAGAATATACGGTCGAGCTGATTTTTTAATGAGGTCCACCGGGATCTTGCAGATCCGAAAACGCCAGTAATAAGCTATCGAACCGATGCTAAAAAATTTCTCACTGCTAGAGAACTAAATTATTTTAGATGGATACAACTATGCTGCACAAAATTCGTTCGGGTTCTTGGGTCCCTAAAAATACCAAAACTAGTTACCCAGCCGATTTTAAAAATTCTTTTACTCTTAGAAAGCTAAACTATTTTAAATAGGTACAGGTCTTAGATGAGATTCGCCAGTGCCCAAGATTTGGAAATTCGCTATGTTATGCAGATGCTGCGACAGGGGTATTTAAATATTAAAAAAGGAACTTAAATAGTAAACTGTAAGGCTTTTATGAAGATATTTTTATAAATAATAAAAATCCAAAATTCCTAATTTATAAATAAACAGTGACTTTAATAACATTTTCAAATTACTTAATATCTATGTATTTCATTTGTTAAAAAATTGTATTCACTTTTTTTTAAATTTTTTAAAATTACTATTCGCCTACTTGTATTTAGAATAAAAGTAATGCATTTAAAACACATTTAACAATAGCATTCAATTCCGATGTAAAAATGGAAGAAGTGGGAGGAAAAGTAATGTGGACTCCCTAAAAGGTACTAGCTGTATACTAACTGAATACACGTACAAAATTTCAGCCCTCTAGGTTTCCTTAGAGAGTCTCTAGACGTGTTAGAAAACAAGCAAAAAAATTAAGGAAATATTGGCGTAAAAATCGTGGGGGTAAGGGTTAAAAGTTCAAACCTCCAAAAAGCAGTGTCTGGCTATTAGCTTAACCTGTACACAAAATTTCAGCCCTCTAGGTTTATTTGGGGAGATTTTGACCCGAACGAAACTGTTAAGAAACAAGAAAAATCATGTTCTTTTGGGTATAAAAATGGTGGCGGTAGGGTTTGAAAGTCGAGACTCCCAAAAGGCACCCCGTTGATACTAACTCAATCCGAATACAAAATTTCAGCCCTCTAGGTTTATTTGGGTGACCTGTGCGAGTGGTACAAACTTCGAAAACGTCGAAAATGCATGAAATTGTAGCTTAAAAATGAGGGGGGTGGGGGTAAAATATTAAAACCTCCAAAAAGCACAACCTAGGTACGAACTTTATAAACACACCAAATTCCAACCCTCTACGTTAATTCTGGGGGGCTGGGGGCCTGTTAGATCCAGCGAAAATTGTTTTTCCCCCCTCTACTCCCACCAAATCATCCAAGGAAGCTGAATTTTGGATATGTTGTAGATAGTTTACCGACACATTATTTCCAAACGATTTGGAAAAGTTTTATTGCTTTTCCGCCCCCCACCACCCCCTTAAAAGTTGGGTCGGATCAAAAATTTTCCCAAAATTTGACCCCACTTTGATAGTATGAGGTGCCTCGAAAATGAGCCCCATTTACCAAATTTCATCTCTTAACTTCCATAGGGGGGCCCTACACAAATTAAAAGGTGGCGGGAATATATATATATATATATATATATATATATATATATATATATATATATATATATCAGCTTTTTTTTCTACATATTCGTGTTCTACGGGTCCGAAAACGGATAGCGCCCCTACTCTCGCCTCTCACCGTTCTTGTCGTATAGACTGTATAAGTCTACTTTTTTCAAGGAAAAATTCGACTAAAAATATCGAGAATATATATATATATATATATATATATATATATATATATATATATATATATATATATATCAAAATTAAATACTATTTTTTTGGTCAAAAATACGGTTATACTTTTCAGCCGCCATATCGAAGCCATTATTGTGTGAGGTCAATCATGCCACTCATATTTGAAAAGTAGAGTTCATAACCTTTAATTTGAGCTATTGTACACCTATTTTAACCAACAAAAATTTTTGCCAGCAGGGGGTCTCCCGTTCAGAAAGAATGCCCCATATATATATATATATATATATATATATATATATATATATATATATATATATATATATATATATATATATATATATATATATATATATATATATAATATATAATATATAAAATTCTCGTGTCACAGTGTTCGTTATCATACTCCTCCGAAACGGTTCGACTGATTTTGATGAAATTTTATATATGTATTCAGTAGGTCTGAGAATAGGTTGTTATTTTTTTTTTATACCCCTAAATGATAAGGGTGGTCAACCCCAAATTTTATTTTTATATTTTTTAGGCAAAAGTGTATGGCGAGCGGAGCGAAGCATTAAATGGAATTAACCTTTTATAGAATTTTGAAATGTTTAGCGAACGAAGCGAAACACTTTATTCTTAATTACTTAAAATTGGCTAAACTATTTTCAGCTTATTTAGTAAATCGTAAGGCGAGCGGAGCAAAGCATTCTCGCGCCTATTCTCAATCTTATATGATTTAAAACTGGCTAAACTATTTTCTGCTATATTAGCAAATATTGATTTAATTGTATCAAAATGATAAGAAAAAATTAATTCAATCATTTATAACCACTGAGCCACAGCAACGCGTGTCCGGGTCAGCTAGTATATATATATATATATATATATATATATATATATATATATATATATATATATATATATATATACTATATATATATATCGGTCTCATATTTCGTCATGAGAGCGGCCGTAATAGCTGAATTTCGAGTTTTCGAGATACGCTAAAATAACTGATGTAAGTACTTGAATAGCGGTCAAACCATACCTCATTTCAGATACAATTGATCATGAGTTTTCGTTAAAAAATTAAATAATTCTTATATTCGAAACAAATCAATCTTCTATTCTTTTCTAAAAATAAACTGCAAATTTAAAATTTACATAATTGCAATCATAAAAGAGTTAAGCCAAGAAAACGGGAATTATTTAAGGCTATACGAGCGTATTTGTTTCCGGGCAACTTGTTTTGGGGCGAGCAGACGGAGGTAAAATTTTGAAAATTGTTAATATTTAACCATTTAGTCAAGAAACAAATGTGCTAACAAGAGTCGAAATATATGTTTACAATTTAAAATGTATTTTACCTCTTTTTTTATTATTTTATATATCCCCATTATCTGTCAAAAAAAAAACCTAACAACAACACTTCAAATAAGGGTAGTTTAATATAATTTAGTAGTTAGTAATATGTTCATCTTTTTTTATTAGGTATTTTTATTGTTAACTTTCATATAAATGTGTGGTAGGATTCTCAAAAACCGTAAGAACAACAGAAATTACACATAATAATTTTGATTTTACATAAAAAATTATTTTTAACATTGAAAACGTTTATGGGGACTTATTTCAAATTTCAAATGTAATCGTATTGTTAGGGTATTTCTACTAGTACAGGAATTTAAAATTTAGTATATAAGTGTAGGTTTTGACCTAAAAGAACTTTAGAAAAATTTTTGATTAATATTCGATAATTTGTATCCATTTTATGCAATATCATAAAAATGCATGTTTTGTGCAAATATATACAAAATGGAAACAGATTTATTCAATATAGGGCAAATAAAATGGAAGATTTTGTATGTATCATTAATGTAATATGCTAGTGTTAAAAAACATTATAACTGTGTACTTCTATTACGCCGTTTATTAGAATAAAATGCCATAGATATATTTTTTTATGGTTTATTGAAATAAAATTAAAAATTAAAAGTAAACAAACTAATTGTTATAAATAAATACTATTATTACTTTTATTAAATTAAATGTTCAAACTTTTCTCCATTAACCGCTAAAAAATATCCCAATTTATTGTAAAATTCATTGCGAATATTTAGTTTTTTTGTTGGTAGTAATATTAAAATAGGCTGCTACAATAATACCTTGCAGAGACTGCGTATTTGGGTGGGACCTTGATGTGTAAATTTTGCTTTTCAAGTGATCTCAAAGAAATAAATTATTTAGCGGTAAATCGCGAGAATGTGGAGCCACTTAATTGCGCTTCCACGTCCACTTTAAGCATTTTGAAAATGCTGATTTAAAAAATCACGTACTGATCTATAATAATGTCCAAGTGCTCCATCGAATTTAATTTATCGCCCGCAAGTGCTCCATTCATAAAAGATGATCCTATAATATTGCCTTCCAAAATTCCTGTCCATACATTCAGCTGTTGTCAATACTGCGTGTGACAATCTACATAAACATGTGGGTTTTCGGTTGCCCAATACCTGCAGTTTTGGAAATTGGGATATTGTTGTAAAGTAAGTGTACATTCGTTGGTAAAATACAAAAATTTCAAAAAATCAGGATCTAGATTTGATTTGCTCATCATTAATTATCTCACATCCGAATCTTCAGGGAAAAATTCATGCAAATGTTTATACTTGGATGCAGAGTAAATTTGCTTTTTTCAAAATTCTGTGTACATTAGTATGGCTAATATTTTTCTCTTTAGCAACTGTTCTGAAGCTTGTATTGGGATTTAGATCAAAATCAGCTAAAACATCCATCTCCAAATCTTCATTAATGTTTCTTGGATCATTTTGTGGTCTTAAACAAGCACTATTTACACAACTCATGATACGAAATTGATCTACAATGTGTTTTATAGTACTTATACTGGGCAGTTGTCTATTTTCGTAAAACACACTAAATAATTCACGTGTTTCACGATAACTATTGCCCGCCAAACATCATGAGACAGGCTGAATTTTTTTTTCGGTAGCATAATGAACCTTAATTTGTCATTCCAGCTTTCTTCTTTTTCTTGCAAGAGATAAATTCGCAACAAGTTTGTATTTTTAATCTGACAAATACAAAAATATTGCAGATCCATGGTAACACGATTTAAAAATGAAATATATATTATTGATCAAAAAGTGTCAGAGATCACATTGATCCTGAGAAAAATTTCTCACTATACTTGCCCTATGTTCGATAAATCTGTTTCCAGCCTGTATATGTATGCGTGTATTGGAAAATCGAATGGAGGCGTGGTTTAATATTTAGCCTATCCGCAGTAGTTTTTCGATTTGTCACCAGATGGCAGCTAAAGAAATAGTGGAAATTTTGAATTGTCCATTTTTGCTTGGCAACAATAAATTATTATAAAAAAATAGGAACATTCCAAAAATTTGCTAATTTTTTTTCCGTTAATTTTTCAGTAGTATAGTTAATGTTTGAAATGCTAGTTGCAATACTTAATTCGCTATCAGATATAATAAACATAGAAAATTTTGGGAACACAAAATCGCTAGAAACATGTACTTTGAAGTCAGTCAATTCCTTTATGACACTGGTAACATTCGATTCAATTGTAAATTCGATTTCATCAATTTTTTCTTTCATGACATCAAATACATACATTGCCTTCTTCATCTCCTCTTTCTTTTTTTGTTTTTCCTTCTAGACTGTTAATTGCTTCTAGATTACCGTGAGAAATAGTCGATTATTTCTTATTTGAACATTTTTATGAAGAAATCTTTCTTAAATATTTTCTCTTTTAATAGGGCTCGAGTTTCTCTTAATGATTCAAACTTTGTATTGATTGTATAACATTGAAGCTTGGGAGATGGGACGGATGATATTTTCTTGATGTATATTACTACCTATAGTAGATAGATTAAAATATGATTAGGTAGTAAAAAATAAGTTTTGTAATTGTACTTATGTAATAAAATCTTGTGGTTTAAAATGAACTGGACAAACTCTCATTGAAGGCATAACTTTTTACCCATTTTCTAAATGTTTATCCATGCTAATCAGCGACCAACCAATTCTTCTTTGTTATATTACGATTGTAGCAACATTTGTATATCATTCTTGGGACCTTCTACTGTTGCATTCAAACACACAATAGTATACTTATACTTTTTCGTGATGAAAATTCCATAATCTGAACAATTTTCATGTATTAAATTTGATTAAATTAGGGTAAAATATTTTTAATGACAAGTCATAAAAAAAATTACAGCTGATTCAAGTTCACTTGATTTATATGAAATTTACAAATAGCCTTTCCGCAGTAGTTTATTTTCGGGCCACCAGATAGCATATCAAAATTCTCCGTTTTCCATATGTATTATTATTAATACCAGTTAATACTATAGTAACACAAATGAATGAAAAAAAGGTTGTTGATTTTTTTTTTAAAAAACAAATATTATTTTATATTTCCAAATAAATGGTTATTTTGTTAGAGAACTTCTGCTAGTGCTAGAAACTAGACATTTGATCTGAGTGTTGATCTTGACCTGAAAAATTTTTGAAGAATCTTTTGCTAAAATATTTTCATTAATTGTGTCCTTCTTATATAATTTTAATAAAGAATGAGAAATAATAATAATAATAAACTTACACACAAAATGTTAACTTTAAACTTTAATTAATAACTCCAAAACGTTTTCAGCATCAACTGTTGGGTCTAGAGCGCCCCATTTCTTTTATAAAGTATTATTATATTATAAAAAATATTATAGTATTTACCATAAAATTGAATAAATTTTACAATGGGTGTTATTATATGAAAATACAATTTTCCTTACAAGAAAAATAAAAAATAAAAATTAATCACAAATTTTAAGTTTTTGTGTATGTCGTGGGTATATTTCGGGTAATAATTTAGAGTCATAAAATTCAATAAGTTTTTCTTTCATTTTATTTTTCCAAAAATTTTGATCTTTCCAAATTTCAAATAAGAAACCTTTTGTGGTTTGTGATGTATAGCACAAATGAACAACAATCTTTTCAAAATTCTTTCAGTTATTTATTTCCAACTGCCCCATCACCGGATAATAATAATTGGGATTTTTGTAATCAAATCAAACATAATAATAATTTTAAAACTTGGTCGTGTAGTAACCCATGTATATATTTTAATCAATTATATTTATGTTGAGAATCCCAGCAAAAATGAACACAAATTCATTTTTTCATAAAAATTGTAAATATGTCCCTATAGTAAAAATTACAAATATTATAACGAACTCACTGCCATCTGTTAAAACTAAACTTAATTTGAAATATTCAAACCGATTTTGGCAATTTTTAAGGTTTTTAATTTTTTTTAAGGTCAGTTTTAATGTAAATGGTTTTTAAATGACCATCCGAAAAAGAGAAGGTATTTACGCAATTTTTAAAAAAAGAATCAAATTTTTTAAGTAAATACTAAAGCTTCAGTTTTGTTTCTACTATTTCAAAAATGGTGATGTTTAGAGCAATTTTTTGTAATTAA
The DNA here is from genome assembly GCA_035578155.1 of Brachynemurus nebulosus. Classification (NCBI taxonomy): domain Eukaryota; kingdom Metazoa; phylum Arthropoda; class Insecta; order Neuroptera; family Myrmeleontidae; genus Brachynemurus; species Brachynemurus nebulosus. Next base: position 5,466,120 of record JAPWDM010000006.1, on the reverse strand, counting down.
AATGATTTAACTTTTAAAAATCAATGACCATCCGAAAAATTACAGTCTTTTTTCTACCGAATTATGTTTTTATTTTAATTTTTTAAGTTAAAATAAAGCCTCAAAATTGTTTCTAGTAAACGTTGTTTTTGGAGATTTTTGGTTGAACACTCTTAAGTTCAAAGTGACGAAACATGGTTAAATTTAACTGAAATGACATATAGTTTATGTAATATTTATAAACAAGTCTCCGTGGTTACAAGTTGGGTTTAATAAAATGGAGTCATGCTTCCACAATTTAACACCTGTGGTATCTCCAGGAAACATATGTTAATATGTTTGATTAAGTACTCAATCGTCATAAATGATAGTATTTAATTCATTTGTTTTTGTTAAACTTATTAAGCCTACTATATTATTATGAAAATTTAGCACATTTAGCCACATATAACAACACTATTGAATTCCGATGTAAAAATGGAAAAGTGGGGGGCAAGGTAATGTGGAATCCCTAAAGGACACACCCTCGATATTAAATAAATACAGATACAAAATTTTAGCCCTCTAGGTTTACTCAGAGAGTCTCTAACAAGTAAAGGTCCCGAGGCCGGACCTATCGATTTTGATGAAACTTAAATATATCGTAGAACACTAAAAACTAAGGGACACGTATTTTTTTTTATCTAAGGAAAAACGGTTTGAAGGGGTGAAATCGCCCTCCAAAAATTGGGGTAAAAATTTAATTTTTCAAATATCTCGAAAACAGTAAGAGATAGAGCAAAATTTTAAATTAGCGATGTTACTCTTTTTTAAAGAGCTATCTATTGATATGCAATTTGTTCAAATTACATCAACAGGGGTGGTTGGGGGTTAAAATTTGGGTGTTAATTTTGCAAATAGGGGGTGAAAAATAAACAATATAAAAATTTTGTTTACAGATTTGAAATCTAGGGGTAGTTAACTAGAGGGTGACTATGTCAAATAATCGTACTATTTGGGTATTTCAAGAAGTTCTTCTTCATGGAAAATAGCTTAAGACAATTAGAATAACGTAGAAATGAAATTCTGGAATTCAGAATTCAGTTTGAGCAACATTGGAGAGGGGTTGAGTCACCCTCTTAAGTTACATGCTAGTTTATATACACTAATTTTTGCAATTAACACACTGATAGTGGGTAAAATAATGTCACAATAAGTGGTCCTGAAGTTGGACTATCATATGTAAGGTCTTTATTAGGTTTGTTTTTTAATGGATATTATAGTTTTCCTTATCGAAAATTATCGATACCGAAAATTACATAACCTAACCTAAAATAACGAAACCTAATAAAAACCACAACACAATAGACACAAATAATGACACTGCAGAGAGTATCAGGTTTCAAATGTTGATTTCAAATATTAAATCCAATGGAAATGATGAAGTTGCACTGTATCAAACTTGGAGTAATCGAGACACAGCAACTATCTCTATCATGAAATCTGCAGTGTGCATTTTTGTGTTCCTTAAGCTAGTAGGTAGTCACTGCCTCACTGGCATTCACCCAGTGAAGCTCAGTCAAACAACAGTGGATTTGATTGTTGTTAGTACTGTAGAACCCCCCAAACGCTGCGTTTTGTTATCACACATATGTATGCGAAGAGGGTCACGTGACTGCCACCTCTATTTCGATTACGCACACATACACAGTGTCGCGCGCCAATACAAAGTAAACACCGTGCACGTATATAACATATTTTCTATCTCTTACTGATTACACTGATTCCAGTAGTGGAGAGATACATATTGTACCTCTGTCCTCTGTGGTATCAAAAATGCATAATTCACAATTCTCACAAACATCGCATCACTGGGAAACTGATTCAGTGACACATGCATATCGAATCAGCATTATGAAGCCTATAAATAAAGAAGATTAACCGACCAGCGACATTCAGCGATTAGATTCGATTGAGGAAACATCGACTCGCCTAGCTGAATATTATTATTGGAGTTTTTATATTCGCAATAATTACAGAGTATTTGACTGTGTTTCTATTGGTGCATTTATATGTACCTTTGTTGCACAATATCATATTTTGTTTAAATTTAAATTTATTAATATATTTTCAAAATTTCTGTTTCAGGTATCTAGAAATTGAAGAACAACAACACTGTCTACAAGAGACAGATAATCAATGGAAACAAGTTGCGGTTCACTGCCGCCAGGATCAACAAGGAGACCGTTCGGCTGGCGGCAGCCGAACAGAAGAAAGAAGAGCCATCCTGCGCTTCGAACAGGATGGAAACGGACCCATGCCACTCGGGATTTGAAATCCGAAAGAAGACATCGAAAAGACCGCCGTCGTCTCCTATCCCCGCCCCATTGGAGCATGCGAATAAATTTGCAGCTCTGGTGTTCCAGCCATCTGCCGCCGCCGCCGCCGTCCCGACTGCTGATACCCAGAAGCCGGTGCCAAAACCATCTTCCGGACCCGCTGCCGCAGCATCCACTACACCCGCCGCCAGTACCAGTGCCGCCGCCCCCCGACGTCGGCTTCCACCAATCGTTATGCATGAACGACTAAAATCGCACGCGCAGCTCGTCGAGTTGTGCAAGATGGCCTGCACAAGGCCATGGACCTTCAAATACTCGCGGTCCTAGTGCCGCATCTTCGTGGAGGACCCAGCCGATCGGGTCAATCTATTACGGGTTTCAGAGGGCAAGGTGGATCATCACACCTATACCTTATCCGAAGAGAAACCGACGGAGATGGTACTCCATGGAATGCCGACGGACAGCCCCGAGGACACAAAGCAGGAGTTAGACGAAAAGTTCAGCGTCATAGCTGTCTTTGAAATGAAAGGGCGTACAATGGGAAGTTATAAGGTTAACTTCGCCAGTGGGACTTCATTGTCCCAAATCAAGAAGATCCCGTATGTCTTGGGAACCCGGACATACTGGGAACGCTATAAGAAGACCGGCGGCACTACACAATGTTTCAGGTGCCAGAAGCACGGACACGCATCTCGAAACTGCGGCAGCCAATATCGGTGCGTGAAATGCGGTGACACGCACGCCACGGAGACCTGTACGAAGACTAGGGATACTCCAGCCACCTGCGCCAACTGCCGCGAGTCACATCCGGCAAATTACCGGCAGTGTCCAGCCCTCCTGGAATACCAGCGAAGAGTGCAGTCCAGGCGCACGCCCCCAAAGCGACCTGCATTCGTTCCGGCACCGGCCCCCACTTTCAACCCATGGTTCAAGACCGCAACAACAGCTCCTGCTCCAGTTGTTCCAGCACCGGCCCCAGTTCTGGAGAACGTACACCACTTCCCAGCACTTCCACAACGGCGCCAACGTCCCTCACAAAAGCCATAAGCAACTGCTCCTGCCCCACCACCTGCACCAGCTCCAGGAATTCCCGGTCCCGCTCCTGAACCAACACAAGCCCCAATCCCATCCACATCCAGTTCTGGATCACCATCGGATGATCTTTTCACACACGTCACAGAGCTGAGTCAACTGAATCAGTTATGTGATATCAAAACCATGATACAGTCTGTTCGTGAATTGAACAGCAAACTTCGTAGTTGCTCCGATGGCTTCCAACGTGCCATTGCTATCTACGAGTGAGCCAGCCGCTTTAACTAAGCGGTTTCGCCTACTCAACCTGAACATCGGCGGTGGTCTTTTGATGAAGAAAGAAGAACTTCTCGCTCTGCTGCACACCCACAACGTTGATGCTGCTGCCATCACAAAGACCTGGCTCAAACTTAATAAAACTTTTTCTGTTCCAGGCTACAAAATCCACCGTAGAGATAGGGAAGACCGCCAAGGAGGGGGGGTTGCACTGCTCATCCGTAGGGCTGTCAAGCATAGTGCAATGCCGGACCTCGAAATTCAGACCGAACATGTCAGCGTGCTGATCGAGGCGACGCCACCATTTATCATCACCGCCGCCTACACACCCGGCCAAATTGATGCGGACGACTTCGAGAAGCTCCTTGACCGCAGTCCTCATACACTACTGACTGGCGACTTCAACGCGTTCCACCCAGCGTGGAATAAGGCAACGACTGATATCAACAGCAACGGGAGGATTTTAATGCGGCTTCTCGAAGAGACTAGAACCGAACTACTGTTCCCGGACGGTCCCACACACTACTCGCGAGCAAAAGGACTCCTTTGCAACACCATCGATCTAACCATTACCAAAAACATGAATACCCGTTCCTGTCATACCTACACCATCCAAGGACCTGAATCCGACCACGTTCCTGTCATTACGGACTTCTGCTTTCGTGTGAAAAAACTTAAACCCGTAACAGTGCCGGATTTTGCTAATGCGGACTGGAGCAAATTCAGGACTATGATAAACGAAGGTATCAATGTTCGAAAGGATATTGAAACTATTCGTGATGTCGACACTGTCCTGGAGGAGCTGCAGCACGAAATTGGTGAAGCCAGTAAGCATTGTATCCCAACCAAACGTGTCCCCAGCACCTACACCTATAACCCGAGTCCCGAAATCCTTGAACTAATCCGGGAACGGAACAGACAAAGACGACTGTACCAGCGGACAAGACAGATACATTACAAGGACTTACAGACGGACCTAACCAGACAGATACGTGACAAAATACGCGACGAACGCGGACGACTATGTAACGACTACGTTGAACAGCGGATTGACTCCAACCAGGACTTTTGGCAGCTAATTCGCTCGTTCAAACCACGTGACGCGACAATACCGGCACTAAACAAAGACAATTTGTTAGTTACAGATTCTTCGGAGAAAATCCAAATTATCGCGGATTCATTCCAGGAGGCGCACCGCATCGGAGAGCAGCCGCCACATCCACGTGAAAGCGAGGGTATTGCACGAGCAGCAGCCGAAGTCGCGAATGCGTCTGTCCTGTCGACTACTATCAAACCCACAACTGTGGACGAGATCAGTAAACACATTAGAAAAGCAAGAAATCGTAAGGCCCCCGGCGCCGACACCATCTCCAACCGGCACCTGAAAAAGCTGCCGAAGAAAGCTCTTCTTCAAATGAAACACTCTTCAACAGTTGTTTACAACTCAGCTATTTTCCGCAACAGTGGAAAGTGGCAAAAGTTGTTCCTCTTCCCAAACCGGGAAAACCACCCAACCTCCCTACCAGCTACCGACCTATCAGTCTGCTTCCCTCGATCAGCAAACTCCTTGAAAAAGTCATCGATACCCGCCTTCTATCACACATAGAAGAACATGAATTAATCCCAAATGATCAATTTGGTTTCAGATCCGGTCACTCAACGATGCACCAGCTCGTTAGGATTACCGACCACATCACCCGCGGATTACGCAAGAAGCTGAACACAACGCTGGTATCTCCGGATATCGAGAAAGCTTTCGACAATGTATGGCACGTCAACCTCATCGCCAAGCTGCAGTCCCATGATGTACCAATGTATATCACCAAGATCATCCAGAACTACCTCACCAACCGGAGCTTTTATGTCGAAAGCGGCGACGCCAAGTCCAGCGTCCTCCAGATACCAGCAGGCGTGCCCCAAGGTTCGATGCTTGGGCCAGTCTTGTTCAGCTTATACGTCAGCGACATCCTCAAGATGCCACCCAAGGTCCAGATCGCCCTGTACGCTGATGATACTGCCGTCTTCACCTCATCAACGAGAGCGAACCAGTCGACTGCTGATAGGCGGATTGAAAAGGCGCTCACCACCCTCCAGGACTACTTCCAGGAGAACCGCATCAAAGTCAACTCCAACAAGACGGAGGCGACCATCTTCACACACTCTAGGCTGCTTCCACGTTCCCAGCTTCGATGCGGCGACTCCCGAATCACCACATCACCTGTCATCAAATACCTCGGTCTGTACCTCGACCGTAAACTCACGTTCAAGACAGCTGTAACACGACGACGAATCGCCGGCGAACGTGCTGCTGCCCGACTGCGGCCCCTACTCATCTCCAATGTCATCCCGACGGCGAAGAAGATACAGCTGTACAAGACGTGCATCCGGCCCATCGTCACATACGCCGCACCTGTGTGGTGCAATGTTTCATCTGGCAACATTGCCAAATTGCAACTGTTCCAGAACAGGATACTTCGTCTTATCCTGAACGCCCCGCGACGTACCCCGGTACGTCATCTACATCAAGAATCAGGCGTTGAACCTGTTCTTGACTACATTCACGTCACCTGGCCAGATGCCGTCTTCACCACAACGACCGAATTGCTGACATGTTCCTGCCTTCAACGACGCTGTCCAAGCGGAGCAAGAAATTCATCCTGCCGATGGATATCTCCCCACCGTGACTGCCCTCGGCCCCGGGGGGCGGTCAAATATGTACGTGCGGACGGAGTAAGTGAAGAGAAAGTGTGTGCGTAAGTGTTTTTAGGTTAAGTTTTTATTTTATTTTTAATTATTCATGTTTAAAGGTTTTTTGAAAATTTTCCTTTGTATAGAGCCATTAACAATTAAGTATTTTCATGTATTGTATTACTTAAAATTGTATATGTTAGGTTAGGGTTAAGCACTAGTTGTAGGTACCTAGAATTAAGTGAAGTATTGTAATTACATAAAAACGTTGTAAAATATTGTACCGTTTTGAGAAAAAATATATTTCGTATTTTTCGTATTTCGACCAGCGACAAGTTACTTCCTCGACATAAAACTACAAGCTTATTGTATTGACGATTATTGTAATAATAAATTTTTGTAATTATTGTTTTGTGACTAAAGATTAAATAAAATAACATTGTAATTCTTTTAGCGAATTTTCAGAATGAAAATTCAGCTATTACCGTAGCTTTTATAGTAAGAGCTAAGCCCGGGACTATGGCAGAAATTTGTTTCGGAGCCTCTAGAACCCGAAAATCTACTTCACTAAAATTTATATATATATATATATATATATATATATATATATATATATATATATATATATATATATATATATATATATATGTATTTATGTGTGTACGCGATAACTCTCGAACGAAACGTTTAATGCTTATGAAATTTGGTATGCAAACTGGATTCTCGATTTGCTAGGCTAAGTTCGTTAGCCAGATACATCAGATGCCCAGAAGTTGGTTTTTGGGCACTTTTGACAAAAAGTGTCCTAAGTGCTAAAAACATTAGAATTGAAAGGTTTTTTTTTATACCAGTGCGAAAAGCACACGAAATTTTATTAAAAAGGTCCTCTGAGCTATACCTGTTTGTCAGCTGGTTCTCCAGAAAAATTAAAAATAATTTACAAAATTTTGGGTTAAAAATTTTTTGTCCTTGTCTAACATCAATTTAACATACCCCATGTTATTAGTTTAATTACACGCATACCGTAAACTCTGTTTAGACTGTCCTTAATATATTTCAAAAATTTGATCAGATTGATTATAAAATACTAAAAAATAATGTCTAATAATTATAAGCAAATCATTATATTTATGATATTCTATCAATTAGACTGTAATTTTTCTTTAATTGAATAAATCTTTTATATTATCCACCAGCATAAACGTGTCTTTATATATCTATACACAAAGTAGACGATTGTCAATACCATTGTCATTTTGTTTTTAATTAAAAAATATGAGGCGTTCTAAAACGAAAATCGCCTAATTCATACAAAACGAGTTATTTAACGAAAAAAATGAAAAAGGGTAGTTTTATCACAACTTACTGCTAAGGCCAGTTTTGCTATAACTGTAATTTGAAATTAAACCCCTTTTTGAATAAACTGTACTAAGCAATGCAAGCTGAAGAATTCAATTTCATCGCTAACTCATTTTCGACCAAACCTGAAATAGATGACTTATTTGGAATGCCTTGTTTTTTTTTTTTTTTTTTTTTGTTTTACATTTCAAATAATTTTTTTCTACCAATAATAGATTCAAAACAAAATAAATATCAAATTGTTATAATTTCTAACATAAAATTCTTGAATTATACGTATTTTATGTATTTGACAATTCAGGTGGATGCATTCAAGCATACGAAATGCATAAAAATTTTAACATATTCTTTTTCATAATATATTTCTTTTGAAAATAATAAAAACTTGTACAAATAAATAAGAATAATGAAACACAAAAAGCTAATTTCGTAAGTTAATTAGTAAAATTTCGTATACTTCAGCACCTGCGGTGGAAAATTTGGTGTTATTAACAGAAAATATATTTTATTTCTCAAAGTATTGCAGCAGTTTTGAACAAAATAGTTCTCCATTTTATACTCAAGTTCATAGCAGTTACCGAAAATACACGAAAATCCTTTAATTTCCACATATTTTGTCAGTCATTTCAACTCGTGAACAGTATAATTTAAAAATGGAAAGTAGATTTAGCTTAAAATAGTGCTGGCATACTGACACATTCTATTATTTTGTACAATTAAACAACAAAACACGTTTTTATTATTTATTTATTTTGGTGTTATTAACAGAAAATATATTTTATTTCTCAAAGTATTGCGGCAGTTTTGAACAAAATAAATTCTCCATTTTATACTCAAGTTCATAGCAATTACCAAAAATATTATAATTTCCACATATTTTGTCAGTCATTTCAACTCGCGAACAGTATAATTTAAAATTGGAAAGTAGATTTAGCTTAAAATAGTGCTGGTTAAACTGACACATTCTATTATTTAGTTAAATTAAACAAGAAAACACGTTTTTATTATTTATTTATTTTTTTAAATACATTAATTAATTATTTTTTGATTTTTGGTTTTTTCTCTTCATAAGGCAAATATCTCCTTCATTTTTTTTGCTTCGTAAGTTTTCTTTCAATTTATAAATAAAACTTCCAGTTTAAAATCTGTTGCAAATATAACAGCAATTTTTACTTCTATTAAACCAAAATCAAAATTACATTAAGTAAAAATTCATTTAATTTTAGTCTTCAAACGTAAATCAAATTAATTTTTTATTCAGCTTTGTGAGATCCTTTATAAAAATCACAATAATTTTCGTTCACTTTCTTTAAACCTTGTTGTATCTAGAAAAAAAAAAACATCAAATTTAAAGAGAAAAACATATAAAATGCATAATTATAGATTATAAATACATATAGATAATTAATATTTACTTACTTGTTATAGTAGATTATATTTAGGTTAAATTATAAAATAAATAAAAATAAAAATATTGACAGCTTGCATGTAACAAACAATGAAATTTGAATTTAGGAGAAAACTAACCGCTATTATCAGAGAATAAATTCGAAATGTAATAATTATATTGGCGACCATAGAGCACTAGAGATGGTACCTGTCTCTGTACTACTGGAACCAGTGTAACCAGCACTGATATACGTAACCAGTGAAGGTACGAATCCACCAAGCGCGCAACCTGTTTGCAAATGTTTGCGAACACAAAATTTGTTTGGTGGATACGATCGTCACGAATGTTTGCTAATGTTTGCTAATGTTTGTAGTGTTTCGTCCAAAGTCGGTACATCAAAGGGAATTTGTTGTTTGGTACGTTTTGTGTTTTTCTGGTGGAGACGGTATGTTAATACGAAGTACATACCCGAAGTACGAACAACAAACGAGTATCATAATATGTATGTACATTATACATATTGCGATATAATATACATGTATTTATATACGAATACGAATACGTGGAACAACTGTAAACATTCGCAAACGGATTATCGTTTGTAACGGTTTGTTCAGTGGAGACAGTGTGTTCGCAAACAGTTGCAAACATTTGCAAACAACTACAAACATTTGAAGCAAATGTTTTTTCGGTGGATTCGCACCTTAAGAGATAGAAAATTTCCCAATAGTCTCAAAGTTCAAAAAAGCGTGGATGAGTTCGTCAGCCAGATACGTTCGATTTTTAGAAGCGAAATTTTTTGCCATTATAAGTGGCTTTTTGCAAAATTTAAATTTTTAAAAAATTAGCTACTCAACCGACTTTGAAAATATTTTCACCGTTAGATAGCTAAACTATTGCAGATAGATACAGGTTGTTATATGAAATCCGTCAGTGTCCAATCTCTGGAAATTCGCTAGGTTATGCAGGTGCTGCGACAGGGGTATTTAAAAACTCTATTATTTTTCGAGTGAACTTAATTGGCGCAGTCGATAGGATAATTGTGTGCTCTAGAAATTTCGGTTAAACTCGCGAACAATGCTAATCGTCGGATCATCGGTAGTACTTTTCGACCTCGAAAGAAAATCGAGACTTGGAGGGTTTCCACTACTAGCGGCACCAATATAATCACAGAATCACCTGGTCACTTTCAAGTGTTTGGATTACGAACCTACAACACCAATCAACGGAACCAGGAGAAATCAGCTGGTGAAGGCACATTACCAACGGAATGTTCTATATCGGGTTCACGTAAGTCGATTATTACAATTGTTATTCGCTTCTTCCTATGTCCACTCGTCCTAAAAATAAGCTTGTATCATTACGAGTATCGTCTTATTCTAAACGGGGAAGTTCTTCCGATACTATATCCGAGGAACACGGAAGCAGTGTCGAACTTGCTAGTTGTCCTGAACAAGACAATATTAGCCCTATTAGCGAAACAATTAATAATTTAACTGATACAGAATATTCTAATAACGTATTAGTAAATAATTCAATTGATACAAACCTTTTAAATAATTTAGTTAGTAATAATATTAACACTACCACAATAATGGCAAACCCGACTCCTTTAGAAATATACAATAGTTTAAGAATACCCGATGCGGTAAAGGATTTACCTACTTTTGATGGGAATCCTAGACTGACTGATGGGAATATGACTTTTTAAACAATGTTGAGGAGCTGCTAGCATTAATCCCAAATGTAGAAAATAGTAGTTATGGAAAATTTATTCTTAGGGCAATTAGAAATAAGATAGTCGGCTAAGCGAATGAAGTACTAAATATGTAAGGCACCTTAATTAACTGGCACGAAATCAAGCGAAATCTCGTATTACATTATAGTGATAAGAGAAACGAAACTTCCTTAATTAGGGATTTACACTCGCTGAAACAAGGAAACGATACAGTCGAACAATTTTACAGTCGCATAATCGAATTACTTTTCTATGACTAACCACATACAAATACACGAACCGGACATTAACGTAATTAAAGCAAGACAAAAACTTCATTGTGAAATGTGTCTAAATACATTTCTGATAGGACTTAAAGATCCCATCGGTTCGACTATACGTGCAATGAAACCAAACTCATTGACCGAAGTGCTGAGCTATTGTCTTAAAGAACAGAATATTTATTACGTTAGGAATATGACCCCTTCATCAACCAAACCTACAACCAGTGAACCCACAACAAATTACACAACACGTCCAAACTCTTTACCAAACTCCACAACCAGACCACCTATGTTATACCAAAATTACCAGTAGAACTCTTCAGACCCAATCCAATTACCAAAGAACACAATTTCCTAACAATTTACCCCCTCATACCAATAACTTCAAGCAGCCAAATTCAACACAAATACAGTCACAGCCACTACCTCGACAATTATTACCTAAACCAGTACCAATGGATACATCCAGCGGTAACACACGAATGTCTAGATTCCAAAATAATTCGTACAGGGCTCAACTCAATCATTTACCCCCACCGAATAGATACTTTCAAACCATCGCTCCTCCAGATTTCAAATCAAAAGAACTATTTTAAGTAGAAGCGGAATACGCACAACAGAACATACATTCAGACCAGTTTGACGAATATTACCTATACAATACAGTTAACGAACCCGACTCCTACGAACACCAATACAGCCAGTACTACCAACAACTGGGTGATTTCAACCTCATTAAAGACGAAATGGAAATTGATGATGAAAATTTTCTGCCAGCAGCCTCGAACGGCAAATCGGATATTTAGACGTAAACACTCATAACACGAACGTTCTACCATACATTCATTTTAGAGACTCAGACGGTCAGCTATTAAAATTTCTCATTGACACAGGCAGTTCTAGTTCATTTTTAGATCCGAAATTAATTCACAAAAATTTAATTCAAACATTTAAACCAATTTCCTTCCATAACAACTGTCTTTAACAAACATACAATAGACAAACAAGTAACACTAAACGGATTCACAGAATTTAACACACAGAGCCATTTAAATTTCTGCTTTTTAAATTTCATCAATACTTCGACGGACTAATTGGACTAGACTTACTGACACAACTTCAAGCAAACTTAGACTTCAATAACAAGACATTAGTTACGAAAAGAGCAACTATACCATTACTATTGAAACCAAATTTCATGTCAAAATTGTATAGAGTTCCACCTAATATCAAAATAATAGCATACTTACCTGTAGATATTCAGTCAGGGGATATTTACATTAAACCAATAGAAATAGAGAGAGGCTTAATTATACCTGAAGGAATATATCGCGCTAACGATTGGTATTCCTATGTCGAAGTTGTTACTGAAGAATGCACCAGCGACCTTTCAAAGGAAAATGGATAACGTTCTCGGCGACCTGCAAGGTACAATGTGTCTTGTGTATATGGCTGATATAATCATCTACTCTACCTCACTACAAGAGCATATTGAGAACTTGCAGAAAGTTTTTGATAGACTTCGAGCAGCAAATCTAAAAATCCAACCAGACAAATGCGAGTTCCTCTGTAAGGAAGTAGCATTTCTCGGACACGTAATATCCAGCGAGGGTGTAAAACCGAACCCAGATAAAATAAAGGCTATAGTTAACTTCCCGATCCCCAAAACAGCGCGAGATATTAAAAGCTTTCTTGGTCTCTTAGGATATTATAGAAAGTTTATTAAGGACTTCGCGAAGCTGACAAAACCCATGACGCAATGCTTACGGAAAGGAGAAGAAATAAAACTTACTCCCGACTATGTAAAGACTTTCGAAACGTGCAAAAAACTACTAATAGACGAACCCGTTTTAGCATACCCCGACTTTACCAGACCGTTCAATCTGAAAACAGATGCCAGCAACATTGCTATAGGGGCCATATTTTCCCAAGGTCCCGTGGGACAAGACAGACCTGTTTGTTATGCCGAAAAATTCTACCCGACATACTGAACGATGACGAACAAGACCAAATAATCTCGAATTACCAAAAGAACAATAACCGTCGGGGAATAAATGAAACAATAGCACACTTGAGACGGGAATACTATTTCCCGAATCTTAAATCTAAAGTATCCTATTATATAAGTTATTGTAAAATCTGTAACGAAAACAAATATGATAGAAAACCCCCCAAACAGAAATTTCAGTTAACATCAACACCATCCCAACCATTAGAAATAGCACATTGCGATATATTCTACGTCGACAAAAACATCATATTCACAATTATTGACAAATTTTCGAAATTCGCTCAAGCATATCTCTTAGATACAAGGAACAGTTTACATTTGATTGAAGCCCTTTCAAAATTCATAGCAACATACAGTCACCCCAAAACACTAGTCGCGGATTCTGAGAAAGGTTTTGACTCAATACGATTCAAGGAATCCTGCGAATAATACAATATTAACCTACACATCACTTCTGTTCGTAGCTCAAACGCCAACTCCCCAGTTGAACGTTTTCACTTGACACTTTTAGAAATATATCGTATAGTTCATAACGACAATAATGATATTACCATGTCCCCCAAACGTAAATTCTTAACTGCAGTTTTCACCTACAATAACTCAATACACACAGTAACCAAATACACCCCGTTCGAGCTATTTTTTGGTAGACCATACGACTTAAAAGTAAAACCTGACCTCCAAAAAATCAATAACAAACAACGAGAATTATACGAAAAAGTATATAATCGTACCCTAGAAAAGAAACACGACCTAATTATTAAACTAAATAGAGACAGAGACGAACCACTAACTTACCAGCCTAACACAAAAGCCTACTTACAAGAGAATAAACATAAAAATAAGCTAGATACAAAATTTAAAGAAACCTTTGTAAAACAAAATAAGAGACTTACTATCAGAGATAAGAAAAATCGGAAACTCCACAAACAGAAATTAAAAAGACCATCTAAATTTCAAGCTAGTACTGACGGCAACGATAATGGGACAAAAGATGGAAATGACGGACTTAACAAACAACCCAGGAATACTGTTGATGAACCTAGGGCAGGCCCGAATAGTGAAAGATTATAACCACTACATTCATATAATAAACCTAAATAATTACAGGGAAAACATCGCAAACATTAAATATTCTGTGAAACTCATAACACAAAATCGATACCTAAAAGGATTCCATAACACTCTTAATCTAAAACTGCAAGAATTAGAAAATAATTTTCACACCCTCTACCCCAAATGACTTACTAAACGAGGACTGATAAACGGACTTGGGTCAGTGATCAAACAAATTACAGGTAACCTGGACAATGACGACGCGTTACAAATTAACAGAGATATTGAAAGATTAATGACAAACCAGGATAATATCTCAGACCAATTAAATAAACAGATACATCTCAATAGACAAATGATTGAGCGATTTAACAACATAACCGAACATATTAGCAAAGAACAATTTATAATCAATAATTACTTAAACTCGACATCAAATAACATCAATAGGCATATAGAAGAAGACGTAAATTTCATGCAGTACGTGTATCAATTGACTTATAATATTGACACCTTAAACGAGCATCTAAAAGATATTACACATTCAATAAATCTAGCCAAGTTCAATATTATTTCCAAATCTATCTTTTTACCAAATGAGTCAGAAGATGCCTTCACATCTCTAAGACATCAAGCAATATCCATTGCCTCTTATGAACAAATATACGAGCTTCTCGAGCTACAAGCTTACTATAATGATACAAGCATAATTTTTAACACCCGTATCCCCAATTTTTATTTCGAAAACTACCAGTTAAATTACCTAGAACAATTGCCCACTTATACCCTAAAAACAATAAAAATCATCCAACCGTACGTCCTTTCCAACGAGTATCAGTCGTATTTAGTTGACCAAGAGTGTCCCAGAGTAGAGCAAACCTACATATGCCACCTCAAAACACGCAGTATCAAAACAAAATATTCAAAGTGCTTTGGCAATCTGCTTCTCAATAAACCTGCCTCCTGCATTTACGAAGATTTTAACAATGTAACGGAGATAAAACCACTGAGAGGCAATTACATCATCATAAAAAATTCTCTGGGGACCAGCCTATCATCTACTTGTGGAATCAACGACCGAAATATCACAGGAACTTTCCTAATACATTTTCGGAATTGCTCCATAACAATGAACGAAATTACATACACTAATCAAATAACCGAAAAAGAAGACGAAATTCATCTAGTTCCGACGTATAATATCGAGGTTAACGCATCAAAATTCGAAGAAAACTGGACGTACACAAACTGAAAAACTTCCATATCCAGAACCGAGAGGAAATACAATTAATAAAGAAACACGGAATACTACACATTTCAGTAACCTATTTCATCTTAGCTCCTTTAATAGTTGCTATTAGTATCTTCTTCATTCGGAGAGGAACAATATGGAAACCAAAGGAAATAGAAGTACAGCATACAACCCCAGCTCCAACCAAAGAAGTAAAACTCCTTTGGCCGTCGCTTTCGACTCAGGAGGGAGGAGTTACAGTCTCTTCACACGCTTAACACAATAGACACACAAATGATGACACTGCAGAGAGTATCAGGTTTCAAATGTTGATTTCACATATTCAATCCGACGGAAATGATGAAATTGCACTGTATCAAAAATGCATAATTCACAATTCTCACAAACATCGCTTTACTGGGAAACTGATTCAGTGACAGGTGCATATCGAATCAGCATTATGAAGCCTATAAATAAAGAAGATTAACCTACCAGCGACAAGTTACTTCCTCGACATAAAACTACAAGCTTATTGTATTGACGATTATTGTAATAATAAATTTTTGTAATTATTGTTTTGTGACTAAAGATTAAATCTGGAGCTTAGATGCAAAAAAGATCTAGTCACAGAAGATATTTTTTTCAGAAATTAAGAAAAATGGTTATTTAATTAAATATGAAATTAAAATACAAAATTTATTGTAAAATGGATACGTTAATTTTGAAACTTATTAATTATACTTTTTTAATCAGAAAATTTAAGAAAAATCGTTTTTTGATATTTTTTTGTTGGACATAATGTTTTTTGCTTAAACATATTGGACATAATTTTATTTGCCTAATTTTATAATGGACATAATACTTTTTGCTATAAAGACATTATTGCAGGGCTGTATAAGTTTTATGTAAATAAAAACAACACGTCTATTGCAGATTTCTTTTTATTTATAAAATAAACAAAAAACAAAGTATCTAACAGATTTTAAATAAAACGTGCAATAATTCATTGATTTAATATTTTATAGAAAAACAAAAAATTCGGAAAAGTCTTAGTGCCTCTGTTGGTCACCCCTACCGTTGTTAATTCCAAATTTAAATTCATTAATAACTTTCTTATTACTAAACAAGAATTGTGTATAATTGTTTGCAGAATATTAGTAATAAATATTTAATTGAAAAATAATATTTTTTATCCACTTTATAAATTTTAACTAAAATAAAAACGTTGAAAAGCACAAGCAGAAGCACACTTCTAACTGAAATTTTGAACTAAACATACTCAAGCAACACTATGATTGGATAAATAAATTACAAATGGCCGAATTAAATGGACATGATTCTTTTTGCTTGAAGGTACATATTTTAAATCTATTTTTTAGTGGGAAAAAAATATATATATTACGATGTGTTCCATATATACATATATTCCATATATACAAACTCTATTATTTTTCGAGTGAACTTAATTATATATATATATATATATATATATATATATATATATATATATATATATATATATATATATATATATATATATATATATATATATATATCGGACATTTTTTTCTTCAGAATCGTGTTCTACGGGTCCGAAATCGGATAGCGCCCTTACTCTCGCCTCGTCCCGTTCTTATCGTATAGGTTGTATATGGCTAATTTTTTCAGATGAAAAATTCGACTAAAAACTGAGTATCGAGCTGTTATTAAGACGAATTGAACGTTGTGTACGAGGACTCTACATCATCATTTACGACCTTAAAATTGTTGGTAGCTGAATTTAAATGTGGCCGTATCAGCTTGGTTGAAGATTGCGTGTTGAATTAAACTGATAGAAGTGGATATGGACATATCAAAAGAATGCATTAACAGTTTAAATATTAAGCTATGTAGAAAATTTTTCGTATAAATAAAAACTAATTTTCTTAATCCATTCCCGCCCGCTTCGATTGTGCTTAACACTCCCATTCTTTCCCATTCCTGTAGTAAAATTTTCACTCCCATCCATTTCCGCCCCCGTGCCTTTTCTTCACTACCGCCCGATCTCACTCCCACCCTTTTTAAGAAAATCATATCCGTTCCCGGTGGGACTCGCTATGACCCGAAGGGCCCCTTAAAATTGCCGGCCCGGTTGCGTAAATACAAAGGCGACTGCAGCACAGACAGAAGTTACTCTGTAATACAGCCGTGTCTGTATGAATAAAGTACTGCAAACACGATTACATCACAGACATTCAAAGACTGTCTGTAACGTTATCGGCTTCGAATAAGATTTTTTTATCGAAAACGATTGCAGCACAGTTATACTCGCTTTGTAATACAGCCTGAAACGCATACTTTTTATTGAACAAACACCGCTGCAGTTCAGTCAACGGCTCGTACCATTGGGCCATATTTGTTTAATTAGTTTATTTCTGGTTTGACAAAGGTCGGTGCACGCGCGATAATTTTGCAGCTAAAACTGTTAAAACTATTGTTGCATAGTACAAAATGACTGTCAAGGAAAAATTAATTATTTTTATGAATTAATCCTGTGTGGGGAGTATACCTTGTTGAATTTCACAAAAAAGACACACCTCAAATTAACCGTCCAATTTTTGGACTTTAGACTTTCAAAATTTCAACTTTGAGCAAAAATAGGTAAAGTATATCCGCCCTATTTCAAAATTTACCTTCAATTTTTCCTAAACAGCCCCTTCAGTTGGTTCGACCTTGGCTTTATATACATCAGTAGAAAGCTCTCTAAAAATAAAGTACGTCAATTTAAAGTTTTTTCTCTATCTGCTGTAGTTTTCAAATCATCAAGGAAAATTGAAATTTTACCCTAACTTTGTGGGGTGATTTCACCCCTTAAATGGCGACGGTGGCAGATAAAAGAAAAATACGTGTCCGTTATTTTTGCTTGTACTACACGTATACAAAGTTTCATCAAAATTGCGAATTGATAGTTCAGAACCTTTCCTTGTCAGTCTTCTTCTAGAATACAAAGTGAATGGACTACTATCTCTGCAGTAAAGAAGAAAGGACGCAACCATAGCATCGGCGAAAATATTAAATTGAATCACCCTAATGCTAAGAAACATTAAACTTAACTGCCATATTTTTTAATATAATAGTTTTAGTTTATGTACATAACGTAAAAGCCCCTATACTCAAACAGTTTTGATATTTATCGGTTTTTTCAGAAATAATTTCATTAATATATAAAATATTAAAATTGTTCCAGTATGGCTTTTACCCTAAATATAATAAAAATACGAAAGACAAAACATTTTGTAATTTTATCAAAATTTTTTTAATTGCTTTATTCAAATAAATATGACTGTCCTACTACAGATATTACTGAATTTAAGCACCATTCAGATGAATTAATAATGCTTTAAGTCATATTATTATGCAGCATGGACTAGAGCGGTCTGTGGTAAATCCGCCTTTGCATTGGCTTACACAAACAAATGCGGCTATACTACAGACCGCTGTGTTACAACTGGGTTCGGACAAATTATTCCTACTTTAAGTCATCCACGAGATAATGCAGCACAGACTATGGATGTCTGTGCGTAAATGAGGCCAGACAAAAATTGTAGATCATATAATTATCTATAAAAAATGTCTGAATACTTTTTTTTCTAAGAGCTACCGTTTCTGAGATATAACTATTACAAAAGTTGTAATCTTCATAATATGCACACATTTCCACGCCACCTATGAGGTAGTGTACTTTGCGGGTTTTTTTAAAGGGTTTCCCCGGTAGGCCTCCTCCACGGTCTATGGTGATCCTGCTTAATTGAAAACTATTGAATAATAAAAAAATATTAGTATTGGGAATGATGAAAGCGGTATAGATTAAAAAAAAAGTGAGGGAAATTATTCGTCAGATTCATAATCGTCTAATATTTCAGCTTCCTCTTCTTCTTGTTCTTCTCCGTATTGTTCTTGTTCTTCTTCTCGTTCTTCTTGTTGGGTGTAAGTAAATTGCCTCAATAGCGATGCATCACATGTCTCCTCGTTGGTATCATACGAATCCTCTTCTGTTGGTGATTCAACATTAGAGCACGACTGGACTTGACAACTGGTACATGCAAGAGAACAAAACAACCCAACTTTTTTGCAGCCGCATATTACACTACACCTCTTAACATTTGTAACATTTACTGATTTTATCAACATAATTTTAGAAAAATTACGGTGAATTAACTAAATGGAAAACATAGAGGTTTATAGGTACGTAGGCTTATAAAATAATATTGATCATTATTTTCTGAGAATTCTAAGATTAAACTACTTCGAAAAAACCAATACCTATTCCATTATTTCATTTGTCTATAAAAATATCCTCTACCCTCGGGTAAAATTATTTTTATTAAATACCGAGCATAGACTAGCGTATCGAAAGTCGGTTTTCAGAAACCGTTTTAATAGAGTGGAAAAGTTCTGACATTCTCTACTACTCATAGGATTTTGTCAACGTCCTTCTTTTATCCGCCAGCCGCCCTTTTCTGCAGCGTCAAGTATCAAGTTGTACGAAAATTAGACCAGCGAGCGCAGATTGGCCGCCCTAGACCCAGGTCTAGTCAGTCGTATGGAAAGTCTGCCTTTGGTGGTAAAACTGGCTGAGACTATAGGTTTAAATATTGTAGTTATAAAATGTTGCCGCCTATTTCTAAACTTTTGTGGCAGAAATCAGGTACTCTTAGATATACGACATCCAGGTGTAGGGGGGTACGTAACCGTATTTGTATAAGCAATAGTGGAAAAGTTCGACATTAATTACACTAGTCTACAAGATTTTTGTCCTTGAAATGAAAAGTGTTTTTTCTTAACGATTGAGGTGCTCTGAGTTTCAAAAAAATTATGAAAAAAATCCAGCACGTCATATTTAAAAAATATTTATTACTTTTTATTGACAAGAAATGATGGTACAAAAATGTTAAAAAAAATTAAAAATGAACAACCTTAGCTTTTTTTGTACTTTTTGTGTCTGTGTTTCTTACATTAAACAAGCAATAGTTACTTAACATAGTTTGCTCCCGGTATCCCTCATAATTTTGCTCAAAAATTTTCAAGTCCTAATGAAAATGCCCGCCATCCTCGCTACTGACGTTTTTGATATTTTCAGGAAAGAAATCGAGGTGTGATTGCAAGAAACGAATTTTCAGGGACATGTTGACACCCCTCCGTTGAAAATTATGTAACAAATCCGCAACTAATTTTCGATAATTTTCTTTTTTTTGTTACCTAGGAACTTTTGGATAACAAATCATAATGAATATCAAACAGTTTCCTCAGTATTCGAAATGCTGTCTTTAAATATCTCATCCTTTAACATTTTTTTTATTTACGGTCCAATGAAAACACGTTTCTTAAATTTCACCTCAGAAAGACCAGAAAAATGTTTAAAGGCTGCATTAGTTTTGTCTAACGCCTTGACAAAATTTTTAACTAAACCTAATTTTGTGGGGGTATCAGAGACACTTATGTTTTATATTCATTTTACCAGGGATATCTCCTGTTGTTAGACCGGGATTCTGAAATAACAAAAATAAACTTCTTTGAGTGATTCCGTTATGGGATATCCTTTCTTAGATATAATAAGTTCACCGCAAACGTAACAAAAATTGTCAAGATGCATTATACACAATCTTTTTGACATTTTGGAAACAAATAATTATTTAACTGAACGTCACACTGTATCGAAATGTAAGAATAAATTCAAAACAAACTTGAGCCGTGAATAGTCGAAAATAAAATGTGTTGATAATTTGAAACTGTGACGTGATAAAAATAAAAAATATATATGTTTGCGTTTAATTGTTGCAGTTAAATAGAAAAATATCAAATTCACTCAAAGGATAAAATTTTTTTTTTAATTTTTTAAACTAGTGTTATTAGCAGAGCCTGATTTACATTAGAACATAGGGCTGCCAGGTTTTTTTAACAGACCCGCCGACAGAGGCTCCAAAAATCGCCCAAAACCGCTTACACTCAAAGTGTACCGCAAAAAACCGCGCAGTTTTTAATAAATGGGTTAATTTGTCAATTCTATTGCCCAAAAAATGCAAAAAATACTGTCGAGGAGCAAAAAAAAGAAAATATTAAAAAAAATTATCTATCTCTCAAAAATTATTGTTGACGAGCAAAAAAAAAAAAAAAAAAAAACGAGAAAACTTGTTAATTATGATAATGTGGAGTACGTGGACACAATAGGGATCTCCTCAAAATTTATAATGAATTCTCCATGTGTGAAGTACTCAAGGCGCCTCGACATGAAATAATGGTAAATCCAACACGGGTTACATGCCTTAGTAGTTAGCTAACTATCTGAAGCTAACTACTAAGCCATGTAAGATGGCTCATCGGAATTGTATTTTTTAAGTTTTGGATTTCTGTGATAGGCTAAATTTTTCCCAGAAACCACTAATTTTTCTCAGAAACGACGACAAAAGAAGAGTAGATATTGTGGAAACCATAAATTAATTAGTAATGCAGTATTTTATAAGACGAACATTTTATTTAGAAAAATTCGAAAAGGCCTTAAAAATGCTGTTAACCGTTTTAGCTTTCCGTAGGTAAAATGAAATTCGACGAAAGGGTGGGGTAGCCGGGGTTGTAGCTCCGAGGCCTGTGGTTGAAAAGCGAGCTCGTAGCTGTGGGTAGTGGGACCGGAAAAAGTAAAATGAGCTTTTTTTGCTCGTCACTTACATTTTTGGGGAAAAATTAAAAAAAAAAAACGATTATTTCCGGGGTTCGCGAATTTTTTCTACTGCTCTGGGCAAAATTTTGCCTCTACTATTCGCAGCGAGTAATAACAACGTCTAAAGTAACTTTCTCCAGCTTATAAAGTAAGTTTAAGATAAAAATTACAAAATATAATTTTCGTACACTTTTAAGAATTTTTTATACGAAATCATAGAACTAGATAAATGAAATTGATAGGACCAAAAGTCGGTGAAGAAAGTATGTTTTTAAGAGAAAGGAAAATGTGGAAAACGTAAGTATACATTTTATGGTACAGACTAGAGATGGGAACCGGGCCGCGTAAATACAAAGGCGATAATAGTTATATCTCAGTTAACGGTAGCTCTTAGAAAAAAAAGTATTCAGACATTTTTTATAGATAATTATATGATCTACAATTTTTGTCTGGCCTCATTTTATGATAAAACTTACCGTTTTGCTGAAAAACGCGAAAAACCCATTTTTGACACCTTTGACCTTGAATAAAATTTTTTCCACGTACAGGATCGATGAGGGCTTTTCAACACGTATTTATAATGGTGTTCCGAACATTCATACCAATTTTCAGCTCTCGCCTAATTTTTGTACCCTTGCATGTTTAAATTGACCGCTGTATTTAGGTTTTTCATAATATGATTATCTGAACCTTTTACTTTCTATTGGGAAATTAAATGAAGGCGTGATTTAATATTTAGCCTCTTGGTAGTAATTTTCATTCGTCACCAGATGGCTTAAGTTGGAATTGTCTGTTTTTATTCGGAAAAAGTAAATTATCATGAAAAAATAAGAATGACATTAAAAAAATATGCTAGTTTGTATTTTGTAAGCTAAACAGCACCACTTTCATAAATTTCCAAAACACAATGTTTTATTAACACTTTCAGTCCCACGGCTGCGGTATCCGAAAATAATCAAAACAACCACAGAGACCGATCGCGATCAATGATTAACGGATTACGCATTACATATGTGTGCGATGTTACCACACCGATGTGTATATACTCGACTCACACAAACACCAACACACACTACTCTCTTGCTTTCTGTTAAAAATTTTTAAAATAAATAAAATAAAAACGCCTTGAGCAGCGGGGCCCCATCACGCAAGTCGAATTTTTCCCTTCATCTTCGGTATCTTCAAGAAATCTAAATGTGATTGAAAGTCTACAAACGATTTGTCATTTTAGTGGTTTCAAAACTGCTGATAAGTGTCCGGCTGATCGGGGCTTTAAAAAAGGGTTTAAGTTTTTAAGGGTTGAATCTCAGTAAATTTCAATTTTATGCCGATAGCAATTAGCAGGAAAAACGTCAAAGGCTAGGGGCATTCTGACCCATGCTTATCCGCGAATTGCCTTTGTGTTTTATTTTTAAATATTAAAAAAGAACTTTAAATAGTGAACTGGAAGGCCTTTATGAAGATATATTTTCTTTCAAAAAAAATCCAAAATTTCTGTTTTTTAAATAACAACGCCGTGAGCAGCAGGGCCCCATCACGGAAGTCGAATTTTTCCCTTCGTCTTCGGTATTGAATGTCCACAAGCGAACTGTGATTGAAAGTCTACAAGCGATTTGTCATTTTGATGGTTTCAAAACTGATAATGAGTATCCGGCTGATCGGGGCTTTAAAAAAAGGTTTTAAGTTTTTAGGGGCTGAATCTCAGTAAATTTCAATTTTGTGCCGATACTTAGCAGTTAGCAGGAAAAAAGCCAACACAATTCGTACGAGGGCATTCCTACCCATGCTTACCCGCCATTTGCCTTCGTGTTTAATTTTTAAATATTAAAATACCCCTGTCGCAGCATCCTGCATAACATAGCGAATTGCCGTTTATAAAAATTCGTTTTTCTCCAAAACTAGTTGACATAGAAAAAAAGTTTAAAAACCTTTTTTATGTAATTTTTTCTTCTCTTTTAAATGGTGTAAAGAGATTTCGCAAACATTTTTGAATAAGTGGAAATTTTGGCAAAAAACTAATTTTTTGCAAGAACAAAAACCATGTTCCTGCCATCCGACGTGTCTGGCTGACGAACTCATCCGAGGGTTTGGGACTTCCAATGTTCTCACCAAGTTTCGTAAAAATTGGCTACTTCGTTCGAGAGTTATCGCACGGACATATATATATATATATATATATATATATATATATATATATATATATATATATATATATATATATATATATATATATATATATATATATATATATATATATATATATATATATATATAAATTTTAGTGAATATATTTTCGGTTTCTAGGGACCTCAAAACAAAATTCTGCCATAGTCCCGGGCTCAGGTCGCGTCATGACAGTGGCTGTAATAGCTGAATTCCATTCTGGAAATTCGCTAAAATGACCTTAAATAGTAAACTGGAAGGCCTTTATGAAGATATTTTTTCTTTCCAAAAAAATCCAAAATTTCTATTTTATAAGTAAAAATCAAAAATTCCTACTTTATAAATAAACATTAACTTTAATAACATTTTTAAATTACTTAATATGTATATGTATATTGCATTTGTTGTAAAAGTAAGTTCATTTTTCTACTCATGTTGAAGAACACACTCATTATATGTATATAGCTGTTAATTAATTGTTGAGAATAGCGATGGGCGACGGCAAAATTCCCATTGGGAATTTTCCGGGGAAAATACCCATTTGGGTATTTATTGGGTATTTTCCCGGGAAAATTCCCGAAACCTGGCTAAAAACGATTACTTAGCTGTACTTCTTTGCAAATGTGTTCTTAATTAGGTCTCTGTATATTTGTTAATTGTGCGTGGAGGTTTAAATAATATAATGTTGATGTAAGACCATTTATTTCAAATGATAAAGGTACAATATATGCAAATTAACATTAAAAATAAACAAGTATCAATACAAAATCAAATTTTTTGTCATTATTATGTTGTAAATGATAATAAGTCTTATGCAAATTATTACCTAAATAACATTACAGATGTTATCAAAGAAATGAAGAAACTAGAAATCAACAATGAAATTTTAAAGCAATGTTATTTAAATTATTATTATCATAAAACCACTTTAGTACATAGGGTAAACGGTATAGTTATTGGACGTTGACAGTTATTGGATAAGACACTCTCTTTTGAAGATTATAAGGCTTATAAACTAGTAAAGCAAACTTCCTGATTTTTTAGTTAAACAGAACCTTCTAGTATCTACAGAACTTGTGGATTGTGGAAATACGCCAGAAATTAATAAATGAAATTTTTGTCCAATAACTGTATTTTTCTACACGCACAACGTTAATATTTTTTTTTTCAGAGACTTACCAATATGTAATATGAATGTTTTATGTGGTACATTAAAATAGATAGGTCTTACTTTATTTATGAATTTTTTCGTTAAAAATAAAGCTACAACAAGTACTTTTTCTGTACTTTGTTTTGAAAATTTTTCTTAACTGTCCAGTAACTATACCATTTACCCTATTGAATATTTATTTATCTTAAAATTTAAAAATACATGCATACATATTATGTCGGATCAACTTAAGATGACTTTTCAATGAAGTTAGCAATTATTTTAAATTTATAACTCAATCCTATGTTCAAATTTGAGAAATATCTACGTTTTAAAAAAAAAATCAAAATGTCTCGAAGTTCAATATTGACGAGTGAGAATCGAGCTAAAATTTCAACGTTTCGGAAATTGTAGTACTTAAAACATAATCCAAAGGGGCGGAAACTATGGGAAAAACTGCTGTGGTAGGTCCAAGAAATTGGCACCGAAAAATGAAACGCGTATTGTACAATTAGCGATGAAAATAAATTGTCTAGAGAAAAACTGTCGAACAAAAATTGTATAATAACGCGATATATTAATTAGTATTTAGATAGTCTGAAGATTAGCAAATATTCTTTATGAAACAGCGGTTTTGATAGTTTAATTCCAAAATATTACGATAAATAGTAAACTAAATACCCACTTTTCGGGAATTTTCCCGGGAATTTACCCCGTTTTTACCCACTTTGGAAATTTTCCCGGGAAAATTCCGGGTAGAATCCCATCTCTAGATGAGAAAGTTAGGCATTATTTAAGGGTGTGAAGAAACCACAGTATTAACCATTATTCAATGGGTTTGCGATTGTTTTGTGAATAATGTATGTATCAAGTTTTAAATTAATATATGTTGCGTAGTAACGTTCAAGTAAACAAAGTAGTTTATATTTTGCTTTGATCGTTTATACATATTATACAAACATTTAATGAAATTAGAAATAAATTAAAAATTTGATTAAAAATTTATATTCAATTTTATTTAAATAAAAAGGGAAAAAAGTCGTAGAAAAAATATCGTATTCGACTCGCTTGCAATGGCTATTACTCATTCAGATGCATTACGACACTCGTCTCGCAAGCTCGGCTCGTGTCGCAATTTTATCTTCGTGAGTTATAGCTATCATTACTAACTCGCTGAATAATATACTATTTTTTTTTTATATTTTTAAATTTACTATACGCCCACTTATATTAAAGTATAAAAATAAAGCATTTAAAACACATTTAACAATACCATTGAATTCCGATGTAAAAATGGGGGAAGTAATGTGGAATCCCAAAAAGGCACTAGCTGGATACTAACTCAATACACATACAAAATTTCAGCCCTCTAGGTTTCCTCAGAGAATCTCTAGACGTGTTAGAAAAAAAGAAAAAAAATCAAGGAAATATCGGCGTAAAAATCGTGGAGGTAAGGGTTTAAAGTTGAAATCTCCAAAAAGCAGTGGCTGGCTATTAACTTAACCTGTACACAAAATTTCAGCCCCCTAGGTTTATTTGGGGAGATATTGACCCGAACGAAACTGTTAAAAAACAAGAAAAATCATGTTCTGTTTTAATTAATTTTACAAATATCAAAATATTCACGTGTTCTTTTTGGTATAAAAATGGTGGGGGTAAGGGTTAAAAGTTGAGACCTCCAAAAGGCACGCCCTTGATACTAACTCAATCCGAATACAAAATTTTAGCCCTGTAGGTTTATTTGAGTTGACCTGTGCTAGTGGTAAAACCTTCGAAAACGTCGAAAAAGCATGATATTGTAGTGTAAAAAAGATCGAGGTGTGGGTAAAAAATTAAAACCTCCAAAAATCACAACCTAGGTACGAACTTTATCAACATAACAAATTTCAACTCTCTACCTTAATTCTGGGGAGCTGTGGGCGTGTTAGATCCAGCCAAAATTCTTTTTTCATCCTCTATTCCCTCCAAATCATCCTAAGAAGCTGAATTTTCGATATGTTGTAGATAATTAACCGAAATATTATTTCCAACCGATTTGGAAAAGTTTTATTGTTTTGTTGCCCCCTACCGCCTTTAAAGTTTAGGTCGGGACCAAAATTTGCCCAAAATTTGACTCCACTTTGATAGTATTGTTGTGCATCATAATGAGCCCCACTTACCAAATTTTAGCTCTTCCCTTCCATAGAGGGGCCGGACACATGTCAAAAGGTGGCGGGAGTATATATGTATATGTATATGTAGAATCGTGTTCTACGGGTCCGAAAACGGATAGCGCCCCTATTCTCGCCTCGTCCCGTTCTTGTCGTATAGGCTGTATAAGTCTGATTTGTCAAGCAAAAATTGGACTAAAAACTAATAAAAGTATATATACGAGTATCTTCGTATTACATATATGTACATGTTGGATCATTTTATGTATTTGTTTATATAATGTTTCTTTAAAAATATTATCGGCTTCCGGCGAAGTTTTTTGTGAAAGTGCTCGGGTCCCATAGTGTTAATAAACAAACATTGCCTACTGGCCATTATTATTTTCTTGATCACTAATTCGCCTATCTAAATTTTACGTTTCCCAACAGGAGTTAAAAAAGATCAACTGTTTTTAAAAAATTGCATTGTCTAAGTATTAGATTGCGTAACGTCCAACACCGATTATTTTAAAGTGGTCAAATGCGGGTAGACTATCTAATGTGATAATTAACTTGACGAATTTGTAACGATTTCGTTATTTTACTGCGAAATTCTAAAATTATCTAGATTTTATTTTGTGACTACATAATCTAGTGATTTTGTCTTGAATTGTACACCCCTGTGACACTTGTATTATTTACGACACAATCGACAGATGGCTGAATCTACTAGGGTATGAAAACAAAAACGTAATCGGTTATTGGCATTGATATTGTAGAAGTTCTTGTTGAGTTCAGCAACTACCGTATAGATGTCAGGAACAACTTCATTTACTATTTTTGACATTTTATTTAGGGACATTCTGCTTGAGGGGTGTTTAAATAACACCAAAGGAAACTAAATATCCAAACAAATAGTGATATTCGGACAGTTCATAGAACCCGACACGAACGAATTAAAATTTTCTGTGTGTGTTTTGTGAATGTCTTTTATCCTTTAGCAATATAATTTTATGGTACTTAACAAGTAATTTATAATCACAAAACTGACGGCCATCTACGAAAACAAATCATTCCTGCCAACAAATATCAGGTATTTATAAATTTTGTCAATTTGTGAATGTTCTATTATGACAGCCTAAGTTGTTTATATGTATTGGTTTTTGAATGCCATGTGCATTTTTATTGTGTGAGACAAAGTGATTGAGCAATTTTACGAAAGTGTAGTCTGTAAATGAAAGGAGTTTCATTCATATTAATAATCATTTGATCGACTGTAATGATGGTTGAATGTTCATCAATCACTTGAGGTTATGATTGTGTAAATTTACATATACATAAGTATGTGTCCATATAAAATTTAAACATTGTTGAAAGAAAGAAATAATAGGTTATACCTGGTGTAGTTTATAATATTTCTTATATAAACAAATTTCGAATATAGAATTTGTTGATTGTTCGTTTCTGTTTTCGTCTAAATAAAAAATTTAATGATTTAAAAATGTAATAATAATTACAAACGAAATTCCTTCGCAGAACGCTGTAATATTTTGTATTATTTGATTGTTTTTTATTTTTATTTATTTTTTATTTACCCTTCTGTAGAGTTTTACAATCAAATAGGAAATATAGGCTTGGAAACATGAGTTAATCATGTGCTGCTATCTATGGTGTTCTCTAACTAATATTATCTAGTCACCAGGGTTGTCCATGTAGACTAGTAGAGTATATAAATCTTTACATGTAAACAATGGAGTTAGAATAAAGCACAATTCACACTTTACGTCCCGCAAAAGTCATGTTATGTTTACATTACGTTACTTTAATTTTTGTCGATATTCACACTTCAGTCACAGTTCAGCTTCAATCCTGTTTTGGTTAAGTACATAGTACCAGGATTGCCAGATAAATTTTTCAAAATTCACACCATCTCTGCTAAAATGTCGTCAATTTTTAATAAAAAGTAGCCCAATACCGGTTAAAGATAATTAACCAGCAAAAAAGACCACTTCCTGCTCTTCCGTAGAAAAAGTCGTTCAAGACCGATCTCTTCTTTTTACCCAAAAGCAGCTAGCAAAGAACATAATTTTAGGCAGCTCCAATTTCTTCAAATTATTAATTTTTTTCAGTTCATAAATTAATGTTTTAAACAAGGCCGCGAACCTTAACTGGTATTTTAAAAACTTTAAAACTTAGATATTTTTTAAACTATATACTCTCATAAGTACATATATTAAATAATTTTCACATGTATTTTTTTGCGTATTATCGAATAATTCGCTTAAGTAGTACATAGTTACTCTTGGTTTAGTAAAATTACAGTACTTAGCAACGGGTAACATCGCTCACGTACGCCTAATACAAATGGTAAAAACATTGCATTTTTTTTATAACTACTGTTACCCGCGGCTTCGCAAGCGTGAATTTCATAATTTAGTAAAGGTAATCTTTTTTAAGTAGTTTGATAAAATATTTTGCCCCTATTTTCTTTCATAAGCTGAAATGATAGACTTTAATTATTGGTAAGCTCACTCATCAATCCTCTTTATTTTTAATTTCTTCTTTATTTTTTTCGTTTAGCTAGTTATCTAGGAGCAATTGAAAATTTTCAAAAACTAATTGGTCATTTCTTCAACCATATTACATAAACTAAAAATCTAAAGTAAGCCTATTAAGAAGGTGTCAACGAATTTGGTATAGAAGTAAAAAAAGTATGTTGATTTAAAATACTCAAATTTTATTTATTCTTAAAATAAAATACCTAATATTTCGTAGACTTTAAATAAATATCCTCCCTATTCCTATTGGAAAATTTAAATCCCTACCCCTACATCCCTTATAAGCATTATATTTGAATATTTCCTAAAGTAACTGACTCATTGTAGGAGACGCTAGAATGGGGTATTTGACAATTTTTTAAAAACCATCTTAGTGTGTTTATTACTTCTTACTAAACTCATAATACACATTTTTAAATTATTTTGTACTATATTTTTGATAAAAATTACCGATAAAATTTCAGGTTTTACAAAGATCGCCAAAACGATGCTTTCTGTGACGTCAAATCGTATGACGTCATTGGCTCTAAAACATTGAGTAGCAGTAGTTGGGTTAGGTATGAAAATTAATAATGAAAAATTTCTTTCATAGTTACCAAAAAAGTAAACAGTTTTTTTTCCTAACTGCAATATAATACCTACATATTCAAACGAGCTTGTGACGTAAACTGCTTTTGCTTGATGTTTTTGATTACGTCATTTTTAACGTAAATTTTGTAATTTCATTTAATTAAAATTTTTATATTTTTCAATGAAATAACTTGTAAAAAAGCAATATTCAGTATCATTATGACTCGAGCAATTATTTAAAAATCAAAATAGAAATTTTTTCCACTACTGTCAAATACCCCATTGTAGGCGTTAAAAATGTAAACTTTGACCTCTCCCCCATTTTTTTTTTTTTTGGGTTTAATCCCTATTTTATTCTTTACAGGATAATTTTCAAAAAGTGTTGAAACATGTATTCATTAATTTATTTTTGACCTCCTTTGACTATGGCCTCCAGTTTTATTCGTGTAAAATTATCCTAACTGTGAGTAAAGCTACTTTAAATCAGTTATTCCGAAACAAATCGGGCAAATTTAATTCCAAATAAATTCTTTAAAGTGCTTCGCTTCGCTTGGCAGCCAGTTAAAAATTCTGTAAAAGGTTAATTCCATGTAATGTTTTGCTCCGCTCGCCAAACGACTCGAAAGTAACCATATTAATATATCTAATTTTCACACTTCGAGATCTTTCCATAGATTGCGATATTGATGGTTTTAAAATTAATTCAATTTTAGATCCTTTTCAGGATCCGAAAATCCTGGCGGATTTTTTAAAATTGCGCTCAGTTCCTCTGTAACTAAACTTTACTACTATCCTTTTCTAAAGTGAAATTTTAGTAAAAAAGTTTTGAAGTCAAGATTTAAATTTTTAAATATTATTTTTATCGTAACCTAAGTAATCTTTTGTTTTTCTTTCTTTTGTTTCCGTTTACTGTTAAATCAGTATTTTTCATACATATTAACTTTTGTCTTGAATATATAAGCCCCCCTAAAGAATATTGTGATAATTTTGATTGAGGATGTTGTCGATGTTGAGATGATGAAGCGTCTAAGGAATAAATTTATAATATTTCACTGAAATCTGTCCCGTGGTTTTTGTGTCAGCCGTACCCATAGAAAACCTAACTGATAATCTTATTATATAAATTTTATGTAACTTCCAAAATATCAGTTTTAGATATTAAGATATTTTTTAGTAATAGATAGACATAATTATGATAAAAAATACAGGTGATTCATTTGAAAAAAAAAATTGCACAATAAACAAAAAATATTTTAAAAAAATGCTTTCTGTGACCATCCTGTATCAAGTCAAAAAGCTGAAATGTCACTGTTACATAGAATATGAGTAACAATTTCCTGCGAATTCAAATCTGTTGTCAAAAACACTTCAAATACCAAATTTGGTGTCAGCTTCCGGTATAACCGGAAATGGCAGCAAGTTAAAAATATTTTAATTAAAATCTTCATAATCGAGAACTTCTATAACCAAATTTTCAAAATTTTAATTTATTTGAAAGACCGTGAAGTTTTAATGAAGATTCTATTTGAATCACCCTGTACATAACCATTTGGGAGATTAGATTAAAATGTTGCTAAGATTAATCGGGAGGTTAATATCTATATTCCCTGTAAATTTTAACTCAATAACTTTAATAGTTTTTGAGTTAAATCGGTTCGTACAAACAGACAGACAGACAAAAAAATTTTTAGACATATTTTGTATATATGTCGAATTTGCTAACTGGAAAACATACTAATAATTAAAAATTCGAAAATCACAGACAGACCCTTCTATTTTATTTATAGGTATTGATTATTATATTCAATAAATCAGAACCGTGAAGAGAAATGATGGGCTCCGGAAATAACTTAAATTTTTTTAACCAAAAAAAAGATGAGCAAAGGAAAAGGTCTTTATTTTTCTCGGGCTCCCTTTTTCAACTCGGACCTCGGGGCTGGAACCTCGGTTACCCCACCCTCTCGTTGCGACTGCAATAAATTAATTATTGCTTAAGCGCCTCTCCAATTTTGATGATCTTTGATGTGTTGTAAGGAAATAAGGTAAACAATATTCTATATCTTTTTTGAAAGGTGTAAGTACACCAGAACCATACTGAAAGATAAAATGTATTTTTTATGCAATTATTTTACACTTTTAATTTAAGGAAAAATGTCAAGAAAATATCTATATAATATTGTCCCAAGTATTACCTAA
Organism: Brachynemurus nebulosus; assembly: GCA_035578155.1. Taxonomy (NCBI): domain Eukaryota; kingdom Metazoa; phylum Arthropoda; class Insecta; order Neuroptera; family Myrmeleontidae; genus Brachynemurus; species Brachynemurus nebulosus. The sequence goes on along the minus strand of JAPWDM010000006.1, from coordinate 5,433,319 downwards.
ATTTTAGCGTCAGTTCCATTTTTCTAGGTGTTATAGTTTTTAAGAAAATTGAGTTAAAAAAATTACAGCACTCACACATGTTTTGGTTAATATCTCAAGGACAAGTCAAAGTTAAGGGTTGAGGACCCTATATTTGGTAATCACTTGGGGTACCACTATTGTTATTACAGACATCGGCTATAGGGGCCATTTCCCTATAGTATTTATCTTGCTATATCCTTTATAAACTTTTAAAAAATTATAGAAACGTATAAACTTTTAAAAAAATTTAAACTTATCAAAATCTGCAAGTTAAGTATTATTTAGTGTTCCCTTGTGTTCCCTTGTGTGAACCCTTATGTTCTTAGAAATTTTATTATTGCTAAGACATAATTTCTTAATCAACGTATATGTATATACCTAATTAATTAATTTGTAGTATTCCATATTATGCATATCATATATGAGTACTAAGGCCTACCATGCAATGCAAATTACTATATACACAACACATTTGTGAGAATATAAATATACAAAAGCACCTGATACCTTTTATTATATTATTTTCGAAGAATAACATTTTACCGGTAACATCGATACAGTTTTTACTGTTTCTTTTAATTTTATAGATTTTCCTCTTTCAAAAAGTTGTTCCTCGTATTTTCTTTTTGAGTGTAATATTTACAGAACCTTTTTCAATATACATTATTCACCGATTTTCCAATAATATGATACACGGTATCGATTGAATCCGTTATGTTACCATCAAAAGTCTCTAGTGTTCTCAGTGGATAGACAGAGGTAGCTTTAGTTCAGGTTAGTATCAATAAAGTTCATTAAATATTTAAATTTTCAAAGTGCTCTTCAAAGCTTTCAAATTATTAAAGTAAAATTCGTATGTTATATCGGATATATTTCAGACAGTAAAGATTGAATATCTTATTACTAATAGTGTGAACGTGGTGGAAAAATTCTTTCATTTTTAGGTTTCTATGGAGAAGAGTTATTTTGTAGAAAGTTATAGGAGAATTTTTAATCTTTGATATAGATATACATTTTGCATTATTTCTATTGAAAATAAAACATAAATTTTTTTTGGGATGTATACGAGGTGTGTTTATAATCAGTCTTTGTAAAAATTTACGTTTAATGCTTTTTTTTTCATGAGATTTTCCTAGAGATCATGGTTTTACATGATTGCTGGTTACATAACAGAATTTTTCCAGGTCAGTTTTTAACCCTAACCACCATTTTACGCTAAGATTTCATGTCTTCGTGTATTTCGGTAGATCTTACACGCGCTAGGACTCTCCGAATAATTCTGGAGAGCTGAAATTTTGTGTATAAATTGAGTTAGTATTCAAGGTGCTTTTTCCACCATTTTACACCAAAATTTCATGGTTTTTTGTGCCTTTTGGTGGGCCTCTAGAAGACCTGCCGTTCACGTGTTTTTTTGTGGTGTAAAATACGAGTATATTTAAAAAAATGTTAGGTATATAAAATTGCGATAAAAATATAATTTATCAGTGTTTTGTCTGCAATTCCTTAATTATTTTTGTAATTGTAAATTACAAGTATCAAATATTTTGCAACTGTTAACTATTGCAACAGTTTGAAAGTACTTACAATATAAAATATGCATTTGTATAGGTACAAATTATAATTTATAACCATATATGGTTCAATCGTTAACTACTTTTTACCCGTATAGTTATTCATCTTTTAAAGACGTATAATACATAGTTATTGGTAATTTATGTATAATATTAAAACAAATAAACTATAAAAGGAGAAATTAATTTTTATTAATATAATATAATCACAATACATTGGTAATTTTTTCACTGTTCAAGGGAATGGTCGGTCATTAAATATGCTTCTGTACATATATTACACAATTTTTTACAAGGTGCGACAAATAACGTAACTCTAAAGACAGTCTGTAGGTACAGACAGATACATATTATAAGTATTTTTAAATGTAGTCGTGAATCAACGAAAATCTTTAAGCCCACAGCGCAGCGGTGATTTAAAATAATTGTATTATAATTGCAATATTAAATTACGTTATGTGGGCAGAATTAAAATTGTTTAGTGTATTTATACTGGGTGTTCCGGTCGGATGTATACATACGATTTATATGTTAATTTTTAACATAGGATTCCCATAAGGAAAAATTTATGTCACAAGAGTGCTTTGGATAAACATATTCCTATTTTTGGTAATTTTCTTTTATTAAATAATTTTTGAAGTGAAAACTTCTTTAGCGGCGTTGTACACTTTTTTTGTAATGGGTAAAAAATGTTAAACTCGCGTCAGGTCACGTGACCTGATCGAAAATTCGTAAGATCTGATCAAAAATTCGTAAGACGGATGGAAAGTAGACAGTCAGTAGAGCAGACAATAAACTGCGTTGTACACTTTTTTTGTAATGGGTAAAAAATGTTAAACTGGCGTCAGGACACGTGACCTGATCGAAAATTCGTAAGACGACAGTACATAACAGTAGACAGTAGTACAGAATACAGAACGAACGGTAGTATCTCTATATGTACTACTGAAACCAGTGTAACGCGAAAGGACAGATAGATATATACGGGTTTACTCCAATAGCACTAATTTTAAGCCCTATCTCATTAAACATTAATTTTAGAATAGAGATAAAAAATTTTTAAAAAGAGATTCTTGTAGAGACTACCGAAGAGAACATTTGTGCAAAATGTGAACTCCCGGAAATGTTTTTTTATATTGTTTAAACAATATTGAAAATTCATAAATAGCGTTTTTTGATCTTTCACCGCTTACCTAGCGAAAACGATAATAGATACATTAAAAAGTGTTAAGACCTTTTTTGTAGCGAATCGAATTCTCTACAAAAAAGTCAGCGAGAGCACCTGTCTATCTCGTACAGGTGAAAAAATACAGCGCTCCAAACGCGCACGCAAAAGTCCACTTTTTCTAGCCTACCGGCAGGGTGTGCCGTGTACGATAGCGCAATAAATAAATACTGTATTCTACCACATAAATGATAGTACTTTTATACTGATAATTAAAGCAATTCGTGCAAAATTATTCCCTAACCATTCCAAAATATCAAAAATGCACAACGTTAATATTCAAGTTTTCACTTCTGCCGGCCCTCCCGGAGTGCAAACCGTCGTTTTTTTTTTCCACCAAATTATCTGCACTATTTCTTCAGCAGAATATTTTTTTGGTATTTTTATTATTTTAATATTTATTTTCAAGAAAATAAAAAAATGCCTTTTTTTTGAATTTACAGCAGATGACACAAATATTTATTATGTAAAAATGTGAATTGCTTGAAAATTGCGGCATTCATTTCTTTATTTTACTGCATTATTATCGTTAAAGCTATAGTAACAGTAGTTATAATATTAAATTAGTATTATTAGTTTATTCAAAGCACTCTTGTGACATAAGTTTTTCCTTATGGGAATCCGATGTTAAAAATTGTAAAACATGTAAATCGTATGTATACATCCAAATGGAATACCTGGTATAATTAAAGCAATATTTCAAGGTAAACAATTTTTTAAAATGTCTTTGTTTATAATTATAACGCCGGTAGAGAAATTGTATTTCCGCATACAGAATTAAGATAAAAATTGTCAGTAAATCATGCATTATTATCATTTATTCTGCTAATTCCATATAACTTTTATTATTGCTTATTTTAAATCCTTTGAAACTAATTTTTCATTCAACAAATTCCTACTGTGAATATACTACATACGGTTAAATCCACAGAACATATAGTAAAAGAGTTAGTACAAAATTGTGTGGTCGGCAATGTGCAGTTCTGAGCAAGTTAGACTACTTTCTATTCTTTCGTTCAGAAGCAGTGAACGAATATACATCAGTTGTTAATGATTATTGCATGATTGTTATCAGTCCACCAGTGCAAGTGGTTCGTCCACAGCGTATATGTATGTATGTATCTATGTATACGTGGTGTAAGCGATGACGCATACACAGAACACACATCACACACATACAAACATAAACTCAGTGTACATATATAACATATAGGTGAGGATTAGTGGAGAGTTTTTGGCGACACTGGTTTCGCTAATATAGAGATACGAGCTCACATTCTGTATTAAGAGGGTGTTCTAGTCTAAAGGCTCGATTTTGAGGTGATCTTACGGCCGTAATAAAAAAAAAAATAGTAAACATTTTTAGTATCCATTTTTTAACAGTTTTTTATTGATATTTGAAAAGTATAAAAATGTATGAAAATTTAAAAAAAATCAAAATTGAATTCGGTACAGGCCGGTAAAGTGGGGACTCAAAAAAAAGGTGTCTCCTGGTTGACGTGATTCCAACCGTACTGGTGATCTGAAACATAAAATTTTAGTTAATTCTTAATAAACGAGAATGTAGAATTAGTTGGACGTAGCCGATTTAAAAAATAAATATTTTCACAAAATGGCGTCCATTTAAAAAACGAAATTGTTTTCTCGCCTCCTTTTTTTAACTTCGAAAATTTTTTAAAAATAGTAAAAAACAAATTCCAAAAACCCCTACGTCGTACCAATTTTGATAGCATTAAGAAGGTCTGTACCAAATTTCATGTAAATCGGTGCATTAGAACTTGGGATATCATGTCAACCGTATCGAAAAAAGTAGTTTCGAGTAATTTCTATTAAAAATTTGAATTTACATTGAAAAGATGCACAATACACAGGGAAAAAATAACCATAACTCCGAAAATAATTCGAATTTCCGTAAATCCTTTTAGAGGCTTATTCTTAAAGGTCTGAACTTTAAAAATACGAAAAAACAAAAAAATCGATTTTTTCGAATTTCTAGACTAGAATACCCCCTTGAATATTTTTGTGATTTTGCATGGATTTGTTTCCGATTAAGGTAGTTTTAGTAACTCCTATAGTTAAAAGAAGATTAAAATCGATTGAAGTTCTTTTCAATTATGCCTTCAAGTGTTTTCCGATAGTTCTGATGGCCCCACAAAATTAAAATTGGAATTGTGCAAGACAGATATTTTTCTTTATAAAATTATTTTAAAAAGTTCTCACTCACTTTTCGTTATTGCAAGTAAAAAAACAAAAGCTTACATTCATGTACGAGGGTAAATCAAAAAGTTCTTAGAATCGTATATTCATTTATAATAGTTTTGGAGGTAATTTGCTATTAATTTTGAAGAGTGTCAATACCATAAAATTTATGCAAAGTTTTAATCGATTTGATCGTATTGTTTTTAAGTTATTAATTATTTTGTGCAAACAGTTGTTAAAAACACTCCTGCTCATCAGTCAGAAGTTCCGCTTCAAGCAATCCGCAGTGCTGGATTTGAAATATTTGACCACCCACCATATTCTTCGAACTTAGCCCCCAGTAACTTTCATTTATTCCCGAATTTAAAGGAGCATATCCGGGGGAAGATATTTGATGATGATGACGCAGTTATTGCTGCCGTAAAAGGTTTTTGAGAGTCAAGAAAATAATTTTTTTGAAGAAGGAATAAAAGAGTTGAAAAAGCGGTATTCTTTTAAATGTATAGAAGTAGAAGGAGATTATGTAGAAAAGAGAAATATTTTTGAATTTACTTATATTTTTATAGTGATTCCAAGAAATTTTTGATTCACCGTCGTAATATTGTGCTTCGTTCAGCTATCTTACTTTTTTCTAGATATTTTTTTCTTTTTAAAGTCAGCTTAATACAAATAAAACAGTGAAAAATACGGTTAAAAATAAAACGTTTTCTTAGAGGTCGGTAATATTTTAGAAAGGAGATTCCAGGTCATTTTTGAGTAAGAGCCAAGACACACGAACCACGCCATGACCCCGCGACAACGACAAAATAGTGGCTGCTCTGTGGCCGGGTATGTATGCAGAACAGTTTGTCAGTTTTACTTGTTTGGGACTTGGATAAATAGTATATAAATCGAAGTATCATAAGTCCTTCATGGTCTCTGGAAATTCTGGTTGCCATGAATGTTGAGTGGTATCCGTTTTATGCCTCTGTTGGCTGGACAAACGAGCCCCAATTACATTTTTAACGTAAAATAATATTCTTGCATATATAAAAGAGAGAAAGGAAGTTACTGGACATAGTAGTGTGTGAATGAGTTTATATCTATAGGAGGGATTAAAAATGATATTAAATTTTGATTAAATTTTGACCTAACTTGTTATTTATTTTAGTATAATAATATCGGTCTTTAGTTTTATAAGTTCTGAATTTATTAGCTTATTATGAAATATTTAACATCCTTATACAGTAGAAGCTCCCTAAATTTGCACTCCATAAACTTGCTGTCTCTCTAATCTTGACTGGATAATTTCTCTACTCTTGACAATATTTTCTCTCACCATGATTCTTCCGTAACCAATTAAATTCATAATTAATGACGCGTATAGCGTATATTTGGTATCCTTCTCTACCTATTTCTTTTTTTAGATTTACATTGCGTGTGTTGCGTATTCAGTGCGCATAGGAGTAGTAAATAGTGGGAATGTCAAGACTAGAATGGTCCTGGACATGCTTGTCAAGCTTAGGGAGCTTTTACTGTATGATGAATAAGAAATGTTTTCCCATCTAACAATAAGTATGTTGACATGCCAACTCCTTGATTTTGTGACGAGTAAGTTAATATCTTGACATACGATCTATAATAAGACGTCGTGTAATGTTGGTTATGAGACGAACAGACGAGACATGAATTTTCGAGACTTTTTTTTATTTATTTTTCCCGAGATAGTATAGCAAACATCAACCAGTAAATATCGTTCATGTAGGTCGCAAGAGGTGACGTTGATTAAATTTACAACAATGTATAAGTGCTACACTGTTGTGTGGAAGTTAATACAAGGAAGATAATATTAAAATATGTATTCATCTATATGTAGATCATATTTTTATTTACTGTGTAAATAAAACGTTATCTAACAATATAACATTTTACACTCACTGTAAAAATGTTAATATTCTGTACAATATACATTCATTTTGAAGTTGTTAGTCTAGGTTCAGAAAAGAATTAAATGGCCAGAATTATTCGCCTGGGCTTTATTCACCTAGTCTTGTTCTATGCATAGTACTTATAAAATAAAGTTTATGTTGCCACCTTGGCAATCAGGTCAGATTTTGTTAAACCCAAAATTGTTTATACGGATGAGAAAGAGGAGCATATATTTACATTTTAAAATAAAAAGATTTATTTTAAAATTGAAGTTTTTGTTGAGCTGCTTCATTGGTAGGAGATTAAAGTAGGAATGTGGAAAAAATTCATTTGGATACTGTCGCCACTTGTTTATGCCAAACGAATAGTGAAAATAGATGATCACGTGCTTTAATGGTTAGCAATCTGACCTTTGGTCATGGTGACTTTGAATTGAAATCTCGGCTTATTGGCAGTGCTGTAAGCTTTATTTATGTTAGCATAAATGTTTTCCAGAAACTGTTGGCTACCGTGGGATGGTAGACCAAGTCAGCTCCTATGAGAAAATGGAACAATTCCCCTGCAGTAGGGTAGGTAAAATTGTTGTGTCGAATACACAATTATGATGACGATAGACTACTATAACGGGGTTTCATCATAATTAATCAAATTTAATCAATTAATTACTTAAAGTGAAGAGGTAGAGGTAGGATTTTTACTTAGCCTCCTTCGCATTGTAATCCACGACACATCATTGGATTGTTCGTTCGACTTTTTGCTATATTCAGATACGAAAATAGACCATAAACCAGCCGCGTTAATACATGCTCAAGAAAATACATTAATTTCTTGTCAACAAGATATATTTATATATAAAAAAAAAATAATTGAAGTAAATGCTTTAAATTCATATTAATATCCATTTCGTCTTAGAAGCTGTTTAATTTTTATAAACACATAATTATTATTTAAGCCTAATGAATGAGTTGCCTATAAATTATCAAACTGTCAAATTCATTTAGTTGCTACTCTACTCCTTTACTGAGTGTGCTGAGTAACAATGAACACTATTCTTGTCACATAAATAAGTTAGGAGCAATTATTTTATTAATTAAATAAAAAAAAAAGACTTAACTTATTAAGCACATAACCATTTTAAAGTGTGCTTACAAGAAATGCGTATATGTACCTACAATAGCCTCTTGAAAAGTTTCCGCTCAAGAGGTTGTAAGTACCGGAAATTCTTAGAAATCGAAAGTTATCAAATTCTATCACTTAATGTGTACACCAAAATACGAACCCATACCCAGAGGCATTTCTCCCCAAATGCACAATTTTCACCAATATCTTTTATTAATGATTACTTATACCACTTTAAGAAGAGTTTAGCGCTAAAATCGAATTTAGATTGCCCTATCCAACTATCAAGTAAAGAACTTCTGTCAAATTCCCCTGCTTGCTAGCGAATTTCCAGAATGGAATTCAGCTATTACAGCCACTGTAATGACGCGACTTGAGCCCGGGACTTTGGCAGAAATTTGTTCTGAGGTCCCTAGAAACCGAAAATAATATTCACTAAAACTATATATATATATATATATATATATATATATATATATATATATATATATATATATATATATATATATATATATATATATATATATATATATATATATATGTATATATATATATATATATGTATATATATATATATATATATATATATATATATATATATATATATATATATATATATATATATATATATATATATATATGAGTGTGTGTGTGTGTGTGTCCGCACTAACTCTCGAACAAAATGTCCTAGGTTTGTGAAAATGTTGGAAATGCCAAACCGTTGGACAAGTTCGTTAGCCGGACACGTCGGATGCTAGGATTTTTTGTTCTTGCAAAAAATTAGTTTTTTGCCAAAATTTCCACTTAATCAACAATTTTTGCGAAATTTTTTTACACCATTTAAAAGACGAGAAAAAATTGGATAAAAAAGGTCTTTAAACTATTGTTCTTTGTCAACTAGTTTCCGAGCAAAACTAATTTTTATAAACGGTAATTCGCTATGTTATGTAGGATGCTGTGACAGGGGTATTTTGTTTTTTGATGACAACCATCCATGATGTCAGTTTTTTATATTATAGATTTGCCGGTTTCCGAATAGAATGTTCTAGAAATGTTGTCGAACTCCACTTTTCGAATGCTTTCTTGTTCTTGATAACCAATTTGAAGGTGACATCGACTTTTGATATCTTTGCTGGCTTCCAAATAAAACGTTGTAGAATTGTATCCTTGACAATCTAAATTTCGACGCCAAAATGCATGCTAAGTAATATAGAAGTAATTAAGTAAATAACGAATGGTTTCGTGAACTTACTTTAATTTTGACAGATTTATTTATTAGATAAATTAAAAATTCCTAACTCTAGTCAGCAGTAGATCTATCTTCCCCACCAATGAGAGTTTCGGAGAGAATCCGATACAATTGTTAGTAAATATACGAGTAGAAGGGAAACAGCTAATAAGGCTCCAAACAGCCTCCAAAATTCTGTATGAAAATGAATTGACGGTTCGAAACAATATTGTCACAGTTTCAAAAAGTGGTATTTTGCGAAGTAAAATATTTGTTTATTATTAACAAATATGGAATACGATAAAGTAACGCTCAAATCTATTAATATAATAACGAAAGTTAACGACAGGAGACTTATCGGGATACTACTGTATTTAAAAAAACAACTAACATTTCTTTCCAAGTTTCTTTCTATATTTAGAAAATCTGACGAATACAACAAACTTGAACTCGTTTATATCAGCGCAACGTAACGATTTAAGAATGCAGTAAAATGTATAAATATTTATTATGTTCATAAAAATGTAAGTACAGTTTTATATAAAAGAAATGAAAAAAATTTGAATTTCATATCGTTAAAATTATTTTAAAATTGTATTCTGGTAGGAGCACACATTCAAAAAATAACATCATTGAGAGTGTTTCCAAATCATAATTTCATGTTCAATCATAAAATCATAAGTGAAAACAAATCTATCTACATGTAAGAATTTTTACTTTTATAGTGTCACGTAAAATAAGAAAAACTGTGTGTCCACACCTACTATAAGCTTTTTTAACGAATGTAGATATGATGGACGGTTCCCGTTTTAATGTGCCGTTAAGTTCTTTTAATCTGTAAAACCCTGGTTGGCCCAGTACGGATGCCCTTATTATACTATCGGGATCGACTATAAAATTATAATAAATTATACTGTAATACTTGATGTAAGTGGAAACTATCACAAGTTAACCAGTACATGTATTAATTTTTTTTTTGTACAAAACCAATATTTAGCGTATGACCGTTACTGTTCAGTACTTATAACCTGCTTAGTACCAGTCGAGTCGGAGCTTAATTGATTGTGAGTCTTATTAGCTGCAATAATATATTAAATACAATTGCTAAAATTCATCCTGTGTATTACTGCAATTAAAGCGCATATTTTATCTTATAATTAGTATTGTTATTCTCTTACCCTAATATAATTAGTTTTATGTTATAAAAAATTATGGAAAAGGCTTAAAACATACAAGGTGTAACAGGTATAACTATAGCTAACAAATATATGATGGTATCTTTAAAATAGATGATTTAATTGTAGTTTTAGAAGTTAAATGGTCGTTTCGTTTAAATGAGTAATATCACTTGCACTGACTGGTGTAGCGAAGGAACAAATAATCATTCGTGAATTATTAACAACACTTAAAATATCTATGGAATTTAGTCAATAATAATAATTATTAAGGCTCGATTTACATTAACGCTCTGCTCTCACTCCGATATCACTACGCTACGGATTCGATATAATTTTGTTGTGTTCACATTACAGTGCTGATATCATGCTGGTACCTATTCGTTCTCTATTCACATTATAATGCCACTCTGGGTACACTCCCAGTTCGGTCTCAGTTCGATACAAATATCTTTTCATAACAACTGAATGCAAGCGGAGTGGAGTGGAATCAAAAAAGTGTTTACACTATTGGTACAAGCCATAACAAGTCTGATATCGCTCCGATAAAATATTACCTGAGTGGTATTGATATTGGAGTGACATTGGAGCGAGAGAGAACCGTGACTGATATCGGACCGATATCAGAGCGATGATGTGAATACACTCATTGTTTATTGTGTAAAAATATTTTATCGAACCTGGTGCGGAGTGATATCGGAGTGAGAGCAGAGCATTAATGTAAATTGGGCCTTAAAATCTGTGATACCTAGTAATTGTGTCTTTTATTATTATCTTGTATAGCTACATTAGTAATTTTCTAAAAAACTAAAGACAATAATTATTAAGGTAGCTGAGCTGAGGTGTTCATATTCTAAACAAAATAAACAAATTATACATGTTTCTTATGAACCACAGGTTAGTGAATTGATTTATTTTACCCACTCCACCTGCGCGAACGAGATACTATTCCACTTTAAAATCGTTTGGTTATACTATATTGTATTTTATTGGAATTGTATCGTAAAAGGTTACATTTTTAATTATAGAAGGAAAATGGTTCTTTTGATCAACAATTACATAGTAAAATAACATTCTACAGTACACCTGATTTTTTTTTTAGATTTTTTGCAGATAGGTATAATTAATTAAATATCAGAAAATATCATCTTATTTAATATTAAAAATAATCGTTGCAAATAGTTGTGGGAACGTTGAATCCTAAAAGTGGTTTACTAAGCTCAAAATCATCTGAAAATACATAGAAGTCTGTATTTTTTTTATTTATAAAAATACAAGGAGAGGTCACAAATCAGTGTGAACTGATTATTTATTTAAATCTGTAATATCGGTAACATATTAAACAAAACATTGACGTACTGACACATTCTCAAAATTATTAGGATTAGTGTAGCATTAGTAATTTGTTTTTTCAAAAATTTGTATTATTTATTGCCATAGAATAACAGAAGCTATGTAAATACAAAAATCTCTCGTTCGTTTGATGTCGATTAGGCAACTTTCTAGTCATTCGCTTACAGGTTGTGCTAAGGGTAACAATGCAATTTTAATAAAAAAAAGAATAGTAAGCGTCTAAAAAAAATTACTTTCATAGAAAAATCTATTTACTACTGACAGTAAGCGAATACTTACGTCCACGTCCCTAGGAAGCTAAGTAAATTACTTACGTTCCTGGGAAAGTAAGTATTACTTACTGGACAAGTTGCTTGCTCTATAAACGCACACTTACAGTTCGAGAGGTTGAAAAAAATTATTTCGATTTACTTTGATTTCCATAGATTTGTTGAATTTTAGTAGTCTAACAAGGATGGAAATTAACTCATAGGTATTAATAATGAAAATAAAGTGATAAGTAATTTTTAGAAATAGAAATATTAATTTGATCGTAAGTGCTCTTAGTGTACAAAATGTATATTTATTTTTATTAAGGGGAAATTCATTTTAATTAGATTTCCTGGTGATGACATCCCCCTATTACACTTTTAGTATGTCGCCAAGAATTTTGCGAAAGACAGAGAATTGTGAAAGTAAAAGACAGAAGAAACTAGCGTATATTATACGCATCAAATCTTTACACATAACCTCACTAAAAATTAAACATTAAATTAGACGAAAAATCGGAAAATTTATTCAGAAATGTCGCTAGTTACGTTAATATAACACCTTAATTATCCTTCTAATGCTTTTCACAAGTTTTTTAATTGTATATTTAAGAAAATAATTTTACAGTTTTCCTAAGCTCCACCCCCTTGTATTAAATTTCGTTATTTGCGTGGCCTAATATCTAGAGAAACATATATTTTGTATCTCATCAATTGAAGAAAGTTTCAGTTAGTGTAATTTGGAGAAAACGAAAATTTTGTCAATTTTACTTTGGTATACATATTTCGACGACATTTTAATTTGTTTACCTACCAATTATTATAAATTTCTAACAGTATTTATCAAAATAAATTTATTAAGAATATGTCCATTTTGCTAATAAACGGTCCTTACTCATTATCTCCCTTTTATTTCGTATATAAATAATAAGACAAAAAGAGAGCAAAGAATAGTTATACCACTTTAATTCCAATAATTACCATAAGAAAAACAGAGATGTATAATAAACACTTGACGTATTTCCGCCTTCATACCCACGTGTTTTTTTTATAAATATGGTTGAATCTTTCAACCAGCTGATAGAATTTTATTGAGGTTATTTTGTTTTTATATTGGTACAAAAAATATTTTTAGTTTTAATTTAATTTTTTTTGTTCAAGTGATCAAGTATTCGTTAATAACATAATAACAACGAAATAATAAGTGTAATTTTTATGTACATATTTGTTTGTTGTTAAGGTTAGTTAGTTAGAGTATGTATGGTAGTGTATCCAGTGCAAAAAAAGGTTATGAATTGATGATTATAAAATTGAAAATATAGGGCTAATTTTAAAAAAATAGTATTTTCATTTTATTTAATTATTGATACTGATTCATATGTAAATTGTATTCGTGATACAGGTCATTTATTAGGTATTTGTTTTGTGTAAAGTGTAAAGTTGGTTGAATTAACAAATATAAAGTTAGCGTAGATAAATTGGATTGCGACTTTAATTTTTATCAGCGTTAATTACAGTGTTTTGGATTAGTGAAACTGTGAATTCTGGATAAAACTAACTTTTTGATAAATTTGTAATGTTTTTGTTTATCTAGTTTATTGTTATAAAGCTGTGAAATATAAACTACATCTGTGTTTCTCAAAAACCATGAAAAAAAAGCTCTGCACTGTGAAAACTGGGAAATGTGTAAAGTTCTTCTGATGTGAAATGGCTGAAAACCATAAATTTGCTGAAATTCTGAATGTTATTTAAAAATTTATTGTTTGAAAACACAAAATGGCAAGCGCTGGAAATAATACAAAAAAATTGAAATTGTACATACGGTAAAACATTGCATACATAATATACTGTATATGGTGTATAACGTGTATAATATGCGATACATTATGTGCCTGTTTTTGTATGTACATTCTTTACAAACTGTTTACGCTATGTAATAAATAGGGATGTGACATGGTGTAAAAAAAATCGATTTTTCTCTTTTTAATATAAATCGATTTGTAAAAAATCGATTTTAGAAAAAATAATCGAATTTTGGGAGAAATTCAATTTTTTTTAAATTATTTGAAAAATCGAATACTTTTTTTTTTTATACTACAGTAAATTTACCAAGAAAAAGCTTGTCAAAATGCAAAAATTTACATACAAGATTTTCCTTTGGAGGTTGTTCAGGGATGTTTTGTGTGTATAAGTATCCATTGGTCACAGCTTAAGGCATTTAGTCAGTAGGTATAGGTCACCGAATACACTACGATTGTTATGTGTTGTAAGACCATTATTGCTTGAGCTACACGTTGATCTGTGTGATAATACGTGTTTTGTAGTTGTGTGTGTGAATACGCACACAGAAGCAAACATCAAACCAACACCACTACAAACATTGTGTAACATTTGGAGGTTGTGCTTCAGCCGCCGTATTGGAAAATGTCTTTTTCAAATAATTGCCAATATCTCGTAAACGATCAATCTTACAAGGAAAATGGTAAGAACCTTTCTAATCGAAAATTTAATTTCCTACAATTTTTGTTTGAAGCATTTTTCCGTGAAATTAATATTTTTTGAGATATCGAACATTAAATTTTTGTGAAAATTCATTGTAATGATTTTTGTCTCATATCTCCTCAGATGTGAAAATATCCTGAAAATAGTTAAAACTTGTTAAGCATAAAATTCTCTACAAATTTTATTGAAAGCTTTTTTACGTAGAACTAATAGTTCATAAGCTGTAGACATCTAAAAGTCAAAATCACGTGCAATTGTCAGTAAGTCTGTATTGTTAACACACTTATGAGATATGCAGCACTAATAATTTGGCTTGTAAAATTTTCTCCTGAAATTCTTTTTTCGGAAGACGTTTAGGAATATTCCATGTATATGTAAATCCAGATTGGCGGGCTAGTGGGGGTCGTGCTTTAGGCGCCATCTTGGATCTTAGTTTTTGTTAAATATCTCAATAACAGTACATCTAGCAAAGAAAATGGTGAGAACTAATATTATAGAAAATTAAATTTGGAACAAAACAGTTTTAATCGAAAAACTTTCCGATGAATTTTGTAACTTTCGATGTAGAACTCGCCCACAATTTGATGGATCCCATTTTTAGTCGAATTTTCTCCGAAAAATTAGACTTATACAGTCTATACGATAAGAGCTGCGAGAGGCGAGACCAGGGGCGCTATCCGTTTTCGGACCCGTAGAACACGATTATGTAAAAAAAAAAGATGTCTGATATATATATAT
Source organism: Brachynemurus nebulosus (assembly GCA_035578155.1). NCBI lineage: Eukaryota > Metazoa > Arthropoda > Insecta > Neuroptera > Myrmeleontidae > Brachynemurus > Brachynemurus nebulosus. The sequence continues at coordinate 5,418,032 of JAPWDM010000006.1, read as the reverse complement.
ATATATATATATATATATATATATATATATATATATATATATATATATATATATATATATATATATATATATATATTCCCGCAACCTTTTAATATGTGTAGGGCCCCCCTATGGAAGTTAAGAGATGAAATTTGGTAAGTGGGGCTTATTCCGATGCACAACAATACTATCAAAGTGGGGTCAAATTTTGGGCAAATTTTTTTTCGGACCCGACCTTTAAGGGGGTGGTGGGGGGCGGAAAAGCAATAAAACTTTTCCAAACCGGTTTTAAATAATGTTTCGGTCAATTATCTACAACATATCCAAAATTCAGCTTCCTAGGATGATATGGTGGGAGTAGAGGGGGGAAAAACGATTTTCGCTGGATCTAACAGGCCCCCAGCCCCCCAGAATTAATGTAGAGGGTTGAAATTTGGTGTGTTGATAAAGTTCGTACCTAGGTTGTGCTTTTTGGAGGTTTTAATATTTTACCCCCACCCCCCTCATTTTTAAGCTACAATTTCATGCATTTTCGACGTTTTCGAAGTTTGTACCACTCGCACAGGTCACCCGAATAAACCTAGAGGGCTGAAATTTTGTATTCGGATTGAGTTAGTATCAAGGGGGTGCCTTTTGGGGGTCTCGACTTTTAACCCCTACCCCCACCATTTTTAAACCCAAAAGAACATGATTTTTCTTGTTTTTTAACAGTTTCGTTCGGGTCAAAATCTCCCCAAATAAACCTAGAGGGCTGAAATTTGGTGTACAGGTTAAGCTAATAGCCAGACACTGTTTTTTGGAGGTTTCAACTTTTAACCCTTACTCCCACGATTTTTACACCAATATTTCCATAATTTTTTTGCTTGTTTTCTAACATGTCTAGAGACTCCATAAGGAAACCTAGAGGGCTGAAATTTTGTACGTGTATTCAGTTCGTATCCAGCTAGTACCTTGTAGGGAGTCCGCATCACTTTTCCCCCCACTTCTCCCATTTTTACATCGGAATTGAATGCTATTGTTAAATGTGTTTTAAAAGCATTATGTTTATTCTAAATACAAGTAGGCGAATAGTAATTTTAAAAAATTTAAAAAAAAGTGAACTTACTTTTATGACAAATGAAATACATACATATTAAGTGATTTAAAAATGTTATTAAAGTCACTGTTTATTTATAAATTAGGAATTTTGGATTTTTAGTATTTATAAAATAGAAATTTTGGATTTTTTTGGAAAGAAAAAATATCTTTATAAAGGCCTTCCAGTTTACTATTTAAGGTCCTTTTTTAATTTTTAAAACTAAAACATAAAGGCAATTAGCGGATAAGCATGGGCAGGAATGTCCTCGTACGAATTGTGTTGGCTTTTTTTCTGCTACCTGTTTTCGGCACAAAATTGAAATTTACTGAGATACAGCCCTTAAATACTTAAAACCTTTTTTTGAAGCCTCGATCAGCCGAACACTCATCACCAGTTTTGAAACCAACAAAATGACAATTCGGTTGTAGACTTTCAATCACATTTCGCTTGTAGACATTCAATACCATAGATGAAGGGGAAAATTCGACTACCGTGATGGGGCTCCGCTGCTCACGGCGTTTTTTTTAATATCTCGTAAATACGTTATACCTTGAAAATAGCTTTTAAGAAATTGTTAGAGTGTAAAATTCTCTACAATTTTTAAATATTAAAAATATTTAAAGTTTTAATTACTTTGTCAATTTCACTAGAATTGAGTAGAATTTACTAAACGCGTTTTCAATCTCGCGATCATCATCAGAGTAATTGAAGAAATGTATGTGGGAGTGTAATAAATACTCTTAAAAATGAATTTGGGAAAAACCCGTCATTATACTATTTCATATGAAATAGGCTGTACCATAACGTACCTGATAAACCAGTTTTGAATAATAGAGATAATTATTTTTATCTGTGTAAGGTAAAAATTTTTAACCAATATGTTTAAGAATAAAGGAGGGGTGTCCAAAATGTTAAAGTTGCTGAAAATTATATTTTTTTTTTTTTCGTTTAGAAGTTCAGTTTTAATAAAGGTGAATTATTTAGGTCGTTTTGATCACTTAAAACCTCCACTTGTGGGTCACTGTTCAATCTATTAATTTCAAGAGCCTCCAAGAGATTCAGTTTTGTACCCTTTTGACAAATATGTAGAACTTTTGGTTTGTGATTTATATTGGGGAAATGACCTGTTTCTAAGACGTGTAAACCAAAATTTGAGCTATGAATTTGAGATCCAACATGTTCCTTATACCTTGTCTCGAAGCTGCGACCCGTCTGTCCCACGTATATATATATATACGTGGGACAGACGGGTCGCAGCTTCGAGACAAAGTATAAGGAACATGTTGGATCTCAAATTCATAGCTCAAATTTTGGTTTACACGTCTTAGAAACAGGTCATTTCCCCAATATAAATCACAAACCAAAAGTTCTACATATTTGTCAAAAGGGTACAAAACTGAATCTCTTGGAGGCTCTTGAAATTAATAGATTGAACAGTGACCCACAAGTGGAGGTTTTAAATGATCAAAACGACCTAAATAATTCACCTTTATTAAAACTGAACTTCTAAACGAAAAAAAAAAAAAAATATAATTTTCAGCAACTTTAACATTTTGGACACCCCTCCTTTATTCTTAAACATATTGGTTAAAAATTTTTACCTTACACAGATAAAATAATTATCTCTATTATTCAAAACTGGTTTATCAGGTACGTTATGGTACAGCCTATTTCATATGAAATAGTATAATGACGGGTTTTTCCCAAATTCATTTTTAAGAGTATTTATTACACTCCCACATACATTTCTTCAATTACTCTGATGATGATCGCGAGATTGAAAACGCGTTTAGTAAATTCTACTCAATTCTAGTGAAATTGACAAAGTAATTAAAACTTTAAATATTTTTAATATTTAAAATGAAATTTCACAAAGTAAACCTCTCAACAGTAAATTATTCTACAATTTTTATCTGAACAATTTAATGTGAGACTAAAGTCCAGATATTACAGACCTCATCTCGTCAAAGTCATATCCAGTTGTCAGTAAGAGTCTGTATTTTTAACACACATATGAGATGTGCAGCACTAATAATTTGGTTTGCAAAATTTATTGTGAAATTTTTTTTTCGGAAGACGTTTAGGAGTATCCCGTGTGTCGAAATCCAAATTGGCGGGATAGTGGGGGTTGTGCTTTAGCCGCCATTTTGGATCTTAGTTTTTATGGTAAGTACAGTGAGAATACAGCCCTCTTGCGTTTATTCAATAAATGCCTGTACAACTCTATAATTGTTTTCCCCCACTATAATCACACAACGAGATTAATATGTCATCCTTCGGTGACATAAAAATTGTTACTATGACTATTCAAATAAATAATATTTTTTATTACTCATGCGGGAGAAGTACTAACTTGGCGCACACATTTCTGTACGCAAAATAGCTATTTGCCCGCTGTACTCTTCCCGCATACTTTTTTGCGTGTGGAAAGTAACTTTGCACACGCAAATTGACAATAAAACACGCCAAATTTAATCAAAACACGCAAAGCGCCTTTTAATTTTTCATTTAATAAATATTTCATAATTATTTCTATAGAAACCATCAATAACGTAATTTAAACGATAATTAATTCAGAAAAAAAAGACGAACACTTAAAAATATTATTTTAAAAAGAAATGAAAATGTCAAAATAGTGATAATAATAGAAAAAAGTATGTGAAATTCGTAATAAAAAATAGTATGTGCAACTCGTGCGGGATTGTCGATTGCCCCACTCAAGCTAATGAGCGCACGAACGTAGTGAGTGCGCTCAACTTCGCTTTCGTGGGCAATCGACAATTTCCCGCACTTATTGCACAATATACTATTATACAATGATTGACAGACAACGCACAGCCTAAACTGTTGGGTTTAGAAGGACGAAATTTAGCACAGAAGATATGTATGAAGATTGGTATTTAGGCTTCTATTTATAAATAAAAGTCAGTTGTGTTAACGTTTCTGGAAATTCATTCCCTAAAGAGTTAAAACAGGAAATGAAACTTCGTATGGAAAGTTCGTCATTTTTAAAATTAGAAACATGGAAATTGATATTTAGGGTTTTGAAAAACATTGTTAAAAAGTGTGCAGTGAGCAATGATTACCTAATAAAAAGATGTTGCCGATGGGAAATCCCATCGGGTATACGGCTAGTATCTTAATAATATTATAAATGTGAAAGTTTGGATGTTTAGATGTTTGGAAGTTTGTTCTCAATCACACTGAAACGGTTGGACCGATTTTGATAAAATTTTATATACACACTCCTTATACTCTATATTAACACATGGGCTAAATTTTATCCCGATTGCAAGTTCTTGAGGGATACAAAAACAATTATTCAAAGACACCTCAAAAAACAAAACTCAATTCAATGAAATTTGGTACACTGGCATTATTTATCCTGAGTTAACAAATAGGATAATCTTATCCCGACTAAAGGTTCCTGTGGGATGACTGAACCGAATTCGATGAAATATAATATAGACACTATTTACTAGGAGCACATGCAGCAAGAATTTTAATAACACGTAGAATAGTTTTATCCCGATTGAATGTCCCCGGGGGATGCAAAAGAAATTCCAAAATCGTGTCCAATTAAACCGAATTTGATTAAATTTGGTACACAGACATGATTAATCTTGAGTTAACGCATAAGCTAATCTTATCCTGATTAAAAGTTCCTGTAGGATGACTGAATCGAATGTCATAAAATTTAATATAGGTACAAACATTTACTATGAACACACATAGTAATAATTTTGAAATAGTTTTAGTCGGAATAGTTTAGTCTCGATTGAAGGTTTCCGGGGTGTTAATTTTAAACCATTATGGCAAACATGTAGAACAACAGACTATAAACAGACCATAAACCAAAAGTTCTACATGTTTGCCATAATGGTTTAAAATTGAATCTTTTAGAGGCTCTAGAAATTAACAGATTAAACAGTGACCCACAAATAGAAGTTTTAAACGATCAAAATGATCTAAATAATTCTCCTCTATTAAAAATAAATTTCTGAACGAATATAATCACTTCAGTCTTTCAATAACTTTGGACACCCCTATTTTAGTCTTCATAAAGAGGTCATTTATCTGAACAGCCATATTATTAGGTAAAAATAAAAATTTTTTCATATCGGTACCTACAAACTGGTTTAATTGCTTTCTTCTTTACACGTATAGTTAGTTGTTTCGATACAAAAATTTTATGGGTTTTTCCCAATTCAATAATATTACACCCCTCCTATATATCTTTCTTACCTATAAATTCCCATTAATTATTTTCATCTTTCTACTCTGAGGATGACCGAAAGGTTGAAAACGCGTTCAGTAAAAATAGTTTTTAATTCGTGAAATAGACAAAGTAATCGAATTTAAATATTTTTCAATATTTTTTATTTTACTTTCAATTTTTATAATACTACCCTAATGTACTTATGATGATTACCTACATCTAAAATTTTCAGAAAATTCGCCATTAATTTTAATACTTTCAACGCTTAAATGAGTTTTCGTCTTAAAATTAAAAAGAATTTTTTGTTATTGATTTAAAAATAAAACGGTTGTAAAAATTCTTGTTAGTCTTTATTTAGTATTTTGTGATATGTATTACTGTATAACGATGATTATAACCAAATGAGTTTGGTCTAGTGGTTAAGACTGTCGATAATTTCAAAGATGCTTCAGCACTCAGCTTGGTTAATCGATCGAATCCCGCAACAGTCAACGAAGTAATAAAAAAAATCAATAATAATTTAGGTGTATATGACAATAAGTTTGTAATATGTGTATGTAATGTTAATAAGAAACAAAAAAGGGAATTTTGAATATGTATTTCACAAAAGAAGGTGTAAGATTCAAAGGACTGGTAAATGGAATCTCTGAGTAAATTCTATTTTTTAATTCTGTAATCTAGACGTAACAATGTTACGTCACAATGTTACGTAACTGAGTGGGAAATTGTAAGTTACATGTGCGTTTTCTGTGACTTTCAGATTACATAACGTGTTATTTTGGATTCTGTAATTTTAACGTTATTGTTACAAAACTGTGTTCACTGGGTAATCTTATCCCGATTAAATGTTCCTGTGGGATTCAATATTATTTAATTATATTAACAGCAAAAAATCATAGATCTTTGAAATGTTTACTAAATTGCTTACTTTGACTACTAGAACTTGTTGAAAATTTCAAAATGCAAACTAGATTATGAACTTTTAAAACTGTAGTTGGTTACAAATGCATGCATGCATGCATGATGCATACAATTTATTCATTATCTTATATAGGGTAGAGCGGGGCTAGTTGAACATAGGTGTAAGTTGGGCAATAGTTAATTTTATTAGATTATAAAAATGAAATAAAATGTTCCCACGTGTAAATTAATGCTTTATCTTGTTTAGAAAAGCAACTTCTAAGGAAATCGTAAAGTTTTAAGCTTTTGAGTTATGTATTTTCGATGAAATTTTTTTTTATACGATCCCGATCCACAGCATATAGCTTTTAGTCGAATTTTTCTTTCAAAAAATTAGACCTATACAGCCTATACGATAAGAACGGGACGAGGCGAGACTAGGGGCGCTATCCGTTTTCGGACCCGTAGAACACGCTCATGGAGAAGAAAAATGTCTGATTATATATATATATATATATATATATATATATATATATATATATATATATATATATATATATATATATATATATATATATATATATATATATATATATATATATATATATATATTATATATATATATATATATATATATATATATATATCCCCGCTACCTGTTGATATGTTGATATGTGTAGCCCCCCCCCCTATGGGAGCTGAAATTTGGTATGTGGGGCTCATTCCGATGCAGAACAATACTATCAAAGTGGGGTCAAATTTTGGGCAAATTTTGGATCCGACTCAACCTTTAAGGGAGTGGTGGGGGTAACAAAACAATAAAACTTTTCCAAACCGGTTGGAAATAATGTTTCGGTCAATTATCTACAACATATCCAAAATTCAGCTTCTTAGCGTGATTTGGAGGGAGTAGAGAGGGAAAAAGTGTTTTGACTGCATAGAACACTAGAAGCTAACTAAAATAAAAAGGTGTAGCTCGCTTGGTGTCATTTGTTGGTCGGTCACAGCTTAAAGCATTTAGTCAGTAGGTATAGGTCACCGAATACACTACGATTGTTATGTGTTGTAAGACCATTATTGCTTGAGCTACACGTTGATCTGTGTGATAATACTTTGTGTTTTGTAGTTGTGTGTGTGAATACGCACACAGAAGCAAACATCAAACCAACACCACTACAAACACTGTGTACCTAAACAACATAGCAATGCGAAGTGGGGAGGATTTTACATCACTTTTCTGCTACACTTGGAATACTATGACAACAGTAGTTTTGCCCCTTGTTTGGCTTGATCTAACACGCCCACAGCCCTTAGAATTAACGTAGAGGGTTGCAATTCGGTACGTTGATAGAGTTCGTACCTAGGGTCTGCTTTTTGGACGTTTTAATATTTTACCCCCAGCCCCACCATTTTTAAGCTACAATCATGCTTTTTCGACGTTTTCGAAGTTTGTACCGCTCGCACAGGTCACCCAAATAAACCTAGAGCGCTGAAACTTTGTATTTGGATTGAGTTGGTACCAAGGGGATGCCTCTTGGGGGTCTGAACTTTTAACCCTTACCCCCACCATTTTTATACCAAAAAGAACAAGATTTTTCTTGTTTTTTAACAGTTTCGTTCTAGTCAAAATCTCCTCAAATAAACCTAGAGGGCTGAAATTTTGTGTATAGATTAAATTAATAGCCAGCCACTGCTTTTTAGAGGTTTCAACTTTTAACCCTTGCCCCAACGATTTTTACGCCAATATTTCCTTGATTTTTGTGTTTTTTTTAACACGCTTAGAGGCTCTCTGAGTAAACCTAGAGGGCTGAAATTTTGTACATGTATTGAGTTGGTATCCAACTATTGCCTTGTATGGATTCCACATTACTTTTTCCCCCACTTCTCCCATTTTTACATCGGAATTCAGTGGTATTGTTAAATGTTTTTTAAATGCATTATTTTTATTCTAAATACAAGTAGGCGTGCATTATTTTAATACTAATATAAGTAGGCAAGGTTAACTTAGAAAAAAGTGAACTAACCGTAATAAATACTGTAATTTAAAAAAATAGTATATTATTCAACAAGCTGGTAATGATAGCTATTACTCACGAAGATGAAATTGCGACACGAGCCGAGCTTGCGAGGCGAGTGTCGTAATGCATCTGAGTGAGTAATAGCCATTGCAAGCGAGTTGAATACGCTATTTTTTCTACGACTTTTTTCTTTTCTGATTTAAATAAAATTGAATATAAATTTTAAATTAAAAGAACAAAATTTTTAATCTATCTCTAATTTCATTAATTTTTTGTATATGTATCTATGGAAACGACCAAAATAAAATTCACATTATTTTGTTTACTCTTAGATCTTATTCCACTTATTCTGTCACAGTACAGTGCGTACAATGTATATACCTAAACAATACGTATTTGTAGAATCTAATGCTCATTTAGTCATTTTATGGGGCAAGTGGTTTTTCTTAAGGATCATTTTGAATAAAATAATGGTAGTAAAGTTATAAAAGTGCATTTGTAAATTTTTTATTGCACAAAATATTTTTTAAATATACGGATGTTTATTTTATGTAACACATGTAATGCTTATTTATTTTTTTAAGAGCAAGAATTCATTATCTATGTAACATTTATTTTAATAAATGCACAAAATCTATTATATTAATTCTAGTTTATATAGACTATTGCTCGAAAATAAAGAATAGTGATCATTTAGTTTATTTATTGGTACTTTTGTTTTACAATAGTTTTTCAAATGCTCTTAGTTATTTCGCATTTTGTTTAAATAGATGCTCGTTTAATTTGTTCCCCTTAAAAAGTGCAGTTTTGAGTTAAAAACGTTTGAAGTTTTGAGCCTTGTACTAACATTCGAAAACCGAGTACTTAAAGATTTTTCCCGGCCATAATCTATTGGGATATCATTTTTGAGGTCCTAGGGGCCACTGAAAAAAGAAAAAATCTATTTTTCGAAAATTCTGGAGAGGCCTAACCCTGTAATAAGTAAGATATTTTTATAATTTGACTGATAATTTGATTGATCTAGTCATCCCCGTTTCGTATTTTAACTGCAGTAAATTGACCGGAGGAAGTCGTGCCGGAGATTGAAAGAATGGCGTAACCAAAAATGTTTGTCCCCTGTCATGGAATACTTCCGCGGTGCCTGCATGATAGACCGATTTCAGAATCGCTTCGCTAATTTTCTATAAATAAATACCTACAACATATTTTTTAAATGCATTGTCCGGAATTCAATCAGTCGTATAATAGTAGAATTACCTAGATGTACTTTTTTGTCTAACAGAAAACAAAAATAAATGAAATCCGACAAAAACAGATATCTGACGATATCTGCAAAAATGGCGCCAAGTATTTTGCGTTGATTGATATTTTAATTTTTTAAAAACAAAAATAATTGAAATCTATTGTTACGCCAAGTACAAATATAATTATAATAACTACGTTTAATACAGGTGTTATTTTAGTAATATAATCTTGAAAAAAATAGTAAAACAAATTTTCAGAATAAAAATTTTTGTTTTACCTGGCGCAAATTTTTAACTTTTGATTAATATTAAACGAAACCTTTCTAATTTTTCACTAATAGCAAGAGAAAATTTGTGCCAAGTAAAACAAAAATTTTTATTCTGAAAATTTGTTTTACTATTTTTTTCAAGATTATATAACTAAAATAACACCTGTATTAAACGTAGTTATTATAATTATATTTGTACTTGGCGTAACAATAGATTTCAATTATTTTTGTTTTTAAAAAATTAAAATATCAATCAACGCAAAATACTTGGCGCCATTTTTGCAGATATCGTCAGATATCTGTTTTTGTCGGATAGTATATATACTGAGTTAAGCGTTAAATATGTCTAAATAATATAAAATAATACGTGACCAATAGTCACTTGTCAATGATCAACTAACCACTCGCGTTTGTTTCACCTTACAACAGTTACAAATTTCATCACAGCCGAAGTATTACCGTTTTTATTATACTCTTGACCATTACAAATTTCATTAAATTTTCATGCAGAGTTACCCTCGATGTAGATGTTTTCATTTCAAAAATGACATATTGATTTGTATTTTGCTATAAAATTTAACTGTGATTAAAGAACTACAAGAAATCAATACGTATACCAAGTAGGTACATAGTGTCATAATGACAGTGGCAGTTAAATTGTCTTTTTTTATACCAATTAGAGAGAAAGAAACTTGTTAAATATTTATTAGACTCGTTACGTGCCATCATACATGTACACATTAAGTTAATTACATTTGACAAGAACTAACTGTACTTTATACATTATTAATAAAGTAGGTAAGAAAATTGCAAATTCAAATTTAATTCCCTGTTCAGTATGTACATAAACATAACACATAATAATCGTTTAGGTGTTATATTATTAAACTTGCAGAAAGTCTTAAGAATTTATTGATAAAATAAAAGAGCGGCACTGACGCTTGTATCGTATGCTGATCTGTAAAGGAATATGTGGTAAAGGTCATTAAAGCTGAAGGCTAGTTATACATATAGATTATATAGAAAATTAAACACAATACAAGTAACCCCTTAAAGACATGGTATTTGAAGAATACGATTTTCGAGTAATTCTTTTTAAAATAAAATTAAATATCACCAGGGCAGCACTTGAACAAATATATAGTTTGGTGATTTAAACACAGGAGTTTCCAAATGTAGAACACGATTATATATATATATATATATATATATATATATATATATATATATATATATATATATATTTATATATATATTCCCGCTACCTTTTAATATGTGTAGGGCCCCCCTATGGAAGTTAAGAGCTGAAATTTGGTAAGTGGGGCTTATTCCGATGCGCAACAATACTATCAAAGTGGGGTCAAATTTTGGATCCGACCCAACTTTTAAGGGGTTGGTGGGGGGCGGTGAAACAATAAAACTTTTCCAAATCGGTTGAAAATAATGTTTCGGTCAATTGTCTACATGTCCAAAATTCAGCTTCCTAGGATGATTTGGAGGGAGTACAGGGGGAAAAAGAATTTTGGCTGGATCTAACACGCCTACAGCGCCCCAGAATTAACGCAGAAGATTGAAATTTGGTGTGTTGATAAAGTTCGTACCTAGGTTGTGCTTTTTGGAGGTTTTAATATTTTACCCCCTCACTTTTAAGCTACAATTTCATGCTTTTTTGACGTTTTCGAAGTTTGTACCGCTCGCACAGGTCACCCAAATAAACCTAGAGGCCTGAAATTTTGTATTCGGATTGAGTTAGTATCAAGGGGGTGCCTTTTGGGGGTCTCAGCTTTTAACCCTTACCCCCACCATTTTTATACCAAAAAGAACATGATTTATCTTGTTTTTTAACAGTTTCGTTCGAGTCAAAATCTCGCCAAATAAACCTAGAGGGCTAAAATTTTGTGTACAGGTTAAGCTAATAGCTAGCTACTGCTTTTTGGAGGTTTCAACTTTTAACCCTTACCCCCACGATTTTTACGCCAATATTTCCTTGATTTTTTTGCTTTTTTTCTAACACACTTAGAGACTCTCTGAGTAAACCTAGAGCGCTGAAATTTTGTATCTGTATTTATTTAATATCGAGGGTTTGACCTATAGAGATTAGACATTACTTTTCCTCCCATTTCTACCATTTTTACATCGGAATTCAGTGGTATTGTTAAATGTGTTTTAAACGCATTATTTTTATTCTAATACAAAGTAGGCGAATAGTAAATTTAAAAAATTTAAAAAAAAAGAACTTACTTTTATGACAAATGCAATACACAAATATTAAGTAATTTAAAAATGTTATTAAAGTCACTGTTTATTTATAAAGTAGGAATTTTGGATTTTTATTACTTATAAAATAAAAATTTTGGATTTTTTTGAAAAGAAAAAATGTCTTCATAAAGACTTTCCAGTTTACTATTTAAGTTCCTTTTTTAATATTTAAATATAAAACACAAAGACAATTGGCGGATAAGCATGGGTAGGAATGCCCTCATACGAATTGTGTTGACTTTTTTCCTGCTAATTGCTGTCGGCAAAAAATTAAAATTTACTGAAATTCAGCCCTTAAAAACTTAAAACCTTTTTCTAAAGCCCCGATTAGCCGGACACTCATCATCAGTTTTGAAACCGCTAAAATGACAAATCGCTTGTTGACTTTCAATTACATTTCGCTTGTAGACATTCAATACCGAAGATGAAGCGAAAAATTCGACTTCCGTGATGGGGCCCCGCTGCTCACGGTGTTTTTTTTTTTATATATGATTTAGCATAGATTGATTATAATAAAAATATAATTCGTTGGTTCACAGTATTCCTGTTATATTTTTCGTGCAGTTATATTCATGGTTGTGTCCTTTGTATGTATAATAGTTTTACCAATTAGGTGCCAGTAAGTAATATAAGTTTAATGCAAATAACGAATACCTACATGTAGTGTAAACAGATTTTAATTAAATCGATATCGTATCGATATTGCATCGTTGGATTGAATGTTGATAAATGGATATGTTTTTAAACTTGAATAACAACAGTCAACATCTATAATCATTTCACAATTCATGTTATTTTGTTGATAAAACCAGAAAATCCGGAAATTTGTATACAGAACATTTTTGTTCAATCATGTGTGCTTTGTATAATCATCCATATTGTTATAATACTTATTATGCTCTATATTGATTGTAAACTGTCGAAATAGATACATTCAATTCAATAATATTGTAGTTACGAAATCAAAACGGTCCAATAGTGAGTGACAACAAATCATTGATTTTGCGACAGTGAATTTTTTTTTTTTTTTTTTTTTTTTTTTTTGAACATAAGAAAGTAATTATTAAGGATTGACTACCTCTAGGTACTGTTGGATTGAATTTAGGCATGTATATTTTTCTTCTACACATAATCGTTCGGCCTATCCTTTATAGCAGAAAATGTGCCATCCAGAAAAAATTCATCAGTAATTTTTTATATTTACTAAATATCATTTTTGATGATATACCTGTAAGTTGCTGTGTGATATAGTAATTGGTTCCAGAAAAGTTCACCGACAACAAATGTTATCGACTAGAAAATTCATCGGCTTGCAATGCGTCGAAAGGAAAATTCATCGATTCTATGATTACTATTTCTGATTACATTAGTAAATGTTACATAGTTTCCATAAACTTACGGATCGTATTTTACCCGTAGATCTTTCACTTTATTCGGTAAACTTTTCGGTTATTTATTCAGAATTGGGACTATCTATTTTTGGCTATAAACACAAAACTGATGATTCGATTTTAATGATTTTTTTTAATGTTCTGCATTGCGGAAGATGAGTTAAAAAATACCCATGTCGCAACATCTGCATAACATAGCGAATTTCCATAGATTAGATACTGGAGGATCTCGTATAATAACCTGTATCCATCTAAAAGAGTTTAACTCCCTGAAGTAAAAAAATTTCAAAATCGGTTGGGTAGTCTATCCTTGACATTTTGGGGACCCCCGGATTCTGGCGAACTTCATATTACAACATAATTTATATTCATCTAAAATAGTTAGCATTCTAACAATTAATAAATTTTCAAAATCGGTTGGGTAGTTTCTTTTTGTGGTTCGTAATAATCTAACCGACCTCGTTATCCTGATTCTCTAAGAAACTATTTTATTACATAACAAGTGTTCATGTAAAATTGTTTAACTTTCAGACAGTAAAAAATTTTCAAAATCGGTCTAGTACTTTTTGAATTATTTTTAAATAGGCATCTATGTAAACAAATGTTCTTCCGTTTTCGTTTTAAGTGCCGTATTTTGGAAATACAGTTAACACCCATATAAAAGCTGCATCGATTCTTGATAATATAAAATTATTTCAGTACGCAACAAAGATTTATTGTAATTGGAATCGAGTAATTCACAATGTTAATCATTTTTTTATCCTGATTCTCTAAGAAACTATTTTCCTGCTAATTCAGTCAGTTTATCATAACATAGGTACTTGATATCATTAGTATTACTTAAAAATTTCTTAATATTTACTTAAAAATTCACCTGGCTTTTGGCCTTAAATAAAAAAACTAATGGTCGGCGGATTAATGGAAAAAGATACTAAAACTCGACACAGATACTGCAAATGGACGAGGAGCACCACTGGAATCTCATTTTCGGGCAGAGGGTAATTAAATAAGATTTCCAATTACCCTTTGCTCGAAATTGAAGTTGAGAAGTCGATCAAATAATGTAAAAGATTTTTTATCAAGGATTATTGGCCAAAATTTGTTGTTTTTTAGTATTCTTTGCATTTTTAGTATGGTCCATTTCAGGCTTCATCACTTATCAATTCAAAAATAATTTCCGTTTTCTTGGCTTTATCTCTTTCATTATTGCACTTACGTAAATTTTACAATTGCAGTTTGTTTTTAGAAAGGAATAGAAGATTCATCTGTTTTGAGTATAAGAATTATTTAATTTTTCTTCCGAGACTACTAAAGTAGCGGAAGCATTGTGATCACTTTTGAAAAGTAAAATTTTTTTTACGCACATATTATGTTTTAGAGCTTCCTGAACATTTTTTGGTTTGGTATCTGTCCATCCGTCCGTCTGTCTGTCCGTCTGTTGTCGCCAATTTGCACCAAGTGGCCTAAGTTCTGAACTATTCGATTGTTTTCAATGAAATTTTCAGAAATCATGCAATTTGGTTCCTAGATGGTCCCCTATGGATTTAATCGAAATTTGAATTTTTTAATGTCATTCCATTAATATACTACATTGCACCAAGTGGCATAACTTCTGAACTACGTACTCAATTCTGTTTTATGAAATTTTCAGAAATTATGCAGTTTGGTTCCGAGATGGTCCTTTATGAATTTAATCGAAATCGAAGTAACGATAGCTACCCCGCTACCATGAATTCCCATTAAATGTCAATATCTTATTTACTGCTAGTCCCATTTCGCTTAAATTTTTAGAGTATTTTGGGGATTAGTTTCTAAATTATTTTTACTATTATTTTATAATTTAGCCTTTAAGTATTTTGAGTTACAACAATTTTTTATGAACTTTAAGACGAAAATATAATTTCACGGTATATATATTTGGTAGAATACTGTTTTACTGTGCCACACCCCGTTGGCAGAGTATTTTAACTTTGACTCATGATCAATTATATTTGAAACAGGGTATAGTATAAAATCGAAAAGTTTTTTTTATTTTGCTGTGAAAAGTGACAAAGCAACGATACCATATTTAAGTTTTTTTTTTTTTTTAATTTGTTTTGTTTTCAAGTGTTAATGTTTTTCATGTAGATTACGGAAAATAATATAAGTTGATATAGGGTAAAAGCCCCCTTTGTGAAACGGTATCTAATACTGGAACAGTTTTGACATTTACATATTTATTTCTTTAATTAAGTGAGGAAACTTTAAATGCTAGGTGAATTTAAATTGAAAAGCAATCATTCTATTAATAATAATTTTTGTTATCAGACGTTTCTTTCAGAAATAACTTTATTAATATGTAAATGTTCATAATTAGATACCGTTCCACAAAGGGGGCTTTTACCCTACCAACGTTAAAAAATTTTATGAACGCGCGATTATTCCTAAAAGCTTTAATAACAAACTTTAAGATTATTTTATTTTCTTCTGAAAATATATAGTTATTAAAAATTCGTTGCATATCCCTTATAAAGCTTAAGGAGTGGTACCCAAAAATGTCCCTGCATTAAAATAGTAATTTTTATTTAGCAAATTAATTTCGGTAGTACTATTTAGTTTAGAATGTTTATCATGAATTATTTTTTCAACATTGTTTAAAATTTGATTTTCAGTATGTTCTAAATAGATTTCTTCTAACTGATTACTATTATTACTTTTTTTGTTTAATTTTATGCTAATTTTGTTTTCTGGAATATCAGTTCTTTCCTTAATTTTACTTAAATTCTTACCTAAATTTTTCAACTTGACAGAATTTTTAGTAATGGTATTTCTGTTATGGTCCCAGGCTTAGGTCGCGTCATGACACCTGCCGTAATATCGTATTTCCAGTTTTGGAAATTCGCTAATAGTAGAACTAGTTACCAATATTGGAAGGGAAAGAAACTTTATATGTTGATAGAAATAAGTAGACTGAGAGCACTATCAAAACCTCAAATAAATGTGATCTTAGTATTTTCTTATACATTTTTTGTTTTAGCGAATTTTCAGAATGAAAATTCAGCTATTACAGCAGCTCTTATGGTAAGACCTAAGCCCGGGACTATGGCAGAAATTTGTTTTGGAGCCTCTAGAACTCGAAAATCTACTTCACTAAAATTTATATATATATAGATATATATATATATGTATTTATGTGTGTACGCGATAGCTGTCGAACGAAGCATTTAATTGTTACGAAATTTGGTAAAATCGTTAATTGTTCAAAACGCTTGGATAAGTTCGTTAGCCAGACATATCCGATGCCACAGACCGGATATTTTGGGCTTTAAAGTCTTTTTTTTGTGTTTTTGATCAGAATTTAAAACTTTTTCAAAAATTTTATTACATTATCAAAAATTTCGTAAGAAGTTATATCAGAGAGCTTTTTATACTTTTCTTCTATATAACGTGGTTCTTAAGAAAAATCAAAAATAATCTCTTTTTAAAAGTCTCTTTTTATTTGTTATTTCACTCTACCTCGTTTGATTTTTCTATTTAATATATATTGTGTTTATAAATGTGTCTAAGGGTGTTTCGTCACTAGTTATTTCTATTACCTAAATATATGTCAGATTTCTTTAATTAAACATTATGAATAATGTCTTAATAAATTTATAAAGTTATATTATAAATGTTAATCAATTAAACTGTACTATTTATTTGATTAAATAAACTTTTGACATATTTTTTTTGTGGTGTTGAATGGCCCTAAGATATTTGTAAACGAAGTATAAATTTTGATAATGTTAGTTTTTTGTTTTGTTTTTTTATAACAATCTGTCAAATGGAATCATTTTTAAATATATGCATATAATATGCATGCATGTATATAACCTAATTATAAATATTTTTGTCTTAACACATTATATTTATTATTTTGAAAATTTTCTTATTTAATTTTAAATAAGATGAACTAAATTAGAAAAAACTAATTGATGGTAAGGATATTTTATAAAAAAAAATATATATTTGACAAGATTTTGATGACATATAATTGGTATACTTTGGAATTAAAAACAAAGTACATGGGTACAATATAGTGTTTTTAACAGAAAATAAAGTTTTTGGAGCAACTAAACAGTGCCGGAACAACTAAATTAGCCATGTAGCAGGAGCCAGCAGTTACGAGCCTCGCGCTTGTGTCCAAAAAAACAATACAAATTCACACAACATGAGTTATTTAACAAAAAAAAAAAAAAAATAGAAAAAAACGAGTTTTGGCTCAACTTACATTTGAATGCTAAATCAAATCTACATAAGTGACATTTTTGACAAAAAAACACCAATAAAATTATGTATCATTTAATTAAAAATAAATTTTAATCTTTCTTAAAATATTTTACATTGTTACACATATAATTTAATTTCCATTAATAATTGTTAATGAATTTTAACCTCTTTACACACGACAGTTAGCTATTCAAACATTTTTACATTTGTAATTAAGTGTTAATTCGTTGTTGAAAACATTCATCACAAAAGATTGGAAATTTCTTTAGGTACTGTCAAGTAGATTGTTTGTCTACAATTTAATTGAAATACTCATAAAACAATCTAAAAAATAAAAAAATACATTAATTAATTATTAAATTTTTTGAAATATTTAACATCTTACCTGAATGGGGTTATAAGTTCCAAAATATGTTACAACCTTTCAAAATGTTGAACAATAATACCCACTCTCTCCCAGCCCGACAAAGTATATTAATTAAAAAAAACAAAAATACTGGTCGAAAGGAAATAATCTGCACCATTCATTTATACAAATAAAAAAAATTGAACCCCTCCCAGTTTTCCATAAAAAAATGTCAAAGTTGCATCATTTTAACACGACGATTTCCTGAAAATTAGAGGTTTTTCCGACTTTCTTTTGGGCGATAAAAACTGAACCTTTTTAAAAAAAAATTGAGCCACTTCTAGATTTTCGATTATTTAGATGGTTTTATTATAAACAATAAAAATGATTAACCAGCTATAACAGGCTAACTGCGCATGCGTTGGGTGTCAAAAAGCGGCAAAGTTCAGATATTTGAATGAATTCACATATTTACACATTTAAATGAATTTAGATATTTAAAACAATATGTAATAAAAAACTGCACCCCAACATAAAATGTCATAATAATTAATATTTTATCTTAAAAGCCTGTCATACCTGAGTAATCATATTTATTGTTTATAATAAAACCATCTAAATAATCGAAAATCTAAAAGTGGCTCAATTTTTTTTAAAGATGGTTCAGTTTTAATCGCCCAAAAAAGGGTCGGAAAAACCTGCAATTTTCAGGATATTGTCGTATTAAAACTTTGACATTTTTTTATGGAAAACTGGGAGGGTTTCAATTTTTTTTTATTTGTATAAATAGAAGTATTATTATTGTTCTGCCGCTAGTATTTTTTATTTCTAATTTTGTTAACCAAAAAATTTATTATCTCGGTTCTCTCGTCTAGTAGGAGTCATGACTTTCTTGCTGTTACTCAACTTTTAAGATAAAATATTAACTATTATGACATTTTATGTTGAGGTGCAGTTTTTTATTACATATTGTTTTAAGTATCTAAATTCATCTAAATGTGTAAATATGTGAATTCATTTAAATATCTGAACTTTGCCGCTTTTTGACACCCAACGCATGCGCAGTTAGCCTGTTATAGCTGGTTAATCATTTTTATTGTTTATAATAAAACCATCTAAATAATCGAAAATCTAAAAGTGGCTCAATTTTTTTTTAAAAAGGTTCAATTTTTATCGCCCAAAAGAAAGTCGGAAAAACCTCTAATTTTCAGGAAATCGTCGTGCTAAAATGATGCAACTTTGACATTTTTTTATGGAAAACTGGGAGGGGTTCAATTTTTTTTATTTGTATAAATGAAGGGTGCAGATTATTTCCTTTGGACCAGTATTTTTGTTTTTTTTTAATTAATATACTTTGTCGGGCTGGGAGAGAGTGGGTAACAATAATCCTATTTCAAATTTTAAATTTGTAATTCAATATCGACTAGATAAAAGGTTTACAAATGAAAATGATTTCTACACACTAACTAAAAAAGTAATAGCCCATTTTCTGAACAAAGGAATAGACATTAAAGTATCCATCGTATCCATTAAAGAGATTAAATATCAATTGTGTAGACAACCCAGCAGAGGGCAACAAGTTACAAACAACAAAGCAAATTCCTCGAAGCGGCAAATTTAAATAATAAATAAATAATTATAATTTTTTGTTTAGTCTATTTAAGAAAATAATTAGTCAATTAAATAAGTGTTAATTTATAATTTATTGAAGTAATAATTTTGATTACTAAAATCTAAATCTTTTTAACAATGATTTATTATTAAATAATCAATATATAGATATATAATACAATTAGAAAAAATGTTATAAAATTTTGTGAAAAGCACACAGCCAAGGTTACTTAACGGTTTTCGACTAGTGAAGTGTCTATGAATAGAGCATCATATCAGGGGTGGCACAAGAGAGCCTGAATTTTCAAATTTGGTTTCATTATTAGTTGTTATCGTTAGTTACGGAGCCACAAATTTTAATTTTTTTCCAAAGCAATTACACGTAAAGTAAAATAAATTGTTTATTCATTTCTCTTATAGAAATGGATAAACAGATCTCAGGTAACTGTACTATTATTATTTAAATTAAAATAAGATGATTTTGTTAGTATAAGTGAGGGCAAAATTATCACCCAGGACCTTGGGACCCCAAAAAAACTTCTTCATACTAAACAGCTGGGCGGATCTCAAGAAGATGTTGCAAAAATTAGATATGCTACTGAAATATGAATATTACTTGCTTTTATAGTATTAATTATTTAAGTAACTGTTTTTATACAGAATTTCAGAATAGCGAATTAAAAAGTGAAGTAAGGTTAAGATTGTTCTGCAGAACCTTCTAATAGGGATCACATTAAATAGCTGAATGGTGCGGACAATTAAATCGATCCCCAAGTTACCCTTCAAACAATATTGGAATTCCAGAAAAAGATGAAAGTAGCATTAAAATTGTTATTCTCCAAGAAGGGTCTAAAACTGAAGAATATCTAAAACTATTAATACGAATATCAGAGCAAAGGTCTCAAACTAAAGCTACAAAATACAAAAATGTATTCCATTGGACGAAATTATATAAATCAAAATTAAAACAAAAATAAAACAAAACAGACACCTGAGTGAAGCCGCAGGACGCAAAGCAGAAAAAAATTATAAATTTTTCTGTTACTTAAGTAAAAATTCATTTAACTATTAAATTATTATTTTAAGCGACTTTCCATTTTGGAAAGTAATTTATGACGGAGAATGTCATGGAAAGATCCGAGTTCGGGACTATACGGCAGAAATTTGTTTAAAAACATATATATATATATATATATATATATATATATATATATATATATACATATATATATATATATATATATATATATACATATATATATATATGTATATATATATGTATATATATATATAAATATATATATATATATATATAAATATATATATAAATATATATATATATATATATATATATATATATATATATATATATATATACAGGGTCTAAAACAAATAACTCTCGTCCTTTTGTGGAGGGCGACTCCTAGCAAACTGTAGACACTAAAACCGCAGAAATTTTTTCGAAATTAACAGTCGCGTCACCCCTCAAACGGATAAGAGTCATTTCCTTTACACCCTGTATATAGTATATGCACACATACATATATACATATATATATATATGTAGGTGTGTATATATATTATATACAGGGTGTAAAGGAAATAATTCTTATTTCCTATATCGAGGGGTGACGCGACTGTTAATTCCGAAAAAAATCCTGCGGTTTTAGTGTCTACAGGGTGCAAAGAGTCACCCACAAAAGGACAAGAGTTATTTGTTTATATATATATATATATATATATATATATATATATATATATATATATATATATATATATATATTTGTGTGTGTGTGTCTGCGCGATAACTCTCGAATGAAGCATTCAATCCTTACGAAATTTTGTTAGAAGTTCAAAAGTCTCAAAAGCTGGGACGAGTTCGTTAGCTGATATGTCCGATTTTTAGAAGCCATTTTTCACCATTTTTAGTGATTTTTTGGTTAAACTTATTTAAATGCATATGTGCTATACTATATGTGATCTGCCAGGGTCCTGGGGACTCAAAAGTAAAAAATTAACTACTCAACCGATTTCGAAAATCTTATCACTGTTATAGAGTTAAACTATTTTAGATGGATACAAGTTGTTATATGAGATCCGTCAGTGTCCTACCTTTGAAAATTCGCTATGTTATGCAGGTGCTGCGACAGGGGTATTTTGTTAATACTTCAATTTGAGAGCTTTTTTCCACATATATACTCTTTCTCCTTTGTAAACAGTTGTATATAAAGTTCGTTCACTACTAAAAATGTTTCCTAAAATTTTTTAAATATTTTCCGATATACAAGTATTCCATGGGCTCATTTGGACGACCAGATACTAGATAATATCGCCGAAAGATGTGTCTGGAACTTTTTAAAGTTGGCAGGATTAGTTTCCCCGAAATGAGTAAAGCATATTTAATTAGAGAGTTATGCGTTAAAATATTAACTAGAAAAATTTGATTTATGTGAGAGAGGAAATCACCAAATTAATTACAATCGAAAAGTAGCTCGAATACTAAAAAAGATTGAAGACCATTGGTATACATTAATAGAAGATAGAATTAGAAACTAAACGGGAGAAGTATTAGTTAGACTTTAGACTTAAAATTGAATAAGAGTTGTACGAGATTCAAAGGCGGCCACTGAGTTAGTTTATTATTGAAAGCAACATTAAATCATTTTAAAATTTATAATGAATATGTTACCGGTTTTCTAGGTATTAAGCTATGCATTGTACTGTATGGAATTACTGGTACTAGTGTCCAGTTTTCTACTGAACAATTGATACATATCTATCACAATATCATTAAATATGTGCATAAATTTATCGTTAGGAAATTAAACCGTAATATAACTTTATTAGTAGTAAATAGATATACTGCCAATACAGTAGACAAGTCAACTTTTTATATAAACAAATTCGAAATCTGATGTATGGGAGGGCCGTTAAAAAATGGTGGGCCCCGGAAAAAAAACACACTTTTTTAAAATTTTCCACCCTCAAAAAATGACGATCATAAGAAAAGCTCTTTTTACTTTTTCTCGGACCCCCTACTGATAGTTACGGACTCCTTTAAGTAAGGGCCTCGAACCTGCAACACTGACTACCCCGCCCTCTCGTTGGGCCTGATGTACGGATACAAAAGATTTACTAAAAATTCTAATGACTTCACAGAAATACAAAAGGTTATGTATAAATATTAAATAAAAAATAATGTTAAGTATTAAATAAATTGTTGAACCTTCGTTTATAGAAATATTAAAATGAATTTTCTTTTTTTGATACTTGATGTCTTTAATCTCTAATTCTTTTTTAGTAAAATCATTCAGAACTAGTTCTAATTTAAAATGTAATCGATTGGCTGCGAAACATTATTAATGTGTGGCGGACTTTCGTTCGCATTTAAAGCTACACCAATATTCACATGTTCACTTAATGTCCAGCTTTGGCTGATACTTGAACACTCGATTTACTTTGGTATGTATGACCAATTCATGATGTTAATTAAAATTCAGAAGTAAAGTTAAAAATACTTTGATAGTCAGTTAGCAATTTAAAAAAGTCAAATAATAGTTTATACCTTATTATAATAAAGTATTCAATAAAGGGGTACAAATTAAAGAAAAAATACAATAATCATATTTTAATTTATAATATTTATTGTTAGAAATAACTATTTAGTTTTGAAAATTGTTAATGTTAATATTTAATTAACAACAAAATTTAAAAAAAAATCACTTTTCTTTGGATTCGAACCTGTTCGCCGGACCGAAACTCCAGTTGGGTTATTTTACGGTTGTTATGATATAAAAGTATTTCATAATATAGTCATACATCAAGTTACAACAGTTCGTAAAAGGTTTTAAAATTAAAAGTTATAAATCTGAAAATAAATCTAAGTGGAGATTGGAAGCGGAAATTTAGAAAGTAAAATAAAAGAAGTGAATAAATTTTAACAATGTTTATTAATTGAAATTTCTAAATTTACATAATTATAAGCAAAGTACGTGACAATTACCACTAATAAAACTGTTGCATAATATAACCTACAATTGACCACGAACAACAAAACAAAGTCATTAACCGATCAATCGATAAAATTTAAAATTGTTTATTTACAGTCAAACAGAAAGATATAACCTAATAACAGCTGACACTTGTTATATTCAAAAATTTACCTGTATCCAAGGGTGTGACCGAAATACAAAAGTATAATACAATAAAATTATTTACAAATACTAAAGACAGAAAAATATTGAAAACACGCAGAGATTACCGCAGGAGAAAATAATCTTAAACCTAAATCACCTTAATACTAAATAATAGAAAAGAAAGATTAAATTTGAATAATCATCAGTGTGTATAAAGTAATTACAAAAAGCACAATTGTTTAAATAAAATGAAACTAAATTTCATAAATAAAAAACTCACGTTTAAATAAATATCACCAAATAATTGTTGGTATCAAAGAATGGAATATTAAACCATAAAACTTAAACTAAATTTCTCCTTTAATAATCCGAACGCGTTGCTATGACATGATGAAATATATTTTTATAAAATTTAAATCCGAACAATGAAAGTCATTAAGCCTGAAGGGCCAGACGACTCGGTGGCAATGATACGTATTCACCGTCCCATTGTCCTCTTAATTTATTTTATACCAAGTACCAGAAGGATACTTGCCAAATTGATTACTCATAAGTAAGTGTATGCGAATGAACTGATTTGTCTTATCAGCTGACTTAAATATGTTTGTATCCATTGTTAGGATTTGCCATGCGCACTGCGTCATAGAATTCTCTAGAAATATAAATAATATTATTTACTCATGAATTACATAATACACATGCACCGTTAATTAATTACTAAATATTTTAAATTATACATGTGTAATATGTTAATTATAAATAGAACAGGGTTGGAATGCGTATGCATTTTAAATGTTATGAAGCAATTTTAAGAAAATTATACTGAAACTTCTTTATGCAATATACTGACTACATTTAAAATACGTTGCAAAGTGAAGCTAGAATTTTGAAAGCGGTTTCCTTGAAATTGGCTGGCTAATGGGTCCTTATATTTTTACAGTTGATTAATCTTCGAAGTGACTATAATCCTACAAAATCCCATCCCGAAGTCAACTTTTCAAGTTTGGCCAGAGGGCCTTACAAGCAGAGCGGTGTAAGATAAAATACCCCTGTGGCACCATCCTGCATAACATAGAGAATTTTCGTTACAAAAATTAGTTTTTCTCAGAAACTAGTCGACATAGAATAACAGTCTAAAGACCTTTTTTGTGTATGTTCTCCTCTCTTCAATGGTGTAAAAAAATTTCGCAAAAATTTTTTAATAGGTGGAAATTTTCGCAACAAACTAATTTTTTTCATGAACAAAAACCATGTTCCGGGCATCGGACGTGTCTGGCTAACAAACTTGTCCAACATTTACACGAAATTTCATAAAGATAGGACATTTGGTTCGAGAGTTATCGTGTGGACACATATATACGTATACATATATATATATATATATATATATATATATATATATATATATATATATATATATATATATATATATATATATATATATATATATATATATATATATATATATATATCAGTTTCTAGGGACCTCAAAACAAAGGACTCTTCCGGATATGATAGGTGAATCTGCCTAAGACCCAACCTGGGTCGGGAGTGCCATGATAGTGTTCGCCCTTGCACATGTATTCCATAGCTGCAATATCAGGTCAAAGTAGCTTTGCGTTTTCGAGTTGTACCAAAATGTTCAATTTTGGATTTTTCCCAATTTTCCACTTTCCTTCCCCCCAAGTGCATAAGCATGTAGGATTCTAAGAGCTCCATAAGACAGTGTATGCAGCTCTGCAAAACACGGTGTTTAGAAGAAGATATTTGCAAAAATTTCTAAATGACCTGTAGCATACCTATAGCGTTTTGTGTGAAAAACACACAAAAAGCGACCTTGGACCAAAATGAGACATAGATTTTTGAAATATACGTCTTTGAATTAGTAAATATATGCGTAAAATTATTTCGCACAATTGGGCCAAGTAAGGCTAATTTAAGGATTTAAATACAAGGGGCTCTACTGACACTCACTGTTGTAGCCGCCTTAGTGGCCTTGTTTAGCCATAAAATATGGCGACACTTTCCTCTCACCCTTAAAAAGGTAAACGTGTGCGATTTAGGCTCATTACCAGTATTTTCAACAGTGTGGAAATGTCTCTAAAAAAACCATAAATCAAAAAACATGACCTCCGTCACAAAAAGGTAAGCTGAAAAGTTAAAAACAAGTTATCCTTGAATTCTTATCGCAGTTATTGAACAGTTTTGTTGAGGGCACATGCTTCTGAAGGTTCCTTACCCCCAACTTATCTTTACACTGATATGATGAGAACCCTTTCAAAAACCCCTAAACGAGTGTACTAATGTGTTTTTAGTTGAACTGTTACTGATGGAGTTGTTTAAAACAAGTTACTAAACATTTGTGCTGACTTTGATATCCTGGTCAAAATCGACCCCCTGGAAGGTAATAGATGGCAGAAACTACGTGTGAGCCGATTTAAATGTGTGTTTTATCATTAGAATCCTTACGTTACTCTGAGTAATATATGTTAGATGACGTCGTGAAAAAACCAGTGGGGTAGACAGACAAGCACTGCCACTAAAAAATATGGAAAAGCGGCTGAAACCATTTAGATGGGGGTGATATTGTTAAGATTCTTACTTTACTCTGACTAACATAGGCTAGATGACATATTATAGCTTCGAATTAGTAAAAAAATATCAAAAAATATCTGGCAATGTTGAGACAAACTAGCTTTGTGTTTTAGAGTTGTACCTGAGCAAGTGCTCCGTAAATTCAAGGAACTCTAAACACGAGACTTTATAGACGGTTTAATGGGTTTATCCAGTCATAGGAAATCACAAAGCTTTCCTCTCATTTTAAATAAAAGTGCTGTGCGTGATAAAATCTCATAACCAGTGTTTCCTACTGGAAAGGTCTTGCAAAACATTAAATATTAAAAAAAAAAAAACACTCTCACTAGGGCTTCGCCCTACCTCCTGGACAATGGCATGGTTCGTTAAGTATGGATAAAGATAAGTAGGGGGTAAAGGACGGAAGTAGGGGCTGAAGCACGTATTCTTATCGAAACTGTTCCCCAACTGCCATAAAAATTCAAGAATAACTTGTTTTTAAATTTTCAGTTTACATTTTTGTGACGAAGGTCATGTTTTTTGATTTGAATATAATATTTTGTGAGACCTAACCACACTGATGAAAACACTGGTAATGAGCCTTAATCGCACACGCTTGCTTGTTTTAAGGGTGAGAGGAAGGCGTCGCCATATCTTATGGCTAAAAATGTCCATTAAGGCGGCTGCAACACCTAGTGTCACTAGAGCCCCTTGAATTTAAATCCTTAAGTTAGCCTTACTTGGCCCAATTTCACGAAACATTTTTAGGCATATATTTACTAATTCAAGGCGTAGATTTAAAAAATCTATGTCTCATTTTGGTCCAAGGTCGCGTTTTGTGTGTTTTTATAGATCATTTAGGAAATTTTGCAAATATCGTCTTCTAAACACCGGGTCTTGGAGAGCCGTATGCACACTCTTATGGAGCTCGTAGAACCCTACATGCATATATATAATATCTATGCACTTGAGGGGAAGGAAAGTGGAAAATCGGGAAAAGTCGAAAATTGAACATTTTGGTACAACTCGAAAACGCAAAGCTACCTTGATATTGGAGCTATGAAATACATGTGTAAGATTCACCTATCTTTGCCGGAGGGGTCCTTTCTGTCATAGTCCCGGAGTAAAGTTGCGTCATGACAGTGGCTGTAATAGCTAAATTTTCGATTCGAAAATTCGTTAAAAGTTTTATTAAGTACATGCTCCCGTAATTACTAACTATGGATTTTAATCATTTTGAATATTTGAATTTTTGTAATAAATTTAGTGTTTCTGATACTTGAGTTTCACAAGTCCTGTAAAGCCATACTTTGAACTAATATTATAAGCATCAACAATTCAGAAAATCTAAAATTATCGAATTTATCTTGTATCCATTCCGGTCGTTATTCATCTTTACCTCTCACTGCAAGATAAAAGTACTTATATCTTTGGTTACTACAAAACTTCTTCAACGAACACGCAAATGTTTCTTCAAACTAAAAAGTAATTCTAAAATGTAAATCGAAAGTCTTGAAAAGGTGTATTACATTTTTCGTTGCCGAACGTACGTAAGCACTTATAATTTTTTCGTTCATATTGAAAACTAATTAAAAGTTTTTGATTACATAAAAGTTTGATATAGAATCACATTCAACATTATTCTTTCCGCTTTATTTGCAAAATGGTACATTACAGAAAGTGTTGTAAAATTAAAATTTGCTTTAACTATAAATGATTTTAAGACTTTAGATTTTATGTACATAAACAATTTTTCATTTTTGTTTTCTCTTCTTTCGAACGAGGAGCGAGTTATTTATACGAAAATATTTCTGTATTGCAGTGTCAGGAAACAGTACCAGGAAATCCTGTATCATTACATTTCTGTTAATAATACATATTATACGTACGATTTTGATTTAATAATTTGGTTTTCGGGGTAAATATTTAAATTAGCAAAATGGATGAATTGGTGACTTAATACACGATATTATAGATCGGTGATTTCTAAACGAGTATGCGATTTGGTAACCCAGCTTGTTCAGTAAATAGTTATCGGGTATCCTACCGTATTATTAATTCTATATATGTAGCAGGAAGCTTAAATATTTGTTATATCTTTCAATTCTATGAAACAGAAGCTTAGAAGTGGAAAAATTTTAATAAAATAATACCTACACACTTTTTGTTCAATGCATCAATAATTTAAAGTAAACTCTACACAGGGATTCATGTTAATCAATAAGAGGGTGATCGATTGATTCAGTATAAAGTCGGAAAAGAGGGATTTTTCAGACCTTGTATTATCAACATCCTAGGTATTGAAGTAACTACTATTTTATAAAATTTACCTAGATTTTATTTGAATGGGTTTTAAACTTTTGAAGTCTACATATAGTTTTTATCAGCAATTTAATATGTCTAAATATCACCCTTTTAAAAACAAAATTACAGGAGTAAAGATATAAGAAGAAACTCTTCAAATTGGTATTTATTTCAAAAACAGTGCATTTTTATACATTTTTAGAACAAGTTTTTGAAACTGCCATTAATATGAACATTTTTAGATATCTTTTTGCTTTAATTTCAGTATTTCTGACGTGCTCGTAAACATTATCGTCGTATGGCGAACTTTTGTTCGTATTTAGATATAAGTACATTAATATTATTGATAGGAGTAAAAGTAAGGCTCAAATCAGTGATTGATATGATCACTTATAATGTCCAGCCAAACAAAACTTAAACACACAACTCACTTTGATATAACATGACCAAGTCATTGTTTTAATTAAAAATGATATAACGACTGAGGCCGCTGTTACACTGTCATAGATATAATTATGCCAAAGATTTATTTGGCCAAACGAATAGTGTAATGAATCAACTTTTTGTAACCATTGTTAAAACATACATACTTCTTAATCTTTGATCATAGATTTGATTCAAAGATCTTCGACATGTATCTATGACAGTGTAATAGTGGCCTGAAATAGTTATTCAAGTATCGGATAGCTTAGTGGTAAAAGCACCTGGCCGATTATCAGGGGATTCTGGATTCGAGTCCCTGCCGATCCAATTTAACAAAATTTTCAGTCACTATGTCATTTTTAATCTTCCTGTTTATTTACTTCTTTATCTAAAAAGAAATTAATGAAAGTTATCCAATATTTTAAATAATCTTGATTAAAACAATACGACTGATATAGTCGGTGTCCTATGTTTTGCTTTGTTATTAGTTCCATAAAAATATTCTGTATCCACTTTACGGAACGTAAACTAAATTGAGCTTTAAGGTGTAACGATTATGTGTGCTGGTAATAACAAACGTAAGTGTATACATATAATAGTATATATATATATATATATATATATATATATATATATATATATATATATATATATATATATATATATATATATATATATATATATATATATATATATATGCATATACGTATGTATTTTGTAATATAGGCACTCTGTTAGTTTTTGAGGCACGTCACGTCCGAGGACTCCAACAATATAGTGAATGTCATTCCGATTATTTTATGCAGACTACTCAATAATAGAGTTGAGCTCAGAGCTGTGTTGTGTGATATTATGGGGGACGGTATCACATATTACAGGCAACCTGTATTACCAACAAGTATGTAACTTTATGTTACTACCTATACCTACATTGACGAGTGGGGGGGGGGGTAGGTAGGTATATCTAACGTCCTCATGTTTGTTATCTTTTCGCATATCTACAACGTGTCTAACTACACAGTATTGACTTTCAGACGACAGCATCTTATTGTTCTTCAGTGTATTTTAACTTTACATACTTATTATATATATACATACATATATATATATATATATATATATATATATATATATATATATATATATATATATATATATATATATATATATATATATATATATATATGTATATGTATAATAATGAACATATGAACTATGAACGTATGGCGTACATATTATTATGTATATTCGTATGATATCTGTTCAATGAGATTTATTGCGCCAGAATAACAGTTTCATTCAAAAAATTGATGCTAGGTAGGTAGTAGGTATTTACGTAGTCTACCGTCTATATTACAGGCTGTGTCCAACTGTGTGAAGTGGCAATTTAAAATGTGTTTTGTCACACAATTACCAAAATTTTGGAAAATCACCAAAAAATATTGAGTGTATTAGTAAAGGGCCTGTTCAGGCTGAATTATTCTGATAGGTAAGAGGATTTAAAGTGCTAAACATGTCTTGATTCGCCTAGTTGTAAATAATACACACTTTGAACATGCAATGTCTCAAAAATATTATAATGCCATTTTAGTGTACATAACCTCACAGTCAACATGTGTTGGTCACGTGAACCAGTGAACCAACCAGAGCATTTGACGGGCTGATTGTCATCGGTCGTTGGATAAAATATTGTTGAAATCAAACATGGTAATGGACAAAAAATGATTTGAATAAATTCATGATTTTCTTTTTTAATTTTATTGGGATAAGAATGTTTTATGCGGTATTGCTTACCTAAGTAAGAACTGCTAGTGATGACTAACGGGCCCAACTTGGGCTTATTTTGCAATGTCAAGCCTCGGTTATTGAACCTTAGTTAATGTCTGAGTTAGTTGCAGTTACGTAGGTGTTGGTTGTAATTACATAGGTGTAGGTTGTTGCATAGGTGTATTGCCAAACTTGGCTCGAGCCTGAATAAGCTTGGCCCTAATGTATCATTCTGGACCTCGGCCTAACTTGGGACACGATTGTCAGATATTAAGCCTGGCACAGGACCTAAAAATGTTGACATAGTCTTGATCCAAGCCTGGATCGATGATATTTTTCGACTCGGAAAATGTTTCATTATCAATTAATATACATATATTATTGAAAGAAAGCAATATAGGTAATATTGCTAGTGGGAGGACTTGATAGCTACAGGTATAATAAGAAAATTTTTTTGGATATTTAGTGTAATAATTTTGTGATCAGCAACCGCAGATCACTACATTTCACTTTTCTTTATTAGTCGAATTTTCTCCGAAAAATTAGACTTATACAGTCTATACGATAAGAGCTGCGAGAGGCGAGAGTAGGGGCGCTATCCGTTTTCGGACCCGTAGAACACGAATATGTAGAAAAAAAAATGTCTGATATATATATATATATATATATATATATATATATATATATATATATATATATATATATATATATATATATATATATATATATATATATATTCCCGCCACCTTTTAATTTGTGTAGGGCCCCCCTATGGAAGTTAAGAGATGAAATTTGGTAAATGGGGCTCATTTTCGAGGCACCTCATACTATCAAAGTGGGGTCAAATTTTGGGCAAATTTTTTTTCTGACCCGACCTTTAAGGGGGTGGTGGGGGGCGGAAAAGCAATAAAACTTTTTCAAACCGGTTTTAAATAATGTTTCGGTCAATTATCTACAACATATCCAAAATTCAGCTTCCTAGGATGATATGGTGGGAGTAGAGGGGGGAAAAACGATTTTCGCTGGATCTAACAGGCCCCCAGCCCCCCAGAATTAACGTAGAGGGTTGAAATTTGGTGTGTTGATAAAGTTCGTACCTAGGTTGTGCTTTTTGGAGGTTTTAATATTTACCCCCACCCCCCTCATTCTTAAGCTACAATTTCATGCATTTTCGACGTTTTCGAAGTTTGTACCACTCGCACAGGTCACCCGAATAAACCTAGAGGGCTGAAATTTTGTATTCGGATTGAGTTAGTATCAAGGGGGTGCCTTTTGGGGGTCTCGACTTTTAACCCCTACCGCCACCATTTTTATACCCAAAAGAACATGATTTTTCTTGTTTTTTAACAGTTTCGTTCGGGTCAAAATCTCCCCAAATAAACCTAGAGGGCTGAAATTTGGTGTACAGGTTAAGCTAATAGCCAGACACTGTTTTTTGGAGGTTTCAACTTTTAACCCTTACCCCCACGATTTTTACGCCAATATTTCCTTAATTTTTTTGCTTGTTTTCTAACACGTCTAGAGACTCCATAAGGAAACCTAGAGGGCTGAAATTTTGTACGTGTATTCAGTTAGTATCCAGCTAGTACCTTGTAGGGAGTCCACATCACTTTTCCCCCCACTTCTCCCATTTTTACATCGGAATTGAATGCTATTGTTAAATGTGTTTTAAAAGCATTATGTTTATTCTAAATACAAGTAGGCGAATAGTAATTTTAAAAAATTTAAAAAAAAAGTGAACTTACTTTTATGACAAATGAAATACATACATATTAAGTAATTTAAAAATGTTATTAAAGTCACTGTTTATTTATAAATTAGGAATTTTGGATTTTTAGTATTTATAAAATAGAAATTTTGGATTTTTTTGGAAAGAAAAAATATCTTTATAAAGGCCTTCCAGTTTACTATTTAAGGTCCTTTTTTAATATTTAAAACTAAAACATAAAGGCAATTAGCGGATAAACATGGGCAGGAATGTCCTCGTACGAATTGTGTTGGCTTTTTTGCTGCTACCTGTTTTCGGCACAAAATTGAAATTTACTGAGATACAGCCCTTAAATACTTAAAACCTTTTTTTAAAGCCTCGATCAGCCGAACACTCATCACCAGTTTTGAAACCAACAAAATGACAATTCGGTTGTAGACTTTCAATCACATTTCGCTTGTAGACATTCAATACCGAAGATGAAGGGGAAAATTCGACTACCGTGATGGGGCCCCGCTGCTCACGGCGTTTTTTAGTAAATTACTGACTATACTAAATTATCTGATGATGAAAGTGCAATAATCTTTTAGTATTAATTGAACTTTTCAGGGCATCTTGTGAGCATTGCGTAAAGGGCTGATTGTTGCTCTGCAATACTCTCTAAATTTACCTTTGACTAAAAACAACCCTCATAGATCTCTCTAATGCTGACTCCGTTTAGAACTACTGATCTTCATGAACACAAATGATTTTCCAGCACGTCCACTATTACGTGAAATAGTCAATTGTACAGACAATTTGTATATCTATTAGCATAATAACAAAATATATTGCGCAATAAGCGTTAATTGACAATGCAACTATACCTGTGTTTTAACAAAAAATTTATTGAAAAGATACACCTGTATTCAATGGCAACAGACAACGTCTTCGATGGTGTTTGTTCAAATTTGTTTACATTATGTAAATTTAACGTTGTTGATATGCTTCATTTAATATCTTTTTATAGTTCATTGACTCACCAATATTTTCAGTTCGGTTGGCAGAACAGAAAATATAATTTATCTCTTAAAACTGACTATGCATTCTATTTTTACTTTGCATATTAAAAAAAAATTTTGGTACACATCAAATAATTACTGGGTCAGCTTTTATTACTTTGCTCCTTTCCTTAAAATTATTATTTTTAAAAAAAATATGCAGCGATGCGGACTGCCAACAGAAGTTAAAACTATTAAATAACAGATATACACAACACTAATATTACACAATACGTCACATTTATAACTACTGATATACGGCGATAATAGCATATCGGTGACGCGGACCCACAAGATTTTACCCATCCAAAAAGCGTCCAACGCGCACATCACACAGTTAGGTATATACAAAGTGTTGGTGCATATATCGAACCATTACCGCCATTTTAGCGTAACCGATAAATATCAAATTTTACAGGAGAAGGATTTTTTAAATATTTGTATGGCGCTTGCGATATTTCTGCTATCTTAATTTTATTACGCCTGAGCGTATTATTCCTATGATTTTATTAACCTTACGATTAAAAACGTTAACACTGCTTGGTCCGTTACAGTTTAAAATGTTGCTTGCAATAAAAATCTCAATTTCGATAAAAGTGTCGCTTATGATAAATCGGCGATAATGGCTCGATATGTGTGTACGTGTACACGTCATACTTATAGCTACAAATGTACTCTCCACATTAGTATGTCGGTGACGCGAATCCATAAAATTTTACCCTGCCAAAAATAACTTACTCCGCCTGTAGAAGTTTTCACTTCAAAAAAGTTTCATTTCATTTGTTTGTTTCGAATCAGTTCTAAACATTTCAAAAGATAAGAAAGTATTTTTTAATTTGTCTTTGCACGTTCAAAAAATACTTAAATATGTATCGACGTCTTTGCTCTCCTTAAAATTCTTTTTAAGTTATTGTGTTATAAGTAGAAACTCTACAAAGATAATTTATTTCTTTATTTTATTTAAATATTTTTCTACCTTTTGGCTTTCATAATTTTATTTTGTTTGTTTTCTGTTTACTTCAGTGCTTACTTTACACATTTTAATATTAAAAACTTTTATATAAAAACCAAACTTATTGTTTTACATACAGAACTTCTTGTTTTGAATATAACGAGATAAAAGCTTTGAATTCTTTCTTCATACTCACACTTTCCGATGGTTTTTTTTTACAGTACCTATCGTGTACGCTCTTTATATAAAAAGCATACGATATTATGCTAATGAAGAAAAAAACGTTATGCTTCACTGCGTTATGGAATAATACATCTTACAACGTAAAGTTTTAAACTGGCTGTATTTTCATTTGTATTGTAATACTTTTTGGTACTTATGGGATGTTTAGTTGTCGCAAATAATATAATTTTGTTAAAAATTTGGACAAATTTTTTTAATATTTTCACTATGAATTACTTAGAGCACATTTCAATAAAGAAGTTAGAAAAGCTTCTTCCAAGGTGAAATTACGAATGAATTTAGTTAGTGAATGACTTTTAAGAATCAGTAGGAAACGTAGTAAAAATTTATGCTTTACGCTCTTTCTTTATAAAGTTGTCCTTATCTAAATAAATTTTTTTAAAAAGGGAGAGAAGTGTAAGTTTTGGAATTTATTTTATTCTAAAATGGAATTACATAATTATTGTATTTGTTATTACATACGTGTCTAGTTTAATCCCATCTGGCTAATACATAATTTTTACTTAATGGGTGCATTGTTCTCTACTTTCTGCCCTTCAAAAATAGTCATAAGACATGTAAATTCGAACCTAATTATGCAATTTTGTTTCGTTTACAAATCCACTTGAACGAATATGTTCAAACGAAATATTACATCGGGCTACATAATTCCTGTAACATACACAGTAAAAAAATTTGTGTTCCGTGTAAAAAAAAAAGTGGTTAAAATTTTTGTGTTAAGCAAGTAACACAACCCTGCGTTAATGTAACATTTCGTGTTTGTGTTAAATGAAAATATTAACAAAAATTTCGATAAAAATGAACAGAATAAAAATGTTAATCTGTTTTGAACAACAAAGAAGTAACATATATAATAAAAAAGATGAGAGTAGTTCTTATTATTAAACAAAACCGAAAAATTATAAGTTTTTTCAGTTATTGACGAATATAGTTTTATTAAACGTTTAAACATGAAATAATTTTCTTACATTTTAAGGTTATTTTGTTACAGATTCAGTTACAAAAAATCATGTAAGCTTACTTACATGTAAGATTGTATATTATATAATACAACCTCAAATAAGCTTACTTGATTTTTTTAACTGAATCTGTAACAAAATTACCTTAAAATGTAAGAAAATTGTTTCATTTTTAAACGTTTAATAAAACTAAATTCACCAATAACTGAAAAATCTTACAATTTTTCGGTTTTGTTTAATAATAAGAACTACTCTCATCCTTTTTATTATACCTGTATAGTTTCATAGATATATATGGACACAAGTAAGAATTGTTACAAAGAACTAACTTAAGCCCGGTTCAGACCCAGCCAGTAGGTAGTCTAGTAGATATAGTAATTTAGTCAAGTGGACATACTGTTCATACAGGGCAAGTAATTTAGTAGAGTTTGTTGAAATACTGCGAGTCAAAACAATCGTTCACATACAGCTATAGTATTTAGTTTAGTCGATTAGTATAAAGTCGAGTGCTTGAGTCCTTAATTTTCTTTCTTTTCTGAGAAATGTCGATCTTATATTTTTAATTTTTTTACGATTTTTTACGATTTCTTTTTGAACAAAATCTTCTATTCCCATTGTTTCTTGCAATTTCGAGTACGATGCTAAATTTGCTTATTTTTGTAATTTTCATTTCTCAAATCCCGCAGCCATTTATTTGTATTTAACATGTTCGGTAACGAATTTAAGAGCAGGGCTGGATCTAGGAGGCAGCGGGGGCACGTATCCCGGGCGCCAAGTTCTTGGGAGCACCAAAACTGCAAATTCGGGGCCGCCAAACTGTTGAATTTGACGTTTTTTGTTTGCCCGCCGCTTGCTTTTTGTAGGGAAAAAGGTAAAAATAAATATTTCTTTTGTCATTTTAAGGAAAGACAGGGACGCCGATTTTTGCACTGTGCCTCGGGCGCCATTTAGCCCTGTTTAAGAATGGTGCTTTCTGACCATCTTGCCATTTTAATTTCTTTTATGAAAAACCGAAACTGGTAAATAAAACAATAACCCAAATAACTAAAAAAAATAACAACTACAATAATTATGTATAAACAACTTGTGCATTTCTGTCCACAGGTGTTTAGTTGGCGTATGAGCTGATTGAAAATAGAGTCGGGGAAGGCTAGTCGACTATAAAAATAGGTTAGAGTTCTATTTACTAAACTCGACTGCTCGCTCGACCAAGCCAGTTTACTTGACTAAAATGAATGTGTTCAAACTGGGCGAGTACTAAATTACTCGACCACTCGACTAAACTACTGGCTGCGTCTGAACCGGGCTTTACTTTGCGTTCTTTGAGTCTCATTTATATTAATATATGGACAAAATCGTTATAATTTTTGGCGACTTTCAAATATCTTAAGTTTCAGTGGAATTAAAATATTGAATAAAAAAGTTTAACAACTAACTCTGATAAATCTGAAAAATTAACACAAAATGTATGTCCTCTTGTGTGTTAAATCATTGACATAAATCTTGTGTATAGATTTGACACATATGCTTTGTGTTAAAATAACACAAAAATTGAGTGGACCGTTTTGGACATGTGATTTGTCTTAATTTTAACACAAATTTTTTCACTGTGTAACTTTGATTAATCCATAAATAGTACTTATATATATATATATATATATATATATATATATATATATATATATATATATATATATATATATGTATATATATATATATATGTCTATATATATATGTATATATATATATATATATATATATATATATATATATATATATATATATATATATATATAGTGTAGAAGTTGATACTTACAATTGTATTGGAATGGTGATCATTAGAATGTGGGGCATTGGTCGGAAAAAAGGGCTGAATATTTTTTTTCAGTTTATGTGTATAGTCTATACGTGTGCCTATGTATATGTATTTTATAAGATTATAGCGTCCAAATAGTTTTTAAAAAATATACACTGTCGTTCAAAAGTTTGGAAATAAACATATTTTT
This sequence comes from Brachynemurus nebulosus, assembly GCA_035578155.1. Classification (NCBI taxonomy): domain Eukaryota; kingdom Metazoa; phylum Arthropoda; class Insecta; order Neuroptera; family Myrmeleontidae; genus Brachynemurus; species Brachynemurus nebulosus. Next base: position 5,380,358 of record JAPWDM010000006.1, on the reverse strand, counting down.
GCTATTTACAAAATTTCTTTTCCAGACATTTTAACAAATTTGTAATTAAAATAAATTGGTTCGTATCACAATAACAACCAGTGGAGCCGGAAGACCAAAATGAGGAGTGGGCAAGATATTTTTTGCGAGGCTCCCTTTAATTTTCTTTTTGAAATTTCTGTCATAAAAACTAGTCGACAAGAAAAAAAAAAAAGCGAAAAGCAGCCACTCGCGAGACTGAAATTTACCTAGATTTTATTTGAGTGGCGAGTAGCCACTCACGAGGTGAAATTTTTATTTCTATGTTACCACATAGAATGCCATGAATAAAATCTACTTAATAAATTTGTAACACTGACTGACTGACAGACAACGCACAGCCTAAACCGTTGGGTTTAGAAGAATGAAATTTTGCACAGGAGTTCCCTATGTAACGTAAGTGACCACTAAGAAAGGATTTTTGAAAATTCGCCCCCTAAGTGGGTTAAATAGGGAATGTAAATTTTTATGGAAATTCGTTATTTTTGAAGTTAGAAAAATATGTTACTATGACTATTAAAATAAAAAATATCTTATTTAATGAATCTTTAACTGACATACAACGCACAACCTAAACTGTTCGGTTTAGAAGGACGAAATTAAGCACAGGAGTTATGAAAATTGGCGTTTAGGCTAAATAAAAGTCAGTTGTTTCTGGAAATTTATTCCCTAAGGAGTTAAAACAGAAAATGAAAGTTCATATGGGAAGTTCGTCATTTTTGAAGTTAGAAACGTGAATATTGATTTAGGCTTTTGAAAAACATTAAAAGTGAGCAAAAAGTGAGTACGTAATAAAAAGATGTTGCCGCTGGGAAATCCCATCGGGCATACGGCTAGTCTACTTAATAAATTTCTAACACTGACTGACTGACAGACAACGCACAGCCTAAACCGTTGGGTTTAGAAGAATGAAATTTTGCACAGGAGTTCTCTATGTAACGTAGGTGGCCACTAAGAAAGGATTTTTGAAAATTCTCCCCCTAAGTGGGTTAAATAGGAAATGCAAATTTTTACGGAAATTCGTCATTTTTGAAGTTAGATATTTATAAAAACATGTTACTATGACTATTCAAATAAATAATATTTAATACACTGATTGACAGACAACCCACAGCCTAAACTGTTGGGTTTAGAAGGACGAAATTTAGTACAGAAGATATGAAGATTGATCTTTAGGCATTACTACTTCTAAATGAAAATCAGTTGTGTAAACGTTTCTGGAAATTCATTCCCTAAAGGGTTAAAACAGGAAATGTATTGGAAGTTCGTCATTTTTGAAATTAGAAACGTGAAAATTGGTATTTAGGCTTTTGAAAAACATTGAAAGTGAACAGTGAGTATCTAATAAAAAGATGTTGTCGATGGGAAATCCCATCGGGTATACGCCTAGTAATATTATAAATTTTTATAGCAACTATATATTTAATACGAATCTTTCTAGTGACCATTGACAACTAGATTTGTAAAATAATAAAATTTGTAAAGAAATTTTAATTTTCAATACAATGGCAAGTGATGTTGAAGTGAGTGGTACGGCAGGAAATCTAGAACGAGCCACTTCTGGTTGAATATCTATTTCTATAAGGTTACTTTACTTATTTGTTCAAACTTCCAATTTACCTTTACCAAACTTTTAAAAAGGTTCTAATTTTTTGTTATTAAAAAAAAGGTAATATATTAAAGTTTATAAGTTTTCGTTTTTAATTTCATAAGTGAACACCTGAGCTCACTACCAAAAGGTGTACAATAATTTAACACATTTTTACAATTTTTCGGAAATAATTGTGGAAATGCAGGGGAGCGAAAAGTTTATAACGCTTTATTGCACTCGCCGGCGTTATCGCTATCATTATATTGATTTTATGTTTCTACTTTGTATTATGTGTGCTTGCTTATTTATGCAAAATTAATAAATTAAAATTTACATTAAAAGCGAACAAAAATTGCAAGTAAATTTTAAATTAAAATTAGGTTATGTTTATATATAGTCAATATTTACGTAATTTACGGTCGTCGCACTTTTAAAAATACGTCAAGTTTCAAGCTTTTGCTCTCTTGCTTTGAATATATTTACTTAACGCAAATTGACTGTTTATATTATTAAATTTCAAGGAAATCATTTAATGGAAACGAAATTTTTATTTTATCAAAAAACACCGACGGCAAGTTTAACGACAACAATTCACCAACTAAAAAATTCGTCGGCTGGATAATTCACCGATTTTGCAATTATGGTTCCTGATTGCAACTTCTGGGTAATTATTTAGAATTTTGGCCCCACCTGTTTTTGGCTATAAAAGCAAAACTGATGATCCGATTTTAATGAATTTTTTTATGCACTTCATAAGTACTACTGAAAAGAGACTCCACCTATTTTTGATTATAATAATAAAACGAATGATTCAACTTTAATGATTTTTGTTTTTGAATATTCGGCATTGCGGGGGATTAGTTAAAAAAATACTAGAACTTGATTTCCATATTGGAAAGACTAAGAAGCTTTTGTTAAATCGGAAACATTAATAAGTATGTTGTTAGAAATAAGTAGACGTGGAAAGACCATGGGAACCTCATTTTTGGGCAAAGAGTAATTATATTTATGGTTAGTTTTAATTATTAACACTTTCAGTCCCATGGCTTCACCATCCGAAACCAAACAAAACATCCCCAGAGGCCGACCGCGATCAATGATTAATTGATTAGTTGGCTACGTATTATGTGTGCGATGTTTATCATCATTCATCACACGGATGTGTTCCTACTCACACAAATACATACCAACACACACTACTCTTTTGGTTTCTATGTATAACAAATTTTAAGATAAACAAAAAGTACATAAAGAATATAATTTATATTTTTAAATAAAATTGATTTGAATGTCAGTGTATATGTAGTATGTACTTATTACGTACGTATGTTTACAGTTTTACACATACATGTTGCACTGTGTTGAATCTATTTAGTGTTTGAACCATTTTTTTTATGTATTTGTTTATATAAAGTTTTTTTTGATAGATTTGAGCGTTACTTTATGGTATTCCATTTTAAAATAAAAGGACAGTTTTTTACTTTACTAATACCACTTTATTTAGAGTTTTAATTGTCTGTCACAGACAATTAAAACTATAAATAAAGTGGTATTAGTAAAGTCAAAAATTGTCTTTTTAAAGTTTTTTTTTTTTAATATTGCCGGCTTCCGGAGAAGTTTACTATGAAAGTGCTCGGGCCTCATAGTGTTAAGTTATATTTTTCCCGAAAATGAGTTTTAATGGTACTCCCCCGTCCACTTATTCCTATCAATATATTATTTTTTTCAAATTTAAGAAAAGTTAAAACATGGGATCGTTGCTTTGTCACTTTTCACAGCAAAATCATACAAAAACACGAGTCGACTTTCGGCTTTTACACCATCGTCAGGTGAAAAACATAACTAAAATTGTTCTTTTAGGCGAAAACTATTTATAATATAAATTGGGGTAAATAATGTATTGCTGGGGGATGTTAGAGATAGAGCTAGATATAATCACAGTAAACAAATGTAAGGGAACACCCAAGTTGACCAATTTTTGATAAGACTAAAATTTTTTTGTATTATTTGCAAAGGTACTTACAGTGAAATTTATTTTAAAAACAGTTAGGTGTAATATTATTAAATAACTCTAGTTATTTAATAATATTACACCTAACTTTAATATATATTACACCTAATTAATATTACACCTAAATTTAATAATAATAAGTGTAATATTATTAAATAACTCTAGTTATTTAATAATATTACACCTAACTGTTTTTAAAATAAATTTCGCTGTAAATACCTTTGCAAATAATACAAAAAAATTTTAGTTTTATCAAAAATTGGTCAACTTGGATGTTACCTTACATTTGTTTACTGTGATTATATCTACCTCTATCTCTAACATCCCCCACCAATACATTATTTACTCTAATTTATATTATAAATAGTTTTCGCCTAAAAGAACAATTTTAGTTATGTTTTTCACCTGACGATGGTGTAAAAGCCGAAAGTCGACTCGTGTTTTTCTATGATTTTGCTGTGAAAAGTGACAAAGCAACGATCCCGTGTTTTAATATGGATTTTCACAAAGTAAACCTGTCTAGTATTAATTATTTAACAAAAGTTTTCCAGCTTTTTCAGTATTAGTACCGAGTTCTAGTATTTTTTAATGAATCCCTCGTAATGTCGAATATTTAAGAATGAAAAAGCCATTAAAATCAGACATCAGTTTTGTTTTTGTAGTCAAAAATAGGTGGAATCGTCTCAGTTCTAAATAGCTACCCAATAGTTTATCGAAGCAACTGAATAATCTGTGGGTAAAATATGACCCATGATTTTACGAATACTGTATATTTTCTATTACAATCAGAAATCATAATATTGATAGATTTGAGCGTTACTTTATGGTATTCCATATTTGTAAATAATAAGCAAATATTTTACTTCGCAAAAATACCACTCTTATTTTAAAATTATGACAGTAGGGTAGGGCGGGGCTAGTTTTCACTTTTCACTTAATCGGTCATAGCTCCTCAACCGTAAGTCCAAATTAATTGTTGCACATACTGATGTGTAGGTAATTGCTTCCTTTTCTAAAGTCCCCATAGTAACATTTTTCTAACGATTCACATTTAAGAGATACAGCTGTTTAAGTAAAGGAAGTCCGACATGCTCAACGTACCCCATAGGTGAGGTAAGTTGAGCAAGAGTACGGGGTAAATTGAGCAATTAGAAAATGTAATCAAACCATGCCTTAAGCTAAATGTCCACTGGCAATAAATATTGCAGAAGTCGACTTCTGCAAGTATTTTTTCATGTGGAAACAACCATTGCAAGTTAACTTCTGCAATTATTTTTAAGTTGAGCAAGTCTTTTTTTTCTTTGTGTGTAAACAGTGTGTTTACACATAAAAAACATATCAGTTGCAATTAAATTGGCGCAAGTTAATTTGTGTAAGTATTTGATAGTGGAAACAGTAACCTGCAAGTGAACTTCCGCAAGTTCAGTCATTTGCAGAAGTTGTAACAGCAAGTTGATTCAAAAAGTGTTTCAACAGTTTATTTAACTTGCACAAGCAACTTTTTATTTATCCAAATTGTTGGAAGTTTTTTGTGCAAGTTTTTTCGAAAACAAAGATAGAATAAGAGACAAGAAAAGGATAAGAAAAAGATAGATATATTTATACACATACGTATATAAAAAAATGTAGATAATTAATTTGCTGGTTAATTAAAAGCAAGTTGGATAAAATTTTAGTAAGTAAATCTAAAAAATGAAAAAAAAATAAAAATTAAAAAAAAATGAAATATTTATTGAAAATAAATAAATATAAATTCTATATTGAATTTCAGTTGAGGAGTTGGGTGGAAAAACGTCTTAACCAGAAAAAGTCTGTTTTGAGAAAAACGAATTTGAAATTTTAGAATTCGGTTTTTTGTAATTAAAGTGATTTGTTTGATATAAGACTTTAAACATAAGATATCTAATGTATGTAGTTTAAGAGTACATCAGTATTACCTACCAAAAAATTGAAATTAATTCAAAAACTAAAATTAAAGTAATTAATTTTTAAGACGTTTTTCCGAAGATCGTGTTTAATGACCAAAATTTTAATTTTAATCTCTAAATATGTTCCTTTTGTAGAATTTAAGGAATATTATTTAAGTAATATATAAATATTTTGAAAATATAGGCTTTATTTTTCACTAAAAAATTACAGTTTTTTTTTTTATATATCACTTGTATCAGCTGTATCCTTATACTTACTAATTTCGTTACTACTGTCACAAGCTGACGACGCGACGCCATTTTAAGAATAACAATACAAACGATTCAAATCATACACACTATGCAAACGGTACAAACGTTCGCTGGAAAAACGTCTTAGCACATTTGATCAAATAAAGTATTATTGTGCCATCTAGACATTACTACTGATAATAATATTTTACCAGCATATAAACAAACCATTGCAGAACTGAAATACAGCGTTTTCACAAAAACGTCTTTAAATGAGTTAAGACGTTTTTCCACCCAACTCCTCAATTTAGGTTCCTTCAGAATGTCCCATATTTAAATCTAACCGATTTTGAGTTACATATTTTGAGCCTTTTCAAAATCTTTGTTACCAGTAGACATTTTTGTACTAATACTCATTCGAATTTGCGTATTTTGTTTGATTAAAATCTTCTAATGATATTCTAATAACATTTTTTTTCTTCTTTTAAATCTTCAGCTGTTAATTTTGTTTAAACAATTTTTTTTCGATTTCATGCCACTGCCATCTTTTTCTCATACCTGTTTTTTTTTTTAATTCTTATTTCGTAGAAATACTCATTACAATAACAGCTGCTTTATTAAGAATATGTATTTTTGCGCATCTAATCTTGTTTTAAAACATAAAAATTATAATGATAGTTAACTATACGTATTGATAATACATACAAATTAACGGTCAGATTTTGAATAAATTAAAAAAAAAATTGCCAAAATATCAAATAATAATGTAAACACAGAACAAAAACTTCCAGCAAGTTCTAGTGGTAAAACTTGCAGAAGTGACTTGCAGCAATCAATTTGCAGAATTTATTGCAGCTAGTGGAAACACTCGCCCAAAAATTGCGTGAAAATTTATTGCCAGTGGAAACAACACATGCAAGTTTTTGCTGCAAGTATGGTTAATGTAACTTGCAGCAAGTGTTTGCAGCAATAAATTGTTCATTTTATTACATCCAGTGGAAACAGATACGCAAGTAAGTTCTGCATTAACTTGCAGAAGTTACTTGCCAGTGTATCCTTGGCTTTAGATGTTTATCAAACATAGAATAAAATGATTTTATTTGACAGTCAGTCTTTTATTTATAATTCTTTGGTGACAAAATAGTGAAACAAATTGGATATTAAATACAGAAAATAAAATTAACAAAAAATCAACTTCAAATTAATATTTAAACTACAATCTTAAACTTAATATTTGGAATATACTCAATCTTTCTACTTAATATCAGACTTTAACATTTAAATAATTAATTAAAAACAATTTAAATTAAAAGAGAAACATTAAGTAGATATTAAGAACTTCATCATCATTGTCATTGTTACAATTAATGCAAAGGTACGGAATTTTTTGGAAAAAATCCTTGATAATTAATGCAAAAGAAAGTTTTATTGCTAAACTTACCCCACTCAGACAATTTGATACAAAAGTGAGGTTATAAAAAAACTGTTTGAATTAGAATCAAATCCTTTCTAGATATCAAAAATATACTAAATTTATAAAAGTTTAACACTTATTTGATTTAACATACATAGATAATAACTGCCTCATATAGAAGAAGTATTCACAAACAAAAGTTTTTTACTTTTTATACGCAAAATAAATAAAGCGTGCGCATATCTCACTCGATCGACAGGTTACAACTGGCAGTCGCGTAATGAGTGTCCCTCTCCTGCCCGCTTCTATCCGCCATTTAATGTATTAGCGCGCGATGTATAGTTTCTGAGATATTTCGATTGCTCAACTTACACCTATGCTCAACTAGCCCCGCTCTACCCTATTGTTTCGAACCGTCAATTAATTTTCAAACAGCATCTCCTACGTGAGTTATAGACTCAGAAAAATTATAATTTTATAGCGGTTTTTTTTTTTACTAACGTCATATTGTATACAGTATCAAGTGAGCTTTGAGAATTTTCGGACAAAGGGTAGTTATATAAAACGCACTAAGAAATAATAGCATTTTTGACATGAATTTAATTTAGAAATCCAAAAGGAAAATATATGTACGACTTGGCGTTGCCAACAAAAAGAGATACACACACACATACATCATACCACCAAATAACCACTTGCGTTGTTACAATTTTCAAGACACAAGACACTTTTATTATTCTGTATAATAGCGAATGTGAAAAAGTGTATAGACCAGATGAATAGATAAAGGGGGGAACTGGCTATTGAAATATTACCAGCTAACAATCAGCCTCCACGTTTTGTTGTTCTCTATATATATAGTTCATTCCCATACCATACCAGTTCACCGGGAGTGAGACATGCTGTGCATCCTTTTTTTGTACACCACTCAGCCATTCTTGATTAAAAAAGATACATTATTGTAGCACTTACCCTCATTCATTTGCTGCTTTTTATAAAAATAAAAATTGGGTTAGATCGTTTCTACATAAAGCTGATATTATATGTACAACTAGTCGAAAAAAAAACGCTAGTTGGCTGGTGTACGAAATTAAATTTCACACAATTCTTAAGCGGGTTCTACACGATGCTACGAATGTTCCTTCCAACGTTCGATCGAATGTTTGAAGCAATTAAGTTCGATAGTTGGTGCGACGAATGTATCTGCTACACGGTGAATCGAATGTTTGATCCAATACGAATGATGATGTGTTGGTACTCAGTGGACGGGCTGTTATCTGTCTGATGTTATCTCCGTTATCTCTAATGTTATACACTGATGTTGTCTCTCTTCACATGAACGAGTCGTGCAGCCGCTGAGTCGAACCAACCAACGCAACCAACATTGATCTTCAAACGTTCGAAGCATCCCTTTGACATTCTCGGTGCAAGAATACCGACATCGAGCGGGACATGGCCAAATGCGAATGTTTATCGCTCGACATTAGACACTCGTAGGTTCGAACAACGGCCACACGATGCGATGAACCATCGAACGTCCAATGTTGGAAGGTGTTCGTAGCATCGTGTAGAACCGTCTTTACAAATGCGTCGAAAATACACTGTTGATAGTGACTCCATGTTTTTGTCAAGTAATGTAAGTATCCGTCTTATCGAATAGAGAAAATGAACTAGTTTATTTTCGAATTAGTGTAGCGAACACAGGACTAGTGTAGCCCGACATTACAAGGCTGTAAATATAAATAAAAATTAAAGTATAATATACCACTTACAAGGAAATTATTTTATTTTATTTTATTTTTTTTTTTTTTACTTTATATCTTATACTACAAGGGGGTTGCACAAGGGCCCAAATCGACTAAAACATAAATTTGGTTTTCTATTTTCGTTTTACTAATAGTACAATTTTTAAATTATATTGAAATCAATAACCAATTTTATTATTGTTACACTGATGAGCACGAATCCAGTGATTAAACAACTCATCCGCGTATACATGCAGATCGCTAGATTTAATACTAGAAAACTGAGCAAAAACGGGTCAATTAGTTTTTTTACCTAAATTCGAAACCTTTAAAGAAAATTTTAATATGTTTTATTTTTCATCCCCTTTTTACAAAATTAACCCCTAAATTTTAATCCCCCACCACCCCTGTTGATGTAATTTGGATTGATAGTGATAGTTCTTTAAAAGAGCACTAACACTAATTTAAACTATTGCTCTATCTCTATAGAGTTTTCGAGATATTTTAAAAATTAACTTTTTACCTCAATTTTTGATGGGCGGTTTTACCTCTTCAAACGGTTTTTTTAGTGTTCTACAACCTCTAAGTTTTATCAAAATCGATAGGTCCGGCCTCGGGACCTTTACTTGTAAGAAAAAAGAAAATGACAAATTAGACCCGTTAATGCTATATACTAGAGATGATCGATATATCGATAACTGTTATTTTATAACTAGTATAGGAAGATAACAGTTATCGTCAATAACTGGAATACCCAGTAACTGGTTACTTAAATAACTCCTTTGGAAATATCGATAACATAGGTCAATATTAATATATGCGAAAGCAAGGATCACAGTAATTTATTTTAACCACCTACGAGAATTTCAAAATAATAATGCCCCAGGCAAGTTACACATTTTCTATTGTAGATTGTAGCACATTTCCTCACTGATTTTTAAAAACCCCTTAAAAATGGACTATTAACTATTGTACAGTTATCTATTTGGATTTGTAATTTTGTCTCCATAAAATTCTTAAAATTGTGTATATAAAGCCTAAATCCTTGTATAGAGAAGTATTTGAACAGATATTGCAGTACAATAAAGCAAAAAATGTTCTTTAGTATCCATCAGTATTATAGATCTGTGCATATTTCACTAACAGATACGCATATCGAATATCTTACAATATGTTAAAATATCCAAATACCATACCAGTTATTATAATAACTGTTATAAATAACAGTTATTTTTCAGTAACTGTTATTGCAATAACAGTTATTAGAAAATAACCGTTTAGCTCATCTCTATTATATACTGTGGCTCGAAAAAGCATTTCGGATCCAATTTAATAGAACTAACAAAGGACAACTATAGCCTACCCTAATGATAAATAATAACAACTAAGGTGCCTATGTTTTGCTACTATACACCGTAGTATATATATATATATATATATATATATATATATATATATATATATATATATATATATATATATATATATATACAGGGTGTAAAGTAAATAAGTTTCGTCCTTTTGACAGATGGTTTATCTCGGTGTATAATTGCCCAAGACATAAATTTTTTTTCGGAATTCGCTATCTGAAAAAATCGCATTCCAGCCAGCTCGTCATTTAATATAAATTTCCCTGAATACGGCTCTGACCAAATTACAATTATTCACACCCTGTATAATAAACATTTTATTAAAAATAAAAATATAAAAAAAAATTATTTTACCATTATATTTAAACATCCGCTGACTGTTTAAATGATACATACACTATCGGACAAAGGAAACCAAACACTTTTTTTTTCCATAAATTCTGATTAAAATATTTTTGTAGCTTTTCACAGGAAAGTGTGAATTCCCAAATCACAGGACATTATGAATATTGCAAAAACCATAACTCTGATATTAGTTATAAAACATGGCTGCATTATGCAGTATTAATTTAATAACAAATCACATTAAAAACTATACTTATGAATTGCCAAAAAACAGAAAAAAGAACATCACAGAACAATAGAATTTTACACAAGAAAAACTTCCATTGGTTGTAATTTTTCCATTTGTTGTTAATTGTTGATACACAACACAAACACTTTACAAAACTTTTCTTTTATTCACAATCTATCTAACGTACACATAAATATGTATTTATCTAAAAGGTATTTACAAAAATATGATTGCCATTAACATTAGTCATTTTATTACCTATTGCCTATTGGTATCCCAAATTGTTTACAATCTACAGTGTGTTTCCACATTTCATAGTTTCCAAGTAAAGTACATGAGAATAAACAGAAATTAATAACAATCTCAAATAACCGTTTATTTTTTCGTCTCTCAATTTTCTCACTAAGATCAAAAATTCATTATTAAACAATTTTAAAATGTTAAAAGTTTATAAAAAGAGACAGATGTGAAAAAAGGCAAATTATATTACAATCAAAAATTTATTTAAAATCATGAACTTTATTTTAGCTGCAAAACCATCATAAATAACCCATAATAAGTACATAAGTATTAGTTTTTACAAAGATCGACTTTTAGGCATTGCAAGTTGAAACAGATCAAATTGGAACTTGTAAATGGCTAACTCTCTCATCAGGGGAAACACCCCAAAACTCGTAGTTTTAGATTTTAATTTTTTTTTGTATTTTTATAATCTGCAAGTGTTGTGTAGCTGTGCTGGCCTATTAGTTTTGCAATAACTGTTTCTTTCTGTAAAGTACATGTGGGCAAAATGATCCATGCGTAAACCACCTAAAATATTTTTTTTCGTTTTTCTCCAAATCAATTGCAATAGGAAAGACGAAAATAACACAAAATAATAGTGCGCTAAATAAATAAGTAACGTACCTAAATTCGCTCACCTAAACCCAATAGTCCAGAAGTAAAATTATTTTATAATAGAAAAATTCAACCGCCATTTTTGAAGAAGCCTGTAAACCGATTTGGACGTTTTAAATTTCTATGGATAGTACTAATCGAATAATATCAAACAGGAAAGAAAATCAATGGGGAATCATCTCTACCAGTTTTTACAAGAAAATTTCAAATTGTTTCATGAAAAATTGTCAAATAATCTTATTTATTAACCGATGAAAGTGTTACATACAAAGGAAACTGGATTGAAATCATAATTGAAGTTGCGATTTAAATCATTCAGCTCAACTTTTTTCACTTTTATTAACTTTAATCACGTGTAATTCATACTGACACTTATGGATCATATTGTATAGTAATATAAATTTTTTTTTAAAAGGATAAATAAAAAAGGACTAGAACATTATGAGAACAAAATTTGACGTCAAAATTTTAGTTACTATTTTCTCACACTCCTGTACTACAAATTTCATCCCCTAAAATTTAACTCTCAGCCGCCCCTATTTGTACAAATTTAAAAACTTTTATATCGTTCAATATCTCTAAAAAAAAATTGTGGTAGTCATCCTTTGCATTTTTTCTTTATCTCTAGTCATTTTCAAAATAATGAGTATTTTATTCAATCTTGCCACAAAAGTTTTTAATTTTTGTTACAAAATTTTTCCAAGAATCATCTCCATTTATTTTACTTCATAGTTTCATGACACTCGAGTAGGTAGTATGATCTAAGATGATTTCCCCTTATAGACAATTCTTTAACTGAATAAATAATGCGTATTATGACAATTTTTTATGAAAAAATTTTGAAATTTTTCTGTAAAAGCTGACAGAGTTGATTCTTCATTGATTTTGTTTTACCGTTTGATAGTATTTGATTAGTACTATCCTTAGAAATTTAAAACGTCCAAATCGGTTTATAAGCTTCTTCAAAAATGGCGGTTGAATTTTACAATTATAAAATAAATTTACTTTTAAAATGACGTATTCAAGTAAACGAATTTAGGTACGTTACTTACTCATTTAAAGTACTATTACTTAGTGTTATTTTCGTCTTTCCTATTGCAATATTGATTTGGAGAAAAACAAGAAAAAATCTTTTAAGTAGTTTACACGTGGTTCATTTTACCCACATGTACTTTACAGAACCAACAGATATCGGAAAACTAATAGCCCAGCCCAACTACACAACACTGATAGCTTATAAAAATATAAAAATCATCAAAATCTAAAAGGACGAGTTTTTGCATGCTTTCCCTTATTAAACAATTCGACAAAAATATGTATGTACATAAATTATTTTCCATGACATTTTATGAAATGACGACATTAACTTCTACATATAAACATATACATAAATACATAATATTATGTGAACGGCGAATGCTACTTACATATACATATAAAAGTTAGCTAAGTGTGTATTTCACACACATTAAATTAGGGTTCCTTAGTACATGCTACAAAGTTCCTTAGTACACGCAGCTGTGCAACCTATGGTCTTTTTTAAGGTTTATTATGAAAATAAATAAATTACTTGACAATGTTATTTGCACTAGTGTTACTGAAAAGCCAATTAAGTGATAATTTGATTTCTTAAAAATCACATCGACTTTGAAGTACAATAATTCTGAAACGAGTTATAAAAAAAAATTGTTAAAAGAACCTTAATTTGATTTTAAGGGATTTTTCTAATGATATACTGCATAATAAAGTACATGGAATTATTTTTGAAATTACTTAGGAAAAATAAAAATTTTATTCATTTTTCAACATTTCTCTTAATAATATGAATTTTAATTTTTGGGAGATGTATAATATCGAAATATACTTTAACATAAAATTTCACTTCAGTTTTCGTATTTTAAATTCTTCTTCCGGACCCTATGATTGCGATAAATGTATGTATGTACGTGGACTCTCTTATACACAACACATACATATAAAGAGGTACAAATTAAGATAGATTTTACTACATTTTATACGAGTATTAGTATGTATGTATATGTATATGTTTAACAATAAATTGCAAGGTGTCAATTTAAAAACATACCAGGTCTCCTATCATGATAAATTGATAATCATATCTTTGAAACTGTAAAAGATAATAAATTTTCTCAAAACCATTTTTTAAGATGGATTGGGAACCATTATGATCCACATTAGTATCCTCTACAACCAGCTGCTAACATTCTAGCGGTCTTTTATCCTTAAATTTTTTAAAATTTTCATATCTTTCAAAACTCCCCGAGGCATAAGTGTGAAAATCGTGGAAGGTCTTCTGTTATTACCTCCCGGTCTGTAATGTTCGTTTGTGCATTTTGATTTTATAATTTGTAAAAATAAACTTGGAAAATAATAGATAATTTGACATTTATAACAATAAATTTGAATAAATTGATTCAAATATTATTTTTTATAATTTTCCAAAAATAATGGAAAAATTAATAATAAGTATTTCGTATCTTTCGATTTTAAGATTATAATTTCTTACGATTTTATTTCAAATAGGCATGGGATTTGATACTTGTAAATTTGAATAAGAGAAAATACATCTCAACTTCCTGAAATTTATTTTTCGTATCCTTCAAATAATAATCGATAATAAATTTCACGAAGAATTTTTTCAACCTAGTCCACGCTAGTCCACGCAATTTGGGAGAAGGTTGAAAAAATTCTTCGTGTAATAATCGATAAATTAAAATTATATTCGGTTTTAACGAATACCATTTTTAAAGAGCTTTCTACCATGAGTGAGGTCTTATAACTTAAAAAAATAAGTTCGGAGATTCTGGACTTTAGTGAATTGGTTGCAAAATATCCTCATGTTGACCACATTGGTTCCCCCTCCATGTCCTAGAAACGGTTTTGAGAAATTTTAATTCTTTTACAGTTCTACAGATATAAGGCCGGTTTGTATTTAAACTGACACCTTGTACAAATTTTTTATAGTAAATGTTTTGAAAAATCAGCTGGTTTTCTAAACAGGTCAGTGATCAGTGATCAGTTGATCAGATCACACTACTGACCTAATTATAAGTAAGCTGTTCGTATCATCAGCCACCACAAGTTAATAAATAAGTTTCATGTACAATGACGAAAATAAAAATTTTAATTAATAAATTTTTAGAATTAATTTTCTTTTATAAAAGCTTTTGTAATCAACATCTTTCATATGGAGTATGCTAACATTTAACTATTATTGTAGCAATACTAATTTGAAATAAAAGTTTTAACAAGAAAAAATAATGTTAATTTATCTTATTTTTGGAAGAATGAACTTTTGTACGCGTTAACAAAAAGTACATAGATAGAAAAATATAATGTTTTGTATAATTTTGAATTTGAAATGGTTAATTATTGTTAATTGACTATGATAATTATTTTCGGCAATGTGTGTTAAATGTGTGTTTAATATATTAAATATGTGAGAGAACTGTATTAAAGTTGATATAAGTCAGTGATGTTAAAATTATGAAATATGACGTAAAATTTGTTTTATTACAAAATATGTTAAAAATTTTTTGTACGCTACTGTACAGATAATTTCAAAAGATTCGGTAAATAAGTACATAAATATATTTTGTTGACAAAAAGTTTAACATTCAAAAAAACAAAAACAAAAAAATGTTAGGTAGTCAGAGCCTGATTAAGGTTTTTTTTCTAGGGGCAATTTTTTAACACGTTTTTGACAATCGAAAATTTCTGAAATGAAACTTGATCGGTAAAATTTAACTAGCAATACTTAATTAGTAGACTGAGACCTTTCTCTCCTGCAAATTATGAAACTTATTTACTTTACACCCTGTATATATATATTTATGTACTTCTATATATAGTATGTGTATGAAACTGTTCACCCTGTCGCCAGTGAGTGACGTAGCACAGGACACATACAACCAAAACACACGATATATGGACACGAATATGCGAATATATTAGTATGATTTGTGTGCTATGTACGTTACCACACGTCACACTCTATGTGGGGTATTGAGTGGTATACGCATGCGTACGTATATATGCTATATATGTATTACATTATTGCAAGTGGTTCATCAACAATACTAACAATATGATGTGTCTTGGGGAGCAGTTCAACGACTAATGGACTGAGACGATATCTGACACACTCTGGACACACTGCTAGCTACAATTTTTTACACATACGCTGAGGACTTGACAGCTAGTAAAATATATATCTAACGTTATTCAATGCCCTTCTTTCTCGTAAGTTATTGGTTTGTTGCATAGAATCTAGATCCGAAATATTTTGATCAGTCACAGGGTATTACTAATGGTAATTTTGTTTTTCTTTGAGCCAACTAATTATGTTGCGTTTATACATGAAAAGCATCGGCGTATGGAATGTGATGTAACCGCCCCCTTCCGCCCCCCCAAAAAAAAACAAAGCAAACAAAAACAAAAAAAAAAAAATATTTAAAATATTTATGCTCCATATTTATTATTGTATTATGTAAGTATATTAAATAAATAGATAAATACTTATTGAACCGCAATTTTCATTTTGTGGGCATCAACTTCAGAAATTCATATAGTTTGATCGATCACTGTATCTTACATTTAGTCACTTAAGGGGATGGTAACGTTGATTCGGCATAATAATGGCCCATTTTTAAGAATTTTTTCAGACGCTACAGATAATACAAATTTAATTGATCGATCGTAACATTATAGTACAACATATGAACAAAGTTTCCTTAATTTTTTAAAACAAATTGTAATTAATTGAGCCAACGGCAGCAAATCTTCGGAGGTGCTTCGAAAAAAAGTTGTCTGTCGGTGAACAATATAACTCGTGAGTGGATCATCCGAAATAAAAAAAATAAATGGTATCATTAGATAACCGTTTTGCTAAGGTATTCCTGGGAGGAAATTTTTTGTTTCAATTTTTAAATTTTGGTGATACTTAGAAGTGAAAACACCCATTTTCGTCTAAAAAATGGACCTATTTGTTATTGTAAAATTAACCCGGCGTGTGTACACTGGGTCTTTAAAGGAACAGTCGGAAGTTTCATCCGTTCCCTAAAAGGGTCAGTGTACACACGGCGTCAGTATTTTCGAAGGTAAGTGAATGGTGCTATTTTTATCTTTGTCGTAGTTTTTCAGTTTTTTTAAACCTAAAATAAATTACTGTATACCGTTATAATTCATTGATGGATCTACTTTAGATGACATGGATAACGTGCACAGCAGTGGAATCGCGACTTTATTTTTTAATTTTTTTTTTATTTTTTTATATAAAACAAAATTTTACTCCATTTTTTTTTTTACTTTCTTGCTTTTTCTGTTTTTTCTATTACTATTTAATTTCTTTTATATTTTCAATAATAAAAACTCATTTTGTGCCAAACAATTACTGTTTCGTTTATTATGACTTGCCTGTAAATATTCCCCATTTTCAGGTGCTTGAATAATTCAACTTTTTGGAGCCAATGCCAAAAAAATTATATTCATTTGAAAGCTCATAGTATAAGCTATAAAAGCCTGAAACCATTTGTTTTAATATTCCTTCATTGTAGAGTTAGAAATTTTTTTACAAAATTTTATTTTTCAATGCTTTTTGGACTACTGGTCGATTTTTATTAATAACAGTTTTAAACTTTTGACTCTGCAAACTGCTGGGCCATGTAGTAGATACTACAAAAAGTAACTCAGAATTTTTTGAGATTTTTGGAAGCTTAGAAAACTTTGAAAACACGACCGTTCCCTGAAAAATCCAGTGTACACACCGTGTTCTTGAAAATATAGTGTACACATGCCGGGTTAATAAATATAAAAAATAGGAAAAAAGCTCCCGGAGATACCTGGTCATTTATATAAGGAAGCTATATACAAAATTTCAAAACAATCTGTCGACTAGATTTTAATTTAAATTGTTCACCGATTTCAAAAATGACAAGTGTCAGAAAATCGCTTTAAAGTTTTGTATATTTGAAAATCCAATATTAGATATGAAAAATTTTTTTATACCTACGTTATTGGTTGTAGTATACATTAGTATACTTATAAAGATCCATCGATAAATAAAAGAATTTAGGGATTCTGAGACCACAAAGCCACGTACCTGCTGGGAGGGATACAAAAACGTATCGGAGCAACAAACGCTCAAAGTTCTATACCTTAGTTTTACTCCGATTTGTTTCAAACAATCTTAAGATGTTGTACAATCATAAGAAACAATAAAAAAAAATGAGAAAATTTTTTTTAATATGTTACCATCCCCTCAAGCTCAATTTATTCTGTATCTTTTACCATTAATTAAATCCTTGTTAAAAAAATGTTATCTGGAACACTTGGTAGACTTATAGTGCAAAAAGTTGTAAAAAGATTTAACTGATTTACTAGCTAACATTGATCAGTTTTCTGAATGTAATACCAACTTTATTATTGCTATAATGAAAACTTTTGATATCTACAGTGAAATGGGGAATAGCTACTATTATTATGGTAACCTAATAACTTAGGGGAAATATCACAACAGCTAGCACACTATGTACTTGTTTTGTTAATTCCTTCTATAAGATGGTCTCAAGGGACACGGTAAATAATTGGGAACCAATAGAAGACTAGATATCTGTGCAGAGGATGATAGAATGTTTGTATTTTCATTCCGACATGAAATTGATTTAACTAAAAGGAAAACGTATCGGGGCTAAAATTAAAAATTTAGTGAGTATTTTGTTTCCAGTTTGATAAGAATTGTTTGTGAACTTTGATGAATTTAGTAAGATTTGTTAATCAGATTATTACTTTTTCAAATGATTTTTTGGACAAATTAAAAATAAACATTACAAATCAAATTCTTTTTAAGAAAACTGTTACTGGAATAATTGTTGATGGATTTGGTTTTGAAGTAGTATAAAATGTCTAAGTTCTTTTTGCAAATATAACCTAGACTTTGAATCATAATTAGGTAATTCTGTGGCAAACTGAAGCACGCAAAAACTCATACTTTTATATTTTGACAATTGTTGTATTTTTACAATCTATAAGTGTTGTTTGTGCTAGGTTATAAGTGACCCATGTGTGAACTTGCACCTACTAAAATAATTTTCCTTCTTTTTCTCAAAATCAGTTGCAGAAATAGTAAATTACTTGAGAAGGACCATAAGTGTTATTTTTGTGGCCTTGGATACAGTCTGAGAATCCGAGGCTGAAAGCCGAGGATTCTTAAGTATCGATGGCCACAAAAATAAACTTATGGGCCGAGTATGAGTAAGTTATTTTTTCAACCGAAAAATGATAGATAAAAGGGTCTCGCCGGTTAAGTATATGGGATTTCGGCCCAACGACTTTTTCGGCTATTCTTTTTCATGAATGTAGTTTATGGTGAGTAATGTTCGAAAATATAGCTATTAGACCTCTATTCCCTATATTATCAGAGATATGGGGGTAACAACCCATAACATTAAATTTTTTTCTTCAAAACTATTCAATATAATTAGAAGAAATTAAGAGAAAATGTTGATATAAAGTAACTTTATATTATACAATTTTTTTACATTCGTATGACGTCATTTACTACATTAAAATAATAATTGAATTTTTGAGGGTGCGTGTTTTAGACCAACCCCTTGAGTGACACCTACCAAAAAAATATATGTTATTTGGCTCTAGCATAGTTATCGTGTGTAGAAATTTCAGCAAGGTTAGATTGGTGGAAGGTGTCTTAAAAAAATATAAATTCAGGTTAAGTAACAGTAAGACGCCCCTACGAAAAAAACGAAGGTTATGATTTGGATGACTAATTATGGTATTTCTATGCATTTTTCGACTCTGATTGCGAATCTAAGGTTAAAGAAATTCTTATACCCCTTAAATTTTTGTATAGAGCCACAAATATCCCGTAAATAGGTGCAAAGTTACGAATATCGATATCATACACTTTCAAGTAATATTTACGATGAATCCTATAGCTTTAACCTAAAAAGTAACAATCAAAAGCATACTAACCGACTATGACCTTCTCAACTTTCTGTCACTTAAATGACAAATTTTATAGTCTAACTCCTCAAAATTTTAAGCAATAAAGTTGATTCATAGTAAACTCAATTTAATGTATATAGATTGACAGAGTTGGTTTCTGAACAAGCACATTTTTCTAGCTGTAATTGATCATTACACTAGTATGAATTACTTATTTGACTTTATGAATACGTTGTCAGCTAAGTAATCTCAGGTTCCTTTTGAAATTTTTACCTACCCTATATTTCGTCTGTAATTTCCTGCTTTTATACAAAAAAATAAAATAATAATAATAATAATAGCATACCTTTACTGACAGGAAAAAATGGTTTCCGTATTATATAAATAGATAATCAACTACGTTTGTATGTATTATACAATACAGTTCGAATTTTTTCCGTTCCTAGAAAACATTCTTTTTCCATATACATATTTTTATAAACTATTTAAAAAATAGGTTAAACAAAATTGTGCGTGAGGTGTACCAACAAGGAAGTATACATTTTAGGGAAAAGTTAACAAGACGAATACGAAAGTCACTATATCCATCTGTCTGTCCGTCTATGAGTTTCGTACATAGAGAAAGAGATTCGTAGATTATGATAGATGATTGCTAGAAAGGGATTCGTCAGACCATACGTATTTTTCGGATAACAATAAAAGGGATATGAATAAAAATAGAAAAGTTACCAAATTTGCTTCATTTTCTTAAACAATGTGCTGTATTTGATCTTAATTACATTCTATCTTTCTCCGTACTTATAGAAGCAAGGGAAATATAGGTAGAAATGTTTACAAATTGATTCTATAGTAATTTTAATCGTATCTATATTAACCCTAGAATCATACGTACTCGTCAAAACGACGAACGAACTTCTCTACCTGCTCCAATACTGTGACTTGTTGGTACCTGCTCGCTGTGAAACTTCTGTTATCTAATTTATTTGTTATTATAATACATAAGACATATAAATTTTGTTTATAGCTATTGTCGTTTTTTTTATACTGAAATAGTGTGCGTCAAAAGGACGACGATGTATGATTAACCTATATTTTTTTTTAAAGATTTTGTACTCCACATATAAAAGTTTTCCTAATTTTTCTAAAATTTATTAAAGATATGGATGTTATAATTAATTTATTCAATGATTATGATAATGTGAAAGATGATTACAGCTGTTTGACTTATAGAGACGACATAATCCTGAAGTTTTAATATATTGAATCGAAAACTAAAGAATGCGTTTCGAATGACTTAATAAAAGATTAACAATTTATTTTGTGGAAAATATTTTAATTTTTATTATTTTTTGAGATCTTATTCAAAAAGTTACTAACAAATTTTAGAAAATTTACAAATGTGCCTAATGGGGAAATAAGTACATACATATCTATAGGAATATTTATGACTGAGAAATTTCACATTCTGTAAAGTCACACATGTCCGCTGAGTCATCACAGTTCATAAATTAATTATTACAATTGATGTATTTATCTATTTTTTAATTTTTATAATGAAAATATGCTTTGATAAAAAGATTAAAAAAATTAATAAATATTTACATTAAGAAATTTTTCCAAATCCAATTTTTTTAAATATTTTGTTCTCTTTTGTAGTATTGTTATGTAAAAAAAATGTTTTTTGCAAATAAACTCTGAAACTCCCCGTAAAAAGTCCATTCGTCGAAACGACGCCGATGTATGATTAACTTGACTCGTAGACCAACATATGATTTTAGGGTTAATTATCTAGAGAAGCGTTGTCAACCTTTTTTTAGTCACGGCCCGATAAAATCTTAAATAAATATGAACCAACCGGTCACATATCAAATATCATATATGACGATTATCAGTTTTCTAAATTGCAGTTATATTTAATTTGTGTATCGTTACTCATTTTCAGTAGTTAAATAAATATTTGAATTTAAATTTGTAAATTTACAAAATAATACTGAATTTATGGATACGAATTTTTTCAGTTTAGGCAAATTTTATACTTAACATAATTAAATTAAGCTCAGTTAAGTCATAGTAAATTAAATATTAGCATTTTATGTAGAGTTACTTACTTTACACAAAAAAATACACGTACACAATATATGAAATATTTTAACTGAATAATTATTACCGAGTTTCTTACAAGGCCGATTAGTCTATAGGCTCAAGGGGATTCGCAGGGAAAAAGTAAAAAATTTGGATAGTTTTTATAAAAATAAGAAATTCTTCAATTAATTTAATAATGAAATTGAACACGACACATTACCTTTTAATAGTTCCGTCATATCTGTCCATCTGTCTGTCGTAAGGTTTATTTTTTCAAATTTTAAATAAAAAAATAACCGCTAGGGGCCGCCAAATCTTAACTATGCGGAGGATGTTCATTTTATTGAAGCCAGTTTTCCAGAAGCCTTGTCTCACACTGCGCGCAGTGTTAATCGGTACATTGTCTTGCAAAAACAGAATTCCTTATGCTGATTTTCCCTCTTCTTTTTCAATTACTCAAACCGTAATTAAGCTGTATGTGAATGATGTGAAACTTTTCTTGTGTAGTGGGTAGATGTTGCTCAACTAGTGATCCGCCGGATGAGTAATTAACACGACTGCAAGTACCTTAGCCTCTGAACTTATCAGCCCTGCCGCGTACTATATGTAAGTTGGTCCGAAAATAACTAAATATTCAATCTATAATTAATAAAAGTGATCAGAAATAGTGGTAAGAGTGTTTGTACAATATCACGTTAAATCTATTAGACTATATGAAGTCTCCTGACTTTTG
This sequence comes from Brachynemurus nebulosus, assembly GCA_035578155.1. Taxonomy (NCBI): domain Eukaryota; kingdom Metazoa; phylum Arthropoda; class Insecta; order Neuroptera; family Myrmeleontidae; genus Brachynemurus; species Brachynemurus nebulosus. The sequence continues at coordinate 5,357,781 of JAPWDM010000006.1, read as the reverse complement.
TTGCCAACTTTGAATTGCACATAACATTCGCTACCAAGTTATGCCATTTTTCTTTTGCAGAATAATTCAGTATATCTTTTTTCATTATTTTTCGAGGGATTCGTTGATGTCGTCTCGAGGGGTGAAAGTATTCCATTGTTCACCTACACTCTACCTCTGTTAATTTTAATATGATATACTCTACGCTTCCTGTGTGCTTACATATATTTGTAGCACGCACAAACTATGTACCAAAAACACATTATAACAAAATTTATTATATTTTTATTGCCGAACACATCTTTTGAAATTTAATTAGTTCATTGAACTTGTTAACATGACTCGATAATGCTCGGTATATTTGTATTTTTGAACGAACTGAGTTATTACTATAGTCCGGAATGGATAGTGTAAATAATAAATCATCCTGTCAAAATTAAATTATCTCCAGGAGCGTAAAAACAGGTATGGGGGACCAAAAATGATAGTAAATTGTAACTTCAAAATTTACAGTAATTTCATTATTTAAATTATTATTAGGTTTACGCAAGATAAACGGTTCACTTTCAGTGAAGTGCAGCAGGCTTTTTTGACATAATAATACAAACAGATGCTGTATCCTACAAATTTTTATACAATATTATAACAATCGGAAATTGTTAATTAAGAAGTTCACAATTAGTATTTTTAAGTTTAAAAAAATTGGATACTATTTGCAATCTGTTTTCGATCGAAAGATTTTCATAACGAAAAGTAAGTAGAATAGCAGATGTTATATATTTGAAAGAATACTTCCTTTCCTTATATCATACATTTTGGAAATATCGTTATTTTCGATATCGATAACTTTCGATAACGAAAAGTAGGTTTTAATAGTCGCAATATGTTCGGAATACCCACAACTTGCTTCGCTTAAGCCTTCAAAAATTTCGTTATTTTTGAGCTACGACGCACCGTTTAGGAGATATTTACGATTAAAGTTTTCGATAGCGAAAGTTAACGAAAGGTAGTTTTTTAAAAAATTGTTCTGTTACTAACCAGATCAATGGGACTAACAGAGCCTAAATTAACTAGTTTTAACCAATTTATGACAAGTTACGCGGTATCGATAATTTTCGATAACGAAAAGTAGGTTTTGACAGTCGCAATACGTTCGGAATACCCACAACTTGCTTCGCTTAAGCCTTCAAAAATTTCGTTATTTTTGAGCTACGATGCACCGTTTAGGAGATATTTACGATTAAAGTTTTCGATAGCGAAAGTTAACGAAAGGTAGTTTTTTAAAAAATTGTTCTGTTACTAACCAGGTCAATGGGACTAACAGAGCCTAAATTAATTAGTTTTAACCAATTTATGACAAGTTACGCGGTATCGATAATTTTCGATAACGAAAAGTAGGTTTTGACAGTCGCAATACGTTCGGAATACCCACAACTTGCTTCGCTTAAGCCTTCAAAAATTTCGTTATTTTTGAGCTACGATGCACCGTTTAGGTTTAGGACTAATGGAGCCTAAATTCATCAATTATAACCAGTTTATGATAAATAATTCGTTATCTTTACTAGTTCTCGAACAGAACATTCTAAAACTTTTGTTAAGTATCTTTATTTAGCTTCTATTTCAATAATTCTTCTAATAGTGATATTGGTTTTTCGACATTTTTATTAATTTTCGAATAGAAACTTTTGTCAAATGTTTTTAGCTGTATTTAACTTGTTTTTCGATGACTAAACAAATGGTGAAGTAGATTTTTCGATATCTTTGCTGATTTTCAGATAGAAGATTCTCGAACTTTCGTTAAATTTCTCTACATGGATCGTTTTTAAATAACTCATTCGATGGTGAAATCAAGTTTTGGATATCTTATCTGATTTTCACATAGAATATTCTAGAACTTTTGCCGAATTTCATTTTTTGGTAACTTTTTTGATGAACAGTCTAATGGTGATGCCAAATTTTCAATAATTTTTCTGATTTCCAAAAAGAATATTCTAGAACTTTTAACGAATTCTGCTATTTGGATACTTTTTTGATGCCCAAACCAATGGTGAAGTTGGTTTTTGGATATATTTTCTATTTTCCGAATAGAATATTCTCGAACTTTTGCCGAATTCCGTTAATTGATCGCTTTTCGATGAAAAATTTGGTGGTGAAATCAGATATTCAATATTTTTCTAATTTCCAAAAAGAATATTCTGGAACTTTTTTCTAAATATCGGTACTTGGTTACTTATTCGTTGGTCAATTCATTGATTAAGGATTTTTTATATCTTTTCTGATTATTGAAAGAATATTCTAGAACTTTTGCCAGATTTCGCTGTTCAAGCATCTTTTCGATGACCAACCTAGTGGTGAAATCGAATTATGTAATAGTTTTAATTTATCTGTATCTTTATACAAGAAATATCTCCTCATAACAATTTACAAGACACGCTCCTCTCATATATGTTTTTTCAACAATTCAATTTTTTGACAGGTTGATTTATAGTTTCAATGTATGGAAAAAAATTTTTTCGTCAGGTAGCTGTTTACATAAGACAGATGCAGTTGATCAAATTAAACTGTGTTCGTTCGTCGCGCGAGCGATGTTACAAACTTAAATTGAGCGACTATGTTATTTATATTAAATTTTATTGTTTTCAAAACAAAATATATTTGTAGTGTACCTCTTTAGTTCCTGCCACAAAAACTATAGAGCGAATTTAGAAAAAAATTATAAATGTATTTATGAAAAATAGATAAATTATGTGCCGCTTCTAACGAATGGTGATACGTTTTTGCGGCAATTTTGACAGGATGATTTATTATTTACACTATCCATTCCGGACTATAGTTATTACACATTGAAATGGCAATTGCTTTATTATCAGTCGCTATATTAGATCAAGCGCCAGTGTGGTTGTTAATTCAGAATCTTCTGCCGGTATAAAGACACTTTGTGTACATCAAAAACTCTACTGCAGAATCTTGATGTCATAATAATAATAATAATAATATTCTTTATTTATAAATAGTTTATAAAAAACTACATAAAATGCGTCACAGCAGAAAATTATGTGGAGAAGAATTCCTCAGTGGCATATAGACATCTGTCTAACAATATGTTTTTCATTTTCTTTAGAAAACATGCGTCATTTAAGTTTTGAACCTCATCTGGAATTGCATTAAACACCCTAATAATCATATTAGTACAGCTCCTATGTATGACAGACCTAGAAGAATTCATCACTGTAAATTTTGTTTTAAATCGTGTTTCGTATTTGTGGTTTTGCCGAAAGTCTTCAAACAGGTACAAATTTCTTTTTGCGAATTTAGCACATTCATAGATGTATAGTCCATATATTGTTAAAATTTTAAATTTTTTGAATAACGGTTTACAAGAAGTACTATTTCCGACCCTACCAATGGTACGTACTGCTCTCTTCTGCATTCTGAATAATGAAGTACACACTACGGAGTTCCCCCAACAATATAACTTGCTGTTTATTTAAAATCGCCAAAAAAAGAGTTTTGCAGGTTTCTTTGCAAATATCTTGAAAAATATCAACTTTTCAACAAGAAAATTTATTATAAATTTTGTTGAATATAAAGGGTATAGCCGGATCTAGGAAAGTTATACATATGAAGTGCCTGAAGAGTCACATAAACGATAATGCAGTTACTACTGGGACTTTCTATCAGGGGCAGATAGCCTATATCTTAATATACCTCTTTCGATTATTCTTGATTATCTCGAAAACTATAGGAGCTAGGAAAAAACACTTTACGAGACACAACACTTTATTTTTAAAGTACTTTCGATTGATGTATATAATTCTAGGGCCGGATCCACTGGAGGGGCGGTTCAGCAGATTAGAAATGAAAAATATTTTTTTTCACCATGTTGTACTCTTTGAATTTTGATGAAACTTGGTGCAGTAATTAAGTGCGCTAGGGCACAGTTACTGAATTTTTTTTGAAGTGGTCTCTCAACTGAAACCCTAGAAAATAACATTGGATCGAATATTAGATCGAATAGTAAATATGTCTAATATTCTTGAGAGTGTTTGGTTTCATGCGGATTTGGAATTATTTTCCTAAGTTGAGTAGTTACCAAGAAAAAACTTGTTGTAATTTTTTAAATTTTTTTAGTTATCTCCACAACTACTCAGTTTTGGTCGTCAAAATTGTAGATATCAATTACTTACACCCCTACCATACCGCTAATATAGGTAGTTATTAAAATAATTTGGTTCCAGGGCCGATTCACCTATACTTATCCGGCTGTACCTTGCTACAAAAAAGATTGGTTACTTTATTAAAACGTGTTTAAAATTCACAGTTCTATAGTGAATAAGCTAGTAATTGTATCTAGTCTAATTTCTAAACTTTTAGATACCGAAACGTACACTCACTCATTTTTCACTCTTTTCACCCATACGACCCCCCTTAAAATTCACAAACTTCGATTTTTCAAAACAATGATACATAAAACGAATCTATTAAACAATAAATAAATTTTCATTAAAAACATTTTTCAAGAAAAAAAAAAAATTCGCGGCGGAACGGCGTTTCGGCCGAAATTAACTCCTGCTTTTATCTGAGTTATTACCCATTTCTTTTTAACCTAATTTGCCAATTTTAGACACGTAAATACCCTAGAAACCGTATGTTTTACCCGGAAAAGTAAGTCTTTCTTGTATTAAAATATATAAACAACAAACATACAAAAAATTAATTTTTTGAGATATTTGCAAAGGATTGTTTTTGAAAATTTTGAACGACAGTATAATAGTTATCAGTATTTATTTCAAGCATACATGATGTGTTTTTCTATAAAATTTTATCCGACGGAAAACTCTTTGAATAAAGTGAGGCTGACTCTTGGTCTATATATGAATAATATTGTCATGTACGCACTTCCACTTGTACTGCGTATATTCTAATATTAGACCACCAACTAGTCAATACAAGAGAATTAGCCGTATTGTTCGACAAAGTGCTATTGTTTTCAAAATACTGAAATATTAAACGACGACTCACAAGAAAACACCCTCGTCAATTAATGGGGTATACATAAAATTGATTGAATTCAATTCGGTTACATAATGCCGGTGCAACACGCAGTGATCAATTTTGACCAATTAAAAAAAAAAAAATCATTACTCTACGGTCAATAGTAAGCAAGATATAAGCGATTTCCCGATCAGATTTTTCTACAACTTAACCCCCTTTCCCGCCAAGTTGTTGACCAGCTTAGAGGTCGACCACATGCGTTTTCATACTCACCTAAGACCCCTAATAATAATTAAAAGTCAAATTCTATACTTCCTTCAATGCATACTTAATGTCAGCTAGCATCTGGGCAGTAAAAATCAGCATTTGTCCTTTAATTGACCCTGATAATTGACTTTGAGATCACGATCAAAGTCATATTCGGATGTAGAATTTTCCGCTCTTTCCACTTCCGGGGTCAAAAGTGGGGGTTGCCATATAAAAAACCGGACTTGACCTTGATATGTCCTTGAACCTTAACTTTGAGGTCAAGGTGAAGGTCATCATTGGATGGGTCGTAACAAATGGTGAAACTGTTGTCCTTATCGTTTATCCCAAAAATGCTTTCCTGCTGAGATTTTTGCCTTTTTTATACTTTCGATTAGCCCTGTATACTAAAAATACTTAAATTTTAACATTGCCTTCTATTTTGATTTTTTTTACACGAAAGCCATTGGGTATATCAAAAACTTCCATATGACATAAATTTTAGATCATTTCATTCCAAACAAATTAAAAAAAATTATCACTCTATGATCAATACTTAATAAGCAAAAGATATAAGCGATCTTCCGATCGGCTTTTCCTGCAACTTTCCCCCCTCCCCGCAATTTGTCGACCACCCTAGAGCTCGATGACATGGGTTTTCATACTCACCTAAGACCCCCTAACAATAATCAAAAGTCAAATTCTATACCTCCTTCATGCATACTCAATGTCACCTAGCACCTCGTCTGTTATATGATTTACTGTTACAAACTATTACTTAGACACTAACACATTCAAACATATTTGCTTTAAAACACGTATACACATCTTGTGTGCGACGAAATTGCTAAATGGGAGCCTGCGATATCGGAGTTTCCTATGTACTATATTACGTAGATTACGTGATATTACACACGAGCGATAAAGTTACGTAAGAGCCGCGCTGCGACGAGTAATTGCTTGAATGTGTAATATGCCTTACATCTGACTTACGTACTATACTTTATCTACGACAACATCAAATTCACTTTAATTAATATAAATTTGGTATTGATACCAATACACTTAAATAAAGTAAAATCTGAAATTTATTTATTAAAAACAAATGCCCACATTTACTTAGTTGTTAAGTAAAAATCTTGTATAGGTTTTAATATAATATACATCACAAAAATATGGTTCTTTACACACAGGCGTGTGTAAGATACAAAATTTCGCACAGCTATATATAAAATATAGCTTATCTAGATAGTATTTTGTACATTAAATCAGCAATATCATAGTAATCGTAGATCAGGGGCGCAACAACTACAAACCTGCGAAGGCGTCCAACAAAAATTTAAGTAACCCAATTTTTGGTAACGCAATTCTTCGATAACATTGGAAAATACCACCACAAAATGTGATCTTCGAAAATTCGATTTTCAAATAAAAAATTTCAATAAACCATTAAAAATTTTACTTTTTAATATAAGTAAACTGAAGGGAAATTTACGTAATTTTATGAGGGGTCCACTTAATTAATTTTTTTTTTTTTGGGCGGGGAGGTCCGTACACCTTGGACCCCCTCCTGTTCTTGCGTTTCTGTCGTAGATAAATATATGTTATAATATTAATAGATTTGAGCGTTACTTTATGGTATTCCATATTTGTAAATAATAAACAAATACTTTACTTTGCAAAATACCACTTATTTTTGAAACTGTGACAATATTGTTTCGAACCCTTAGTTCATTTTCAAACAGAATGTTTTTCTGTTTGAAAATGAACTAACGGTTCGAAACAATATTAACGGTAATATTGTCACAGTTTCAAAAATAAAAGTGGCATTTTGCAAAGTAAAGTATTTGTTTATTATTTACAATATATGTTATTATCAGAGATTCGCTTCAATAGTTTTTATCTAGCTACATTATATTATATTGAAGCAAATGATTTAATCTCGAAAATTTCAAAATGATTTTGTTCAAACAAATAATCCCTTGATGTTATAACAAATAATTACAAAAGGGTTGTTTATCATATTTGTTTTTATTCTAGAAAAATTTTGTATATAGGGAATTTTATTTTAGGTGTACGTATGATGTTCAAATTTTTACAGTTTTTTTTTAAATTTATAGAGGAAGAGTGGAAAATTATTGAGTTCTGTAACCTTTTATTGAGATTAAAACAAGCAAATTTTTGTTTTAGAGCTAAGGATACATTCATTTCTGACATAATGAACGGGTTTTTTAATTTCAGAAGCATTAATTAATTTAATAATACTAATTTACTACCCAAAGCGGGTTATTTTCAGTAACAAATAAAACACGTATATATGACATTGTATCGTATATACGTGTACGACAGTGTGTCTCAAGTTTATCTTTTCAATGCAGTTTAGGTATATAAATCACGAGCTTAGTGTTACACTATTCCATGTCGACTATTTAAAATCTCGAGAACATGAGTTTGAAATTTGACATATTTTAAAATGTATTTTATATAATATGAATTAATTTTAATTTCCAAAAAAGCAGGTATAAACAAATTACAGTATATCAAAATATTATGTGAAACAGTAGCAAGTTGAACCAAAAAATAATTTACAACATCCAAATTCTTTGTGAAACATAGAACTTTTAATAAAATTATTAATACTTTGAGGAGATGGAATTTTGATGTTTTGTTGATTTCTACCGTTCTTTAAGGAATTTTGATTAAATTTAAATTTATATAGATAGACAATGAAATGGAGAACTCAGATATGTGAAAAAGTGAAAATCTCAAAGAAGTCACATAGAACAGTGTAACACTAGGCTCGCGAAATGTAGTCAAGCCATGCGTGTCGTATAACGACACATATTGTATCGTGCCTGTTGTATCACCAAAGTATGCATCCTAGCTTACACTAGTCGTGCAAGGATTATTACATAACTGATGGATGAATAGACACACTGTATCACTGTAATGTTTCTAATAATGAGTATGAGAGACACCAGTACTCGTCGTATAATATTGGTGAAAATATGTATATTAGATACTCTTTTGCATTGAATAAACACCATTATACACAATGGAAATTGGAATATATTTTTCCCTTGGGTTTATAAAATTACAGTACATATATTTTCGATTATATAACAGAACACATGGTGTGTACGATATTGCATATGAAATTATGTCAGTATGCGTCCGTGTACGCCCTAGTGCGCCAAGTTGGCTCATATGTTGCATTTGTGTAGAAATAGTTTATAAAAATATGGTATGTGATACATTTGGCCGCCCAAAAAGTATTTGAATTTGCTTCAAGTAATATTTTTTAAACTTTTTTTTAGCACAAATGCCCCAAAGCTTCTATGAACTCTCAGCGTTTTTTGGAGGTGAGGTACGTGGTAGGAAAAACAAAACCGTTTTCAATTACTCTAGTACAAAAAAAATTCACTTTTTGCATACTCCATGAAGTACAACAAAAACATCAAGTGAGTAGGTGAAGCTACACATTGCATACACACGTACACTACTTTCTTGAATATGTGTGTGTGTTCAGATCACTCGTTCGTTATAGACGGTTCATGTACCTTTAAGTTAGTTATAAATACGTGTAATTTACCTATATATTGTTATAATTACAAGAGGTTTTAGCCGGATTGTTGTCATTGCTATACATTGTTGAAGTATTTTATTGCAATTTATTAATGTTCATTATTATTAAATCAGTGCAATATTTAAAACGTATTATTGTCATTACTATTATTTTTTTATTAAAATAATATTTATAAAACTTTTCTCTAATTTTTGTTGAGATAGATGTAATTTTTTTTTACTAAAAGTAACTTAAGATAATTATTGATTTCATTAAAATAGATTATTAGTAAAATTAACCTTGAAAATTATTATTTTCATAAAAAATTACGTCAAATGTTTTCTTTAGATTGTTGCAGGAACTCCAAGAATTGCAACTCAGGAAGGGAAGGAAAGGGAACATTTTGTTGCACTTCTTCGAGTTCCACTGTATATTGAATGAATATTGGCAAGCAGTTTCGAACATAAACAATACCTATGTACGTAAACAGGCTATAGGGAAACGGCGGTACATTCCGTTTCCCTATACAGTACAACGAGTGATACCATAAATGCATTTAAATGAGATAGAACAACGGCAGATAGCGTTCATCATCTTTGTAGTTAGCAACATTCCATTCGAATGGAATCCTCAGCGTTACATACACTAAGGCAGGGGTCGGCGGGCCATTTCAAAAAAAAAAATTTTAGCGGGCCGCACAGTCAAATATTTTGCAATATAGTATGTGGCTTAAGTAGGTTTTTTTTAACGAATTTTCGAATCGAAAATTCAACTGTTACAGTCACTGGCTTGATGCTACTTGAGCCTGGAACTATGATAGAAATAATTTATTTTGAAGTCTCTATAGAAGCCAAAAATGACATTCACTAAAATTTATATAACTCTCGAACGAAAAATCCTGTTTTTACGAAATTTGGTAAAAATATTGGAAGTCCAAAAAGTCAGACACGTCCGATGTCCAAAATGGTTTTTTAGGCATTTTTGCCTAAAAAAATTTTGTGGAAAATGTAAGTTTTTTGCCCAAGTTTCCTCAAGTTTTTGCCATAGTTTCTTACACCGTTGGAAAGAGGAGAAGTTGATCACATAAAAACGATTTTTGAACAATAATTCTATGTCGTAGTTTCCGAGAAAAACTAATTTTTTTAAACGGAAATTCGCTATATTATGCAGAGTACTGCGACAGGGGTATTTTCTTTTTTTTTTTAACACAAATTAACATAAATATTATTAATAAAAATCAACAAATGGAAAATTTTTAGTAACAGTTTTATTTACATGTTATAATAAAACATCGGAGAACAAAAAAAGGATAAAGTATGCTCAACTCTGCATAGGCAGAGCAAATTGTTCGAAAAGTTATATTGCTTGGCGGGCCGCATGAAAACTTGCAACGGGCCGCAGGTTGCCGACCCCTGCACTAAGGCATCAGGTTATGAAAGAAGAGCATGTATAACGTTTTGGTGCTTATTTCTATAACGTATGTTGTGTACCTATGCAAAGTCGCTATTTGTAAACATTGGTTGTATTTATCAGAAGATTAGCCTAGTACAGAATTAAACTACAGGAGAGAACTTGATAATCTTTCTTTTACTTTTACAACAGTATAAAACAAACATGAATGTATATTTTATGATTATTTCCCGATATTTGACCGTCATTCCTGTGTATATACCTGGGATAGGTTAGAGAGAAACTTATTTAATGTACACCTGTATATCACAATTAGAAAAGTTACAAACAAAAGTAGGTAATAGTGAATGTGTTTACTTACTGATCGCGTAGCGTAGCATTGTTGATAAATCTCTTTAAAGTGTATTCACAGTAGATTATTGCATTAACTTTTTCAATAAAAGTTTTAAATTGAGTTTTCATATTGGCAAACAACTATTGATAATAATTTCTGGGGAAAATCAAATTTTAATTTCATTCAATAGAAATTAAGGTATGTCGGTGGATAATAGAATTTACTTTATTAAGAATTACAATCAACCCATAAAAATAATTTTCTGTTACAATGAAATTTAAAAAAGAATTATTAAAAGAAAACAACTTTTGTATGAAACTTGAATATTACTTAAGGGAGGGGGTGGGGGGTTAAGGTTAATTCGCTATAAAACAAGCATTTTTTTTTTTGACGATTCGATTAATATAAATTTACTTATGTAATTAGTACATAATAGAATGATATTTGAGGAATATTCTGTAAAAATTTCGTCGAAAAATATGCAGAAATGAACCAGCAGCGGCATATTTTTCTGAACGCCTCAGGAAAATTTACATTACGCATAATTCATCACCAGATCATCCGAAATCAAAAAACCGAAAAGATTTTGTTAGTTGATAAGTTTCACAATGAACGATTATATTATATAGAGTGAAACTGTGGGTTACCTGTACACTAATAATATATTTGTACCCCTTTCCCATAAAAAATGTTTTTTCTTCTTTTCTTCTTTTTTTCTTACTAGACCGGTTTCGATCACTTTTGTGATCCTCTTCAGTAGTTTTTTCGCTGAAATAAAAAGGTTATTAATTACGTACCAAAATAGAAGATATATTAAGAATCTAAAAGAAAAGAAAATTATGTTCCTAAATAGAAAAGACAAAAAAAGATTATGTACCTAAAAAAGAAGAGAGAATGAATTAAGTAACTAAAAGAGAAAAGAGAAGTTAAGTGCGTAAAAAAGAAGAGAAAATGAATTAAGTACCTAAAAGAAAAAAGAAAATTAAATACCTAAAAGGAAAGAGAAAATAGATTATGTACCTAACAAGGAAAAGAAAATGAATTAAGTACCTAAAATAGAAAAGAGAAAATTAAATGCCTAAGATAGAAAGGAGAAATTAGATTATGTACCTAAAAAAGAAGAAATAATGAATTAAATACCTAAAAGAGAAAAGAGAAAATTAAGTGCCTAAAAAAGAAAGGAGAAATAGATTATGTACCTAAAAAGGAAAAGAGAAAATTAAGTGCCTAAAAAAGAAGAGAAAATGAATTAAGTACCTAAAAGAAAAAGGAAATTAAGTGCCTAAAATAAAAAAGAGAAAATTAAGTGCCTAAAAAGGAAAGAGAAAGTAGATTATGTACCTAAAAAAGAAGAGAAAATGAATTAAGTACCCAAAAGAAAACAAAAATTAAGTATCTGAAAAAGAAAAGAGAATTAGGTAAAATACCTGAGAGAAAAAGAAACGTTAAAAATTTAAATAATCTGGTCGCAAATCGCAATAATAGATCGATCCTTAGTTGAGTATTTTTAACAAAAATGTGAACCAATACATTCAACCAGAAATCGATTTAAACGCTCATTCGATGAAGTATGCCTTCCGTTCAACTGGTTTGTTAAGTCGATTATCACTGGTGAAGTCTTTTTAACACCTTGAAGAACTGGTCGCGAGTGTGACAAAATTAGTAATTTTTCCCTGTTTTGTATTTTCTGTTGAGTTGCTTGTTTCTGATTGGTTGATCCTGTAAATAAAATGGCCTCATCTCTAAAATTACTTGATCTCTCTGATTTTTCAAATAAACTGTATAAGCCTGAATTTTGGATGGAGCCTTTATCTAGTTTTATGGTTTTCCTATTGAATTTGTTAATATAAATACTTTCGTATGCGTCCAATTTCTGCAGTTGGCGTACTTCTTTTTCTAATTAATTTAATTTCTCCGATTTCGTGGCTTGTGTTCATAATGTGATCAGCAATGCACGATTTCTCTAATCTCCTGTACTTTAAATGTGCAATATGTGTTCTTTGTATCTGGTATTTAATTGTCTCCTGGTTTGCCCTACATGTAGTTTTTCACAAGTTCTACAGTTGATTTGATAAATTCCAGATTTCTGCTGATCAGTTATGCGATCCTTCGAAGTGCCTAAAGGATTTTTTAAACCGATTTAAAACCGACTTTCATATTTGTGTTGTATTCTTTCATCGTTTTTGCTATTTTATTCGATCTACTTCCGAATAATGTAAGGGACGTTCTTAATATTGGATCTTCTTCATTTTTAAATATCGTAACTTGTTCAATATTTTGCCTCCATTTTGCTTTTCTTAACGTCCTGTCTATCATAATTTCATTGTAACCATTTTCTCTTGCTACTCATTTTACATAATATAATTCATCTTTAAAATGCACTTCTAGTAAAGGAACTCTTATTAACCTGTAAATTAAAAAAACGCCGTGAGCAGCGGGGCCCCATCATGGAAGTCGAATTTTTCCCTTCATCTTCGGTATTGAATGTCTACAAACGAAATGTGATTGAAAGTCTACAAGTGGTTTGTCATTTTGGTGGTTTCAAAACTGATGATGAGTGTCCGGCTGATCGGGACTTTAAAAAAAGGTTTTAAGTTTTTAAGGGCTGAACCTCAGTAAATCTCAATTTTGTGCCGATTGCAGTTACCAGGAAAAAAGGAAACACAATTCGTACGAGGGCATTCCTACCTATGCTTATCCGCCAATTGCCTTTGTGTTTTATTTTTAAATATTAAAAAAAGGCCTTAAATGGTAAACTGGAAGGCCTTTATGAAGATATTTTTTCCTTCCAAAAAAATCCAAAATTTCTATTTTATAAATAAAAATCAAAAATTCCTACTTTATAAATAAAGAGTGACTTTAATAACATTTTTAAATTACTTAATATTTATGTATTGCATTTGTTATAAAAGAAAATTCATTTTTTTTTTAACTTTTTAAAATTACTATCCGCCTACTTATATTAGAATAAACTTAATGCATTTAAAACACATTTAACAATACCACTGAATTCCGATATAAAAATGGGAGAAAGGGGGGAAAAAGTAATGTGGAATTCCTAGAAGGCACTAGCTGGATACCAACTCAATACACGTACAAAATTTCAGCCCTCTTCGTTTACTCAGAGAGTCTCTAGACGTATTAGAAAGAAAGCAAAAAAATCAAGGAAATATTTTCGTAAAAATCGTGGGGGTAAGGGTTAAAAGTTGAAACCCAAAAAGCAGTGGCTGGCTATTAACTTAACCTGTACACAAAATTTCAGCCCTCTAGGTTTATTTGGGGAGATTTTGACCCGAACGAAACTGTTAAGAGACAAGAAAAGTCATGTTCTTTTTGGTATAAAATTGGCGGGGGTAAGGGTTAAAAGTTGAGACCCCCAAAAGGCACCCCCTTGGTACTAACTTAATCCGAATACAAAATTTCAGCCCTCTAGCTTTATTTGGGTGACCTGTGCGAGTGGTACAAACTTCGAAAACGTCAAAAAAGCATGAAATTTTAGCTTAAAAGTGGTGGGGGTGGGGTAACATATTAAAACCTCCAAAAAGCAGACGCTAGGTACAAACTCTATCAACATACCAAATTTCAACCTTCTAAGTTACTTTTGGGGGACTGTGGGCGCGTAAGATCCAGCAAAAATCATTTTTTCCCCCTCTACTCCCTCCAAATCATCCTAGGAAGCTGAATTTTGGATATGTTGTAGTTAATTGACCGAAACATTATTTCCAACCGGTTTGGAAAAGTTTTATTGTTTTGTTGCCCTCTCGAGGTGGGGTCAGATCCTAAATTTGCCCGAAATTTAACCCCACCTTGATAGTATGAGGTGCCTCGAAAATGAGCCCCACTTACCAAATTTCAGCTCTTAACTTCCATAGGGGGGCCCTACACATATTAAAAGGTGGCGGAAAATATATATATATATATATATATATATATATATATATATATATATATATATATATATATATATATATATATATATATATATATATGTGTGTATATATATATATATATATATATATATATATATATATATATATATATATATATATATATATATATATATATATATATATATATATATATATATCATCGTTCTTATCCTATAGTTAATCTAATTTTTTCATTTGAAAAATTCGACTAAAAATAAAAGCCTGCATTTTTTGACTGTGTTGGCAAAAGGAATCTTTTGGTATAAATCGGTCAACGTTTGTAGGGTTCCTGTAAATATTGAATTCTCTTCGAAAGTGAATTTAATGTTTTCCTTCTGCTGATTAAGGAAGTTGAGTAAATCTTCTGTACTAGTTTTTTCTATATCTAAAATTGTCCAAACGTCATCCACGTATCTAAACCAATATTTTGGAAAGTAGTCTGCTTTGAAATCCACGCTAGTTTCAAATTTTGACATAAATAAATTCGCTATGAATGGATTCAATGGATTTCTCATACTTGTGCCTTTTGTTTGCCTAAAAAATTTATTATTGAAAATAATTTTGTTTCATACATACTGTGGTTAACGCTAAGTATTCATTAGTTTCTATTTCCGATACATTATTTTCTTTGAGCCAGTCTTTTAAATAAATTAATGCTTCGTTGATTGGAATACTTGGGAATAAAGCTTCTACATCGAAAGAGATTAATTTTTCTGAATCCTGTAACTCAATATTTTCAACTTTAGTAATTAATTCTAATGAATTTTTTATGCTATATCCTTTTGGTTGTGGCAATTTATTGACTTTTTGAACTAAACATTTTGCAGTTTTGTATGTTGGTGAGTCGATTTCGGAAACAATCGCACGCATTTTGTCTCCTTCTTTGTGGATTTTTGGTAAACTGTATAACCTAAAAAATAATTGAGTTAGAGCATTGTAATTTTAACCTGTCATTTTTATTAATTTTTGTAGCGGAGATTTTTGAATTATTTCGTATGATCCATCATTCAACATTTTTTCCACTTTATTTTGATAATCGTCTTTGTCCATAACTACTATAGCGTTCCCTTTATCTGCCTTGGTCATGATCAAATCTTTGCTCTTTAAAGATTTACTGCCTTATGGAATTTTGGATGATGTATATGACTTCTCTCAATGTCATTTTTCATTATTGGTAGAATATTTCTCCTGATTTGATGTTTCACATTTCCGGTGCGGTTTTTATGGTCGTTTCTACATCTGCTATGAGATCAACAGTTGGCAGTTTTGAAGATTTCAATGAAAAATTCAAACCTTTGCTTAAAATTTCCATTTCATCGTTTGCGATCTCCTTTTTCGTTAATTTATGAACAGTGTTGATTTAGATTTTCGGGGGATTTTTTCTAGATTTGATTGACCTAAAATTAATTATTGTGGAAAGTTTTTTAGTTAATTTGTTTTTTTGTATAAGCTTGGGGTTAATAATTTCATTAATCTTTTTCTGCCAAGCTACCCAATCTTGGAATTCATCTTCGTTTAATCTATTTGTTAGTCTTAAATGTAAGTCATAATTTTCTATTTCGATGTTGCTCCTTTTTGAAAAAAGGCACTTCTTTTCCGTATTTAGCCATTTTTGCTTAGCTATTAGCACACCTTTTTGTGCAAATTGACTTTTTGTACTTAATTCATTTTCTCTTCTTTTTTTAGGTACATAATCTATTTTTTCTTTCCTTTTTAGGCACTGAATTTTCTCTTTTCTATTTTAGGTAACTTAATTTCCTTTTGCTTTTTGGTACTTAATTCATTTTCTCTTGTTTTTTAGGCACTTAATTTTCTCTTTTCTTTTTTAGGTACATAATCTATTTCCCTTTTCTTTTTTAGGCACTTAATTTTCTCTTTTCTCTTTTAGCTGTTTAATTCATTTTTTCTTCTTTTTTAGGTATACCTTTTCCAACAGTTTTTGGGATGACTTTTCGAGAGAGTGTGTTAGTGACCATAAACGTTCAAGATGTTAAATTATTTTATTGCTTACAACAAATACACCAGAACTTCTTACAGTGTGACATAGTCCGGACACACACATGAAAGTCACACTTATCGAGACACACATTGGCGGCTCGCAAAAATCTATATTATAAAAATGTCATTTAATTAGAATCTGTGTTTGCATTACTTTAGTTTACTATTAGTTAACTTAACTTTGTAGTCGATTGATTTACTCGCTATTGAAACGAATATGTTGTAGAATAGTAAGAAATAAGCGACACGTATTTTTTATATCTGCGGAAAAACGGTTGGAAAGAGTGAAATCGCTGTTTAAAAATTAGGGTAAAAATTGAATTTTTCAAATATGTATCTCAAAACCGGTGAGAGACAGATAAAATAAAGCACAAGTATACTATGTTGCTTTTTAAAAAAGCTATCTATTAATATGCCAATATGTGAATATTACTACAATAAAAGTACTTCCGAATTTGGATTACCTAAATGACTAATGTAAATGACTTTATTATGTTTGCTTTTAGATGATAAATACTTGTCATTACCGAAAACTTTGGTCGTAAATATCTCGTAAACGGAGCGTCATAGCGAAAAAATAGCGAAATTTTTGAAGGCTTAAGCGAAGCAAGTTGTGGGTATTCCGAACATATTGCGACTATTAAAACGTGGTTTTCATTATCGAAAATTATCGATATCGAAAATAACGATATTTCAATTAGTAAAAATAAACGAAATTGAATGTTATATTAATGAATATAAGTGACGACTTTTAGAAAACTAGCAAAGATGTCGAAAAACCAACTTCATCATCAAATTCGTCAGCGTAGGAGACGCCAAATAGTGAAAGCTGGCAAAAATTCCAGAATATTCTACTCGTCAACTAGCAGAGATATCAAATAACAGACTTCACTATTGAATTAGTTACTAAAAATTGGATTAAGCAGCGCAATTTGACAAAAAATCTAGAATGTTCTATTCGTCAACTAACAAAGATATCGAAAGACCGGGTGCACCATTTAATTGGTCACCGGAAAAAAGACGAAATATCACATTTTGATAAATGTTCTAGACTATTCTATTCTGGCTAAACAGATCATTTAGAATGTTTATTAGTTAAATTTTGGTTGAACAATTAAATGATGCAACCGATTTTTCAATATCTTTGTTAGTTAACAAATAGAATATTCTAGAACATTTCCCAATAAGCTATCTGGTCTCTTTTTAGGTAACTAATTCAATGGCGACGACTGTTTTGGATACCTTTTCTAGCTGACCAATAGAATATTCCAGAACATTTGTCAAGTTATGCTATTTGGCCTCTTTTTCAATGACCAATTAAATGCTGTAATTGATTTTTCGATATCTTTGCTAGTTGACAAATTGAACATTCTAGAATTTTTGTCAAACTGTGCTGTTTAATCGAATTTTTAGTGATTAATTCAATAGTGAAGTCTGTTTTTTGATATTTCTGCTAGTTGTCGATTAGAATATTCTAGAATTTTACGTTACTCATTTTGCATTTGCATTTTGCATCTTACGTATGTAGAATATGTGCATATATGAGCAATTTGTGCAATAAAATTTTAACATTTTATGACAGTAGTACCTATGGCCCTGACTTTGGCTTGGTACATAAATTTTCACCAACACAGATAAACGATAACATATCTGTGAGAGGAGAACCCCACTAAGTCGCTAACGTCACTACTAAGTCGGAATACGTACCATTACATATCCATTGTAAATAAAGTTTGAAAAAATTTTATTTTGTTTTAAAATATTTTTAATTTTAATTATTAAAGCCGCCACTGTTTTTTGTTGTTTACATCAAACTTACATACACATATGCAAATAACTACGTATTGTACTTGTTATCTCGTGAGTATGTATGTGTGAAGTCACACTCTCAGAAGTTCTGCTTATGTTAATTCCAATTCTATTTAAATTTGTTACCTGTTTTACAAGCGACGGTTTCTTTTTGCATTCATATAGATAAGTACTATGCTGCGAACAATACTGCTGATTATTGCCGTACTTGAAAAGTCATCTCATTTCGAGTCATCTCGATCACAAAAGTGATCGAAACCGGTCTAGTAAGGAAAAAAAAAGAGGAAAAGAAGAAAAAACAGTTTTTGTGGGAAAGGGGTACAAAATAATATATTATTATTGTACAATAAATGTCGTTGTATATTCATTTCACAAATTTAAATACCCCTGTCGCAGTGTGCTGTGTGCATAGTGAATTTCCGCTTATAAAAGTTAGTTTTTCTTGGAAACTAGTTGACATAGAATCAGTGGCGTAGCGAACATAACTGGCGCCCGGGGCACGACCCTTTATTGGCGCCCCTTTCCCCCTCCAGAAACACATATAGTAATTAGTACACATTTGGCGCGTCTTTGTAAGTAGCGTCCGGGGTATGATAGACCTCCTTGCCCCTCCTACCTACGCTACTGTATTTATTTTCTATTTTAGAACGAAAGTGAAACCGTAAAACCGTTACACTTACAGTTGCACTTTCCTGGGTAGCGATTCTTGAAAAGTGATGTGAAGTGAAATGAAATAACTGAGAACGAAATATATTTTTGTAAGTTGGTACGTATACATTATTGTGATCATGGGTACTCAATTACTTACTAATACAGAGGAGGTATTATTTATGGTACATAGTTTCCATTTCCGGTTATTTTCAAATTTTATGGAATTTAAAAAAAAATTAAGTGAAAAATCTAATAAAAAAAAACAACAAAACTGCGTATTTTTGAAAATAACTAAAGACAAATATGGCCCATTTCAGTTAAATTTAACCATGCTTCATCACTTATGAATTTAAATAATTTCCGTTTTCTTGGCTTTATCTCTTTCATTATTGCACTTACGTAAATTTTAAAATTGTAGTTTGTTTTTAGAAAAGAACAGGAGATTGATTTGTTTTGAATATAAGAATTATTTAATTTTTTAACTTTGACTCATGATCAATTGTATTTGAAATAGGGTATAACAACTAATTAATAACTGAAAAATATTATTAAAAAATAAATATTAAAAAAACCATTATTTACGCCTTTCTACGAACACTTTTTGATACAGAGATTGTCCTTCTTATATCTACCCTCCATAACAGCTAGCTGCTCAAAAATCACAACAAACGCAAACGAAATGGACGAAAGATGGCAATAAAATGATCAATTTTTAAATTTATTTTTTTTTTAATTCCACGAAATTTGAAAATAACCGGAAATGGAAACTGGGTACCATAAATAATCCCCCTCTGTATTAGTAATTAATTTCGTCTCATGATCACAATAATGTATATGTACGTACCAACTTAAAAAAATAAATTTCTTTCGGTTCTGTTCTCAGCTATTTCATTTTACTTCACTTCATTTTTCAAGAACCGCTACCCTGGCCTTCTACGACGCAAACATATCGGTGGTGTTTCCGATGTTTCGTTTAATTTCGCTCTACACTGAGCAAAGCTAGGTCGTCTAACCTTTCTTAATCCATTGTAGCCCTCAAATACAAAAGTATTAATTTTAACTTACTTGAAGATCGCTCACAACTCGCGATGAATACTGCAATTGTTAGCAAAATTTGAATGGAAATGCACAAATCCGGAGATATGAATTTATCCCCATACTGCACAATAAATTCAAGTAGCTCTTCAGCGCACCTGAATTGAGCACAACATTCACTCCCTCTCGCTAATTCGCGAAGTGTGGGAACCCTGAACGGGATTGTTTGATATGAATTAGTTTATTGTGCTAGATTTTGATTTTTAAATTTAATAATTGGCGATTTTGCGCGCCCCCCTTTGAAAGGCGCCCGAGGCACGTGCCCTACTTGCCCCACCCTAGATACGCCTCTGCATAGAATAATAGTTTAAAGACCTTTTTTATGCGATTTTTTCTCCTCTTTCTAATGGTGTAAAAACTTTTCACAAAAATTTTTGAATAAGAGGAAATTTTGGCAAAAATCTAATTTTTTTCATGATAAATGACCCAAAAACCATGTTTCGGGTGTCGGACGTGTCTGGCTAGCTAACTTGCCCAACTTGTTTGAAATTTCCAATATTTTCACCAAATTTTGTAAAAGTAGGACATTTCGTTGGAGAGTTATCGTACGGACACACACACACACACACATATATATATATATATATATATATATATATATATATATATATATATATATATATAAATTTTAGTAAATATTATTTTCGGTTTCTAGGGATCTCAAAACAAATTTCTGACATAGTCCCGGGTTCAAGTCGTGTTCATGTCAGTGGCTGTAATAGCTGATTTTTCGGTTCGAAAATTCGCTAAAAAAAAGAAAAAATTGTTTAGAAAAATACTCTCTCTTTACAACTAACTCATCGTCTAAATAATTATTATTATTTAGTAGTCAACATTTCAAATTATTGAATTGTTCGAAATATTGCTCTAATGAATTTTAATTTTACTCACAAGATACTTACTCATCATAAAACGGAAAAAATATTTGCTCCTAACCAAACAACTATGGTTACAAACGTTTAATATATTTGTATATAGATTCATCCTTTCGCTTTCAGTCTAACATATGTTTACAAAATCTTAATAATATATCAAATTATCCCAACATTTAATCCTTAATTTCGAACAGTTTTTTTTAATTAACTAATCTGTACTTTACACAGAGAAAGTATATTTGAACAGTAAATATTGTTAAACAGTTCGTTGTTCGACCATCAAATCGAGGATCAAATAAATTTTAATGGATAAAGGGATCATTTTTCAAAAAGGTCACAACTTAACACACATTGTTATTTGAATTATAATAGATACGCATTGGGGCCGTCTTTCACTATCATGCTGTTCTCGATATGCTCCCAGTTCGCTCTAGGTTCGATCGCTACGATTCAAGTACAATTCCAGTCGCGGCACAGTACTGATACATCTCGAAGAATGTTTTATCGAAGCGAGATCAGACCGGTTACAGTTTTCACCAATGTTATAATTACATTCTTGAGCACAGAGCACTCCTTTACCAGTCATTCATACAAACAATGTGTGTAATGTGTATGAAAATATTTTGTTAAACCGAGAGTGAACCAGAAATGAATAATAAACGGCATTGTAATGTGAACATAACAATATTTTAACGAAGCGTAACTTAATCGAGAACGTACTCAGGGCAATGCCATAGTGTGAAGCGGGCCTTAATATGAACATAAAAAATAATGTATGTAAATATGTTCATTCATATGTATGTAGATGCATGATTGTTTAGTACTACAGCTAAACCTTTTTTTATGCGGTTGTCTTTTGTGCGATTTTTTTATGCGATTTTAGTATAAATCAAAATCAAGAGCCAGTAAGAAACCTAAACATTTACTATAATAATTTTCTTTGATAAAAATTCTTTTTAATGGTTTTTAAGCATTTAATCAATACATTGCATAAGAACATAAGTTATTGCATCATTTAGTTTTTTTAGATATATTTCTCAAAATTTTCATAATATTATAACAATGAAATAAAATGTTTCTGATGGTTCTGATTCTGACAAATTGTTTCTAAAAGGTTGAATCTTGTTTAGAAAAGCAAGTATTGAAATTGTAAGGTTTTGAGCGTTTTGAGTTATGTATTTTCGATGAAATTTTTTATGCGGTCCCGAACCACCGCATAAAAAAATTTTTTTTTACAATCTGGACCGAACTAATATTTTTATAACATCTTACGATATTTTTGAATATATTTTTTTTGTGCGCTTTTTTTTATGCGATTTCTATCTACCGTATAAAAAAGGTTCAGCTGTACTACCGGTATAAAGGGTAAACAAAAGTTTAAGCTTTTAAAATTTCGTAGTATAAAACAAACTTCTTATAAATTCGGCATGTCTGTCATCGCATTAGGTGGTCTACCCGGACCACCAGAAAAACAGTGCTAGATCTTCCGTATTTAATCCACAGTGCCGTTTTTTAAAAGCGGTGTTACACGCCACAATCCGGTCATGTTACGGTGGTCTTTCGGTCTGTTCGGTCCTTCCTTCGGATATGGTTGAAAAATGTCAACTGTCTATGAATCCGTACCTACTTATGGTACGATTTGTAAACAAATGCGCATGCGTAATCATATTTGCCTACAAACGTGTATGATTTCGTATTTTTGTGTAAAAAATTTTTTATGTACTTACAGGTGGGCTCCATACAGGAAATGTCCAGGAGTCTCTTAAAGTTTGAGAGCCCTGAGCGCCTGACCCTGCCAGTCCAGAAACTCATTAATACTAAAATCTATATCATCTCTGATCAATCAATATTAAAGTCCAGAAACAAGATCAAGTTAAAGAAACAACCAAAATAGACATTTTAATAATAACTATGTAATATTATGTAAAGAAACGTTAAATATACGTACATTTTCTTATCTTTGCTAAGTTATGTTGTGAATTTGTCTATCTGTTCACAATGTTTATATAATAAGGAAAAATACAGGCGAAAATTTAATATAATAAGAAAAATTCCTTACTATAAAGAGTAAATATTGAATATTATTTTTAGAACAAAGGGAAATCATTAAATTTTATTTAGTGAAGAAGAGAGTTTTTTCTTGCTTTTTATTTCATCATTTCGTTCATATTTTTTCTGCCAAACAAAATGTAGAAAAAATATTGTAGAGATCGTAGAGACTTCAATCACAGTATACGTTGTTTGACATGATCATATTATAGTATTGAGTTGATTGAACGATCACTTTTGCTGACAGATCATACAAACAAAATGGTGTTACAAATGAATGAGGCCGACGACTGGTTCAGTCGCTAACTGAATGGCTTATATGATATATCATATATCGTTTACATTCTTAGGTGCTTGAGTGTTATATAAACAATTTTTTTTGTAATGTGCGTATTATTTGTGTTTGAATATACCTTTCTGCACATTCATTTTACTCACTTCAAAGAAATTTATTAGATGAAAAAAAAAACTAAAAATATTTTTTACATATTTTACGTATTTTTTCATATGTAAATTTAAATATTATACGATCAGTTGGCACTTTTGTTGCGATCTGATATAATTTCGGCTGAAACGCGGTATTCCACCAGCTTGAATGGCGTTCGGGTACCTTTAATCGGCGTTCCACTTATATTGTTTTTCTTTCCTGCGCCTAGGAATATTATTTTTTTTCTTGCTTATGTAATTATTTTAGTAATTTCCAATTTAGAGGACCATTTATCTTTCAAGGTCATGAGGTCAACTACTGAACTGATTTTGAAAATTGTTTCATTGTTAGAAAGCTAAACTATTTTAAATGGATTAAAGTCTTAGATGAGATCCGCCAGTGCCCAATATTTGGAAATTCGCCATGTTATGCAGATGCTGCGACAGGGCAAAAGTTTAAAAATTTTGCCCTGTTTAGGAAATTGAATGCCATTAGCGTCGGTATACCCAATTTGAATACAATTGAGCATGAATCATCTTTAAAGAATTAAATAATTCTTTTATTCGAAACAAATCAATCTTCTATTCTTTTCTAACAACAAACTGCAAATTTAAAATTTACGCAAGTGTAATAATTAAAGAGTTAAAGCCAAGAAGACGGAAATTAGAATAAAACACATATATTATATATTTGATATAAAGTTACATCGGTACTCAATGTACGCGAATATACCAGTTCCATGTGGATTTGATTTACACGAATAAAAATCGTGTAAATTGAATGTCATTATAAAAAAAAAATGCTGGAAATAAAAACTACTAAAATTTTGGAGCACTTTATAATAGAAATGATAACGAATATGTAGAAATTTACATATTTAAATTTTGAAAATATCGTTATTTTCGACATCGATAATTTTTGATAAGGAAAAGTAGGTTTTGACAGTCCTAATATGTTTAGAATATCCACAACTTTCTTCGCTTAATCCTTCAAAAATTTCGTTATTTTTTCGCTACGACGCACCGTTTACGATATATTTACGATCAAAAGTTTACGTTTACGAAAAGTATCGAAAACTAATTTTTTCGAAAATGTTCTATTGGTGACCAAATCAGAGGGTCTAATAGAGCTTAAATTAAACAATTACCTAGTAGGTTCATAAATACTGTCGCGAAGTTTAGCAACGCTATATTACTTTTGTAGAAGGGGAACAGCTATGCTTTGTACGTATTATCTGTAGTCGATGGCTTGTCTCGCAGGAACAGCAAAACAAGTTTAGTATTATTTAGTTTTCACAATGGAGTGGACGGATACAGAAAACCGCATAACAGTGGTGGCGTTATACAAATGCAATCACACATCAACCACCATTTTCAAGTTACTAGAGCCGTTAGGCATAACACTAAGATTTATTCAACCTACCATAAAAAGATTCAAGGATACTGGGAATGTCAGGGATCGGCCAAGATCTGGCCGGTCTCGAATAGTTCGGACACCAGCAGCCATAAAAGTTGTTAAGGCCAGAATAACCAGGAATCCGGTGCGCAAACGAAACACATTGGCTCGTGAGATGAAAATGTCCCGATCTAGTATGGCTAGAGTGCTTCAGTCTGACCTCGATGTCAGGGCTTACCGGCGACGTACTGGTCAATTTCTAACTCCTAAACTTAAACAAATTCGATACATTCGATCAAAGCAGCTGTTGCTTCGGTACGTTCACAATGAACATCGTCAAATACTTTTTACGGATGAAAAAATCTTCATCATGGAGCAAAAGCTAAACAAGCAAAATGACAGAGTATACGCTCGTAGTGGTAAGGAAGCTAGGGAAGCTGCTCCACGGGTGGAAAGAGGCCACCATCTAGCCTCGGTAATGGTTTGGTGAGGAGTGGCCTATGATGGTACCACAAACCTCCACTTTTGCGAAAAGGGGGTGAAAACAAGTGCAAAAGTGTATCAAAAAGATGTGCTGGATAAAGTTGTGAAGCCGTGAAACACCTCCTTATTCTTTGGAAAACACTGGATATTCCAACAAAACTCAGCACCGGCTCATAAGGCTAAAATCACAGAGGCATGGCTTCAAACCAATGTTCCGGAGTTCATTAAGCAAGAAGATTGGCCCTCAGCTAGTCCCGATTTGAATCTATTGGATTACAAATTGTGGAACGTTTTGGAGGCGAAGGCGTGTTCTTCTCGACACAACAACATAGAGAGCCTGAAACGAGCATTGGTGAAAGCAGTGGTAGATTTTGATCTGCAAGTAGTGCGTGATGCAATCGACGATTGGCCACGACGTTTGAAGTCCTGCGTTAAGAATAAAGGTGGCCATTTTGAATAATATGTTTCCCTTGTAATACCTGAATATAGTAGTAATAAAAAATATATTTCTTTTCAAATTCCTATTACCACTGTTTTATTTTTATGCAGTTTCCTAGACGACAGTATTTATGAACCTACTAGGTATAATCAATTTAGAACAAGTAGTTCGTTATCGATCATTTTCGATAACGAAAAGTAGGTTTTAACAGTCGCAATATGTTTGGAATACCCACAACTTGCTTCGCTTAAACCTTCAAAAATTTCGTTATTTTTGAACTACGATGCACCGTTTACGAGATATTTACGATCTAAGTTTTCAATAAGTTTTATGATAGATCGACTTCTGATCTAACGGATGCTCAATTTCATTCTATTTTAATCGAAATAAATACGCATTACAAACAAGTGTGTATGTAAGTACATAAAATAAAAAAAACGCCACGAGCAGCGGGGCTCCATCACGGAAGTAGAATTTTTCCCTTCATTTTCGGTATTGAATGTCTACAAGCGAAATGTGATAGAAAGTCTACAAGCGATTTGTCATTTTGGTGGTTTAAAAACTGATGATGAGTGTCCGGCTGATCAGGGCTTTAAAACAAGTTTTTAAGGGTTGAATCTCAGTAAATTTCAATTTGATACCGATAGCAGTTAGCAGGAAAAAAGCCAACACAATTTGTACGAGGACTTTCCTACCCATGCTTATCCGCCAATTGCCATTGTGTTTTATTTTTAGATATTAAAAAAAGGATCTTAAATAGTAAACTGGAAGCCCTTTATGAAGATATTTTTTCTTTCCAAGAAAATCCAAAATTTATATTTTATAAATAAAAATCCAAAATTCCTACTTTATGAATAAACAGTGACTTTAAATTATAACATTTTTAAATTACTTAATATTTGTGTATTGCGTTTGTTATAAAAGTAAGGCCCGCCACACACGTACAGTTTCAACTGACAGTTTGAACAGAACAGTTCAACTATAGAGTTTAAACTCTACGTGTGTGGATATTTCAGTCTCAGTTCAACGCAACTGTACAGTTAAACTGAGACGAATGAAATTTCAATTTTTTAAACAGAAAGGTTCAATTGATTGTTGCGTGTGTGGGGGTTCAATTGTACAGTTCTCAATTCAATTTGTGTTAGGAGCACAGACCAATGAACACTATTATTATTATACAACTAGACAAAGCGTAAAGCCAGTTTGTTGGAATTTTTCTTGTGGCAGGTAACGGGGTGAGACGGGTAAGATTTAAGGAATATAATATATTGTCCACTTTTCCGCAAATGGAACTATAATTAAAACGAATACCACTCTTTTTCTTTCAAAATTTTGCAGTTTCTTCTCAAGAAAGTAAAATTTTATTATCAATATTATATTTTGACAATAATTATTTGAAAACGTGACTACAAATACCACAGGTTATCCAATTGATTACTACATTACTATTAACTACATTACTACATTACTGGTCGTATCTGGCTGCTTCATTTAAAATTGATAGAGTAAGTCTATAGGATATACAGAGTATGTTCTTTAGTCTGTGGTCAGGAGCAAGTGCGTTTGATTTTTTTATCGTTTAATATAATTTCCGCGGAATCAAAGATGTTGCTAGGTGAAATTGTTCTGCTGTTTCCAATCCATTATAAAAACTGAAGGATTGAACTGTACGTGTGTGTGCTTCTACAGTGTACAGTTTCACCTGACAGTTTAAACTATTCAGTTGAAACTGTACGTGTGCGGCGGGCCTCACTTTTTAAAAATTTTTTAAAATTACTATTCGCCTACTTGTATTAGAATAACAATAATGGATTTTAAACACATTTAACAATACCATTAAATTCCGATGTAAAAATGGAAGAAGTGGGGAGAAAAGTAAGTATCCCTAAAAGGCACTAACTGGATACTAACTCGATACATGTACAAAATTTCAGCCCTCTACGTTTACTCAGAGAGTCTCTAGGCGTGTTAGAAAAAAGGCAAAAAAATCAAGGAAATATTAGCCTAAAAATCGTGAGAGTAAGGGTTAAAAGTCGAAATCTCCAAAATGCAGTGGCTGGCTATTAACTTAACCGAGTACACAAAATTTCAGCCCTCTAGGTTTATTTGGGGAGATTTGCCCCGAACGAAACTGATAAAAAACAAGAAAAATCATGTTCTTTTTGGTATAAAAATGGTGGGGGTAAGGGTTAAAAATTAAGACCCCACAAGGCACCCCCTTGATACTAACTCAATCCAAATACAAAATTTCAGTCCTCTTGGTTTATTTGGATGACCTGTGCGAGTGGTACAAATTTCGAAAACGTCGAAAACGCATGAAATTGTGGCTTAAAAATGGTGGGGGTGGGGGTAAATTATTCAAACCTCCAAAAAGCAAAACCTAGGTACGAACTTTATCAACACACCCAATTTCAACCCTCTACGTTAATTCTGGAGGGCTGTGGACGTGTTAGATCCAGCCAAATTCCCTTTATCCCCCTCTACTACCTCCAAATCATCCCAGGAAGCTGAATTTTTATATGTTGTAGATAATCGACCGAAACATTATTTCCAACCGGTTTGGAAAGTTTTATTGTTTTATTGTCCCCCACCACCCCCCTAAAGGTTGGGTTGGATCCAAAATTTGCCCAAAATTTGACTTACCTCATACTTTGATTGTATGAAGAGCCTCGAAAATGAGCCCCATTTACCAAATTTCAGCTCTTAACTTCAATAGGAGGGCCTTACACAAGTCAAAAGGTGGCGGGAATATATATATATATATATATATATATATATATATATATATATATATATATATATATATATATATATATTTTTTTTTTTTTCTCTACAGAATCGTGTTCTAGGGGTTCGAAAACGGATAGCGTCCCTACTCTCGCCTCTCGCCGTTCTTATCGTATAAGCTGTATAAGTCTAATTTTTTTAAGGAAAGATTCGTCTAAAAATTAAACGGAACGGTTTTTTATATTTTTTTATTTTCACACTTGTAATAGAAAATGCATATCTTTTGTGATCTCGAACAACACAGTTTCAAAGAATACGGAACCAATTAATCCTGTTCTTCGGCGGATTGCTGTACTAACAGTTTGACTCCACTTTCAGTTGCACCGGAAATTAAAAAAACGCCCTGAGCAGCGGGCTCCATCACGGAAGTCGAATTTTTTGCTACATCTTCGATATTTTCACGATATCTAAATGTGGTTGAAAGCGTACTACTGGATTGTCATTTTGGTGTCTTCAAAACTGATGATAAGTGTCCGGCTGATTGGGGCTTTAAAAAAGGATTAAGGTTTTAAGGGCTGAATTTCAGTAAGTTTCAATTTTATGTCGACAGCAGTTAGCAGAAAAAAAGCGAACACAATTTGTACTAGGCCATTCGTACCCATGCTTATCCGCCAATAGCTTTTGTGTTTTATTTTTAAATATTAAGAAAGGATTTTAAATAGTCCTTTGTGAATATATTTTTTTCTTTTCAAAAAATCTAAAATTCATCTGTTTTATAAATAAAGTATAAAATGACATCAATAAAATTTTTTGAATTACTTACATATCGCGCGTACTCTTTCTCAACCTCGTATATCAAAAACTGCATGTTTTAGGACACACAAAAAACATTAATTATTATATTTATATATATACTTATCTATATATATTTATATATGTAGGTAGCCAACATCAAAGGGTGTAAGTACCATAAATCTTAAGTTCATAATGATGAAAACACAGATTTAAATACGTTTTTTTTTTTTTGTGTCTCCAAAAATGGGGACTTTTCAGATACGAGGTTGAGAAAGAGTACGCGCGAAATATGTATTGCATTTGTGATAAATGATAGTATATAGTTAATTCATTTGTTTCTTTAAATTTATCTCAACTGTATTATATATGAAAATAAATCACATTTAACCATATATAATAACGCTATTGAATTTCGATGTAACAATGGGAAAAGTGGGGGGCAAGGTAATGTGATATTAACTGAATACAGATATAAAATTTCAGCCCTCGATGTTTATACAGATATAAAGTTCCAGCCCCCTCAGAGAGTCTCTAGGCGTGTTCGACAAAAAGAAAAAAATCAAGGAAATATTGGCGTAAAATTCGTGGGGGTAAAGGTTAAAAGCTGAAACCTCCAAAAAGCAGTGGTTGGCTATTAACTTAACCTATACACAAAATTTCAGCGCTCTAGGTTTATTTGGGGAGATTTTGACCCGAACAAAACTGTTAAAAAACAAGAAAAATCATGTTCTTTTTGGAATAAAAATGGTGAGGGTAAGGGTTAAAAGTTGAGACCCCAAAAGGCACCCCCTTGAAATTAACTCAATCCGGATACAAAATTTCAGCCCTCTAGGTTTATTTGGGTGACCTGTGCGAGTGGCACAAACTTCGAAAACGGCGAAAAAGCATGAAATTGTAGCTTGAAAATGGTAGAGGTGGGGGTAAAATATTAAAACCTCCAAAAAGCAGAACCTAGGTCTGAACTATATCAACACACCAAATTTCAACCCTCTACGTTAATTCTGGGGGCTGTGCGCGTGTTAGATCCAACCAAAATACTTTTTTCCCCTTCTACTCCCTCCCTCCTAGGAAGCTGAATTTTGGATATGTTGTAGATAATTGACCGAAACATTACTTCCAGCCGGTTTGGAAAAGTTCTATTGTTTTGTTGCCCCCCACCACCCCCTTAGAGGTTGGGTCGGTTCCAAAATTTGACCCCACTTTGATAGTATTGTTGTGCATCGTAATGAGCCCGTATGAGTGCATGTAATAAAAATTTATTATTTTAATATTTCACAGTTGATGTCAAAAGGAATTCAATATTGTTTATTTCTTGGATAATTTTACTATTAAAAAAAAATTGAAAACTGAAAAAATTGAAAACTGATAATATTTTAGCTTACACCCTACCAGAATAACTAAATAAGAAATCTGCAAATTGGGCTTTCTGTAGGATTTTGGGGTAGGTACTGTTGACAGTTTCGGTACTAGTGATTCGATTACGCTTCTGGATATGTCAAAAAAAAAAAAAATAGAAATTTGAGTTAGATTTTTCAGTAAAGTCAAGGTAAAACTGAATTTTTTAAAAACCAGGAAAACTGCGGGAAATTTGATCTTGAGAGACAGTAATCACTCTGTTGTGTGGAATTAAGTATACTACTTTCTTGTAGCAAGAGAAGGGACTACTACAATTTTTTAATTTATCGAGAAGTCAGATTTTTCGTTACTAGGTACTACCCAAATCCGTGTTATAACATTAACATTAGTCGGCTACTTTTTTTTCACAAATACTTGATTATGAAGCTCATAAGAAACTATCATTCTTCGAATACTTAAAATTGTTGCTAGTGTATGTATTGTGTTTACAAGAATTTGGTTACAAGACAAATTATATTTACTATTAGTTTAGGAGTTACTCTATCTTTGGTCTGCGGGTTCATCCCCTATGAGGAGACTTATCTGTTTTGCACTTTATCACTTAAGGTCAAAATAAATAAAAAGCATATATTTATAAAGCAAAAAGCAAATAAAAAGATAATGTTTTATTTTTTCCCGTGGATGAAACTTATAAAGAGTTCCGTTTATTTAAATAAATTATGTGCAACCCTTGAAGAATTTAATAAATTATGTATAAAGTAGATTCGACATCATCAGGTAAACTGTCATAATCAAGAAGAATAATTTGAATGTCGGAAGTTAAAAAAAAGAATAACTCCATCTTTTATGTTACCTACTAAATAATACTGAATCCAGCGGTTTTTAAGTGATAAGCATATATTGGGTTACAATGCATTAAGTAGTGTATTTCAGCTCAGTATTGTAGCTTGAATCCTAGAGGCTACGTCAGTAAAAACTCCATCGAGATCCATTCAGTGATTTTCACGTGCTGAGATCACAAACACACAGTAAGACAGACACAAATTCTAGATTTCTAGAAGCTATAGTTACGGCTTCTATTCGACTCCAGTAATAGACACTCCTAAATAGATTTTTGCAATTATCTTGGACGTACAGAGACACGACTAATTTACAATTTTAGCGAATTTCGAAAACTCGAAATTCAGCTATTACAGTAGGTCTCATGACGCAATCTGAGTCCGGGACTATGGCAGAAATCTGTTTTGATGTCCCTAGAATACGAAAATGATATTCACTAAAATTTACATATATATATATATATATATATATATATATATGTTCCCACGATAACTCTCGAACGAAACGTCTAACGGTTATGAAATTTTGTGTGCGGACTGGATTCTGAATTGGCTTGGCTAAGTTCGTTAGCCAGACACGTCGCATGCCCAGAAGTAGGTTTTCTGGCCATTTTTTATCATTCGATCCTATCATAAGGCAGTTCGATTTTTACATCGTTGAAAAGGAAAAAAAAAATTATGAAGAAAATATTCTTATATTTTTCTTTCTATTTTAAGTATTTTTCGAGAAAATGTAAATTTTCACTTTTATTCTTTCTTTGTTAGTCTAATAAGTAATTTATATTTATATCTCAGTTCTTTATGAAGTATAAAAATATTTCACTTTTTTATTAAAGAATTTTGTGAGAACAAGTGAAGACTATTCACATATATGTGATAAAACACACATACATGTATAGAGTTTTGTTTCTCATTTATTGCATTATAATTAGCATGGTTCTATCTCATGTTAAAAAATGTATATTAAACAGATTTTCTAAGCTAATGTAATGAAGAATTTTCTTTTTTTATTGAATTTTTAAGTAAACAAGAAATTGAAGATTATGTTATGATATAAATATTATTAAATATGAAACAAAACAAAATATGTACAATGTCCATATGTATGTACGGAAAAATATTTTGAATCGAATTTTTCCACTAATAATTAATAATGTTAAAAAATTAAACCATTTCAAATGGATTTAAGGTATTTTATGTGAGGTCAAGGTTTTCGGGACCTAAAAAGGCCAGAAGTTAATTAACCAATCGATTTTAAAAATTTTTTCACAGTTAGTAAGTTAAAGTATTTGAATTAATTAATTAAATGATGTCCGCAAGAAGCTTACGGACTGCCATAAGTTATATGAGATCCTTAGAACCCTTTTCTTACTGTTAGAGTACTAGACTTGTATGAGTTTCGCCAGGATTTACTGATCCCATAATTGTAAAAAATAAACTAAACGACCAATTTTAAAAATTTCTTCACTGTTACAGAGCTAAACTATTTTAGATAAATTTAGAATACATTATATAAGGTCCGCCAGGGTCCACAGGACCCAAAAGTGTCAAAAATAAACTAACTGACCGATTTTGAAAATTTTTTCACTGTTACAGAGCTAAACTATTTTAGATAAATATCGATTACGTTATGTAAGGTCCGCCTGGGTCCATAGGACCCTAAAGTGTCAAAAATAAACTGCCTGATCGATTTTGAAAATTTTTTCACTGTTACAGAGCTAAACTGTTTTAGATAAATATAGATTCCGTTATGTAAGGTCTGCCAGGGTCCATAGGATCCAGAAGTGTCAAAAATAAACTAATTGACCGATTTTGAAAATTTTTTCACTGTTACAGAGCTAAACTATTTTAGATAAATATAAATTACGTTATGTAAGGTCCACCAAGGTCCATAGAACCCAAAAGTGTCAAAAATAAACTAGCCGACCGATTTTGAAAATTTTTTCACTGTTGGGGAGCTAAGCTATTTTAGATACATATAGATTACGTTATGTAAGGTCTGAAGTGTCAGTAGGACCTAAAACTGTCAAAAATAAAATAACTGACCGAATTTGAAACCTTTTTACTATTACCGAGGTAAACTATTTTAGATAGGTACAGGTTGTGTTATCTGAGATCCACAACTGTCCTGCGGATGCAAATGCGGCGTAGAATGCTACACAACGGGTTTTGAATATATATATATATATATATATATATATATATATATATATATATATATATATATATATATATATATATATATATATATATATATTACATAAAGTCCGCCTAGAATGTACGGTCGAGCTGATTTTTTAATTAGGTCCACCGGGATCTTGCAGAATCGAAAACGCCAGTAATAAGCTATCGAACCGATGCTAAAAAATTTCTCACTGCTAGAGAACTAAATTATTTTAGATGGATACAACTATGCTGCACAAAATTCGTTCGGGTTCTTGGGTCCCCAAAAATACCAAAACTAATTACCCAGCCGATTTTAAAAATTCTTTTACTCTTAGAAAGCTAAACTATTTTAAATAGGTACAGGTCTTAGATGAGATCCGCCAGTGCCCAAGATTTGGAAATTCGCTATGTTATGCAGATGCTGCGACAGGGGTATTTTACATATACAACAGTATGATAATATGAAGTATGGTTAATAAAAATTTAATTATGAGTTCGTTAGGCTGTTTTTCTTGAATGAATTGTCTGTTAATTACGTTGTATTCATATTTAATTATATATGTCGCCATAACCATTTCATGATATTTCAACTCTCATTTCCATTGTCCTCACGTCCATCTTTATAACACTTAATCAAATAGAAAATTCGTTATAGCATACTCATTGTTACGGTATTTCATAATTTTAGTAATAAAAGATCAAGGCTCAGAGTATTTTTATTACTATAACATTTTAAGAGATAAATGTCTACTTGCTTTCACCTATTTTGTTTCTTATTATGCATTTTCTTAGGAAAATTTCTTAGAAAGAAATTTTATATTTAATATTCGAAAATCAAAAATTTCATATAATAAGCTTAAGTTGATATGACAGAAATAACTTGACAGAGCACATCTACAACATTTTATTCACCATGCACGTCACATGTCATATCACTGTCATGCTTGATCTTCTTCCTACTTGTCCAATTGCTAATGTACGTTTGGTTGTTGGTGGCTGGTGATTTGGGACACACAATACCTACCTTTCTTACCTAGCTCTGTATTCATTCCATACTTGTTGAGTTTGTAGTAATAATAATAATAATAATAATACTAATGTATCATAATGTTAATAATAAGTTTATTGATTTAACGGTTGCGGACTTGCGTACTGACACAGTTCATTTACTTTTAGGGTCGCGTACTTGTGGGTCTGACTTACCTCTTAATCCGTTCCTCCTCTAAAGGATCACTACTCCTGACTCCA
Organism: Brachynemurus nebulosus; assembly: GCA_035578155.1. Classification (NCBI taxonomy): domain Eukaryota; kingdom Metazoa; phylum Arthropoda; class Insecta; order Neuroptera; family Myrmeleontidae; genus Brachynemurus; species Brachynemurus nebulosus. The sequence continues at coordinate 5,322,971 of JAPWDM010000006.1, read as the reverse complement.
GTCAAACAACAGACAATACAAGTAAGTGCTTTTTCTCATACAATTATAAATCAAATACAATTAAAAAGGATACTTCATTGGTCCTTAGGAATCATCAGAAAAGATGCCACTTGTACGCCGAGCATCACATGCAGGTAGCTGGTATACGGATAATGGTGCCGAATTGGCTCAACAATTACAAGACTGGTTATCTCAGGCTGAGTATCGTCACGGTCCTGCGCGGGCCGTCATTGTCCCGCACGCTGGCTATAGTTACAGTGGCCCAACGGCCGCACATGGATATCGTCAAGTAGATCCGAAATATATTAAACGTATTTTTATATTGGGACCATCTCATTATGTTCGCGTGAATTCAGGCTGTGCACTTACGAAAACCACTCAGTATGAAACACCATTGTATAATTTAATTATTGATGAGGATATTAATAAACGTTTAGAGGCCACCGGTCAGTTTGAACGGATGAGTCAAGATACAGATGAGAATGAACATAGTATTGAAATGCAATTACCCTATATAGCGAAAATTATGGAAAGTTATCGTAATCAATTCACTATAATCCCAGTGTTAGTTGGGTCAATAAATCCAAATGAACAATTTAAGTATGGTGAAATTTTCGCGCCGTATTTAAATGATTCACAAAATTTGTTTGTGATATCGTCTGATTTTTGTCATTGGGGTCGCCGATTTAGATATACATACTTTGATAAGAGTAAACGTGAAATTTACAAATCCATTGAACATTTAGATCATATGGGCATGAATATAATTGAAGAATTAAATCCGTACGAATACGAGAAATATCTAAATAGCTACGGAAATACAATTTGCGGTCGAAATCCAATTGGTGTATTGCTGTACGCCATTCAGAAATTGATCACCAATGGTTTACAATTAGAATTAAAATTCTTAAAGTATGCTCAGTCGAGTCAGTGTCGTACGATGGACGACTCGTCAGTCAGTTACGCTACCGCATCCGTTGTTGTCCGTTAAAATAAATATTTCAGTAATCCCTACAACACTATCTCAAATGTAAATGTATAATTACTAATACTTTTTCGTATTTTGTATTATACAATATTTAATATAATAACCTATATAATGATGTACACACTGTTTCACAATAAACCGTGCAAGTGAGCAATTGGAACACCAAAATAAGACTGTTGATGGGAGTTTTGAATAAAACATTGCATTTAATTGTTTTCTTTTAATCGAAAGTAGTATTTCGAATAACTAATTGAGGCGTTCAGAGCTAAAGTGGATCAAGTCCGTAAATGATGATCAAAGTTAAAGTTTATTAACGCTAGCTGAATCCTAAAGTGATTTGAAGTATGTATAGTTTTATTGTAATTTTCGTAAAATGAAGACTAACTTAAATATGGGCCATAATATGAAAATTCAAAATAGTTATTAGGATTCCAATTAATTTTGTTGGAAAATACCAATAGCAAGGACTTGATTCACTATGGCTTCGAAAACTACACCATTAACAACTATTAATCCACAACAAACAATTTAATATAATAACCTTTTTTAATTTTTTTTTAATTTTTTTTTTTATTTTTGAACTTAATCCACTTTGGCTCTGACTTTCTCAATTATTATTAGAAATTTATTTGTTTTTAAATTTAAAAACTTTAGATATTTTATGGAAATTATTTACGATTTATCGTGAAACATGCTTTACAATAATATCACTTGTGGTTGTTATCAATTTTGTTATTTTTAAAAAAATTAAGGATAATGTACTTTTTCCAATAAATATGATATTTAATAAAAAAAAATTACTACGATTTGATAAGAATTTTGGAGTTTTAATTGAAAAAACAAAAAGACCCAATTTTTTTGAACAGCATAAGATTTTTATGTCAGTAAAGCAGATCATCTATATTCTATACCTACATATAATAAAACTGTAACGAGACCATTTCTGTAGATGGAATATTTTTTGAAAATTGTACTGGTACTGTAAATAGTTATCGATGTAGATATCAAAACAGCGATTTTTAAAACTTTTGTCTGTCTGTTCACGCATCACGCAAAAACTATTGGACGGATTTTAATAAAATTTGGTGTGATGATAACTTATTACCTGGGAACGACGTCGCGGGTACAGCTAGTTTCAAAATATAAATAGGAATTTGAATATAAAAAAAGTTATTAGGATTTTTTTACAGTAACTTTATCAAAATTTGAAGACTGAAAAGTTATTCAAAAATTCTCTATTTGCTTCGGCTCTCTTATATTTTTATAAAAAGAGACAGAGAATAATTGATCAACATTTACAAACACGTAATATATATCACAAACAATTTGTCACAGCAGATAAGAACTATTATTTTCTGTTCATGGTATGACTAAGTAGCCGCAATGACTGTAGACAGCTGTCAAAATTGATTTTCCTTCAATATAGTTGATCTGAAAAAAGCTTTTGCGAAAATACCACGAATTATATCAAGAATACAGGACTATAAATAGTACTTATAACGAAAATTGGCAGTCTTACTTGAAAATTTCTTATATCGAAAATATACATAACAATGCGGTTATATTTTCACACCTGAAATATAGGAAAATACAATGAAATAAGATTCCCTGTAGAATCAATATTGTATTTATTAAATTGTTAAATGATTTTTATGAAAATATAGAAAAAAAAAATGTTATCAGTAACAGTTCGATTAAAACAATATGTTCAAAATACTATAAGTTCTATTAAAAACCGATAAATTAGGTAACGTATATATTAAACAAAAATTTTGTTATTAATTTATAGCCATAAAGTAGTAAACAGTCCCAAACTAGGCACAACCAAATATTAACCAAGTCTTTCAACTGTATATTAAATACATATAAATCAAGATGGCGGATAGTAAAGTACTGTGTGTTAAGTGCAATCTTGAAATTAATAATTTAGATAGTAATAAAATTTTAAAATGTGATAAAAATAATTGTAGAAATTGCATTCATCATGAGTGCACTTTTTTCAAAGCCAGTGAACTTAAATTCATTGAAAATAATAAAAAGCAGTTAAAATGGTACTGTGAAAGTTGTTGTCAGTCGACCAACCAATCAAACGACATTGAAGAATTAATGAATAAAATTCAGTTAATAGAGTTAAATATGCAAAAGTGTTTGGAGTTTATAAAAGAACAGTCAGTTATAATAATAAAACAATCTAAAATAATACATGACTATGAAAATCTCAAAAAAGATGAAATTGCAGATAACAAAGTACCTGAGAAACAAACTAAAAGTCCATCAGCTGTTGTTAAAGCGAATGATCATAGAGAGCGCCCACAAACCAGGTCAACAAAATCAGCTGTCAAAACAATTGATAATGTTGACAATAGTGAAACTGAGAAACCACTAAAAACTACAACTGATAGCGAAATCACTGGTAATCAAAACATACCAAAAAATTCCATCGAAGATAAAAATGAAGCAAGTGATATGGAACAAGGTTTTACAACGGTTAAACCTCGAAGAGGTTTTCGGGGTAAAAAAACTAACACCACCATTACTGCAATTAAACAAAGAAAGTGGCTATTTGTATCTAGATTAATACCGGATACAACTGAAAAAGATATGTTAGATTATTTAAAAGATATCAACATTGTAGATTGTGAGTGCGAAAAACTTTCCATTAAATCTACTGATATTTCTGCTTTCAAACTTGGTGTACTGGATGATGTTTATGACTCTGTATTGAATGAAGAACTATGGCCTTTGAATGTTGTCGTCCGGCCTTATAACTTTTTTCGGGAAAGAAAATCACGAATGCCAGTATCGCTTAAAAGGGGACACTGATTATACAGAAGCTCACCACATGTCTAGTGACCCAATTCAATCAAAAGATCACCAGGAAGCTTCTCTAACAAGTAACTCACTCGAGAGTATTAAAACATTGAAATTAGTTCACTTAAATATACAGAGTTTAAGGAATAAAATCGAAGAAGTTGAACTTTTTACTCAATACGAAAAACCTGATTTTCTGTGTTTAACAGAACATTGGCTATCATCAGAGGAAATTATTTATTTTGCAGAAGTTGGTAATTACAAATTAGCTTCATCATATTGTAGAGAGCGCTTCAGTCATGGCGGTGTTTCTATATATGCAAAGTCAGATACTGTATTTGAAAATTTTGATAAGTGTAACAAACTAGTTATGGAAAAAATATTTGAGTGCTGTGTTATTAAATGTAGCAATCTGAAACTTATAATAGCATGTGTTTACCGATCACCCGATGGAGATTATAAAATATTTTTAAAACAATTCGAACAATTATTAACCATAATAACCTCATTTAATTATAAAGTTTTGATAGCTGGTGATTTTAATACAAACTTTTTAGCTGTGTCTGATTCTAAAACTAAACAACTCAATGAACTATTTGTGTCTTTTAATTTAACAAGTACTGTTATGCAAGCTACAAGAGTGACAAACAACAGTCAAACACTAATAGATAATATTATTACAAATGTTGATAAACAAAATTTGTTTACATCTTACAACGTTGATTGTCAACTGTCAGATCATTACGCTAATGTGTTATCTTTTGACCATTGTTGTAAAGAAAGCAACAAAATAAAAGTTTACAAGTACGTAAGAACGTACACTGACGTTGAACACTTTAATTTTTGTATGTTGATGAACAGTGAAAACTGGGATAAAATTTATACTAGTAATGACGTAAATGAAAGTTACAACAACTTTCAAAATATTTTTAATTACTACTTTGACGTGGCCTTTCCAGTCAAAAAATCAATTGCAACAAACAATCAAATAAAAAAATATGGATAAATAATGAAATAAAAAATATTAGTGCTCAGAAACATAATTTGTATATTCGAATGAATAATCTAAGGCGTGATGGTTTTGACACGGAAGAGCTTGCAAAACAGTACAGGCAAATTAGAAATAGGTTAAAAAAAGTAAAAAATGAATCAAAGAAAAACTATTATAACAGTATAATATCGACTGCTGACAATAAAACTAAGATCATTTGGAACATAATAAACAGTAACGTACAAATCAACAAAAAGACTAATGATATAGTTTTAGAGTTATTAGATAGTAACGGGGAAATAGTATCGAATACAAAAGATCAAGCTAATTTATTTAACGACTATTTCGTAGACGTGGTACAAACCTTAAATATAAAAGACCCCACTCTGAAAACAAACAACATAGATATAAATCATGAAACTATGTTCCTTTATCCGAGTGATCAATTAGAGATTTACAGCGTAATAACTCAACTCAAAAACAAAAAGTCTACAGGATGGGATCAAATCCCTGTTCATGTTATAAAAAAATATGCTTCGTATATAGCAGCACCGTTGTGTTATGTAGTTAATCTGTGTTTAGCAAATGGTTGCTTTCCGAATTTATTAAAACGATCTATAATAAAGCCAATTTTTAAGAAAGGCGATAAAAATAATCCGAGCAATTATCGTCCGGTTGCATTATTATCAGTATTTTCAAAAATATTTGAGAAAATTATCTACAACAGACTTTTTAATTTTATTCAAAAAACTAAAATTTTAACAGATTGCCAGTACGGTTTCAGACCAAAAAGGTCTACAAACTTAGCACTTTTTAAAACCATAAACGCCATTTTAGACAACTGGAACCAAGGTAACCTCTCTGTTCTAGCTCTTTTCGATTTAACAAAAGCTTTTGATTGCGTCCATATAGATGTCCTGTTAGAAAAATTATATCAAAACGGTATTAGGGGTATACCACACAGATTAATTCAATCCTACTTAACAGACCGCTATCAAACAGTCGAACTAACAGACCTGAAAAATAATGAGTGGCTGAACACCCATTCAAATACGAGGCTGGTAACCAGAGGAGTACCACAAGGTTCCATACTTGGACCACTACTATTCCTTTTATATATTAATGATTTAACAAATATACCAAGCATAAGTAATGTAACATTATTTGCCGACGATACTGCTGTTATTCTTAACGGTAAGGATATTAAAACCCTAACGAGTTCAATTTCAGAACAAATAATGGAGATAGGTAAATGGTTTGGGGAAAATAGCCTAAAATTAAATATCGATAAAACACAATATATAAAATTTACGAACAGAGAGAATTTTAGAGTTCTAAACGTACCTCACATCGGTAACATTGAATTAGTGGAAACAGTGAAATTTCTAGGATTACAGATTGACGAAAGCCTTAACTGGAAATATCACATTGACAATATTAATAATAAAATTAATAAATACATATTTTTAATACGTAGATTATATGACACAGTTTCCACTAAAGTGCTTCTCTGTATCTATCACGCATACATTGAATCGGTGCTGCGCTATGGAATTGTATTATGGGGTAACTCGAGTAATGCATCCAAAGTGTTTAAAATTCAAAAAAGAGCATTACGCGCCATATGTAGAATTGGACAAAGAATATCATGCAAAAATCTTTTTCAACAATTTAATATTTTGACTCTGTATGATCTATATATACTAGAATCCTGTGTATTGGTTAAAGAATTCCCTATGCTATTTGATTCGAACATTAGCAAACACAAGTACGAAACTAGAAATAAAAAAAATTATGTACAGTGCGCATATCAGCTAAACAAGGCTTTTAAAGGGCCACTAAATTCTTGTTTGAAATTGTACAACAAACTACCAAATGATCTTAAAAACCTGCCGGTTTCTAAATTCAAGACCCAGCTAAAAAGTATTTTGCTTCAACAAAATAACTACAATGTAATAGATTTTATGTAATCATTCGCATGTAAAATTGACGCATTCTATAACTGTGTAAATGGTTGGTTTGAATAAAGTTTATTTATTATTATTATTATTATTATTATTATAACGTAAAAGCCCCTATACCGGAACGCGATCCGATGTCTGAACCGTTTTGACATTTATTATTAATGAAGTTAATTAAAATTCACATAGTGTTTGAAAAATTATCAAAACTGGATCGGTTGGGACTCGAACCCGGATCTCTTGGTTACTAGCCAAGCGCCTTACCAATTAGGCCACCGACCGTTCGTTCGAGTGCCACTCCAATTTTGATAATCAACCAAACACATCCTCTCTTTAATGCGAGACGCAGTTACACTTTCTAATTTCAAATGTTATCGAGTGCCTGTGAAACATTATTAATGTATGGCGGACTTTTGTCCGTATTTTAAACATACACCAATATTCATATGTTCACTTAATGTCCAGCTTTGGCTGATACTTGAACACTCGATGTACCTTGGCAAATTGCCAATTCATTATGTTATATATATATATATATATATATATATATATATATATATATATATATATATATATATATATATATATATATATATATTATATATATGTATATATATATATATATATATATATATATATATATATATATATATATATATATATATATATATATACACTATATATAAGTGCACTATAACACTTTGCGAAATTACACTTTTATTGAATTTAAAAATTCTTATGACATGTTTCGATCTATATGACCAACGTGTTTGAGAATGGTCATACTTATATTCAATAATAGGTCTTTATATTCAATAAAAGTGGTATCTTCCAAGGTAAAGTGTTCTTATTTAGTAATATCATTCAATATTTTTGGACTTTCAACGTTTTTACCAAATTTCTTAAAAATTAGATGTTTCGTTCTTGAGTTATCGTGCGGATGCTTAGTAAACAAATATATATATATATATATATATATATATATATATATATATATATATATATATATATATATATATATATATATATATTATGTATATAAATATATATTTATATATATAATGTATATATATATATATATATATATATATATATATATATATATATATATATATATATATGTTTACTAAGTGTCCGCACGATAACTCAAGAACGAAACATCATCTAATTTTGAAGAAATTTGGTAAAGACGTTAAAAGTCCAAAAATATTGAATGATATTACTAAATAAAAACACTTTACTTTGGAAGATACCACTTTTATTGAATATAAAAACCTATTATTGAATATAAGTATGACCATTCTCAAACACGTTGGTCATATAGATCAAAACATGTCATAAGAATTTTTAAATTCAATAAAAGTGTAATTTCGCAAAGTAAAGTGTTTTTATTTACTAATATCAAATATGAAATACCATAAAGTAACGCTCAAATCTATTAAAAACATTGAGTGAGTTCCTTAGCCAGACACGGCCGATTCCTGAAATACGGTTTTTTGGGAATTTTTCGTGAGAAAACTAGTTTTTTCCAAGGTTTTCCCAAATTCAAAAATCTGCGATATTTTTTTACACCATTAGTAAGAGGAGAAAAATTACATAAAAATGGTTTTTAAACCATTATTCTTTGAAACCTGCTTTCGGAGAAAAACTAATTTTTGTAAACGGAAATTCGCTCAAATTATTTGGTTACAGCTCAAATTTTGGATCAGGATTAATACGGATATGTGTATATCACACTTACAGTGTATAATAGATGGATACTCTCACCGCAGGTTGCCTATATTTTGAAAGAAATCTTTTTTTCCAAATTACTTATAATTAATTTGATTTTTGAGTTCTATAAAGTTGATTGTATCTTTATTGAAAATGTAAAAATAATAGGTACGTATATATACAAATACATATCATAAATGGTCATGAATATTAAAGAAAATTTAAATTGTATATTTTTATTTTTATAATTTTCATCTAATATACATACTTAAAAATATACCTTGGATACAAATGGATAAAATTAGAATTAACCCCTATAGAACTCAAAAATCAATATAGGTACATATATATTTTAAAAAAAAAATCTTTCAAAATATAAGCCACCTTCGATGAAAATACATCAGTTATCCTTTTTGCTGGTAAACAGAATCAAATGTCAAAAAATTATCAAAAGGGAAGTATTTTTTCTAAAGCACCCTTAGGGCATGTGAACTTTCTGGAAATTCACCGTTTCCAGTTTACATATAACTCGTATGTAGCATTGTATATATTGTAATATAAACAGTATTTCCTCTATGTATTAAATAAATCGTAATTGCAAATAAAAAGAATACTTAGGTCCAAATTACAAATAAAATTGTTCCCACGTTTTTTTCAATCACTTTTCGAATACGACAAAATACCTGTACTTACAATTAATTCAAATACTATATTACTCATTAACTATTTTTCGAATTAACTTGTCACTAATTTTAATACCACTCAAATCCATGTTATATTTGTATGTAGAGTGCGTTATTTATTGTTTGCGAATGATAAACAAACGCATGTGCAGATACAATAATTCAGAGTAGTAACTTCAATTAAAAATTAAATTTTCAATTTTGTACTCGTACATTGGTAATAGGTGAGCTATACATACATATACATATGCCCAATATTTACAGTATATAAATTAGTATTATATAGGTTTTAAGTCACCACCCATCTAATTTTAATTTACTATGGTAATTTCACGGTATTTACCATATGGGGCAAACGTACGTAAGTATCATGTACAGTGGATGTCGGTTATAATTAACAACGAAGTGACTGCTAAAAGTTCACTACATTCGAAAGTTGTTAGACACAAATATACGTTGTAAGTAACATATGATACTACTATTTTATATTACATAATATTTGCTGTTCATGTAAGTAACTCATTAATAAAGACTAAACTAAAATTTTGTAATAATTATGTAATAGGGTAAAAGACCCGATTGTCAAACCGAACAGTTTTGACATTTATATCTTATTGAAGTTATTTCTGAAAGAAACCTCTGATAAAAAAATTATTATTAATAGAATGATTATTTTTCAATTTAAATTCACCTCACATTTAATGTCTCCTCACTTAATTTAAGAAATACATATATATATATATATATATATATATATATATATATATATATATATATATATATATATATATATATATTGAACAATTTTTGTTGAATTCGTGAATTTTTAATATGATGGATGATCATTATTCAAAACACATGAGTTATAAATTGTAACATTTTTCACCGAATTTTTAAAGTTATTAGCATAATAAAAGTATACAAATAATTGTTATTAGTCCACTTAAGAGATTAGGATAGCTAAATTATATTTTATATGCGTTAAATATTATTTGTAGAAGTGTTTCTTCTTGGGATCCAAGTCTTAAGGTTGGGTACCCCATTTTGAGAATTATATATTACATATCTATTTTATAAACATTTTTAATTAATTTTTGGGTTTAAAACACTTAACAAACCGTTTTTATAATTTCACTTTAATATTTTATTTATTTCAGAATGTAAAATCAATTGAAAAATAATTAATATTGAATTAAAACTTCGAAATTGAAATAAAAACGTCAGACATTTAGATTTGAAACAACATATAAATATATACGTCATATACTTAATTTAACTGTTTAAAAATTCATAATGGAAAAATGGATAAGTTGAGAATGTACACGATGTTTTTTAAAACATCAATAGATCACACTAGATGGCGAAAATCGTAAGTAGAGTAAGTAGAAAACGGAATCTGTATTAATTGTTTAAATGTACTTCACAGACGGAACACTTAGTGACATTGCAAGCAATTTATGGAAAGTTTTTCCCCGTGTATTTATGTGATAAATATATTTTGCATTGGCATAAGACGCCATTTTGCATTAAATATTAATTGTTTTAAAAAAGTGAAATAAATATTTAAAAAAAAAAAAAAAAAACATTTAATTGTAACAAATGGTAACTTTTAAGACTATCAAACATGTAAGTATTGTTTATTGACTGACATAAATATTATTTCAGTTTTTTTAACAGGGAAAAATGAACGAAAGTTGATGGAAAATTTCAAAAGTAAAAGCGGGGTAGCATATTTTTATTTTCAGAAACTCAAATTTATTAATATTAATAAATCAAAGAATCAAATTATATAGATATGTACATCAAAAGATGTAGATGTAGTACAGATACGTCGCTCTGTGTCTCGATATTTTAAATATTTACTATACATAATCACTGTTATTCACTTTATACATATCAAAGTGAACTATATGTAGTTGACTTATACGTGAAAAGATGGCAGAAGTTGTATATGATGTATGTCATGTATCTCATGTATCTCATGTACATTAAATGCATGTTCTTTCTTTGGGGTCAGTATGTTGATCTTTTAAAGGGGGTTAATATATTCTGTCCGTTTTTTCATAGACACCAACAAATTATAAAACAAAAACATTAATAAATCAAAATTTTTGGGTTATATTTTCTTAAAAACATATTCATTGGATTAAAAAAACTTGGTTTCATGCTTATTAAGAAAAAAAAAATGGGTGTTTTGTTTATTTTTTAATTTTTTTAAGCTACTTTAATGATACAGCTAAAAATAGTGTTCGGTCATCGGGTCTCTTACCCTAAAATAAAATTTACAGTTTTCGTTTAAACTACAACAAACTCCCGATTATTCGCAGTTTAAAATTTTTATTTTTTACAATAATTAAAAATTTAATTAGATACTTACTGGAGTGTTATAATTTTTGTTATCAATCTTTTGTTCGATCTTACAATTAGTGTAATTATAGTACATAGCAAAAATAATGCTTATTCATTTATGGCTATTTTTAGACGACTTAAATTATATCTGTGAAATTCTATTATCCTCGCCAACCGTGCCGATTCATTACCATAAATAATTAACCGGAAGTTTCTATACTCTATAAAATTAAGCATATTTTTGTATTATTTGAAATACATAGTAAGATTTTCCACCTTTTAGTAATTTTTTCTATTTCTGTATTTTCTTAATCAAACAGCATCGTATTGAATGTTGACGAATGATATTTAAAGTGTTTTGAGACTTCGTAGCTGTCCAGTCATTATAATATTTATAATCGATGGCAGTATCAATGGGTTCTACTGTACGTAATACTTTTGAAGCTAATAATCTTCTAACTGTAGTTAGTTAGATATGTAACTACAGTTAGAAGATTATATTAGTTTTAAAAATATTGCATACAATGGAACTCATTTATACTGCCATCGATATATCCACATCCATATAAGTAAAATTAATATTTAACTGCCTGTTGTGTTAATAAGAAATATTAACCCTTTGCACTCGATGGGCGCCGCCACGGCGACACAATAAATATTAATTCCACTCGTTAGGCGCCGCAGCGGCGCCATAAACAATAGGTACGTATTTTATTATTTACAACACGCTCAGGAATCTAAGGCCCGATTTACATTAAGGACCGATTTACATTAACGCTCCGCTCTCAGTACGATATCACTCCGCTCCCGGTTCGACGAAATATTCTTACATATGGTTCATTTCAGTTAAACTTAACCATGCTTCGTCACTTTGAATTTAAATAATTTCCGTTTTCTTGGCTTTATCTCTTCTATTATTGCATTTACGTAAATTTTAAATTTGCAGTTTGTTTTCAGAAAAGAATAGAAGATTTATTTGTTTCGAATATAAGAATTATTTAATTTTTTAAGGAAAACTCATGATCAATTGTATCTGAAAAGAGGTATAATAAATAATGAGTGTATTCACATCATCGCTTTGATATCGGTCCGATATCAGTCATGGTTCGCTCTCGCTTCAATACCACTCCAATACCAATACCACTGAGATAATATTTTATCGGAGCGATATCAGAGCCTATATCGATGATAGTGAACACGTTTTTGATTCCACTTCACTCCGTTTCTCAGCCTTCTTCATTTATTTGAAAATTATTATATTAGGAAAACATGATACAACACAACGACGCGACGTCTTGCTACAATACATTGTGATACATACTACTAAAATTAACTAATAGATATATTGTACTATGGATATTATGTTCTCCTAATACAATAGTGTTTGCAGCGTTTTAAAACTACTGTCGAGTAGCTGAGTACCCATACTAAAAAGTCGTTCGAGTGCAAAGGGTTAAATGACAATTTTGCTAATCAAAATAAGAAACAAATTTTAATCTGGTATTAAATTAAATTAAAGTTTTTTGGACATTCTTAACAAACACATGTTTTAACAGGTTATTAAATACGGGTAGTTCATAATTCACTTTTTTTGCTAGAATTGACTAAACAGTATCAGAAGACAGTAACTAAATGCGACAAAACACTTTACAAATACTAAATTTGTCAACTTTCAAAATATTTTTGCAACAGAGATTTTTGAGAGAACCCGACTGCATCAGAAGGAGGGTATTATGTTTCGAAAGTTTGTATGTATCCTCTGATTATGTCTGTTTCTGTGGCGCAGCCTACAGCCTAAACGGCTTGACGGATCTTGGTAAAGAAGGTGTCGCTGAATTCGTCTTAATCTGAGGATTGCTCTAGGTTACAATTTCAAAATTCATCCCCTAAATAGGGGATGTAAAATTTATATAGTAAGCCATTGGGTCTATTAACGTGAAATTTAGTAGACGAGTTTTTTATGTAACGTAGGGGAGCACTAAGAAAAGATTTTTGGAAATTCATCCCTCAAGGGTATAAAGTTGGGATGAAAATTTATCAAAGGTTACATTTTGCACACAGGGGTCCTTTAATAATGTAGATGAGTATCAAGATGGAGAATTTTTGTAAAAATTTATCCATTAAGGGTGTAAAATAGGGGAGAAAAATTTATATAGAAAACCGCTGGGTTTAGAAACGTAAAATTTTGTACAAAGGTTCCTTTAGTAACGCAAGCAAGCACCAAGGGTGGATTTTTAGAATTTCGTTCCCTAAGGGGTTAAAATAGGGGATGAAAATTTATATAGAAATTGTTGAGTCTAGAAACATGAAATTCTGCAAAGGGGTTCTTTATACATATAATGTGGGCGAGCACCAAGGAGTTTTGGAAATTCATCCCCTAACGGGGCAAAATAGGCGGTTAAAAATTATTTAAAAAACCTACTGGACCCAGAAACGTGAAATTTTGTATAGGATTTCCTTATGTAGCGTAGGTGAGCTCTAAGAACGGATTTTTGGAATTTTATTCCGTAAGGATATAAAATAGGGGATGAAAATTTATATAGAAAACCATTGAGTTTAGAAATGTGAAATTCTTCACAGAGGTAAAGCGGTAGGACAAGGGTTGAAAATTTATATGGAAACCAGTTTTTGTTGATGAAATCATCCGTGTGGAGTCGATGACGACATAATAGGTGTACGAAATCATTTACTGAATTTTCAGTAACTCTACGCGGATTAAGTCGTAGACAAAACCTATTATATTAGAGCTAGTATAAAAAAAAAAATTAATATTAAATTTGTGGTAATTTAGGCTACCAGCCGTTGTAATCTCTTATATGCGAACCTATATCTTTTTTCTTCTAAATAATTAAACAAGGTCTATAAAAAGACCTAAATAAAGAGTTAATTAAAAAGATCAAAAAACCCGACTGCGTAAAAAGTAAACTAAAACGGTGGAAACAAGATGAAATAGAGAGAAAGAAGAATGAATAAAAAGTAAAGCAGTCGGAGGCATAACTGTTGTACCAAGTTAAACAGAAAAGTTAAATGCCTCCGACTGCTTTACTTTTTATTCATTCTTCTTTTTCTCTATTTCATCTTGTTTCCACCGTTTTACTTTTTATGCAGTCAGGTTTTTTGATTTTTTTAATTAACTTTTTTTGTACAACTAAAGTTATTGGTTCGCTAAAAGTTATAATATCCGTTAATTTTTCTTTGTTTGTTTATAAGACCCTTCTTTAACCAGTCTATGCACTCAAAAGATTACAGCTTCAAGTTCATTAATGTAACCAATACTTCATAATAGCAATAAGGTAAGTATTTTATATTAAGATTAAATTTAAAATTTGCCAGTCTGTCAACGCCTGAGAAGACTAATGTATGAAAGTAAAACTTTTCTAGTAAGGTCATAATATTTTGAATTGATTTTCAAAGTGAAACTGTTTTGTATTCTTCAAATTATTTGCCTACATATTATCCTTGATGTCAAAACGTCTAGCTCATTTGAAATGATTTTTGAATATTTTAATTGTGTTAATTAGGTTAATATTGTGATTTTTGTGGCACAAAGATTACACGCGCACCTCTGGTTTTAAAAGCTGTATCAAGTAAAATATATACCTACGTATTAGTGGTGGAGAATTATCGATAGCACTATCGATAACTATCGATAGTTTTGACTATCAAAAACTATCGATCTTTTTTTTTAGCGAATTTCCAGAAAGAATTCTGGAAATTCAGCTATTATGGTGTAAGCCATAGTCGAAGTTCAGCCCGAAAATATGGCAGAAATTTGTTTTGAGGTCCCTAGAGCCCAAAAATAACATTCACTAAAATTTATATATATATATATATATATATATATATATATATATATATATATATATATATATATATATATATGTATATATGTATTTATGTATTTATGTATCAGCACGATAGCTCTTCAGGAAAAACTGCTAGTTTTACGAAATTTGGTGGCAACGTTGGAAGTCCAAAAACCTTGGATGAGTTCTTCAGCCAAAAACGTCGAAGCTCAGGAACATGGTTTTTTGAGCATTTTTCGTGAAAATGAATTTTTGGCCAAAATTTGCTATAATTTAAAAGTTTTTGCCACATTTTTTTACATCATTGCGAAGACGGGAAAAAATCACATAAAAAAGGTCTTTAAACTTTTATTCTACGTTTGCTAGTTTTTGAGAAAATAAGAAAAAAAAAGTCAATTTATTTTCTATAATTTTAGTGTGTTTACAACTATGTTGTATGTGTATAATCATATAATGTGTATGTATGTATGTATATAACTGCTATAGTGAGATATACGTATGTGGATAATACATA
Source organism: Brachynemurus nebulosus (assembly GCA_035578155.1). Classification (NCBI taxonomy): domain Eukaryota; kingdom Metazoa; phylum Arthropoda; class Insecta; order Neuroptera; family Myrmeleontidae; genus Brachynemurus; species Brachynemurus nebulosus. The sequence continues at coordinate 5,307,155 of JAPWDM010000006.1, read as the reverse complement.
CCTACTTATATGTCTGCATCTAAATGTATTCCTGAAACAAAATCTTTATAGGATGAATGTACCAAAAGTTGGTCAGTAAAGCCTTTTGGTACTTTTAAAATACAAAATCAATTATATAAACAACTATATATTTCAATTAATAGAGGATCTACGGAATACTTATCAATTTTATTGTAGAATCGTTTCGAGGTAGTTCAATTCAAGTGAAATCTTGAAATAAGTAATTAAATTATAAGACTGATTAATAAACCTGTTTACTTTTTCCCTAAATCGGTCACATGTGTCATGTTGCTAGTTTTGGATATTCTTGACCTTAAGATTGACCTACGCTAAAAAAAGTTAACGTTTATTAGTTGCATAATATGAATACTAACATGAGTGCTACTAATTGATTGCAATCAATAAAAAATAATTTAATTTCTTTGAAAGAATTGGTTTAATTTTTGCCGTAAAAAGTGAACAATCCTCAAATAAAATATTGATCTGGGGACGAAAAATACTTTCTAGACGTATTTAATGTTAATAATATAAATCTACAAAATTATTCAAAATAATCTGAAAAAGCCGAAATAAACCAGTTAGTGCTTATAATGTATCAAATTGAGGATTCTTTTAATAAAATCATCTGCTTTCAAACATGTACACATTTATAGAAAATAAATTTCTTATTTATAAGTTCTTTTAAACCGAAGTTCTCAATTTTTATGGACTAATATCCTTTGGAAACTAGTCCATTGAAATAGGGAACTTCGGTTTAAAAAACATATACGTAATTGTATTATCCTAAGAAACTTAATATAAAGTTTATAAATTTAACATTATTTAAAAAAAAAATATAGATCCAGTTTAGGTACGTCTACCCCATAGGCTAAGAAACACTACTAGATATTTTGTTTAAATGCATTATTTGTGTCATTGATGGTATATTGATATGGAACCAATTTAACGCCTAATATAGTACAAAATGTATATATACGTATATCTATGTGTGTGAATGTATTTATCCTCTAATATACATATTTTTCAAATAAGTACATAACTGTTGACAGTTTTAGCGAATGGAATTCAGCTATTACAGCCACTGTCATGACGCGACTTGAGCCCGGGACTATGGCAGAAATTTGTTTTGAGGTCCCTAGAAACCGAAAAAAATAGTTACTAAAATTTATATATATATATATATATATATATATATATATATATATATATATATATATATATATATATATATATGTGTGTGTGTGTGTGTGTCCGCGCGATAATTATCGAACGAAATGTCTCACGTTTATGAAATTTGGTGAAAATATTGGAAGTCCAAAACCGTTGGACGATGCCTGGAACATGTCTTTTTTAGCAATTTTCGTGAAAAAAATTAACTTTTTGCCAAAATTTCCTCTTATTTAAAAATTTTTGTAAAAATTTTTGACACTATTGGAAAGAGGAGAAAAAATCACATAAAAAAGGTCTTCAAACTATTATGCTATGTCAACTAGTTTCCAAGAAAAACTAACTTTTATAAACGGAAATTCGCTATGTTATGCAGGATGCTGCGACAGGGGTATTACTATCCATAGTTTTTGATAGTTTTTCTCAGTCATTTCGTTTACTTATAAATACTAAAGATAAAAAAATTTCGTGGAAATTATAGCCAGAGACATAAAAACAACCATTTTAAGGGAATTTCCAAAAGCAAGTATAGCTATAACGGTGCAGAATAAAATAAAATGACAATAGAAATTAAACAATTGGATAAAAATATCAGTTCAGCCAAACATTTACATCAACAAAATAAATATAGCAAAGAAATTTTTGTGCATTAAAGTTTTTGTCGGCAAAATTGAATAATAAATAATTTATGTTTAATATATATATATATATATATATATATATATATATATATATATATATATATATATATATATATATATATATATATTGATATGGTATATATATACCATATATATACCATAGATATATATAGATATATATATATATATATATATATATATATATTATGTTTAATATATATATATACACATATATATATATAATATATATATATATATATATTGATATGGTATATATATATATACCATATATATACCATAGATATATATATATATATATATATATATATATATATATATATATTATGTTTAATATATATATATACACATATATATATATATATATATATATATATATATATATATATATATATATATATATACAAGGATATAGTCAGGGCTATCGATAGGTCTCCACCATTAATACGTATCCAATTGACATAGAAATATGGTTTATAAAGTTAACCTTCCCAAAGTTAACCTCCAAGTTGTTCTTTCTGTTTTCGATAAAACGGCTCAGTCCATATCAAATGGTTAAAAAAAATAATTAGCTTTTTTGTATAGTATTTGAGACATAGACTTTTTTCCTTTTTCAAATTTCGGAACTTTGAGCCTCTGTATTTCTGAGGATCTCTGAATCGCTGGTGATAAAAATTTGAAATTTACACAACCTGTGGTGCTTTTGGACTAGGTTTACTAAAATGTACTTGTATCAACTTGTATATTGATAGTTGTTTTTGTATTTTAATAAACTTAGTCCAAAAATACTACAAGTTGTGTAAATTTCAGATTTTGATCACCAGCCGCATCAGAGATACAGAGGCTCAAAGTCTCCGGCTCGGAAAGATTAATTATTTATCAGACAAAATAGCAATAGTCGGGGAGCCCATGATGCTAAATGCGGACATTCTCGGGCCTCGTTGAGACCTATTGATTTTGAAGATTAGATGATATGAAGAAAAAAAAGTTATATGATGTATATCCTTTCAGTGGTGGGGAGAGCGTCTACAGATGTTCAAAAAGGTAAAAAAACTGTGACACTGAAATATTCGAGCGCGTCAGATATTGATAGTGCATATATCCCACGTATCTCTGATAACGGAAGTATGTTAATCTGCCGGTTTGCATGGCGGTGGTGGCCGTATGGAAGGGTAGAAAATAGAAAAAATATAAATTTATTCGAGCTCGTCAGACATTTATAGGGAATGCTAAGTGACCCCAAAAGAAACTCCGATTCAAAATTCTGACGATTCGGACGTAACGTAAGCTCGCGACGGCTTTTTGAAAATGCAAAAAAATTAGTCATTTTGAAATACTCGAGCGTGTCAGATTTTCATATAGACGATTCAGCTTCATGCTCGAGATGTGCTGACACATAATCTGATGATAAACAGAAGGGGTTTTCTAAACCTGACAATTTGAAAAAAAAATTTTTCATTTTACGTGAATATCCTTTTTGGAAATACACTCATTACAGCGGGTGCCATGAAAAGATTTTAGCTTGGGACCATGACAGAAATTTCATCAAAATTGCGAATTGACAGTTCAAATCCTTTCCTTGTAAGTGAACTAGCTTTTGAGAAAAATTAAGAAATTTGCTGAATTTCTTTACAATAAATGCTTTGCACCGTTATTATCATTACAATAACAATATTTATAAATATCTGTTTCACTTTTCAAAATAAAAATGCAAGAACCCGTCATCACCGATTTTGAAAATTTGTTCACTGTTAGAGAGCTAAACTATTTCAGATGGATATAAGTTATGTTACATCAGATCTGTCAGTGTCCGGGTCTCCCAAAAACGCTAAAAGTGAAACTACCCAACCTATTTTGAAAATTTTTTCACCTTTTAAATGTTAAATTAATTAAATGCTTATATGCTATAAGTACTATGTGAGATCCGTCAGGGTCCTGGGGGCCCAAAAGCGCTAAAAATTAACTATTTAACCGATTTAGTTGCACAGCGTTTTGAATACAAGCTATCTAGACAAAATTATTTTTTAATAGATATAGGTTTCAAAGCCTCCTGTATTTTTGGCTGCAAACATTGCTTCACTCAAACTGCACGTGCTAAACTTTATTTACGATTTTTGTTACTTCGGCTTGTGGAAGTCGTCAGATTATATTTTTCCCATGATCCTTAAATTATTTCCTTCGAAAAGAAAAAAACCTCGACCACGCTCGAGAATGTCGAGATGACGTTTTTTTTTCTTCAAGTTAGTAACCCTCCCACTCTCTTACGTCAAGCTAAAATCGTCAGGTTATTTAAAAGCACACTTTTAAGCATGTGATTAACTCACCTTAATCTGACGCGCTCGATTATTTCTAACGATCAACTTTTTTTTACTATTCTGATCCGCTATCCTAGGCCGTCGGCCATATATATATATAGGTTTCATATATGGTGGAGGTACTCAACAGGGTGCAAGGTATACCCTTATATTAATCTGCCGAGCTTCATCAAATCCCAAAATCCCCCCTTGGACTCCCTTACTATAATAAACAATTCATAAATTCTACATAACTGATTTAAATTTCAACTTAACCAAAAAAAAATATTCATTTTAACCGTACTAAGAAAGTATAAAAAAAAAATTGAAATCTGTTACATCCAAATACATAAATGTATAAAATCTACAAAATCTACATAATTATATCTGTTATTCATCAATAGCTATTGTTACAAAAAAAAACACCTCAATGATTATCATATAAACTTGTTGCCAATCTCCGGCTTTCTTTTACCTTTTATGTGATTATTGCCTTTATGATTTTTATAAAGCAAGTTTACAAAGAGTACAACAATATTGTATACTTCTTAAAGATAATAAACTTTTACACAGATTGTGCATAATTATTCAAATCTCTACAAAAAGAGACGTTTTCAAAAGCGTTATAAAGTGATCTTACTAAAAATTCATAAGTATAACAGCTCATAACGTAATTAAATAATTGTTTACGAGGTCTCCATACCAAGGGCGCTCATGTGATGATTTGAAGGGGGGGTAAGAATTGGGGATAAGTAGTATTTTTAATATTTTGGATGACGAATGGCGATTTGTAAGTAGCCATAAAAAGTTCGAATTTCGATCATGTTGTAAAACCTTATCCTGTTGCTAAAATGCTAGGTTACGTTAAAGAAAAAATACTTGACTACAACTACACACTTATATATTTTTACGTTTCCCTAACAGCTAGGGGTGCCGCCCCGCCTTTCCCGCGAGTATGGTCGCCCTTGCTCTGTACACAATCCTGAAGTCCTATTATAAACTGTTACATACTATATAGCATAACCTCTTTTTATGCGGTTATTTTTTGTACATCTTTTGGATTTTTTTCTTCTGAACTTTTTTTCACCTAATGTACAGACTTTGAGAGATATTTTTTTATGAATCGTATAAAAAGCGTGTGCTGCTATCAAGGCCAAAAAGCAATGCCTACTAGGAAAATTGACAGTAGATCTAAAATAGTTTAAATTTTTTCTTATTTCTTTTTATCTTACGTACTTTGATGTTTTAGTCTGTAAACGAATTTTGAAGATTGTGAAATATCAAGAAAATCTTGCAACCAAAAGATTATGAATGTAATAGATTCAAGCGTTGCTTTATGATACTCCATATTTACTATTAGGTATAATACGTATAGAAAAAGTACCTGTGTACATATTAGTTTTCTGGAGACTAGAGAAGTTTTTAATTTTTTATAAATCCATATCTCCACGAATCAAACTCAAGTAATTACTTATAAAACCGATAATATAAAATTATAATTCAAACAAAGGCTATAATTAATAATTAATTTATATCACGTTAGTTCTTTTATTAAAAACCTTAAATGTTTTGCATGCAAGTTTGGAAACCATATATTTTGTACTTGATCCGTATACAATTAACAAAGAAAAAAGAAGAAAGGTGTATTTACATAATAAATGTATTTTAAGTTCAATTCTCTTTCTTTTACACAGTCTCATTATTAGTACAGTTTCTGAATTTGTATATACATATTATGTACACGTACATAAGGACTAAACTTGTAAATTTACTTTTATACCAAAAATGTAGCGGCGCTATCTTGATTGAATTATATTTTCATTACGTGAGTCAGTTAATAATTAATTATATTTTAGTGACACACACGAAGTACTACGAAAATAAGTAAGTATATATTTACAATGTACTGTACACCAAACATTATTTTGCCTCGTTTTATATTGACTGACTATGTTAATGTTATTAATAAAATTAAAATTTATTAATTAAATTGTATCAAAAGTTTATATCAATAATTCTTAATCTGCGGTTCAGCATATACCCCTAAGGATACCCAACCGGCCTACAAGCATAGCACAAACGGGATGGCATAAAACCATATGATGTTTCTATTATTAGGATATAAAGAAATTATAACTTTGGTTTAAAACACTGACGTTTTTATTTAAAACCCGATTGAAATCAGGCCGCTAATTGTAGACTTCGATTGGGTGTCACGTGATTATAAGTATTGAGTTTTACGTCAAAACATATACAGTACATAGACTGAGTGTATCAATGAATAAATGAAACCTCAAGATACCACCAACTATTGTTTTGTAATATTTTAAACAGTGCAATAACCGCAGTATCAGTAGTAACAATTTTTAATGCTTTTCAATTAATTATTGTCAAAACATAATATTGATAGTAAAATTAAATTTTTTTTTTAAGAACAGATTTCAGAATTTAAAAAGAGCTGAATTTTGATTTATTTTCAAAATACCTATATATACAAATTATGTCTTGCAGTAAATATGGTCCTCTACTGAATAGTAGACAGTACATTATGTTCCTCATATTATACTCCGCTAAATGCTTCAGTGAAACAGTCTAGAAACTGGCTTTATGCACCGTCTATTTAATATAGTAGTGTTCATTGATCTATGGTTAGAATTCATTTATGCTAAAGAGAACGGCATATCTCAC